>CP136069.1:99972277-101220386 GCA_032622095.1 Siphonodentalium dalli | reverse complement strand
TCCATATTAAAATATGGAAGTATAATAAGGGAATCGCGCGAAATTGATTGGTATGTCGATAGTATGGTTTATTGACATTTCTGTGTTCAGTTTGAACGTTCTGGTGTGACCTCCACCCATGCCTCGAAATTTGGTGACGTAGATAGAAAAGTCGCCATATCTCGGCCAATTGTTGAGATATCTAGATAATTTTTGCGTCATTGTGTTCGTATTTGATGCCCCTATAATATTTACCAGGGTTTTGGTGAGGTATTGTGCCGATATTTTATAATGTAGGCCAATATGTATGTTGTTCTGTTCATACTTTTCGAATATCTCTCGCCTCTATCGACATAATACAGCAAGTAGGTAATCGTTTAGAAGTACTAGAAATTCCCCATCGAATGACACCAAACACGTGAGGATTGGTTGAATGAATTTAAATTCATAGTGCATTTTCTGTAAACTTGAAAAAAAGGAAGTGGCCACAATTTCTACATTTCTCAACCGATTCATAAAATTCACTCATAATGACACTCAGTACATCTTATAGATACTTCACAACAATTTTGGTTCAAATCAGCGACCAAAAAAATTTGACAAATTTTGACCCCCTCCCTAGTGCGGACAAATTTCATTGGATCTTGGTCAAAATTTCACCATTTCATCTTCTCTCTATGGATAAGACGCTCACATAAACCAAATCCAGTTTATATGCGTCGTCTAGGAGGAGATAGAGTCATAAGCACTTTCTCCTCAATTGATGTATGAATACAATTTTCGATGGTCTGTAACTTGGACATTTCTCAACCGATTAACAAAATTCTTTCAGGAGGATCATTAGTACGTCCTATAGATACACGAGAGTAAAAATAGTTGAAATCATCGCAAAAAAAAATTGCGAAAATTTTGCCCCCACCCAAACGCCAAAAATATAAGTCCGTCCCTGTTCAAAACTTTATTTCGTATCAAGTTGCTAATGATTAACTGCACAGAAGATCTCAAATCTGGATACCTTGCATGCCATAGTCAGACACAGGATATGAAATAAATCGAGTTTTGCCAACCATGGGCGACAACTCTGTGGCGAAAGCGCGGACGTAAATTGTAATGCATTCACCAAATAGGGCATACTGAGTTGTACATATGGTCCAAATTTGGAGTCTCTGCTGCTCATACTTTTCGAGATACAGCATCCCCATTTTTTCACAAAAGGTGAGATAACTCTGTAAATCAAGGGCGGACAATATCCTATATAGTCTATTGACCTAGAATTAGTATAGGTCTATATACGTACAAAATTCCAGATCTCTATCTCTTGTACTTTCTGTGATATAAGAGTTACAAAATTGCTAAGAATAATAATAATAATATTGGAAAAAAATAATAAATTGAATAACAATATACTTCCATATTAAAATATGGAAGTATAATAAGGGAATCGCGCGAAATTGATTGGTATGTCGATAGTATGGTTTATTGACATTTCTGTGTTCAGTTTGAACGTTCTGGTGTGACCTCCACCCATGCCTCGAAATTTGGTGACGTAGATAGAAAAGTCGCCATATCTCGGCCAATTGTTGAGATATCTAGATAATTTTTGCGTCATTGTGTTCGTATTTGATGCCCCTATAATATTTACCAGGGTTTTGGTGAGGTATTGTGCCGATATTTTATAATGTAGGCCAATATGTATGTTGTTCTGTTCATACTTTTCGAATATCTCTCGCCTCTATCGACATAATACAGCAAGTAGGTAATCGTTTAGAAGTACTAGAAATTCCCCATCGAATGACACCAAACACGTGAGGATTGGTTGAATGAATTTAAATTCATAGTGCATTTTCTGTAAACTTGAAAAAAAGGAAGTGGCCACAATTTCTACATTTCTCAACCGATTCATAAAATTCACTCATAATGACACTCAGTACATCTTATAGATACTTCACAACAATTTTGGTTCAAATCAGCGACCAAAAAAATTTGACAAATTTTGACCCCCTCCCTAGTGCGGACAAATTTCATTGGATCTTGGTCAAAATTTCACCATTTCATCTTCTCTCTATGGATAAGACGCTCACATAAACCAAATCCAGTTTATATGCGTCGTCTAGGAGGAGATAGAGTCATAAGCACTTTCTCCTCAATTGATGTATGAATACAATTTTCGATGGTCTGTAACTTGGACATTTCTCAACCGATTAACAAAATTCTTTCAGGAGGATCATTAGTACGTCCTATAGATACACGAGAGTAAAAATAGTTGAAATCATCGCAAAAAAAAATTGCGAAAATTTTGCCCCCACCCAAACGCCAAAAATATAAGTCCGTCCCTGTTCAAAACTTTATTTCGTATCAAGTTGCTAATGATTAACTGCACAGAAGATCTCAAATCTGGATACCTTGCATGCCATAGTCAGACACAGGATATGAAATAAATCGAGTTTTGCCAACCATGGGCGACAACTCTGTGGCGAAAGCGCGGACGTAAATTGTAATGCATTCACCAAATAGGGCATACTGAGTTGTACATATGGTCCAAATTTGGAGTCTCTGCTGCTCATACTTTTCGAGATACAGCATCCCCATTTTTTCACAAAAGGTGAGATAACTCTGTAAATCAAGGGCGGACAATATCCTATATAGTCTATTGACCTAGAATTAGTATAGGTCTATATACGTACAAAATTCCAGATCTCTATCTCTTGTACTTTCTGTGATATAAGAGTTACAAAATTGCTAAGAATAATAATAATAATATTGGAAAAAAATAATAAATTGAATAACAATATACTTCCATATTAAAATATGGAAGTATAATAAGGGAATCGCGCGAAATTGATTGGTATGTCGATAGTATGGTTTATTGACATTTCTGTGTTCAGTTTGAACGTTCTGGTGTGACCTCCACCCATGCCTCGAAATTTGGTGACGTAGATAGAAAAGTCGCCATATCTCGGCCAATTGTTGAGATATCTAGATAATTTTTGCGTCATTGTGTTCGTATTTGATGCCCCTATAATATTTACCAGGGTTTTGGTGAGGTATTGTGCCGATATTTTATAATGTAGGCCAATATGTATGTTGTTCTGTTCATACTTTTCGAATATCTCTCGCCTCTATCGACATAATACAGCAAGTAGGTAATCGTTTAGAAGTACTAGAAATTCCCCATCGAATGACACCAAACACGTGAGGATTGGTTGAATGAATTTAAATTCATAGTGCATTTTCTGTAAACTTGAAAAAAAGGAAGTGGCCACAATTTCTACATTTCTCAACCGATTCATAAAATTCACTCATAATGACACTCAGTACATCTTATAGATACTTCACAACAATTTTGGTTCAAATCAGCGACCAAAAAAATTTGACAAATTTTGACCCCCTCCCTAGTGCGGACAAATTTCATTGGATCTTGGTCAAAATTTCACCATTTCATCTTCTCTCTATGGATAAGACGCTCACATAAACCAAATCCAGTTTATATGCGTCGTCTAGGAGGAGATAGAGTCATAAGCACTTTCTCCTCAATTGATGTATGAATACAATTTTCGATGGTCTGTAACTTGGACATTTCTCAACCGATTAACAAAATTCTTTCAGGAGGATCATTAGTACGTCCTATAGATACACGAGAGTAAAAATAGTTGAAATCATCGCAAAAAAAAATTGCGAAAATTTTGCCCCCACCCAAACGCCAAAAATATAAGTCCGTCCCTGTTCAAAACTTTATTTCGTATCAAGTTGCTAATGATTAACTGCACAGAAGATCTCAAATCTGGATACCTTGCATGCCATAGTCAGACACAGGATATGAAATAAATCGAGTTTTGCCAACCATGGGCGACAACTCTGTGGCGAAAGCGCGGACGTAAATTGTAATGCATTCACCAAATAGGGCATACTGAGTTGTACATATGGTCCAAATTTGGAGTCTCTGCTGCTCATACTTTTCGAGATACAGCATCCCCATTTTTTCACAAAAGGTGAGATAACTCTGTAAATCAAGGGCGGACAATATCCTATATAGTCTATTGACCTAGAATTAGTATAGGTCTATATACGTACAAAATTCCAGATCTCTATCTCTTGTACTTTCTGTGATATAAGAGTTACAAAATTGCTAAGAATAATAATAATAATATTGGAAAAAAATAATAAATTGAATAACAATATACTTCCATATTAAAATATGGAAGTATAATAAGGGAATCGCGCGAAATTGATTGGTATGTCGATAGTATGGTTTATTGACATTTCTGTGTTCAGTTTGAACGTTCTGGTGTGACCTCCACCCATGCCTCGAAATTTGGTGACGTAGATAGAAAAGTCGCCATATCTCGGCCAATTGTTGAGATATCTAGATAATTTTTGCGTCATTGTGTTCGTATTTGATGCCCCTATAATATTTACCAGGGTTTTGGTGAGGTATTGTGCCGATATTTTATAATGTAGGCCAATATGTATGTTGTTCTGTTCATACTTTTCGAATATCTCTCGCCTCTATCGACATAATACAGCAAGTAGGTAATCGTTTAGAAGTACTAGAAATTCCCCATCGAATGACACCAAACACGTGAGGATTGGTTGAATGAATTTAAATTCATAGTGCATTTTCTGTAAACTTGAAAAAAAGGAAGTGGCCACAATTTCTACATTTCTCAACCGATTCATAAAATTCACTCATAATGACACTCAGTACATCTTATAGATACTTCACAACAATTTTGGTTCAAATCAGCGACCAAAAAAATTTGACAAATTTTGACCCCCTCCCTAGTGCGGACAAATTTCATTGGATCTTGGTCAAAATTTCACCATTTCATCTTCTCTCTATGGATAAGACGCTCACATAAACCAAATCCAGTTTATATGCGTCGTCTAGGAGGAGATAGAGTCATAAGCACTTTCTCCTCAATTGATGTATGAATACAATTTTCGATGGTCTGTAACTTGGACATTTCTCAACCGATTAACAAAATTCTTTCAGGAGGATCATTAGTACGTCCTATAGATACACGAGAGTAAAAATAGTTGAAATCATCGCAAAAAAAAATTGCGAAAATTTTGCCCCCACCCAAACGCCAAAAATATAAGTCCGTCCCTGTTCAAAACTTTATTTCGTATCAAGTTGCTAATGATTAACTGCACAGAAGATCTCAAATCTGGATACCTTGCATGCCATAGTCAGACACAGGATATGAAATAAATCGAGTTTTGCCAACCATGGGCGACAACTCTGTGGCGAAAGCGCGGACGTAAATTGTAATGCATTCACCAAATAGGGCATACTGAGTTGTACATATGGTCCAAATTTGGAGTCTCTGCTGCTCATACTTTTCGAGATACAGCATCCCCATTTTTTCACAAAAGGTGAGATAACTCTGTAAATCAAGGGCGGACAATATCCTATATAGTCTATTGACCTAGAATTAGTATAGGTCTATATACGTACAAAATTCCAGATCTCTATCTCTTGTACTTTCTGTGATATAAGAGTTACAAAATTGCTAAGAATAATAATAATAATATTGGAAAAAAATAATAAATTGAATAACAATATACTTCCATATTAAAATATGGAAGTATAATAAGGGAATCGCGCGAAATTGATTGGTATGTCGATAGTATGGTTTATTGACATTTCTGTGTTCAGTTTGAACGTTCTGGTGTGACCTCCACCCATGCCTCGAAATTTGGTGACGTAGATAGAAAAGTCGCCATATCTCGGCCAATTGTTGAGATATCTAGATAATTTTTGCGTCATTGTGTTCGTATTTGATGCCCCTATAATATTTACCAGGGTTTTGGTGAGGTATTGTGCCGATATTTTATAATGTAGGCCAATATGTATGTTGTTCTGTTCATACTTTTCGAATATCTCTCGCCTCTATCGACATAATACAGCAAGTAGGTAATCGTTTAGAAGTACTAGAAATTCCCCATCGAATGACACCAAACACGTGAGGATTGGTTGAATGAATTTAAATTCATAGTGCATTTTCTGTAAACTTGAAAAAAAGGAAGTGGCCACAATTTCTACATTTCTCAACCGATTCATAAAATTCACTCATAATGACACTCAGTACATCTTATAGATACTTCACAACAATTTTGGTTCAAATCAGCGACCAAAAAAATTTGACAAATTTTGACCCCCTCCCTAGTGCGGACAAATTTCATTGGATCTTGGTCAAAATTTCACCATTTCATCTTCTCTCTATGGATAAGACGCTCACATAAACCAAATCCAGTTTATATGCGTCGTCTAGGAGGAGATAGAGTCATAAGCACTTTCTCCTCAATTGATGTATGAATACAATTTTCGATGGTCTGTAACTTGGACATTTCTCAACCGATTAACAAAATTCTTTCAGGAGGATCATTAGTACGTCCTATAGATACACGAGAGTAAAAATAGTTGAAATCATCGCAAAAAAAAATTGCGAAAATTTTGCCCCCACCCAAACGCCAAAAATATAAGTCCGTCCCTGTTCAAAACTTTATTTCGTATCAAGTTGCTAATGATTAACTGCACAGAAGATCTCAAATCTGGATACCTTGCATGCCATAGTCAGACACAGGATATGAAATAAATCGAGTTTTGCCAACCATGGGCGACAACTCTGTGGCGAAAGCGCGGACGTAAATTGTAATGCATTCACCAAATAGGGCATACTGAGTTGTACATATGGTCCAAATTTGGAGTCTCTGCTGCTCATACTTTTCGAGATACAGCATCCCCATTTTTTCACAAAAGGTGAGATAACTCTGTAAATCAAGGGCGGACAATATCCTATATAGTCTATTGACCTAGAATTAGTATAGGTCTATATACGTACAAAATTCCAGATCTCTATCTCTTGTACTTTCTGTGATATAAGAGTTACAAAATTGCTAAGAATAATAATAATAATATTGGAAAAAAATAATAAATTGAATAACAATATACTTCCATATTAAAATATGGAAGTATAATAAGGGAATCGCGCGAAATTGATTGGTATGTCGATAGTATGGTTTATTGACATTTCTGTGTTCAGTTTGAACGTTCTGGTGTGACCTCCACCCATGCCTCGAAATTTGGTGACGTAGATAGAAAAGTCGCCATATCTCGGCCAATTGTTGAGATATCTAGATAATTTTTGCGTCATTGTGTTCGTATTTGATGCCCCTATAATATTTACCAGGGTTTTGGTGAGGTATTGTGCCGATATTTTATAATGTAGGCCAATATGTATGTTGTTCTGTTCATACTTTTCGAATATCTCTCGCCTCTATCGACATAATACAGCAAGTAGGTAATCGTTTAGAAGTACTAGAAATTCCCCATCGAATGACACCAAACACGTGAGGATTGGTTGAATGAATTTAAATTCATAGTGCATTTTCTGTAAACTTGAAAAAAAGGAAGTGGCCACAATTTCTACATTTCTCAACCGATTCATAAAATTCACTCATAATGACACTCAGTACATCTTATAGATACTTCACAACAATTTTGGTTCAAATCAGCGACCAAAAAAATTTGACAAATTTTGACCCCCTCCCTAGTGCGGACAAATTTCATTGGATCTTGGTCAAAATTTCACCATTTCATCTTCTCTCTATGGATAAGACGCTCACATAAACCAAATCCAGTTTATATGCGTCGTCTAGGAGGAGATAGAGTCATAAGCACTTTCTCCTCAATTGATGTATGAATACAATTTTCGATGGTCTGTAACTTGGACATTTCTCAACCGATTAACAAAATTCTTTCAGGAGGATCATTAGTACGTCCTATAGATACACGAGAGTAAAAATAGTTGAAATCATCGCAAAAAAAAATTGCGAAAATTTTGCCCCCACCCAAACGCCAAAAATATAAGTCCGTCCCTGTTCAAAACTTTATTTCGTATCAAGTTGCTAATGATTAACTGCACAGAAGATCTCAAATCTGGATACCTTGCATGCCATAGTCAGACACAGGATATGAAATAAATCGAGTTTTGCCAACCATGGGCGACAACTCTGTGGCGAAAGCGCGGACGTAAATTGTAATGCATTCACCAAATAGGGCATACTGAGTTGTACATATGGTCCAAATTTGGAGTCTCTGCTGCTCATACTTTTCGAGATACAGCATCCCCATTTTTTCACAAAAGGTGAGATAACTCTGTAAATCAAGGGCGGACAATATCCTATATAGTCTATTGACCTAGAATTAGTATAGGTCTATATACGTACAAAATTCCAGATCTCTATCTCTTGTACTTTCTGTGATATAAGAGTTACAAAATTGCTAAGAATAATAATAATAATATTGGAAAAAAATAATAAATTGAATAACAATATACTTCCATATTAAAATATGGAAGTATAATAAGGGAATCGCGCGAAATTGATTGGTATGTCGATAGTATGGTTTATTGACATTTCTGTGTTCAGTTTGAACGTTCTGGTGTGACCTCCACCCATGCCTCGAAATTTGGTGACGTAGATAGAAAAGTCGCCATATCTCGGCCAATTGTTGAGATATCTAGATAATTTTTGCGTCATTGTGTTCGTATTTGATGCCCCTATAATATTTACCAGGGTTTTGGTGAGGTATTGTGCCGATATTTTATAATGTAGGCCAATATGTATGTTGTTCTGTTCATACTTTTCGAATATCTCTCGCCTCTATCGACATAATACAGCAAGTAGGTAATCGTTTAGAAGTACTAGAAATTCCCCATCGAATGACACCAAACACGTGAGGATTGGTTGAATGAATTTAAATTCATAGTGCATTTTCTGTAAACTTGAAAAAAAGGAAGTGGCCACAATTTCTACATTTCTCAACCGATTCATAAAATTCACTCATAATGACACTCAGTACATCTTATAGATACTTCACAACAATTTTGGTTCAAATCAGCGACCAAAAAAATTTGACAAATTTTGACCCCCTCCCTAGTGCGGACAAATTTCATTGGATCTTGGTCAAAATTTCACCATTTCATCTTCTCTCTATGGATAAGACGCTCACATAAACCAAATCCAGTTTATATGCGTCGTCTAGGAGGAGATAGAGTCATAAGCACTTTCTCCTCAATTGATGTATGAATACAATTTTCGATGGTCTGTAACTTGGACATTTCTCAACCGATTAACAAAATTCTTTCAGGAGGATCATTAGTACGTCCTATAGATACACGAGAGTAAAAATAGTTGAAATCATCGCAAAAAAAAATTGCGAAAATTTTGCCCCCACCCAAACGCCAAAAATATAAGTCCGTCCCTGTTCAAAACTTTATTTCGTATCAAGTTGCTAATGATTAACTGCACAGAAGATCTCAAATCTGGATACCTTGCATGCCATAGTCAGACACAGGATATGAAATAAATCGAGTTTTGCCAACCATGGGCGACAACTCTGTGGCGAAAGCGCGGACGTAAATTGTAATGCATTCACCAAATAGGGCATACTGAGTTGTACATATGGTCCAAATTTGGAGTCTCTGCTGCTCATACTTTTCGAGATACAGCATCCCCATTTTTTCACAAAAGGTGAGATAACTCTGTAAATCAAGGGCGGACAATATCCTATATAGTCTATTGACCTAGAATTAGTATAGGTCTATATACGTACAAAATTCCAGATCTCTATCTCTTGTACTTTCTGTGATATAAGAGTTACAAAATTGCTAAGAATAATAATAATAATATTGGAAAAAAATAATAAATTGAATAACAATATACTTCCATATTAAAATATGGAAGTATAATAAGGGAATCGCGCGAAATTGATTGGTATGTCGATAGTATGGTTTATTGACATTTCTGTGTTCAGTTTGAACGTTCTGGTGTGACCTCCACCCATGCCTCGAAATTTGGTGACGTAGATAGAAAAGTCGCCATATCTCGGCCAATTGTTGAGATATCTAGATAATTTTTGCGTCATTGTGTTCGTATTTGATGCCCCTATAATATTTACCAGGGTTTTGGTGAGGTATTGTGCCGATATTTTATAATGTAGGCCAATATGTATGTTGTTCTGTTCATACTTTTCGAATATCTCTCGCCTCTATCGACATAATACAGCAAGTAGGTAATCGTTTAGAAGTACTAGAAATTCCCCATCGAATGACACCAAACACGTGAGGATTGGTTGAATGAATTTAAATTCATAGTGCATTTTCTGTAAACTTGAAAAAAAGGAAGTGGCCACAATTTCTACATTTCTCAACCGATTCATAAAATTCACTCATAATGACACTCAGTACATCTTATAGATACTTCACAACAATTTTGGTTCAAATCAGCGACCAAAAAAATTTGACAAATTTTGACCCCCTCCCTAGTGCGGACAAATTTCATTGGATCTTGGTCAAAATTTCACCATTTCATCTTCTCTCTATGGATAAGACGCTCACATAAACCAAATCCAGTTTATATGCGTCGTCTAGGAGGAGATAGAGTCATAAGCACTTTCTCCTCAATTGATGTATGAATACAATTTTCGATGGTCTGTAACTTGGACATTTCTCAACCGATTAACAAAATTCTTTCAGGAGGATCATTAGTACGTCCTATAGATACACGAGAGTAAAAATAGTTGAAATCATCGCAAAAAAAAATTGCGAAAATTTTGCCCCCACCCAAACGCCAAAAATATAAGTCCGTCCCTGTTCAAAACTTTATTTCGTATCAAGTTGCTAATGATTAACTGCACAGAAGATCTCAAATCTGGATACCTTGCATGCCATAGTCAGACACAGGATATGAAATAAATCGAGTTTTGCCAACCATGGGCGACAACTCTGTGGCGAAAGCGCGGACGTAAATTGTAATGCATTCACCAAATAGGGCATACTGAGTTGTACATATGGTCCAAATTTGGAGTCTCTGCTGCTCATACTTTTCGAGATACAGCATCCCCATTTTTTCACAAAAGGTGAGATAACTCTGTAAATCAAGGGCGGACAATATCCTATATAGTCTATTGACCTAGAATTAGTATAGGTCTATATACGTACAAAATTCCAGATCTCTATCTCTTGTACTTTCTGTGATATAAGAGTTACAAAATTGCTAAGAATAATAATAATAATATTGGAAAAAAATAATAAATTGAATAACAATATACTTCCATATTAAAATATGGAAGTATAATAATAATAATAATAATGAAAAATAATCGAAAAAGGGCCATAACTCTGTCAAAATATATTGGACCAACATCCGGATAGCATTATTTTTAGTAGACCTTAGATGCCTACATTCGCTAGAGATTTCGCGGTCCTCCTCCCATTAGTTTCTGAGTATTTCCAATTAAACAGAAAACGGCCGCAGTAGAAAAACAATATACTTCCTTGGTTACACCATGGAAGTATAATAATAGGGCAAATCATGAGCTCAATAAATCGCAGTTAAGGGACGGAAAATATGAATTAGGATGATTATATCTTTCCCTTAACATGTGTGGGTTGATCTCAAGTGTTTGGGAGTGACCCCACCCCTGCCTCGAAATTGGGTGACGGGATTGGGAAATAGTCAAACCCGGCCCAAAATGCGAATTTTGAGAGCCCGTAACTCCGTTATTTTCCAATGGATTTAAAAATTGTTTTGAGTATTGTGATCAGCTACTTACATTGATTATTTGTTATAAATTTTGTCTGATTCAGAGACGAATAACATTTTGTTTATTGGAAAGAATACGGGCCCACATTCAAAGTTTGAGGGCCCAAATCTCCGCCATTTTTTAACGGATTTACAATCTGTTTTCAGTTTTATGATCAACGTGTATGGTATATGTTATATATCAAGTTTCATATGATTCGGAGACGAAATAAATTTTGGTACCCCGGACCACCCCTCCCCTGACCCACAACACTGAACCGACACTGGCAAAATTTGGCTCATCGCGTGCTCTCTTCAGACCGCACGCATTGGCGTATCAGTTGACATCCAAAGTTTGACATCTTCGGAGGAGATGTGATCACAAGCATATGGGGCCAAATTTGCATTGTTTGAAGGCCCACAACTCTGACATTTTTCAATGGATTTTCGAAATTCTTTCAGTTTCTAGATCGGTTGGCGGTATGGATGTTATATTCCAAGTTTCATCCGATTCGGAGAAGAATACAAAATTGGTACCCCGGACCACCCCTCCCCTGACCCACAACACTGAACCGACACTGGCAAAATTTGGCCCATCGCGTGCTCTCTTCAGACCGCACGCCCTGGGATATCAGACGACATCCAAAGTTCGACATCTTCGGAGGAGATAGGGTCACAAGCACATGGGACCGACACTTGCAAACTTTGAGGGCCCGTAACTCTTGCATTTCTTCTCGGATTACAAAAATCCTTTCCGGTATGGGTTTGTTTTCGTTCAGGGAATCTACATACTTAAATAGATGAATGTCAATAATAAAAAAAAATTGCGAAAATATTGCCCCCACCCCAGTGTAAAAATATATGTCCAACCCTGTCAAATTTTCTTCCTCGGACTAAGCTGACAACGGTCAACACGACTACAAAAACCAAATACAGTTATCTGGAATGATACGGGAGGACAACAGAGTACAATAAAATAGAGGTTTGCCAACTATGGGCGGTAACTCTTCAGGGAAAGGGCGGACCCAAGTTTTTATGCCCGTGGGCAGTAGTGCATATCGAGATGTGCATACGGTCTAATTTTCGATGCTCTGCTTCTTATAATTTCCGAGATAATAAAATGACATTTTTTCAAATAAAGGGAGATAACTCCTCGGGGAAAACGCGGACAATATTCGTTATGCGACGATGGCATACAACTCTTTGATCCCAAGATACGTACCAAGTTTTAGTGTGCTACTCCTGGTACTTTTCGAGTAATAAGGGTTGCAAAAGTGTCCAGTATAATAATAATAATAATAATAATAATAATAATGAAAAATAATCGAAAAAGGGCCATAACTCTGTCAAAATATATTGGACCAACATCCGGATAGCATTATTTTTAGTAGACCTTAGATGCCTACATTCGCTAGAGATTTCGCGGTCCTCCTCCCATTAGTTTCTGAGTATTTCCAATTAAACAGAAAACGGCCGCAGTAGAAAAACAATATACTTCCTTGGTTACACCATGGAAGTATAATAATAGGGCAAATCATGAGCTCAATAAATCGCAGTTAAGGGACGGAAAATATGAATTAGGATGATTATATCTTTCCCTTAACATGTGTGGGTTGATCTCAAGTGTTTGGGAGTGACCCCACCCCTGCCTCGAAATTGGGTGACGGGATTGGGAAATAGTCAAACCCGGCCCAAAATGCGAATTTTGAGAGCCCGTAACTCCGTTATTTTCCAATGGATTTAAAAATTGTTTTGAGTATTGTGATCAGCTACTTACATTGATTATTTGTTATAAATTTTGTCTGATTCAGAGACGAATAACATTTTGTTTATTGGAAAGAATACGGGCCCACATTCAAAGTTTGAGGGCCCAAATCTCCGCCATTTTTTAACGGATTTACAATCTGTTTTCAGTTTTATGATCAACGTGTATGGTATATGTTATATATCAAGTTTCATATGATTCGGAGACGAAATAAATTTTGGTACCCCGGACCACCCCTCCCCTGACCCACAACACTGAACCGACACTGGCAAAATTTGGCTCATCGCGTGCTCTCTTCAGACCGCACGCATTGGCGTATCAGTTGACATCCAAAGTTTGACATCTTCGGAGGAGATGTGATCACAAGCATATGGGGCCAAATTTGCATTGTTTGAAGGCCCACAACTCTGACATTTTTCAATGGATTTTCGAAATTCTTTCAGTTTCTAGATCGGTTGGCGGTATGGATGTTATATTCCAAGTTTCATCCGATTCGGAGAAGAATACAAAATTGGTACCCCGGACCACCCCTCCCCTGACCCACAACACTGAACCGACACTGGCAAAATTTGGCCCATCGCGTGCTCTCTTCAGACCGCACGCCCTGGGATATCAGACGACATCCAAAGTTCGACATCTTCGGAGGAGATAGGGTCACAAGCACATGGGACCGACACTTGCAAACTTTGAGGGCCCGTAACTCTTGCATTTCTTCTCGGATTACAAAAATCCTTTCCGGTATGGGTTTGTTTTCGTTCAGGGAATCTACATACTTAAATAGATGAATGTCAATAATAAAAAAAAATTGCGAAAATATTGCCCCCACCCCAGTGTAAAAATATATGTCCAACCCTGTCAAATTTTCTTCCTCGGACTAAGCTGACAACGGTCAACACGACTACAAAAACCAAATACAGTTATCTGGAATGATACGGGAGGACAACAGAGTACAATAAAATAGAGGTTTGCCAACTATGGGCGGTAACTCTTCAGGGAAAGGGCGGACCCAAGTTTTTATGCCCGTGGGCAGTAGTGCATATCGAGATGTGCATACGGTCTAATTTTCGATGCTCTGCTTCTTATAATTTCCGAGATAATAAAATGACATTTTTTCAAATAAAGGGAGATAACTCCTCGGGGAAAACGCGGACAATATTCGTTATGCGACGATGGCATACAACTCTTTGATCCCAAGATACGTACCAAGTTTTAGTGTGCTACTCCTGGTACTTTTCGAGTAATAAGGGTTGCAAAAGTGTCCAGTATAATAATAATAATAATAATAATAATAATAATGAAAAATAATCGAAAAAGGGCCATAACTCTGTCAAAATATATTGGACCAACATCCGGATAGCATTATTTTTAGTAGACCTTAGATGCCTACATTCGCTAGAGATTTCGCGGTCCTCCTCCCATTAGTTTCTGAGTATTTCCAATTAAACAGAAAACGGCCGCAGTAGAAAAACAATATACTTCCTTGGTTACACCATGGAAGTATAATAATAGGGCAAATCATGAGCTCAATAAATCGCAGTTAAGGGACGGAAAATATGAATTAGGATGATTATATCTTTCCCTTAACATGTGTGGGTTGATCTCAAGTGTTTGGGAGTGACCCCACCCCTGCCTCGAAATTGGGTGACGGGATTGGGAAATAGTCAAACCCGGCCCAAAATGCGAATTTTGAGAGCCCGTAACTCCGTTATTTTCCAATGGATTTAAAAATTGTTTTGAGTATTGTGATCAGCTACTTACATTGATTATTTGTTATAAATTTTGTCTGATTCAGAGACGAATAACATTTTGTTTATTGGAAAGAATACGGGCCCACATTCAAAGTTTGAGGGCCCAAATCTCCGCCATTTTTTAACGGATTTACAATCTGTTTTCAGTTTTATGATCAACGTGTATGGTATATGTTATATATCAAGTTTCATATGATTCGGAGACGAAATAAATTTTGGTACCCCGGACCACCCCTCCCCTGACCCACAACACTGAACCGACACTGGCAAAATTTGGCTCATCGCGTGCTCTCTTCAGACCGCACGCATTGGCGTATCAGTTGACATCCAAAGTTTGACATCTTCGGAGGAGATGTGATCACAAGCATATGGGGCCAAATTTGCATTGTTTGAAGGCCCACAACTCTGACATTTTTCAATGGATTTTCGAAATTCTTTCAGTTTCTAGATCGGTTGGCGGTATGGATGTTATATTCCAAGTTTCATCCGATTCGGAGAAGAATACAAAATTGGTACCCCGGACCACCCCTCCCCTGACCCACAACACTGAACCGACACTGGCAAAATTTGGCCCATCGCGTGCTCTCTTCAGACCGCACGCCCTGGGATATCAGACGACATCCAAAGTTCGACATCTTCGGAGGAGATAGGGTCACAAGCACATGGGACCGACACTTGCAAACTTTGAGGGCCCGTAACTCTTGCATTTCTTCTCGGATTACAAAAATCCTTTCCGGTATGGGTTTGTTTTCGTTCAGGGAATCTACATACTTAAATAGATGAATGTCAATAATAAAAAAAAATTGCGAAAATATTGCCCCCACCCCAGTGTAAAAATATATGTCCAACCCTGTCAAATTTTCTTCCTCGGACTAAGCTGACAACGGTCAACACGACTACAAAAACCAAATACAGTTATCTGGAATGATACGGGAGGACAACAGAGTACAATAAAATAGAGGTTTGCCAACTATGGGCGGTAACTCTTCAGGGAAAGGGCGGACCCAAGTTTTTATGCCCGTGGGCAGTAGTGCATATCGAGATGTGCATACGGTCTAATTTTCGATGCTCTGCTTCTTATAATTTCCGAGATAATAAAATGACATTTTTTCAAATAAAGGGAGATAACTCCTCGGGGAAAACGCGGACAATATTCGTTATGCGACGATGGCATACAACTCTTTGATCCCAAGATACGTACCAAGTTTTAGTGTGCTACTCCTGGTACTTTTCGAGTAATAAGGGTTGCAAAAGTGTCCAGTATAATAATAATAATAACTAGAAATTTTAAACTTCCAATTGGAAGTTTGATACTTCCATATAATTGTCATATATATTCCTATCCAAATCTCCTCTCAATCATTACCTTTCCCATAACCCAAACCTTAATCATAACCATACCTATCGGCAACACGTACCATGTCCCAATACTAAATGTTTTATAAGCATAACCATGCTCTAGCCGTAACCATAACCACAATCATTCTAACTATATATATAACTTTAAAAAGTCATGGAATATAAGTAGTGGCTCATCTTTTCGATCGTAATTTTGTTTATCTCGATTAATCCGTTCCACAACTATTGAAGTATTTATTTAGTTACAACCATGCATACTTCAGACCTTATATTGTGATACATGAACATCATAAACACATTAGTTCTCAAAAATAAAAGATGAAGAATGAGGCTACTTTTGAAATTATATTTCTCGTAAAAAGTGACCCCTAGTAGACCCCTTTGGTATCATCTAGATGGTCTCCTGTAATTTTTATAGAAGACAGACACAGGCAGAGAGACAGAAATTCGGAAATATACAGTAATGCCCTATGTAATCGACCCCTTAAACACAGCAGAATTGTGGGTAACTTTTCGGGATTCAGGAGAGCTTTCGAATGAATGTCAACAGGCTATATTTCCCACTAAATCCTGAAATGTTACACATAATTCTGCTATGTTTAAGGAGTCGATTACTTGGGGTATACTGTAGATATACATGTAAAAATGTTTTTAAATTATTCATGAATTCCAAATTTAATCACATGATGTCAGATGTACCTATCCCATGACACTCCAAGTAACAATTCACCGTGTGTTCCAATTTTATTTTTGTCATGATCCAACCGGTTGGTCACCAACAGCAGGTCAGACTGACAAACAAATGAACACACACACAGTTCGGTTTTATTAGTATACATACACACATGTGTACACTATCTCTTGTGCCTATATTCCAAATTAAAGACTAGAAATGTTAAAACTTATAACTGCAATGGGATGGTATATTCTCGTGAAAGATACGGATAGTTATAGTCTGTCCACAATGAAGTGCGAAGTTTTAAACCAATGCCGATCTGTAATTTGCCAAGACTGTTAAGTCTTGGTTTATAATTTTGTCGGGTCAGTGATTTCAACGGCCAGTAATATAAGTGACGGTTATATCTACGTGCAGCGGATATATTTATTTATGAAATAATTATGCGCGAATGGCAATCACTCACACAACTGATAACACATGTCTTGATTACGTCTTATTATAAAATTAGTAACATGCTAAGAAAGAGCCCAAATCACCAGAATGGGACAAAGGCGAATATGTTTTATTTGAAGTTCTATCATGCTCGGGAACGTTCTAGACAGATCACTGAAATGTCACTATATATGTGTATCAGGAATCAAGCATTAAATATAATTCAGAAACATCAATATAGCATAACAGGTAATGCTGTCAAGACACGTTATGTCGTTACAAACGTTTATACCGATTGTACTGACTGTCCAAGATCGCGAACTTTTCCACAGCTTGTGCGAATTTTGTATACATTTTGGGTTCAAAGCGACTTAATCGGACAGGTGCGTAACACACTGTGCCATCAGAAGTAGGCCAGTCATGCAGCCAATTCTATTTTAAAGAGCGCGGATTTGGGAAAGCTGCATTGTGTGAGAACGTAACATGATTCGCGTACATCTATATGCATTTCGGTATGTTGCTTTCCCGAGTAATGGTGCCTTTTCTGTGCACATAAATAGCACCAAACTGAACATACGCCTTCTCACCAGCAAAATGATAAATAGCCGATGTGTTGAAACGGTATAATACCATAAACAAATATAGCATGTCGAGCTTGTAAAATAGACGAATATTCTTGGGAATATACGAATATGAATGCGCGTATTTTACCATTTAATACGTTATTGCAAGTCTTCACAGTCATGCATAAGTTCATAATACCAAGTTAACAATCATTATTCACACAAAAACATACTTATATATGTCGTTCAATGAAATTATGCTACATTGAACGACCACCCATTTCGCAACAGCGAAATAGCGTATGTTACGATGACATTATACTCTCTTTGCTCGCTTGCCTATATCGCGATGTTCCCAACAGTTTAAGGTGTTTTATTTTAACAAATAGATTGTCATGAAATGGTAGCATTCTGGAAATGATATATACATGTCAGCTTATATCTACACATTCCATATGCGTTTCGCTTAATTTTGGTGTGATTCATATTCTTGAATACACGCAGGTGGTGAATTAGACGGCGCTTTAAGGCATTTTTGGTATATTTTCCGATTAGCGGACGAATGTACGACGTCGACGTTGTCGCCTATTCGTAAGTTATAAGACTTTACATTACGTCTCGTCCAATTAATGCGAAATATGCAATCGGCGGTCTTAACAGTCGGACAATAAAGTCATATATTTTCACTCGTGACACATACAGATGATAAAGAGACAGTTTTTAAATGGTCAGATATGAATTCAACAAAAGTATGCACTATGTCAGATGGTAAACCAATACCAAACCGCAAAGTGTCACGTTCCGAAATTATGATACCAAAATTAGCGACTAAGGGGCGGCAAGGTTGGGGCGTCGGACGGGATACGCTGACTCCCGTTCATTCAATTAAAAAATATAATATAAAAAAAATGGTTTACGGGTACGCGAACGTATATCAAATAGTTTCAATTGAATTGAGAACTGCAAGCGAAAGTCCGCGCATAGACGGATTGTGCTTTAGGAAAACGTGGTCCATGCGGAGAAGTGTTATAACATTATCCGGCTGACACCACAGTTTCGTTTTTCAAATGTCAAAGTCGAGAATTTTTTTTGTAAAAAATGCGCGTTT
The DNA here is from genome assembly GCA_032622095.1 of Siphonodentalium dalli. Lineage (NCBI taxonomy): Eukaryota > Metazoa > Mollusca > Scaphopoda > Gadilida > Siphonodentaliidae > Siphonodentalium > Siphonodentalium dalli. The sequence continues at coordinate 101,201,164 of CP136069.1, read as the reverse complement.
TAAAAAAAGTGAAAACAAAACGAACTACTATTCTAAAACTAATGAATTTTGAGCGTTTTTGGACTCAAAATATGTCAATTTTAAGCCGCATCTTGATAAAACTGCAGAATTACGGCCGATTGACAAGACAGACAGCCGACATTGTTTTGAGTGATTACCCATTAGCCAATATAACAAGTAACGCAGTGCGCCGAACAGGAATGGATGTTGAAATATATCATCAGTGGTCATTGGTGTAATTTTGTCAAACTTTTCTGGTTTGGTCTTCTGTCTATGTTTAAGACGCTCACATAGACCAAATCCAGCTGTTGCGCTTCGTCTAGGAGAAGATCTGGGCACAAGCACTTTCTACACATGGACTTTATTAGTACATTTTTCGATGTGTTATAACTTGGCCATTTCTCAACCGATTTACAAAATTCTTTCACGAGTAGCATCAGTATGTCGTATAGATACACGAACGTAAAAATGGTTGGAATCGGTGACAAAAAGAATTTGACAAATTTTGCACCCCTCCCCAGGTCGACAAATTGTATTCGGAACTTGGTGAAAATTTTCTCGATTCGTGCCCTTTCGTTAGTTAACACGGTCACGTAACCCGAATTCAGCTGCTTGGCTTCTTATAGGAGAAGATCTGGGCACAAACTTTTTCCAAAAATTTTGATTAAGGGCCATAACTCTGGAAAGAAAGTTAGGACATAAACCTAAATGTTTCATTCAGTTGTAACTTGGCAAGGTGCATATACCTACCAAATTTCAATGATTTATCTTTTTAACTTTCTGAGATATAAGGGTTACAAAATATATTAAGAAGAAGAAGTAGCATAAATAATGAAAAATAAAAATAAAAAATTGAATAACAATATACATCCATATTAAAATATGGAAGTATAATAAAAAATTGAATAACAATATACTTCCATATTAAAATATGGAAGTATAATAAGGGAATCGCGCGGAATTGATTGGAATGTCGATAGTATGGTTTATTGACATTTCTGTGTTCAGTTGGAAAGTTCTGTTGTGACCCCCACCCATGCCTCGAAATTTGACGACGCGGGTAGAAAATTCGCCATATATCGTCCAATTTTCGAGATATCGAGCTAATTTTTGCGTCATTGTGTTCGTATTTGATGCCCCTTTAATATTTAGCAGGGTTCTGGTGAGGTATTGTGGCGATATTTTACTATGTAGGCCAATATGTATGTTGTTCAGTACATACTTTTCGAATATCTCTGGCCTCCATCAACATGTTACGGCAAGTGGGTAATCGTTTAGAAGTACTAAAATTTCCCCACTGAATGACACCAAATACGTGACGATTGGTTGAAGGAATTTAAATTCATAGTGCATTTTCTGTAAACTTGAAGAAAAGGAAGGGGCCACAATTTCTACATTTGTCAACCGATTCATAAAATTCACTCATAATGACACTCAGTACATCTTATATATACCTCACAACCATTTTGGTTCAAATCGGCGACAAAAAAAAATTGACAAATTTTGCCCCTCCCCTAGCCCGGAAAAATTTGAGCGGACCTTTGTCAAAATTTCGTGGTTTGGTCTTCTGTCTATGTTTAAGGCGCTCACATAGACCAAATCCAGCTGTTGCGCTTCGTCTAGGAGAAGATCTGGGCACAAGCACTTTCTACACATGGACTTTATTAGTACATTTTTTGATGTTTTATAACTTGGCCATTTCTCAACCGATTTACAAAATTCTTTCACGATTAGCATCAGAACGTCGTATAGATACACGACAGTAAAAATGGTTGGAATCGGTGACAAGAAAAAATTTGACAAATTTTGCACCCCTCCCCAGGTCAAAAATTGTTTTCGGACCTTGGTGAAAATTTCCCCGATTTGTACCCTTTCGTTAGTTAACACGATTACGAGAACCGAATTCAGCTGCTTTGCTTTTTATAGGAGAAGATCTGGCCACAAACATTTTCCAAAAAAATTTTGTAAGGGGCATAACTCTGGAAAGCAAGTTGGGACATAAACCTAAATGCTTCGATTCCATGTAGCTTGGCAAGGTACGTAAACCTACCAAATTTCAATGTTCCACCTTTTAAACTTTCTGAGATATAAGAGTTACAAAATATATTAAGAAGCATAATAATAATAGGAAAAATAAAAAATTGAATAACAATATACTTCCATATTAAAATATGGAAGTATAATAAGGGAATCGCGCGGAATTGATTGGAATGTCGATAGTATGGTTTATTGACATTTCTGTGCTCAGTTGGAAAGTTCTGTTGTGACCCCCACCCATGCCTCGAAATTTGACGACGCGGGTAGAAAATTCGCCATATATCGTCCAATTTTCGAGATATCGAGCTAATTTTTGCGTCATTGTGTTCGTATTTGATGCCCCTTTAATATTTAGCAGGGTTCTGGTGAGGTATTGTGGCGATATTTTACTATGTAGGCCAATATGTATGTTGTTCAGTACATACTTTTCGAATATCTCTGGCCTCCATCAACATGTTACGGCAAGTGGGTAATCGTTTAGAAGTACTAAAATTTCCCCACTGAATGACACCAAATACGTGACGATTGGTTGAAGGAATTTAAATTCATAGTGCATTTTCTGTAAACTTGAAGAAAAGGAAGGGGCCACAATTTCTACATTTGTCAACCGATTCATAAAATTCACTCATAATGACACTCAGTACATCTTATATATACCTCACAACCATTTTGGTTCAAATAAATCGGCGACAAAAAAAAATTGACAAATTTTGCCCCTCCCCTAGCCCGGAAAAATTTGAGCGGACCTTTGTCAAAATTTCGTGGTTTGGTCTTCTGTCTATGTTTAAGGCGCTCACATAGACCAAATCCAGCTGTTGCGCTTCGTCTAGGAGAAGATCTGGGCACAAGCACTTTCTACACATGGACTTTATTAGTACATTTTTTGATGTTTTATAACTTGGCCATTTCTCAACCGATTTACAAAATTCTTTCACGATTAGCATCAGAACGTCGTATAGATACACGACAGTAAAAATGGTTGGAATCGGTGACAAGAAAAAATTTGACAAATTTTGCACCCCTCCCCAGGTCAAAAATTGTTTTCGGACCTTGGTGAAAATTTCCCCGATTTGTACCCTTTCGTTAGTTAACACGATTACGAGAACCGAATTCAGCTGCTTTGCTTTTTATAGGAGAAGATCTGGCCACAAACATTTTCCAAAAAAATTTTGTAAGGGGCATAACTCTGGAAAGCAAGTTGGGACATAAACCTAAATGCTTCGATTCCATGTAGCTTGGCAAGGTACGTAAACCTACCAAATTTCAATGTTCCACCTTTTAAACTTTCTGAGATATAAGAGTTACAAAATATATTAAGAAGCATAATAATAATAGGAAAAATAAAAAATTGAATAACAATATACTTCCATATTAAAATATGGAAGTATAATAAGGGAATCGCGCGGAATTGATTGGAATGTCGATAGTATGGTTTATTGACATTTCTGTGTTCAGTTGGAAAGTTCTGTTGTGACCCCCACCCATGCCTCGAAATTTGACGACGCGGGTAGAAAATTCGCCATATATCGTCCAATTTTCGAGATATCGAGCTAATTTTTGCGTCATTGTGTTCGTATTTGATGCCCCTTTAATATTTAGCAGGGTTCTGGTGAGGTATTGTGGCGATATTTTACTATGTAGGCCAATATGTATGTTGTTCAGTACATACTTTTCGAATATCTCTGGCCTCCATCAATATGTTACGGCAAGTGGGTAATCGTTTAGAAGTACTAAAATTTCCCCACTGAATGACACCAAATACGTGACGATTGGTTGAAGGAATTTAAATTCATAGTGCATTTTCTGTAAAATTGAAGAAAAGGAAGGGGCCACAATTTCTACATTTGTCAACCGATTCATAAAATTCACTCATAATGACACTCAGTACATCTTATATATACCTCACAACCATTTTGGTTCAAATCGGCGACAAAAAAAAATTGACAAATTTTGCCCCTCCCCTAGCCCGGAAAAATTTGAGCGGACCTTTGTCAAAATTTCGTGGTTTGGTCTTCTGTCTATGTTTAAGGCGCTCACATAGACCAAATCCAGCTGTTGCGCTTCGTCTAGGAGAAGATCTGGGCACAAGCACTTTCTACACATGGACTTTATTAGTACATTTTTTGATGTTTTATAACTTGGCCATTTCTCAACCGATTTACAAAATTCTTTCACGATTAGCATCAGAACGTCGTATAGATACACGACAGTAAAAATGGTTGGAATCGGTGACAAGAAAAAATTTGACAAATTTTGCACCCCTCCCCAGGTCAAAAATTGTTTTCGGACCTTGGTGAAAATTTCCCCGATTTGTACCCTTTCGTTAGTTAACACGATTACGAGAACCGAATTCAGCTGCTTTGCTTTTTATAGGAGAAGATCTGGCCACAAACATTTTCCAAAAAAATTTTGTAAGGGGCATAACTCTGGAAAGCAAGTTGGGACATAAACCTAAATGCTTCGATTCCATGTAGCTTGGCAAGGTACGTAAACCTACCAAATTTCAATGTTCCACCTTTTAAACTTTCTGAGATATAAGAGTTACAAAATATATTAAGAAGCATAATAATAATAGGAAAAATAAAAAATTGAATAACAATATACTTCCATATTAAAATATGGAAGTATAATAAGGGAATCGCGCGGAATTGATTGGAATGTCGATAGTATGGTTTATTGACATTTCTGTGTTCAGTTGGAAAGTTCTGTTGTGACCCCCACCCATGCCTCGAAATTTGACGACGCGGGTAGAAAATTCGCCATATATCGTCCAATTTTCGAGATATCGAGCTAATTTTTGCGTCATTGTGTTCGTATTTGATGCCCCTTTAATATTTAGCAGGGTTCTGGTGAGGTATTGTGGCGATATTTTACTATGTAGGCCAATATGTATGTTGTTCAGTACATACTTTTCGAATATCTCTGGCCTCCATCAATATGTTACGGCAAGTGGGTAATCGTTTAGAAGTACTAAAATTTCCCCACTGAATGACACCAAATACGTGACGATTGGTTGAAGGAATTTAAATTCATAGTGCATTTTCTGTAAAATTGAAGAAAAGGAAGGGGCCACAATTTCTACATTTGTCAACCGATTCATAAAATTCACTCATAATGACACTCAGTACATCTTATATATACCTCACAACCATTTTGGTTCAAATCGGCGACAAAAAAAAATTGACAAATTTTGCCCCTCCCCTAGCCCGGAAAAATTTGAGCGGACCTTTGTCAAAATTTCGTGGTTTGGTCTTCTGTCTATGTTTAAGGCGCTCACATAGACCAAATCCAGCTGTTGCGCTTCGTCTAGGAGAAGATCTGGGCACAAGCACTTTCTACACATGGACTTTATTAGTACATTTTTTGATGTTTTATAACTTGGCCATTTCTCAACCGATTTACAAAATTCTTTCACGATTAGCATCAGAACGTCGTATAGATACACGACAGTAAAAATGGTTGGAATCGGTGACAAGAAAAAATTTGACAAATTTTGCACCCCTCCCCAGGTCAAAAATTGTTTTCGGACCTTGGTGAAAATTTCCCCGATTTGTACCCTTTCGTTAGTTAACACGATTACCAGAACCGAATTCAGCTGCTTTGCTTTTTATAGGAGAAGATCTGGCCACAAACATTTTCCAAAAAAATTTTGTAAGGGGCATAACTCTGGAAAGCAAGTTGGGACATAAACCTAAATGCTTCGATTCCATGTAGCTTGGCAAGGTACGTAAACCTACCAAATTTAAATGTTCCACCTTTTAAACTTTCTGAGATATAAGAGTTACAAAATATATTAAGAAGCATAATAATAATAGGAAAAATAAAAAATTGAATAACAATATACTTCCATATTAAAATATGGAAGTATAATAAGGGAATCGCGCGGAATTGATTGGAATGTCGATAGTATGGTTTATTGACATTTCTGTGTTCAGTTGGAAAGTTCTGTTGTGACCCCCACCCATGCCTCGAAATTTGACGACGCGGGTAGAAAATTCGCCATATATCGTCCAATTTTCGAGATATCGAGCTAATTTTTGCGTCATTGTGTTCGTATTTGATGCCCCTTTAATATTTAGCAGGGTTCTGGTGAGGTATTGTGGCGATATTTTACTATGTAGGCCAATATGTATGTTGTTCAGTACATACTTTTCGAATATCTCTGGCCTCCATCAATATGTTACGGCAAGTGGGTAATCGTTTAGAAGTACTAAAATTTCCCCACTGAATGACACCAAATACGTGACGATTGGTTGAAGGAATTTAAATTCATAGTGCATTTTCTGTAAAATTGAAGAAAAGGAAGGGGCCACAATTTCTACATTTGTCAACCGATTCATAAAATTCACTCATAATGACACTCAGTACATCTTATATATACCTCACAACCATTTTGGTTCAAATCGGCGACAAAAAAAAATTGACAAATTTTGCCCCTCCCCTAGCCCGGAAAAATTTGAGCGGACCTTTGTCAAAATTTCGTGGTTTGGTCTTCTGTCTATGTTTAAGGCGCTCACATAGACCAAATCCAGCTGTTGCGCTTCGTCTAGGAGAAGATCTGGGCACAAGCACTTTCTACACATGGACTTTATTAGTACATTTTTTGATGTTTTATAACTTGGCCATTTCTCAACCGATTTACAAAATTCTTTCACGATTAGCATCAGAACGTCGTATAGATACACGACAGTAAAAATGGTTGGAATCGGTGACAAGAAAAAATTTGACAAATTTTGCACCCCTCCCCAGGTCAAAAATTGTTTTCGGACCTTGGTGAAAATTTCCCCGATTTGTACCCTTTCGTTAGTTAACACGATTACGAGAACCGAATTCAGCTGCTTTGCTTTTTATAGGAGAAGATCTGGCCACAAACATTTTCCAAAAAAATTTTGTAAGGGGCATAACTCTGGAAAGCAAGTTGGGACATAAACCTAAATGCTTCGATTCCATGTAGCTTGGCAAGGTACGTAAACCTACCAAATTTAAATGTTCCACCTTTTAAACTTTCTGAGATATAAGAGTTACAAAATATATTAAGAAGCATAATAATAATAGGAAAAAATAAAAAATTGAATAACAATATACTTCCATATTAAAATATGGAAGTATAATAAGGGAATCGCGCGGAATTGATTGGAATGTCGATAGTATGGTTTATTGACATTTCTGTGTTCAGTTGGAACGTTCTGTTGTGACCCCCACCCATGCCTCGAAATTTGACGACGCGGGTAGAAAATTCGCCATATATCGTCCAATTTTCGAGATATCGAGCTAATTTTTGCGTCATTGTGTTCGTATTTGATGCCCCTTTAATATTTAGCAGGGTCCTGGTGAGGTATTGTGGCGATATTTTACTATGTAGGCCAATATGTATGTTGTTCAGTACATACTTTTCGAATATCTCTGGCCTCCATCAACATGTTACGGCAAGTGGGTAATCGTTTAGAAGTACTAAAATTTCCCCACTGAATGACACCAAATACGTGACGATTGGTTGAAGGAATTTAAATTCATAGTGCATTTTCTGTAAACTTGAAGAAAAGGAAGGGGCCACAATTTCTACATTTGTCAACCGATTCATAAAATTCACTCATAATGACACTCAGTACATCTTATATATACCTCACAACCATTTTGGTTCAAATCGGCGACAAAAAAAAAATGACAAATTTTGCCCCTCCCCTAGCCCGGAAAAATTTGAGCGGACCTTTGTCAAAATTTCGTGGTTTGGTCTTCTGTCTATGTTTAAGGCGCTCACATAGACCAAATCCAGCTGTTGCGCTTCGTCTAGGAGAAGATCTGGGCACAAGCACTTTCTACACATGGACTTTATTAGTACATTTTTTGATGTTTTATAACTTGGCCATTTCTCAACCGATTTACAAAATTCTTTCACGATTAGCATCAGAACGTCGTATAGATACACGACAGTAAAAATGGTTGGAATCGGTGACAAGAAAAAATTTGACAAATTTTGCACCCCTCCCCAGGTCAAAAATTGTTTTCGGACCTTGGTGAAAATTTCCCCGATTTGTACCCTTTCGTTAGTTAACACGATTACGAGAACCGAATTCAGCTGCTTTGCTTTTTATAGGAGAAGATCTGGCCACAAACATTTTCCAAAAAAAATTTGTAAGGGGCATAACTCTGGAAAGCAAGTTGGGACATAAACCTATATGCTTCGATTCCATGTAGCTTGGCAAGGTACGTAAACCTACCAAATTTCAATGTTCCACCTTTTAAACTTTCTGAGATATAAGAGTTACAAAATATATTAAGAAGCATAATAATAATAGGAAAAAATAAAAAATTGAATAACAATATACTTCCATATTAAAATATGGAAGTATAATAAGGGAATCGCGCGGAATTGATTGGAATGTCGATAGTATGGTTTATTGACATTTCTGTGTTCAGTTGGAACGTTCTGTTGTGACCCCCACCCATGCCTCGAAATTTGACGACGCGGGTAGAAAATTCGCCATATATCGTCCAATTTTCGAGATATCGAGCTAATTTTTGCGTCATTGTGTTCGTATTTGATGCCCCTTTAATATTTAGCAGGGTTCTGGTGAGGTATTGTGGCGATATTTTACTATGTAGGCCAATATGTATGTTGTTCAGTACATACTTTTCGAATATCTCTGGCCTCCATCAACATGTTACGGCAAGTGGGTAATCGTTTAGAAGTACTAAAATTTCCCCACTGAATGACACCAAATACGTGACGATTGGTTGAAGGAATTTAAATTCATAGTGCATTTTCTGTAAACTTGAAGAAAAGGAAGGGGCCACAATTTCTACATTTGTCAACCGATTCATAAAATTCACTCATAATGACACTCAGTACATCTTATATATACCTCACAACCATTTTGGTTCAAATCGGCGACAAAAAAAAATTGACAAATTTTGCCCCTCCCCTAGCCCGGAAAAATTTGAGCGGACCTTTGTCAAAATTTCGTGGTTTGGTCTTCTGTCTATGTTTAAGGCGCTCACATAGACCAAATCCAGCTGTTGCGCTTCGTCTAGGAGAAGATCTGGGCACAAGCACTTTCTACACATGGACTTTATTAGTACATTTTTTGATGTTTTATAACTTGGCCATTTCTCAACCGATTTACAAAATTCTTTCACGATTAGCATCAGAACGTCGTATAGATACACGACAGTAAAAATGGTTGGAATCGGTGACAAGAAAAAATTTGACAAATTTTGCACCCCTCCCCAGGTCAAAAATTGTTTTCGGACCTTGGTGAAAATTTCCCCGATTTGTACCCTTTCGTTAGTTAACACGATTACGAGAACCGAATTCAGCTGCTTTGCTTTTTATAGGAGAAGATCTGGCCACAAACATTTTCCAAAAAAAATTTGTAAGGGGCATAACTCTGGAAAGCAAGTTGGGACATAAACCTAAATGCTTCGATTCCATGTAGCTTGGCAAGGTACGTAAACCTACCAAATTTCAATGTTCCACCTTTTAAACTTTCTGAGATATAAGAGTTACAAAATATATTAAGAAGCATAATAATAATAGGAAAAATAAAAAATTGAATAACAATATACTTCCATATTAAAATATGGAAGTATAATAATAATAATAATAATGAAAAATAATCGAAAAAGGGCCATAACTCTGTCAAAATATATTGGACCAACATCCGGATAGCATTATTTTTAGTAGACCTTAGATGCCTACATTCGCTAGAGATTTCGCGGTCCTCCTCCCATTAGTTTCTGAGTATTTCCAATTAAACAGAAAACGGCCGCAGTAGAAAAACAATATACTTCCTTGGTTACACCATGGAAGTATAATAAAATCAACAAATTTGTAAATTTAAAAACAATTCAAACGTTGTTGTATTCCATGTCCCAGCCCGGACATATACACCAAATTTCAATAATATTCATTGAGAAACAACGGACCAAACGCCATATAACACCCCGTATGCATCTTTTATTCCGAGTTGGCCTTTTATTCCGAGTTGGCACGCGCCGATTGGGCGAGTTAGCCCTGGGGCGAGTACGCCGATTCCGACACCTTTTCTATTTGCAGCAGGTTAAGTTTACGCGTATTTTAATTTACAAAGTTCCCCAATTGGTATCGTAAATAGAGCGACCTTATTTGACAGAGAATGCCTCTGTTATTGATTATAAAGTTGCTATACATTAAAAACGACAATTCACATGCTCGTTCAAGCGCAGTAGTCTATTTTCCCCACATCCACATCCACAAATACTAAATAACGCTAACTTACTGCCGAATGTTTTACACGACAACTGTTAACATATTTGGGCTGAATTCATCTGACGCGGTATTATTCCTCAAAATAAACAACAAAACCATCGTTACTTGGAAATGTAGTTTGGGCTAACATTTACATAAATCCTCCACATCATTATTCCGACACACACGTCAGATGAAAAACTCACATGAAGTAACCGGCCAAATTGGCCGAAATGAAATGGGCCACTGTATACACCACCCATACACCTGGTGCATGTTTAAGATATATCGAATGTCATGCGTGTCGGTTTTATTTGGTGTGGTAAGGTTGTATTCCACATCCGTTTCGAAGCCTTTCTGATTCAACTACGTACACTTTTGTCTGGATAATAATATGCTAGCCTCCCTCAAAACAGTCGGATGGACTAAAGGATAATGTCTTTATAGCATGAATGTATGCGTGTTTTGTTATCCTCTCTCGGGGTTAGTGTCAGTGTGTGGGCGGTATTATTCAAGAAAATGTCAGGAACTGTGGTGCATTTATTTCACTATGTATTTAAAGAACAATTTACAGTCTCGATGGCAATGGCTGTGGCCGTTGGGGAACGCGACCTTTATGATCATATAGCTGTCTGAACGGGGGAGATTTTCATCGAATCATACCTCTTTTAGGGACGGGGGAGAATTTCATCGGGTCAGTTTTTCCGCAGAATTAAAACAAAAAAATGCGTGCTGTGTGATTCTTATGTCTGTCGTTCCTAGGAAGGGGGGGGGTTCATCGGGTTAGTTTTTCCGCCCGATGTACAGTAAATCATACCTCTTTTAGGGACGGGTACCATCATTTCTCTTGATTAAAAAGGCAGAATTAACTCATTGAAATTTTTTTTTTTTTTAAAGACAGAATTAAATTTTTTTTTTTTTAAATGTCATGTTTCTGACCAACCACGCCAGTGGCGGGCTAACCTGCTAGTCTAATATATATTTTGGGACTTCTGTTTGTCTACCTGTTAGCTATGGCCGGGAAAACGGTTGGACAGATTGAGCTCAAACTTCCAATCTAAGGTTAAAACCCCACGGGCAGTGTTTACCGCCGTTTTGGAGAAGCTCAGGGCACCTATTCTCCACACCCAGTCACAAAAATGACCGTCATTGGCACTGTGGAGTTAATCGCGTTGATAGTTAAAGAGCGTTCGTATCCGCAGTGTCGTTGATAAAGAGCGTATGCGTGTAATGTGATTCTTACGTCTGGGTCCACACGTGAGCGTGACTGTATCCAGACATGAGCGTGTTGTGTGATTCTTACGTACTTAGGGCTTCCTAGGAACGGGTGAGATTTTCATCGGGTCAGATTTTCCGCCCGAGGTGATCTTCACCTTGAAACGGGTACCCACAAATGATATATATGTGTGTGTCCTTTATAGACTCGAACCGATTGAGCTCAAACTTGCTACCCACGGGAAGTGTCATGGACGGGTTAAATTGTGACCCCGACCTGACCTTGACCTTGAAAATGATCAATTCAAGGTCAAATCGGGTAAAACTGGCGGATTTCGACGAAAGTTTACACCTAGGTGCAGATACGTGTCTTGGGATACTTTTGTCGGGGGAGTGTTTTCGACGGGCCAAATCGTTACCCCGACCTGACCTTGACCTTAAAAATGGTCAATTCAAGGTCAAAGTCCGGACGAAGTCGGGTCACCTGCTAGTCTAATATATATTTTGGGACTTCTGTCTGTTTGTGTGTCTGTTAGCTATGGCCGGGAAAACTGCCAGACGGATTTTGACGAAATTTGATACGCAGGGTTACTTTTCTCCAGGGAGTGTTTTGAATGGGTCAAATCGTGACTCCGACCTGACCTTGACCCTCAAAAAGGTCAATTCAAGGTCAAATCGGCTAAAACCGGACGGATTTCGACGGGTACTTTTGTTCGGGGAGTGTTTTGGACGGGTCAAATCGTGACCCCGACCTGACGTTGACCTTCAAAATGGTCAATTCAAGGTCAAATCGCGCAATTCGCCGAAAAGCAGAGGGGAAACAGCCCGGACGAAGTCGGGTCCATCAGCTATCTAATATATATTTTGGGACTTCTGTTTGTCTGTCTGTTAGCTATGGCCGGGAAAACGGCTGGATTGAGCTCAAACTTCCAATCTAAGGGTAAAACGCCACATGAAGTGTCATCGCACCGCTTCTGAGAACGTCAGATCACTCCTTCTCCATTCCCACTGCCGCCGTCTTGGAATTGTGGGGGTTAATCGCGTGATAGTTAAAGAGTGTTCGTATCCGCATTGTCGTTGATAAAGAGCGTGTCTGTGTCCAGACATGAGCGTGTTGTGTCTGTGTCCAGACATGAGCGTGTTGTGTGATCCTTATGTCTGTGGTTCCTAGGAATGGAACTACATCTGTCCATACATTGAACGCTATGCGTCCAGTGGAAATTTTCCACTTGCCACAAGCTTTAAAAAGTCCAACAGCACATATTCACACCAATTTAGTATTTTAGTTCTTTCAACGCTGTTGGAATTAGTCGAATCAATTTGATCTTGGGATCACTTGTACTATAGCGCCACTCTCAACTGGAAGCAATTACGGGACGCGAGTATTCTTTTTCGCCGATGTTGGGGACAGTTTAACCCTCTTTCTTTGGGGTTCGGGGAGTTCTGAGCTTTTCGGGAGTTGTATATATATATAGCTCGAACATATTAGTATCACAGTCGGACGTATGAATACTCTCCGATGCTTGCGTGGTTGCTGGCGAAAATAGTTGTTCTTTTGACTTCGAAGACAGAACATGCCTCTTTTGCTTGTAATTCTATGTTCTGTTCAACTTTAAGTTGCTGAACTTCTATCGAACCCCAACAACGAACATATACACACCATCGAAAAGTCACTACGCACATGCGTGAAACACATGCAGTCTCTTCCCAGCCGCGCAAGCACAAACCTCTCTCTGAGTCTTGTTGGAATCATTCCTATTCGAAGGTAGCTTCATTTGAGGAAACTAGCTTTCCTCGCAGATCTAATCAACTTGCCTGCTACACGAGATATTCCTCTTCGTGTATTCTTATGTAAACTCTACCACTATAACTTGTTCGGAGTGAAAACCACAGGATTCGTTTCTGACATCATCGATATTCTTAGAATCTATGATCTCGACTCTCACCGTAACCAGTTTCTGTCAAGTGGATTCTTCATGACCAAAGCCAGTTGGAAACGTCTCACAAAAGCAAAGGTCAAGGAGCGTCATTTTGAAGAGTGGCTGTCATCCTGTGTGAATGCAAATAACCAGATGCGATTTCTTCCACATGCGGTCCCAATGTCATCATGGAGTATATGGAAACTCCTGGCAGATCATCCAGAAAAATCTCAGGAGTTGAAAAATCTGGCACAGCTTCTCAACCGAACACTCTTCACCAACAATTCTAAATGTAAGCTATGTGGGTGTATATATAACAATGAAATCGAACACATCACCACATCGTGTAACACTCCTGCATGCTCTAAGATACCATTACTGGTGCATGATCATAGACCGTTTCGGCACGGATACGTTCGTCACTCTAGACTCTCTGCATCAAGACCACTTCCATGCGATCCTGTTCGGTGCCGCATTTGGTCGCCAAATTCTTCTCGGAGTATTGTGGAGCGACTTCATTCTTGCTTCTGCAACATTCCTCTTCACGTGCACACAACTAATCCGCCCAAGATAACTTATGGGTGTTGCTAGCCCATACGGATGCGAGTGCGCTTCTTTCGTGGTGCCATTTCATTTATTACACAATTCTGATAATCGCAGGTTCTTCGACGCCTCAACAGTCTGAACTATCTTTCTATATTATGTTCCTAAATTGTAAAACATGTATATATCTTGAAACGATGTACATACCACGCATTAAGGCCATAGAATATGTGTGGCCATTCGCATAATACACTTGTATATACATATTCTCCTCTATTGGAGGTAAATAAATAAATAAATAAATAATGTTAAACATAACCAAACTAAATGAATATCCAGGCACAGAAACCATATATGTTCACAATTCACTATCTAACAGGCTATAGTTAATATATATATATATGTGACCAGATAGTTTTTGGGACTTGGGTAACTAACCGTACTTTATGATTATTGACTGATGATGGGACAGGGTGTGTTGAAAATGTTTCTATCCGTTACACATCTCCCGATGTTTTGGATTTGGATTGTGAATATAATTGACGAGTGACCAGATTTTTTGACAACGTCGGTTCCTGGACCGAATAACACATTCAATTCATTAACAGTGAACATGGGTACACAAAGAATGTTGGTATATAGAATACAATTAACGCAATCTTGATTACGTTTTAACGAAAAGTATCTGACGAAACTAAAAATATGAACAAATTAACATGGATTTAACCAACGGAAATAGAATGGAATAACTAAGTAATAGTACAAAGAATATGGTATAAGAGAACGAATGACAGGACATGCACTTAATTAAACTAACGAATATATCCAACGACAACGTGAAAACAAGGATTATGCCATGAATTTATGCTCTAAATATATATAACTAGAAGGTGACCCGACTTCGTCCGGGCTTTGCCATTGAATTGTCTATTTTGAAGGCCAAGGTCAAGTGGGGTCACGATTTGACCCGTCCAAAACACAGTGCCCGAACAAAAGTACCCGACAAAAGTACCCGTCGAAATCCATCCGGTTTTACCCGATTTGACCTTGAATTGACCATTCTGAAGGTCAAGATCAGGTGGACCAACACCCCAAAAATGGTGGAAATCGGCCCAGCGGATACCGGGAAATCGGCCCAGCGGATACCGAGATACCCTATGCATCAAATTTCGTCCGTAAAAATCCGCCAGTTTAACCCGATTTGATTTCCACTCAAGTATATAAACGCGCCTCATATACACACGCTCATTAATTATCAAGTTTCAACGTAAAGATAAATTACCATCGGTGCCCGAGATATCGCCAAGACGTCTGAAACAGTCAAATGCATCGGCCGGGTAAGAGTTAACGTGATCTAACTGTATGACCTCTAACGACGTCATAGAAGTTACGCATTGTTTTTACCCTGATAGAAGATCGTACCACTTCTTCTTAATAATTGAGGCAGATAACTAAAACGGATACATACATATTATATATCGTTGGAAAGAGGAAACACGAAAGATTCTCATAGTGTCATTATTATGACTGGCATGTTATTATTCGCGCTGTTTCGAATCGATTTGTAAGCACCGAACTGAAATATATTAGCGCAAAACGGCGTAAAAACAGATTTGACCTCGGCACGTGAAAAGTTGACCTCGCACGGACAAATTAATAGGTCTATGTTGCTCCTGGCCCGAAAATACCCCCACATACCAAGTTTCATCGAAATCGGCTGGGCCATTTTCGAGTCCATCGATTACACACAAACACACACACAAACACACAAACAGATCTTCCAAAATATATAATAGATCACTGCGTTGAGTGTTTGTATAGACTTCCTCCAGTTCCTCTTAACATATAAAGTAATATCAAATAGTATATTGGCATCAGACGTCGTGTGAGAATCAGATTTTTCTATCTACCATTTATCATTTTGTTGGGAAATCGATGTTGAAATTTTGAGACGTGAGTTACCAAGTAAATCGTGTTCAGTGTTTGTCGTCATGTTTTAAAATGTTAAAGCTAACTAAAATATTATTATATCCGAAGTCTCACTTCTAGAAAAATAAAAGACAAAAATATGTTTGGAGATAGAACCTTTTGCTTACAAAACCATCGTCTCGCTTCCCGATCAGAGTGCGCATGGAGATAGAACTCTCTAGCCTTAATTTTTCCTCCATGTTATGTAGGCCTATATGGTTAAATTCGACAGCAGTTTATTCAAGAAATATGTTGTATTATCTCTCGCTGTTTGTGGGGGGATTGTGTTAGAGTATATGTGAGCGAGTGGTCACTATTCTTTGCCATTTTTGGAAACAAATGGTTGTCTCTTTCAATTTCATGGGTAAGAATGTATATATATAGGCCTGAACAATGGCGTGACACGCAAAATCATTTCTCACATTTACCAGGTTCACATGCATTCACACACCATGGAAATGAACGAAACAATAATTTATTATATCAGAATGTTCAGGGGGCAATAATTTGATATAAGTATGCCACAGAAATATCAAGGATGGTGCCATTTTCATTCAGTTGGTCAGTTGGTCAAGTTGGTTCAACTGTAAAACCTCAAAGGCTCAAACAAAATCATCAATCAATCAATCAAGTTTATTGTCTATGTAAATCAATTAATGACATTTAGACAACATCGATTAACATATATACATATAATTTACAGGTTACACGCGTGCGTTGCAATATGTTTCCCCACAGCAACAGGCAGCCTTGAGCAAATTAAAGCCGCACACATTTCTTGGAAGTCCAAAAAATGCATGCAGCTCCAATCTACCCACGACTACCAACCACTGTGGTAACACCCTCATTCCCACCATCCCTGTCATACCACTTCACCGGTCGCCATGGTGGAGCACACCCCGCTTCACACGAGACAAATGCACCGTGTGGAGCGGGGCCCGATCGGCCCAGGCATCCCTCCGAGGCACCGCAGAGCTGGTGCGCTTTTTCTGACCATCTCTTATTTTCAATATCTGGCGAATATTCTGATTGTAATTAAAATAAACTTTAGATGTGCCTAAATAGTTCATTGATAATATAAAACATGGAATAGGAACAAAAAGAGGTTTGGACCTATGTCTCGCGCACAGTATCAGACAAGCATGGCGAATGGTTAGGTGCACTCTAAACTAGTGTTTTTTTTATTTTCCGAAGGAGCGAATATTTTCTGTTGAATACAGAATTTCCCTAATAACCAATTTCACAAAAAAAGCATGAAAGCCAGACTGGTTCCATCTTTTGGATTTTCGAAGGAACAACTCAGTTAATAGCTAACGTTGAGGTCTTGGGATAATGCTTTGGTTCACCATCTGGTAGACTGCTGGTCGCGTTGATTTGTTCTCCAACAACACAATATTCTAAAGATGGTTTCTATGTTATAGTTATTACCGCGGACGGGTACACGAGGCCTAGTTCCATGCCCACACAATATGACCGATCAACACACGAAAAAGGTCCGAGCACATAATACATATATATGTATATACGTGTGGTCTGCGGTCTCGCTACACCAATTCACAGAGCAGAAAACGACTGCGCTTCCGCTTTGAAATAGAAATAAACAGACACAAGTCTGACGAACTGTCATGCCCATTAACAAACACCACAACCGACCGAACTCATCAATTTTGTTCAACTTCATATCGCTGCAATTCGATGCCTAAACTAAGATGGGACTGACCTTACCTGAAGTAATCTTAATATGGAAGTTGAACAAATTTGATGTGCAACTTTTTCGACTGATAAAAATAACGAACATAATATTCTCTATCGAGGAGAAGTCGAAAATCGAACGACTAAGTTAAGCTTAGAAACAATCATATTTATGTGGGGCTATGTGCGAAACAATAGATCGGCGAATAATGTGAACCACCGTATTGGTACTAAAATATAATCGTGTGAAAACAAGTGACACCGTTACAACATCGCGTTTAGTTCTTTATTTGAGAAAATAATGGCCACTGATGTGATGCATTGGCTATGGGTAGAGAGGTAACTTATGTATGGTCCGAATCGAACATCGACGTACACCGGAAATTATTAGGTTCCATATATGGTCATATAGTTACGGATTGCTGTTACAATACTTGAGCTACATGTATATATTGACATGTTTACGTGTAGCTATATCCTCTTTACAAATATACATATATATTTACAAAATTGATAGCCAAGTAGGTTAAACATTACAATTATGGCGATGTTTGGGCATTCTTAAGAGAACTTATTTGCATAATATGATGTAAGTTATTCAGAGAAAGTGGGCTATTAATTGATTTATAAAACAAAAGCTCTCTGTCATTGGTTGCAATTTTCCAACTGGACCTTCAGCAAGTGATAATTTTGGTTTTGCACACCCCCTTGTATTGGAATTTTTCCAACCGATAGTTCGACTAGTGGAGAACATTTCTAAATTCTCATTGAAAACCGAACAAAGTGGGCTAAATTACAATCGGAAACATCTGATTTCAGCCGCCATCTACTAGGTTATAGTATGGAATATCCCACTGTTGACTGATGCAGGCTCCGAGTTTTCAACTATTCGAATTTGGACTAAACTTGGGGATAAGACATCCCACCCCCTGTCGCCGCGTCCCTGATTGGTGGTCAACGCTACGATTGTATTATTTACAAAACAATGCTCTGGTCTTTGTTTCTCTACAAGACAACTTGTTTACCCACTTGACCCATTTTGGGATTATTCGTTATTAATGCCACCGGTGTTTACTGTTCGGCAAATTTTTGAAATTTGTGGACCTATGGGTATATTATAAATAGGTAATTGTTTTTCCGGTTATTTTGAGACGCGTTAAAGTTGTACTGCGACCCCGAGTTCGGTAAAAGCTGTATTTGGAATGTCCAAGTTCGTGAAAGTTCTATTGACTATGCCGATGATTTGAGAAGCTTTCTTGTTTTAGGATATTGTAGAAAGGCTAATCTGTAATCTGGGCGTGTCAAATTGAGCTATAGCGATGATATATCTCGCAGGACAACACATTTCGGGTTTTCGTGGGGTGTGTATTCGCTGGATGTCTTATAGTTGCACAGATTGTAACTATTATGACCGCGTTAATTGCATTCGAAGTTTAGGTATGAACAATGGATGGGCCATGCACACTTGAAGATTGCATGGCGGGAACCCAATTTTTAATCCGCATTTAGAAACTGTGAATGAAAAACCTGCAGTAATAAGCCGTATTTTTTTAATAAATTGAAGGATTAGTTGTTCTAACGGAATTCTGAGGCGGTGCATTCATGTAACCGATTTATTTTATATTATAATTTATAAGTATGGCTAATAATGTGATATTTGTAGCGTTACAATTTCTGACTATGGTTTTCTTGTACTGTATGGTGCTCTAGCTGTCTACAAAACGCAGGGCGGAATTCCCAATGGTTAAAGTAGTACAAGCTACAACCTTGTATGGGATATAACTTTATTATAACACATATACATCACTCAATAAATCTGAATGTTCTATCTGCCTATTGAATGTTATATTATGTTGTATTTCCAGCAATTAATTTGTGAGCGCAAGAATGTTCTATCTACATCATGACTTTGACCACATGATATTTCTTTCAAGTTTTATTGGACCAGCAGATAGGACCCTTTTGCTCGGACGAAACCTGTCGACATGGAGATTGACGACACTGTCGACATGGAGATTGACACTGTAGTTCAAATTGCTAACTGTCGTGTATACACTACTAAGAAGCAATAATTTGATTTAAATGTCACAATTTTGAGCGCAAGATGTCGCAATATTAAGTGCAAAATATTGAGATATTAAGCGCAAAATATTTCAAAAATATCACAAGTGACATGCTTATAAGCGTTTCCACTTGCAATATTATTGCGATATTGGGCGCGAAATAGCGCGCTTAATTTTGCTAAATATACCACTTCTTTTGACTGGTACTGTATATCAATAACAGCTAGTTGGGATTGGAACCTTCAAGACAACAGCAGATCCCATAATAACTGTGCGCAATGACTTGGAGACAATGTTCTCCTGTAGTCGCACATTTTCCATGAAATTTTAAAGCATGATGCATCAAACTGTATACTGCTGGTATCACGACACTTAGTATCAATATCAGTGAGTCAGCCAAAGATAGTTTGATAAGAACATCCAACAAATAGTGTACTCCCGGTAAATTGTCGTAATAACTTGACGATAACATGGCGAATGATGACAATGTCTCCACACGTTTCAATGAAAATTGATGAACACGGGATGAATTGGTCCGTGTAATTGTAAAGTTGGAATTGTAGATATGTGATCATCCGTCACTGCGCGGCGTCAGTTCATTGTTTACGGTGTTGTTGTTGGCATTGAAGCTCTTGTGAATTACACTGGTGCGTACGGTACATGTACATGTATATCCTCTCTTGTAAATGTACATGCATGTGCTTTGAAACAATCAGATTCAGAACACTGTCAACTGGATAGTCAACATTCTAATAATAAGTGCTGCTCGTTGTTGTTATTATTGTCACTATTGGTTGACATCAAAGCTCGTGTTAATTGTACCTGTATCCTCTTGTGCCAGTAAATGTGCCAGTGTTTTGATACTAAGTCACAACACTGTCAGTTTCAACATCAACCCGGAGTCGAATGAAGTCAGACCCTGGATCACGCCATGAATCGATTGGCATGAATCTTTACTCTCGAATTTAGTGGAAATTGTCAATGATTAAGCCCGTTTTCGCAGAATTGAAACTTGTCCGGTTATCAAAGGAACCGAAATCAGACCGTCTTAACAACTGTCCACAATCGAACAGGTAACAGTTCCCCCCCCCCCCCAAATAATAGTTTGGATCAAATATCCAACGCCAAAGAAAGAGGGGGACCACCCCACCCCCTCTGGCATCCGGCATCCGGCCTAAAATCGGGGGTGGCATCTGGAATACTCCATAACAGAGGGATCGACCTCTGCACGCCCCCCCCCCCCAGGACTCAACTTCACCCCACTAATTTTCTTTCTTAATGTCTCCTCTAATTTGTTTCTGTTGTTAACAAGAAAAAAGTGGCCGCAGAGACTCCAGACAAGATGGCGTCCATCATGACGGCCATTTTTTATATGCACCAGGTGTTTCTTTGATCACCATTATGTCAAAGATGATATAACATGTGGTCTTGTTTCCGATCGATTCGTTATGCATTACAAATTAGCCAGAAATCCGACACCAGAATCCAATATGCCGGTCAAGATGGCCACCGGAATGTGAAAATATACTATTTTTCTGACATTTCACCACCTTTCGTTTGTCTCTGTGGGGAAATAGTGGCATCTTGGCGTAAATTTATACATTTGTCGTATAGAAGAGTCATTGGCAACACAAGGGGGCCACAATATACATTCATTGTGGGATATTATTGTCCGATATCAGGTTTTCCCAAATACCGGTATAATAGGTTAAAGCCGAATCAACGCTAATAACGCGATGTAATGTTTCGAATCAATGAATTGCCATCACAACAACACCTATGCATATATGTGCAGGAGATACTCGAGCTAGGATTCCTCTTATACCTGAGTTGAGGAATATTCGCCCAAATCCAAGATGGCGGCCAAAATAGCCACCGAAATAGAAAAATCGCCGAAAATCTCTGATGTTAACACCAGTGAGCGTTATTGTCACGACAACTCCATATCTGCTTACTATTGTGAGTTGGGAACACTTAGGCGAAGAACTGTCCTTGTGCCATATCCAAATAAAGGTCTCCCAAATCCAAAATGTCGCCCACAATGGCGGACAGATTTTGAAGAATTACCGAAATTCCCTCATATTCACATCGTTGAGCATTATTGTCCAGACAATTCCACCGATTCTTACAGTTGAGTTGGAAATACTGAGGTGAAGTAATTACCTTACATCTCATACAAGAAATTGTTTTTCAAATAGAAGATGGCGGCAAAAATGGCGACAAAAATTTGAAAACATGCCTACATTCATTTACTTTCTTACGATGGGCGTTATTGTTTCGCGATTTTTACCCACCATTACATGTTGATATGGAATATTGATATGAAGTATGTATTCATTTGAGGTTGGCAATTGATGCTAACAGTCAAGTACATGTAGGCAGTCAAGAAATGTGGGTATATTATGCATTATGGTCTTCTGCGCCTTAGCAGAAAGGCATCCATCAAATGTCAGGCTTTCAACATTCGAAGCCATATACATAAGTTTTCCGGGTACGTCAGTGAATTAGATGAGTATGTGAATTGATGAACCATATATTGAGAAGTGGATGTTTGGGAAGATCACCAGGTGTACATGTTGTTATCCCCATTAGGTCACCAAAGCTGAAAATACGCAGATAGAGGCCACCACCGGCATATACATTGTTTGAACAACCGGATTAGTGGGACCTTTCCGCAAAGAAGTTTAGAAAACTGTGTTGGTGTGAGAGAGATAGATTAATCTGACGAAGAGAGGGAAACTGGTCCAGATAATGATGAATGTGGCAAATCAGAATGAACTCAGGTACTGTTGTTTTGATTCTTGGAAGTCAAACTATGACTATTCGGCGAACCTATATACGGTTACTGCCATTATGGGTGCTTAGTGGATGATGGATTTTGAAATGCCACATCACGATGATTAATTGTGGGTTTCCATTCTACCAGAAGGCTATGACTTATGAGATGGCTTATATTATGTATCGTTTTGTCCACCGAAATAATGACAAAAAGTTGAAATTAGTATATATGTGATAATATCGACTTCTTTTCCATTTCTGGCCACCAGTTTGGTCGCCATCTTGACTGTGAGAATTTGCCAAACTCATTTGAGTACTTCATATACATTTTCCATATGAACATGTAATTGTGGGCACAAATCGCGTAACAATAAGGCCCATCGTAAGAAAGTAAAGGAATGTGAGCTTGTTTTCATATTTCTGCCGCCATTTTTGGCCATCTTTGCCGCCATATTGGATTCTGGTATCGGATTTTTGGCAAGGGTTGGATATTAGCATAACGAATCGAGCGGAAAACAAGACCGTATGTGATATCATTTTCACTATAACGCCAATCAAAGAGACCTGGTGCATATAAAAAAACGGAGGTCATGATGGACGCCATCTTGTCTGAAGTCTCTGCGGCCACTTTTTTTCTGGTTAACCGAAAAAAAATTAGAGGAGACATTAAGAAAGAAAATTAGTGGGATGAAGTTGAGTCCTGGTGGAGCAGAGGTAGACCAATATCTCCTGGACTAGATGCCTCAAATTTGAGCGCCATGTTTACTAAGTTAGATTTTCAAGGTCACAAGTTATCTCTCAACTATACATTTTGCGTTCACCATCTACACTATTGTTGTCATTGTTTCTATTGACGCGGGACTATTGTGAAATGCCGTCTTTCAACGGGTAGGAAAATAAAATTAAATATAGTTGAATGCAATAAAAAAAACAGTACAAAATAATATCTGCCATTGTAATTTCGGCATCCGGAATACGAAATATACAGGTTTCGGCATCCGGCGTACTGACACTCGGCATCCGGAATACTCTATATTGACCCCGGAATCCGGCGTACGAAAAGGGGGTGGTCCCCCTCAAGAAAAGGGGCGAAAAAATTATCTCAGTGCTAAAGCGGGAACTTAACCCCGGCATGAGAATCACGTACTCGTGAATATTCGTACGGAGCCGCATAACACAGAATGAATGCCGGACTAATATAATACATATTAAATATCAACAGAGCAAGATTCAGTCATACTGTATGGAGTCATTGCCGTATATAATATGGTCGCCGATAAATATACTATTGAATTTTGACGGCATGACTTTGAATCACGAAAATATTTAATTTAGACAATTTCCATGGACACATAAAATAACGGTAAAACACCGTCAAACTGATGAAACGGTATGGGACCGTCGATTATGACGGACCGAAATCGTAATTTCTAACAGCGCAGAGACGTTACTCAAACAACTAGATGATGTAGAATATGAAGCCGCACGTATTATAAGTGGCTGTACGAGATGTGTACCCCGCAAACGACCACTAACACAAGTGGGTTGGAAACACTTTCAGAAAGAAGACAAACAAAAAGACTTTCACTTTTACATTGTCAATCACGAAGTTCCCAAATATTTAGTTGACTTACTTCCCCCAAAATTCTCAGATATAAGCGACCACGATACTACTAGTAGATTTGCGTCAAACCAAACTTTATACATTTTAAACCTAATACAAAAAGAATTGAGTCAACATTCATACCCACGTGTATAAAAACTGGAATGCAACCAAAATTAATACTCGAGTTCTTACCCTACAATGTTATAAACACATTTAAACCTCAAATATCAAAACCCCCAAATTATTACAATGTAGGAAAGCGGACTGAAAATATATATCACTGTAGATTACGATGTGATTGTAGCAACCTCCTATCAGAAAAGGTTCAAAATTACAATGCAACTTCCAAAGACTGCTCATGTGGAAATGGAGAAGAAAATGCCTTCCATTATATCTTTGATTGTTACCTACATTCGATCCCAATAATTCGCCTATTTAATAAATTACTTCCTTATAATATTTACTCACTATAAATTCTGCTATTTGAGACCCCGCTCTACCCGATTGGGACAATGTATACATTTTCTTAGCTGTACAAACATTCATCCCTGAGACAAAACTAGATTCTATTGACTAAGTCTTACAAACACATATACAAGCCAGCAAATGACTCAAACAAAGACGACTTTAAACTAATTCATATATAAACACAAGACTGACTCGGGGGAGGGGAACGACCGATGATATGTACATGTATATACCGGTATGTTCAACTTGCTTTTGGTAGTCATGTTGCAATGCCATTATTCGGGATTTATTTTTCCGTGTAATAACAAACGGTAGAGGAGGTACTCATAAGTGAGTCAGTACTTGTCCTTCAATCCCATTATCTGTGTAAAAATGTATGTATCATTTCCTATGTGTTATTGAATTTAGACAAATAAATATTTTTAAACTAAAGCAAACAGATGAATTTCATCAAGAACAAGCAGCTCCATAGAAGTGGCTACGCCATAACGTGTCAGTATTCCCTCTCATAATTGGTTCCGAAGGGAAAGCAGAGGTAGTGACTGGAAATTGAAAAATATGTGCTGAATTTAATTGTTATACCTTGTTTGGCAAAGACGGCACCGAACGTTATTCGGGTATGTGGTTCTGTGCAATAGGAACGCAAGATTTCTGCTGTAATGTGATGATCGTTACCGTGCAGTTGTTTCCATAAAGACCAACATGTCAAAGAATACGGGTGTGATTTCCAGAGAACAAATAAAGCAGGATCACAAGAGAAAGATGACTGTCAAGAAGTTATATATACTTTTTTAACAGTAGTCTTAACCATGTCTATTCAAATATATCTGGAACAGAGCCAGTAGCTTGGCGATTGAACAGTCTATATATGTGACAATTCGTTACAAAATTCCGGACGGTAACTGGCGTGACTCTGTCAGGTGAAAGAATTGCCAGAGTCGGTATTTGGTGGGAGAATCTGGATTCAGATTATGGATTAGACCTCGTACGGCGTGGTTCGGTAAACTGACAGACCAGAATCAGTAACGAACAGACCGTAATCGTAATCAATCGTTATTTCGTCGTAATCCGGATTCTGATTCTGATTCCGACTACGGACTCAAACGTTCATAATGTAAACAAACCGAGATTTCGCCACCTCGGAGTTTAAAAACACAATAAAACATAAGAATCCGTCCCTTGTGTACAAATAAGTGCAGAATATAAACGATATATATCAAAGAATTTTAAATGCGGAGACAAATTTGTGTTATCGAGTGTAAACGGAGAGAATATTAATGAAATTAGCCAACTAATAATGTTATTGATAGTAACGCTCGGGGAGCACTTCGGTTGATGGCGAACTTGAAGCAAATCATTGTCAATTTCATTGTCACTTTCATCATGTTCGTTTCATAATTCCATCCATAAAATACCGCCCGAACGCATGTCGATTTCAAATTCGGCGGATACGTCACCATTGACCGAAGTCACGTAAAATCTGCTTTGTTCGTTATTATGTGTTCCTTCTTATTCAAGAAATAGTATGATTATATGATATCGATGGATTATCAGATACACGTATGTACTATCAAGTCTTATAGCAATTTCATATTTAAAATGTTTTGTTTCGTTAAATGCAGTCGTTTTGCACAATAGTCTCTGTATAGTGCAGAAACACATAAATGTTGTGGCCAATGGTACAATAGTTGGAAAATAAAGCTTTGCCCATGAAGCCACAGGTGTGAACGTGCACATGAACTGCATCTCCCAATCGCACAAACAAAATGTAAAGCTTATTCTAGGATGTAAGTCAAATTATTGATTAAGTACCCACACATACAAGTTCTAGGGACGTGGCTACAGGTTTCACATGGGAGTGCTCCATCAAATTTCCGGCCAACTGCACCCCCCCCCCCCCTTGAACTAAACATCAAACTCACAGGTTCGCAGAATTTCATTTCCACTCCATTCGAAATATCCAACGGGACACACCCTAAGATTGGAAAATTACCAACTTTTACTGGTTGAAAAATCAATCAATGAGAGCAATTCCAACCTATATATGGTGTCAAATTAATGTCCAACTAAAGTTGTGTCAGGCATGGAATTTCCAACTGCTGGAAATGTTAAAACGTTTAGTTTAAACATATTTATTTGTCAAATTTAGATAACACACGATATATAACACATACATTTGTTTATACAGACAATGGGATTGGAGGACAAGTGCTGACTCACTTAAGGGTACCCCCTCTCCTATATGTTATTACACTGAAAAACAAGTTGAACATATATACAGATCACCGTCACCCCCCTCTCCCGAGTTAGTCATAAAAAGTTTGTATATGTATTTGTTTAAAATCGGGTTTGTTTGTTGCGTTTGCTGGCTTGTTCGTATCATTATTTGGAATACTAGTAGTTAGTCAAAAGAATCCTGATTTTCCTCACGTAATATGACCACACGCAAGCGTAATTAACGAAGCAAAACTAAAACAATCACATAGGGATTTCTGCATGTAGCGTTTAAAACAATTCTTGTCAAAATCACTTTATATATTCCCACCAAATAAGATTCACATGCATAAGGCTTATGTTTGGTTTGGTAATTATAAATAGTTATATATGTTGTCGAGAGTGCATGGAACTGAAACTAACTATTATATTACTTGGCGTGCTGGTGGAGCTCTCCACTTCAGATACTCAGGATGTTTATTTCATTCATAAAATATCATCATGTCGATTTCAACATCGTCATCGTGTAACTTTCACGATGTAACAACGATGTAACGATGTAACAACGTCATCGTGTAACTTTCACCATTGACCGAATTCGCGTGGAACTGAATGTATCTTCTGCTTTGTTCATAAGTATGTGTTTTCATTCCATTCAAGAAAATATGATATATATATATGGGTTATCAGATGCATGTAAGTATGCAGACTTATGATAACAATCAAATCCATATTAAATATTATCTTATTTCCTTTCGCACGGTATAGTCTCTACAGAACCACGCAGTATTGATCAACTGCTGTGCATTAGTTGGAAAATAAAGCTTTGAGATACACGTAGATCGTGTTCAGTTGTGGTGATTTTAGTTTATTAAAAAAATAATATTAAAACTTCCTAGGGTCCGATGATCCAGTAGAGTGCCGGAGTAGACCCGTTAGAAATTCATTATGGACCTACGTTCCCATCTAAATAAAAACAAATAGTACTAGTAAATCATTTTATGACGTTTATATAAATAGGAGAATGTTGCACGTCGACTGATTTGGGTTGGCCTCTTGACAGCCGATTACGACATTAATGCTTTAAGCCCACCGATCTACTGTGCGACATTCGCGCTCGCGAAATTCAAAACAACAGCGTCGTATTAGATATTGATTGATTGGGGTTTTATGTCGCTTTAGCCACTAAGGCCATATCACGACATTGCCAGTTTTAATGGTGGAGGAAAACCGCACACTTACGGCTAATCTAACAGTGATTTCAATGGCTGATAAACTCGTCGACCATGTGCGGCAAACCACCGGCCATCGGCAAGTAACTGGCAACTTTCCCAGATAACGATTTCAAGTTACAAAGTCCACGATGGAAACTCGTATTAGATAATAATTGGTGACGTCATAAAATCAGATATAGTCCGGCTTTGATTAGTTATGAATGTCAGCTAAGAAAATTGTACCAAAGTTCGGGGGGGGGGGGTCGAGACACCAACCAATCCCTGTCGCCATGTCCCTGTACAACTGACAAGTTTCGTGTGTTCTCCACAACGTCTTCGGAATTTGATTCAGGAGATCTAGAGCTGTTAGAAATTCTTGCCCTTATCGATAAACACACTTTAACTTGAAAAAAAAGATGCGATTAAGCCGGATTGGCAGCTAATTAGGTGCCATGTATATACACATAGAAGAAAAGCATGACTTTCACAACAAACATGAACATTATAAATATAAGATAAAAATGATACTTGTGTCAAATACATGAGCCATGTTTGACGCTGGGAGAACATCAAACATAGTATCGGAGACCACGTGTATTTCAAAATCTGACCTAGAATCGGGAATTAGCACCGTCCCGTAATAGGATTCGGATTCTGAATCCAGATTCCCACGAAATAACGACTCTGACAAACACAGTTTGCGAATGTGTATCTCACTCTCAACCGGCAGTAGACCTAATAAACTGAGTGACAATTTAGTGGATGTTCGCTTTGGAAATGACTATACATATTTTACACAAGATATTAGTGATTTGCGCATGACGTTTAATGTTGTTGTTTGAATTATGGTTTTTTTATGATTGTGCGTATAGTTATTGGTGTGATCGTTTGGAGGGTTTTGCTTCCCATGATTCCAAAGAATGATTTTCTCAATTTATCAGAAACGAGAGAAGCGACAGACACCGCCGTTGCAGATTTTATCTGTGTCACACCCAGAAGGACACAGTCAGCCACCTCCTCGATCACCTGGCTCCCAAGCATCCACGTCCTATGTCCGTCCTCTGGAGTCTTTCTTTGTTCATTGAATACTTGAATGACTTTTGATTCGACGTGCGAACAATTAAATCGCTATTTCAAACTATATGTCTGACATATTTGTAAAAGTGTGTCGAGCCCAGACTATGATAGAGATAAAATACAGAATAGGACACTCCGTTGATTTGCGGGCCAACAGTTGATTCTTTTAAGGCCACTAAGAGATCGTTAATGTAGATCAAGTAGCAGAAAGGGGGATAATACATCCCCTTGCCTTGTTCCTTGTTTCACAGCGAAACTTTTCCAAGATGCCGCCATCGTACTGCAGTCTACTATTCACATCCGTGTGGAGACTTGAGATGAGACGAACAAGCTTGTTGGAGAATCCTATTTTTATCAACTTGTATAGAAGGCAGGGTTCGCGCTGGATCAAAATTCCCAGGTGCCAACACTGTTGCCAATTGCATTATTTTTAGAGCCACTTTATACTTTCTGTTGCCACTTTTTAGAAGGCCTGCATGCCAGACCTTGTCGAAAGCCTTTTGTAAGTCTAGGAAGGCCACAAACAGTTTCGAACCATTATCTCTAGCATAGTGAATTGATTCCGCCAATATGAAAGAAGGCATGAAACAACTGATACCTTCCTGAAAGCCATGTTGAAGATCGTCAGAGAGACTTTGCATTTGATGACTTTTGATAATTCTCTGAAGTAGAACGCTTTTGAAAAGTTTGTAAACCACAGGAAGCAGTGTTATTGCCCTGTATCTGTCCGGCAAAGATGCAGGTTTGGGATAGCCTTAATTATACACAGGGACCAGAATGCCAGCTTTCATCTTTATGGGGATCCAGTCCATTTCGAACATACAATCAAACAACGTTTTGACACAAAAAAAGTAACGAATCAGGGGCGTGTTTTAAATGTTCGCCGGCTATATCATCGTGTCCTGCATATTTTCCTGGTTTGAGTTTTCGAACCATTAAGGGGATGGTAATGTTTGGTCAAGATGGCCGTCGAGAATAGCACCCTACCTCCAGGTGATCAACAATTACTCATCAGCCATAGACATTAGAAACTTCAAATTTTTCACACATAATAATAAATAATAAACAAATATATTTCCATTAGCAGAGAAATTGTAGCTGTTATAATTTACTGGCCATAGATGACAAGAAATTATTTCCCCAACGGCGTTTCTCCAGTTGCAATGTTTAACTTTTTGCACAAACTGAACAGTGAAAGTGGTCCTATAAATATCTGGCTAGAGCCAAGGAGACATCATTGTGAGGAGAAACATGAACTTTCCCAGATATCCTGCCTGTGAAAATAGTACTGTCGTCCTGAATAATGAAAACATGTCCTCCATTTGCATTGTTTACATTCTTAGGAACTATTTTTCTTGGTATGGGAGACCATAATAGACACAGTTGCTGCATCAATGCTAGTGAATGTGTGTCTTCACATAGGTATTACATGTATAAGATAAAAATAGTAAACATTATAACTGGTAGTGCTGTACTGTACATGAAAATGAGAGAAATATACTACATGTATAGCAATAGTGGGTCAGTGATGTATTCAGTCAGAATAATGATGCTTGCAAATGGCGAACTGACTGATGTACTGAAGAAGGCATAGATCACTGAACCAGTATGATTTCAGGTGTGTCAATATAATAACTGAAGCATTCATGATCATGCCCATGTGTACTGATTGTAACTTGTTTCATATCTGATTGGATAAAACGAATGGTACTTGTAAACTTTTAGTGATTCCAGTGGCCAGCCGTGCAATGTGTTACCCCACACTCTACCACTATTTAAAGAATTAATTATCTTTCAAAGGTCTAATAACAACTCATTGTGACAAATTTTCCTAAGAATATGTACCTGGATGCCTAATTTATCAAATAACTTGAACAATAGTAAAAAAAAAACATGTATGCCCGTGAACAATATTTTACGATAGTCGATACACATGGGGCGGCCATTATTTCAAACAAAACCGCCTGGCAACTTGGATACGATTACGAGTGACAATCGATTTTTCATGTACCTTCCACGAATTAAAAACTGACAACATCATGTGTTTACAATCGAAAAATGGCGACTGGCTCGCTAGGAAAACTGACACGTTTTAGCGGACGTTTTTCAAACTATACCGTGAACATAAATATAAAGCATTGCTCAATGACTCTTAATGGTATGTCACTTATTATAATGGGCTACCCAATGATACTGTTGAAGTTATAGTTTTTCACATTTGAATGCCAAAACAATGCCATAATATTGCGGGTATACTCGGTTTCAAAGAACTGTTCTGGTACAAAAAGCTTTTTAAGGCACATCTATTGGTGGCACCCCCTTTAACAATATATGCTTAACACATTATCTCTATGTTGTTATATGTTTCTGTCTGCTTTTTTGTAAAAAAAAACAAAAGCCAGTTTTGTCAGCCCATTTCCAGACATTTTTCATGAAACAGACTTTTCCATCCCCTTAAGCGAAGTTCATTCATTGTAACAGGTGAGCATTGGGAACATTAGTCGCCTGAATTCATGACACACTCTTTGGCGAGCACCGAGGCAACTTCACGTTCAACAGAAATACTCTATCAGGGCAATATATTAATCGCCAGCTAAAATAATGGCAGTCACTAACAGGTCAAAAAACGTGCATAGGTCCTGTTTCGTGTGTAGAACACTTTCGCGTATCGTCGCACGCTCATGGTCTTACAAAGAACAGTACAGTTCTAAATTTGCACGTTCCTACGCATAACGTTTTCTAGTGGTATGTTGTTGACGAGTTTCGCAGGAGACGGACAACGATAATACGACAGGAAGATAATTCGAAGTCTTTATTGTATCGTCATTCAGAATCTCAGAAGAATATAGCATATGAGTGTGATCCTTTGATACAAGAATATGGTCTATCAATGAAGGTTCGTTCACTGTATATTATGGAAAGAATGAAAATTCACAGACTTTGCAGTTCGTCGAAGCGGTGACTGACAAGTTCAACGCGGTTAAGAAACGAACATAATGTTTTAGCCCTTTCGCTGTGAGATGTGTTGTGACAATCGTATGTTTTAGGTATATGCACATTCAGATCCCCATAATTATAACAGGTCCATTGGGTACCAGCATAGCGTGAACATTTTCCAAGTTGTATAGGAATTCTTTGAAAATGGGTCGTCGTGGTTAGAACTTGGCATGTATACTTGTAACACAGACTGAACAGAGTTTGAACCAATTTTCATCTGAACTCCAACACATCTATCATTGCTCGTTTCAATTTGAGTGCAGTGGTTAATTATACGTTTGTGTATTAAAAGTGCCACTCCACCCGATAGAAGTATCTGCCATTCGATAAACTCGAATAATTGTCTGACAGAATATTTAAAAGTTTAAGTTCACGATCACCTTGCCAGTGTTCCGAAACACCAACAACATCATATATGTTCTTTTGGAGAATATTTTATAAATAAGATAAGATAAGATAAGATGATTTATTGCAATACACGTTGTACATGTTTTACACAATCCAGATTTACTAAGGGAAAATAAAATCATATCATCTGCGCGAGTTATGGCTGAACAGTTTATATCATGAATCTAAAGTCCGAAGGTAGGTTTGCTAACGTTTGAAGCAATTCATCTATGTATATCGTATACAGGAGAGTAGAGGTGATATGATACACCCCTGTCTTGTTCTTTGGTACGCTGTTAATCATCTTATTTAGAGTTTTTAAAGGGACATAACATTGTAATTTAGTAAGAGGGCATGAAACATGTCTTATATTTTCCCAACAAAACCTCTCATTAAGAGCTTATAAAGTAGGCCATTCATCCAGACACAAGCAAAGGCTTTTTTGTATCCAACATACAGGTGAAGAGTTTGCTGCCATGCTCTCCGGTATACGATATACACTCTTGTACTAGATAAGAAGTCATTGTAAAGCTAATTTCCTTTTGGAAACCATGTTGTAAGGCATTACCATGGACCAATGAAGGTGTATTCTGGATACGGGTAAGTATGACTTTTTCAAATAATTTGTAGATTGCAGGAATAGTTATCGGCGGTAGCTGTCGAAAATATCCCTCGGCTTTGAACCACCTTTATAAAGAATCACCATGAATATTTTTAGCATTATTCACTACGTGTGTCAGAGTGAACTTTTTTGAGAACATATACGCCAAGCAACACAAACAAAAGTTGGTCACCACCAAACATAAGATGCTCATTAACGACAGAATCATATCCTGTCGTTTTGCCGTGGGTCAGCGTTGGCACCAGATGCAATAGCTCTCGCACACCATAACCGGATTTGTTAACAATGTGTCCACATTACTACAATCATGTAGTGTACTTATCGCGAAATGTATCATCTACGAAAGTATGTACATGATCAAAATGATTGGAATCAAACTCTGATGAATGTAGTTTGCAAATAAAGGACGAGGGATTAAGTTGGTTGCTGTTTTTGGCGTTTCATACTGAACAGCTTGTAAAAAAATTGTTGATCGAGTTCCGCATGCTTATCTATTTCGGCGTGGGCTTCACCGAGGTATGATTCGGACAAATTCGCACCTAAAGTTACATTTGGCAGTTTTATACCCTGCATATGATGAGTGGCCTTCGCGCGGACGGCCCTGTGATATCCACTTCGAGCGGAAGTTCTTCAGGATTTTATGAAGGGAGTTCAAATTCTCACTCCAAAACGATTTTAAGTGATGTGAATACACTGATAGAGGGACTATTAATCGTGCGGTAAGTTGCCATGCTTCAATTCTATTTGCATAATATGCGTCCAGAGAAAGGGAATCTGTCATGTCGGATTTTGGCAAATATGATGCTAAGGTATTTTGGTACAGTTGTATCAAGTTCTCATCGGATTCTATTTTTTTCTATTTATATTTTATGTTTTTGTTTGATTGAGACTGCGACTGATATGTCATATGTTCAGGGAAATTTAACGTCAATTCAATTGGTCGGTGGTTTGAGACAGTCCATAGAAACAATCGGATACATTTTCATACCATTTTTTAATTTTAGGTTTTCGCCTGTATGGATATATTTGCATGTCCTACATCGTTTGTCACCACATTTATTCATTAAATTTCCCACCAGTTGTGAATCTTGCTTTTGTCAGAATCTTTTTAAAGTTTTTTGGCTGACGTTTGCTCGGTAAAATATCATCTGATTTCATTGCGGCATTCATTGTTTCACTTTTCTGTAGAATGGGAAATAGTTGTTTTGCAACTATGGCCATATTAGGATGATGTGTGTTATGCGTGGAAACTAATGGAGTTGGATCCGATATTGGTTTTGGTGACATTTCTGTGCGTAGATCCGCGATCCGAATGGCCCTTGCGCGTTCTATGCCATCCTGTATCAGTTTTTTTTCGGATAGTGTTATTTTTCTAGAAACATCTTCAGTTCAGAAAGTCTATGGTCACGTTTTTGTCTTGACTGACGATTGTGCAGACCCGTCTTGTCAGACAAATTGAGACAATATGGGATGTTACGCTTAGTGTGCGATGGGTGGCACGAACGGAAATCCAGATATTGATGTGGGTCTGTTAGTTTGTAGTATATGTCCGTTTATAATTTATTTTTGTCAGCCAAAACAAGCACATCCAGAAATGTTAATTTTTCACGGATCCATTTTGATATAAATTTGATTGGCGGATGAAGTGAGTTCAGAAGTGAAAAGAACTGATTTGGAGGTCTCTGTTGAATCTTCCCAAATAATGAAACAATCATCCAGATATCTTTTCCATGTACATATAATATGTTCACCGATGTTGGTCTGGAACGATACTTTTACTTTCATATAAAGTTGATGTTCGAGAAACCCCATTACTAAATTTGCGTAGGTTGGGCCATCTGTGTACCCATAGCCGTACCTTTAATTTGAAGAAAATATCTCTCGTCGAAGAAGTTATTGTTTTCAAAAACAATGTCAACTGCATTCAGAATGAAATCCTCATCGTTCAATATATCATGATGTTCATTCGCCCAAAATTGAAGTGCCTCGATCCTTTCCAAGTACACGGATATAAATTTGTCACGTCGCAGCTCACAAGTATAGACCCTCCTTTGATTTCGAGTGGTAACTTGCGGATGAAAAAATTAAAATGAGTCATTTCACTCGGAACTCTGTCAATTTTATCTAATGTGACACCCAATGAACAAATTTCGCTACTATATAATATAATCGGCTTTATTGGTATGTCACACAATGTACACCATATTGGGATAGAAAAAAATTGTTAGTGAAGCGCTGATAACAGCACGCATAAAGTTTTATTCCCCTTGTTACACATATCGAATTGAGCAATTTCGAAGTTACCATTTTCAAAAAAATTCACACCTAGATGTGTATACTCTCGAACATTATCTATAATTATATCATTCATTGGGACCACCGACTGTTTCTTCGTTGGTCGTTTTCGAAAGACAATATGTTTTCGCTATATTGCCAATTTATTAGATTTTGTATACCGTACCAGTTTATTTAAACAATTCTGCATTTCTTCTACTGTTTGTGACCACAAAACGAGGTCATCGGCTAATAAAAGATGATACATTGTTGCTTTGTTAATTGCCTTGGGTCGCACGGTGTGTTGTATTCTTGTCCAACATCATCAATAAATATTTTGAAAAGATTGGGCGAAATTATACAACCATGTCTCACACCAATGGTTAACTTAATTTTGCGGCTGAAAGATAGATTTGACAATATCCAGAATATTTCCTTTAATGCCAATATGTTGAAGTTTACTCAACATAACTCCATTGTGTTAGGCAGTGAGCAGATCGCATTACTAGATTAAATAATTATCCTTGTCAAGTCCTCTATATCCGGACCTATAGCTTTGAAAAGTTCATTCCGCAGTTGATCATTTCTCCGATGACTTACGATTTTTAATACTATTCAATATTCAAATTTAAGGGATGAAATTTGTCTATTATTTACAAGGGAAGAAGATATCCGGCTTTTTCTGTTTTTTAGCGCACTCTGAGTTTCTATATATTTTCGATTATCACAATAAAGTGAAGTAAAAACATTTACACGT
This sequence comes from Siphonodentalium dalli, assembly GCA_032622095.1. NCBI lineage: Eukaryota > Metazoa > Mollusca > Scaphopoda > Gadilida > Siphonodentaliidae > Siphonodentalium > Siphonodentalium dalli. The sequence goes on along the minus strand of CP136069.1, from coordinate 101,165,106 downwards.
GAATCGGGATCAAGCTCATCACTATCCCACCCCGCATTTCCTGAATAAATGTCCAGTACTGTCCGGGATCTGACCATTCCATCGTCTAGTTTAGACATAAAGTGTTGGCGGAACAATTAAGCTCTATATTTAGTTTCCTTTTTATATGCCTTTTTTGCAGTGAACAATTTTTGGATGCAAAATCCATCTTTCCGATTTTTCTTAATTTCACGGGCCGCATTTTGCATAATAATTTTGAAGCAGGGAAAATCATATTGGTTTGAAAGTTTACTTTCAAACCAAATATGCTTTTTCCTGCTTTTGGTTTTATCACATCTCATTAATTTTGAGGCTGCCACATTAATTATTTCGAGTAAATTTGTGAAGTTTGCCACAGCGTGTTCAGTATCCTCCTCGCTTTGTTTGTCATTAACCCGCCTACATTCCATCAATCTATTTTGAAAATCATCAATCATCATCTCAATGTCTTCATTGCTTTAATCGAACTATCGTTTGTTTATTTATGCTTGTCGTATATGTACTGAAAACGATTAGCATCACCCTAGTCCAAGTCTTCTCGTACTAAAACCGGCTAAGATATTGGGATGGAGGTGCCGGTCTTTAGTCCAAGACCGCTTGTATACCAATCCTATGACACGACTTACGCCCACGATCTGTGGCGGGAATTTGTGGTGTATTTTACTCGATTTACCTAGCAAATCAATACATGATGCTATATACATCGGAAAGGCTTACATCTTATGGTCATAATGGTGTATAATAATCTAACTTTAATGTTAAATTACACATAGAATATTCCGGTTGATTGACACAAACATCGATTTGTTTATCTGTTTGTTTACGTTTTAACCGAAAGCCGAAGTGGTCCGAATAAGTTCGGCATAATCCGCTGTTTGTTCTGGGAATTCTACTTTCCGTTTCTATATATAGCGCGGGTTTTCCGAACAAAAATGGCGAAAACCGATCGCCCGAAAGTCCAGTTTTCTATGTGCTGTCAGAACAATTCCCGCACTAAAAACTTAATGACATAATGGAGGATCAGAACGGTAGTTTTGTTGACAATTTTCGCAAGCAACTTGTCAAAATTGGAGCAAATTAGAACTCTTGTGTCTGACTTGCCAAGTTGCCATGCGTGTGATGTGCATTTTGACATCTGTGTTGATAAAATAATCGGAGTACCGAATCACACAGTTTCGAAATATAGTTCTTCCGTTTTAGTGGGACTTTTCAAACTTAAGGTTCATTTATTTAGTGTATTACATTTATATCTCCAATGTTTAATTAATCTATTTATTATTTTATTTATTGACACACATAATTACGATTACAATGGAGAATTCATCGTAATTTGCGTTGTTGTCCAAAATCTACGGAATATTTTCAACGGAAAATGCCGAACACAGTTCGCGAGGTCAACCGAGTTCGCATACTTTAAAAAAATTGTAAACATTGAGGTAAATGTCTCTTTTCGCATTAAATTACCGTTTTAAATTCACTACTGATGTGGGTTTCAGATAAAATAGCATGTCTTCTGCGGAAAATATCCGTTTATTGTCGCAATTGTGATATTTTATTTCATATAATTGTGGTTTTATTTGAGCGGGTCACTAACGCTTAAGTCGTGTCATAAGAATGCATGGGCCTGGAACTCGGACTAAAGACCGGCACCTCCATCCCAATATCTTAGCCGGTTTTAGTACGAGAAGACTTGGACTAGCATCACCCCAGACTCTTCTACACTAGAATATTCAATTTGTAATGCAAGATGACAATGGTCTGATAACTCATTTGGATTTTTAACGCCAAAGTATGATACTTCAGAAAGGTACTTCTCGGAAACAATAACATAATCCACCACACTGCAACCATTATATAGTGGATACTTTTTGAAGTTACCAAAACGATACCCAAGTGCTATCCCGTTAACAATGCGCAGGGATCATGACTTACAAAGTTAAAGGAGCTGTCGACCGAAATGGTTAACCAAATAGTCCAAACGCTGGCGGCAATCAGACATGTCTACGCAGTGTGTATCCGGAAGTGGGGCATATTTATCACTATCGTCTGTAACAAAGTCCTGTCTTTCCCTATCGTAGAATTGAAATCGCGACACATAATTATTAAGTGCACCACAGAGCAATTTTTCAATATTTTCAAATACCGAATCTTTGTTATTTCCTGTCCAAAAAACTTGAATTCGCTGGTGGAATAAACACCGAAATAAAAATCACATTCCCTTGAACATTAAATATACTACCATTAAATTCAACCCATAAAGTATAACCATTCAGCTTTAAAATTTTCTCAACATTTGTGCTGTATAACAATAAAATGAAAACATTTGTGCTGTATAACATTAACTGTGCTGTATAACATTTGTGCTGTATAAAACAAATGAAGAAAATCATTGAAATTGAATTGAAAAAGAAGATGATTATCACGTAGGCAGCATGCATTTTATTATTCTACATTAACATATCTTTTAGTAGTATAGTACTAATTACTAAATTAGGTTTCATCTTGGTCGTGAGCTTGTGAGGAATTATTCAACTTCATCTTTTAGTTCAAAATTATCTTATTCTGATTACCAGATTACCGGTTTATATTGTGAATTTAACGAGTATGGATACATTTAGCTTAGTTTAACTTGAATATGAATACTGCTAGTTTAGTGAAAGTAACATGACACTTGATTTTTATCAAAGAGATACTAGTAATGGGAAAATATTAAATTTATTGAGAAATTTAGCCATGCATTGCTACTTAAGTATTTGTAATTAAATAATTTGAAAGTGAAAGCATCAATGGATGCCAGCACAATGATACTCACCATGTCCCATCACGGTCTAATTTTTTTTTACATCTGCATATATAGTTAGTCTGGGAACACCAGTCGGGTTCGCACGATAACATTGTACAATTTTTTTTAGTATTATTTATTATTAATATTAATATATATGTCAGTTCGAATTGTCCGATGGTATATATTCAGTTCACTGTTGTACCCCGAATTAACGTCAGACTAATATCACCACCAGATATTTTCCCGTCTGCGAGGAAATCACAAGCTCTGAATGGCTAGCGTAAAATATAAGTTCTGCCAGATATACATATAATGATTATGACATCGGAAGATAACCTACGACTTTATATTTAGTTAAGTGTTTGTTCTCACTTGCGAATAAATTATCGACATTTAGACAGTGTTTTCGAGACTAAAATGAAATAAAGTAGTTTGAAATCATACCGTGTCGCATGTTGGTCGATTTAGAATTTTATTACGCACCCCGCGTGTATACTAATGTAGAGATTCTTGCTTCGCCTGGGCGCATGGGGGATTTATTTATAGAATGGGAATTTTGGGGAGGATTAAAAGTCGAACTGCGAGTCGGAGGCCGAGTCCGGTAAAAGGTGTAGTTGGGAATTTCAATTTCGTATATTGTCGTTAACGTTATGTCAATAATGTTGGTTTTTGGTTTGTGATAAGCTATTTCAATTACAAATAAAAGAAATGAAAAAGATGATTTTTAAGTCTTATATTTCAACTTTTATAGACTTTTTTCGTTCTGCATCCCACTGGGGGTTGTGGTCGGAGACGGCGGAGTCGGCAGCCGGTTCGTTAATTAGGTGCTGGTATTGTTCTTTTAACAGAATTCTGAGTTGGTCATTCGCGAAACCAATAGACGGGATTTTATACATTTATCGTCTAGAAGAGTCATTGGCGAACATACGGGGACCATAATATACATTCCTTGCTGGATATTTATGTCCGATATCACGTTTTCCCAAATGCCGGTATAATCCGGTCAAAGCCAAATCGACGCTAAAAACGCAATATCTGTTTCGAATCAATGAATGTTATTGCTATCATAACAAAACCCATGTGTATATATGTCCAAGGAATATTCACCCAAATCCAAGATGGCGACCAAAAAGGCCACCAGAAATAGAAAAATCGCCGAAAATCGCTGATTTTAACATCAGTGAGAGTTATTGTCACGACAACTCCACACCTGCTTACTATTGTGAGTTGAGAACACTGAGGCGTATAACTGTCCTTATATCACATCCAAATAAAAGTCCCCCAAATCCAAAATGCCGCCCTCAATGGCGGACAAATTTTGAAAAATCACCGGAAATTCCTCATTTTCACATCATTGGGCATTATTGTCGAGAAAACTCCACACATGCTCACAGTTGAGTTGGAAATACTGAGGTGAAGTAATTACCTTGCATCTGACGAAGGAAATTGTTTTCCAAATTGAAGATGGCTGCCAAAATGGCGTCCGAAATTTGAAAACAAGCTTACATTCCTTTACTTTCTTACTATGGGCGTTATTGTTACGCGAATTCTACGCACAATTACAAATTCATAAGGAACATTGATATGAATTATTCATTTGAGTTTTGCCAACTCTCACAGTCAGGATGGCTGCCAAGATGGCGACCAAACTGGCGGCCAGAAATTTAAAAGAAGTCGAAATGGTCACATACTAATTTCAACTATTTGTCATAATATCAATATGTATGGCTTGGACGAAACGGTACATAAGCCATCTATTAGTTCCAACATAGATCGTCGCGTTCTGGAATGATGAAAGCCCACAATAATCGCGATGTGGCATTTCGAAATCCATTCTCCACTAAGCGCCCAAAATGGCCGTAACCGTATATGGGTGCGCCGAATAGTCATATTATGACTTCCAAGAATCAAAACAATAGTACCTGAGCTTATTCTGATTTGCCACATTCATCATTATCTGGACCAGCATCCGTTTCTTCGTCACATTAATCTATCTCGCTCACTCCAACACAGTTTTCTACACTTCTTGGTAGAAGGGTCCCACTAATCGGAATGTTTCAAACAACACATATGCCGGTGTCAAGCTCACGTTTGTCTCTAAAGCTGGGAATTCTTATTCTTGGCGAGCTTCATTCGTGGTAGCTTATGGTATGATTCAGATGCTACATATGGGATCTGAGTGTCATCTTGCGTGATAAACTAGAAAGGTATGCGGTCGATGCGTATACTAACTTCCAGAATGACCTCTCTATATGCGTATTTTTCAGATTCGGTTACCTAATGTGGATAATAAAATGTACATCTGGTGATCTTCCCATCCAGCCACTTCTCAACATATGGTTCATCAATTCACATATTCACGTACTGACGTAGCCGGACAACTTCTGTATATGGCTTCGAATGTTGAAAGCCTAACATTTGACGGATGCCTTTCTGCTAGCGTAGAAGACCATAATGCATAATATACCCACACATCTGACCATGATCATAAGAACAGTCCTGGTGGCGTCCAGCAATCGTCTCACCGCACAGATCCAAGCAGATAACAATACACGCGGTGCTAGTTTGTGGGCATGTGCCATGATAGTGGAAATGAAATTGGACAATGACTGCACCGCCCCTTCTTTGGTTATGTTTTAGATTCAGACATGATCTCATGTGGCTTTGCTTTCCTTGTATGCTAAGATTGTATCTTCCAATCCGTTTGGAAGCCGTTGTTAATCAACTGGACCAGGCGTGTACCATTGGCTACTACTATATAAGCTCCACCAGACTGGAGTGTAGTCTAAAGGACGATGCATTTGATAGTTGATATGTCATACCCACGCTGGGTGGTGGCCGGTATGGTTCAAGAAAGTACAATGCCATCAACAAAAGGGTGAACTGTTCAACGCGAAGAACATCTAGAGTGATTTCTTGGTAACATCACCACTCAAAACCATTGCCATGCATGAGACATATTAACTACTATATTCTAAAGTTATTTTATATAAAGTTATATGATCATAAAGGTCACGTTCACCAACGTCCACATCCATTGCTGTCGAGACAATAAATTGTTCTTTAAACACACCGTGAAATAAATGCACCACAGTTCCTGACATTTTCTTGAATAATACCGCCCACATACTGACACTAACCCTGAGAGAGGATAACAACAACGCATACCTTCATTCCATAAAGACATTATCCTTTAGCCCATCAGACTGTTCTGGGGAGGCTAGGATAGTATTATCCAGACAAAATTATACGTCTGGTCAAGTTGATCAGAACGGCCTTGAAACGGATGTGGAAATCAATCTTACCACACCAAAAACACCAACACGCATGACATTCTATATCTGAAACATGCACCTGGTGTAGGGGTGTATACCGTGGCCCATTTCATTCCCACTGTCATGGCGCATTTTCACAAACTAGCACCGCGAGTATTGTTCTTCTCTGCTGGGAGCTATTCGATGAGACGAATGCGGGACGTCACACAGTTTGCTTAGAATCATGGTCAAGAAGTGTGGGTAGTCGGTACATTATGGTCTTCTCCTTAGCAGATAGGCATCTGTCCAAGGGAATGAGAAAACTAGCTACAACCTTCGAAACACTGCCGAAGTTGTCCACGTATGCCAATACGTTCGCTAAGTGTGTGAGTTGAACCATCTATTGAGAAGTGACTAGTTAACTGGGAAGTTCGCCAGGTGTACATGTCGTTATCCCATGGGATATGAGAAAGACATGCATAGAGATGACCTTATGTAAGCTTGTATACTTATCGACCATATGCCTTTCTAGTTCAAGATGACGAACACACCCCATATTTAGCAAGTATTTAAAATCTTAAGCTAGACACCGGAAAATTGTTTGAAACGTTATGATTAGAGGGACGCTTCTCCCAGGTAGTGTTGAACACTTTGTCGGTGTGAGCGACCTAGATTTATCAGGCAAAGAAATGGAAACTGGTCCAGGTCATTAAGGACGTGGCAAATCAGAATCTGTTATCAGGTAATTGTTCTAATATGGCTATTCGGCGCACCTACGGTTACGGCCATTATCTGCGCGAAGTGTCGAATGGATTTCGAAATGCCACATATTAATTGTGTGTTTTCGTACTTCCAGAAGGATACGAGCAATGTTATGCGTTTTGATACGTTTTAAGTTGAACTAATAGATGGTTTGTGTATAGTTTCGTTCATACATATCGATATTATGACAAAAAGTTGAAATTTGTATGTGAAAATATCGATTTCTTTTCAATTTCTGGCCTCCAGTTTAGCTTCCATCCTGACCTTGAGTATCAATTGCCAAACTCAAATGAATACTTCATACCATTATTCCATATCAACATGTAACCGTGGGTAGAATTCGCGAAACAATAACGCCCATCGTAAGAAAGTAAAAAAAATGTAGGCGTGTTTTCAAATATCGGTCGCCATTTTGGCCGCCATCTTAGATTTGGAAAACCATTTCTTGCATGGGATGTAAGGTAATTACTTTACCACAGTATTTCCAACTCATTTAAGCATGGGTGGAGTTGTCTCGACAGTAATGCCCAATGATGTGAATATGAGGTTTTAGGTGATTTTTCTAAATTTGTCCGCCATTGTGGGCGCCATTTTGGATTTGGGGGACTTTTATTTGGATGCAATATAAGGACAGTTCTTCGACTCAGTGTTCCCAACTCACAATAATAAGCAGGTGTGGAGTTGTCGTGACAATAACTCTCACTGATGTTAAAATCAGCGATTTTCGGCGATTTTTATATTTCTGGTGGCCATTTTGGCCGCCATCTTGGATTTGGGTAAATATTCCCCAACTCAGGTAAAAGAGGAATCCTAGCCCGGGTATCTCCTGCACATATATGATCATGGATGGAGTAATAATAGCAATAACACTCATTGATTCGGAACAGACAGTGCGTTATTAGCATCGTTTTGGCTTTGACCGGATTATACCGGCATTTAGGAAAACGTGATATCTGACAAAAATGTCTGGCAAGTAATGTATATTATGGTCCCCGTGTGTTCGCCAATGATTCTTTAAGAGGATAAATTTATAATATCGCGTCAAGATGCCAATAATTTCCCACAGAGACAAATGGAAGGTGGTGAAATGTCCGAAAAATAGAAATTTTTCACATTTCGGCGGCCATCTTGGCCGCCATATTAGATTTTTGTGTCGGATATTTGGCTAATTTGTAAGGGTTGTATATTACCATAACGAATCGAACAGAAAACAAGACCGCATGTGACACCATCTTTACTATAACGGCGATCTAAGAGACCTGGTGCATATAAACAAAAATGGCCACTTTTTTTCTTGTTAACAACCGAAAAAAAATAGAGGAGACATTAAGAAAGAAAATTAGTGGGGTAAAGTTGAGTCATGTGGGTGCAGAGGTCTACCAATATCTCCTGGACTATCTAGGGGTCTTTCTGAACTATAATGGCAGTTCGCGTACAGAAAACGTCATATCGCAACTGGTGGGGAACTTTTACCCTCTTCCTTGAATATCATCATAATTTATACTGCATGGCATGTGCTATCGGCATTTCATGTGAAACAAAATAAGAAGTATATGTACTTAATCACCTTAACTGACTCTCGGCTTAAATTAGCAAATTTCATACATGTATACCAGGACTTAAAGGCATACATATAATTTTCGAATACTTTGTGTGCCTTTAACTTGTACGAATATGTCCAATAAAACAATATGAAATCATCTGTTATTTACTTTTTTAATGTTAGATATTGGAAAAACTTTAAAGTGGAAGTATCAATTCTACAGTAATCTTTATCTCATTTCTACAAAGGGTCCCTTGATAGTAGGCCTACATCCAATATAGTCCGGTCGCCAAACACCCGGAATTCACGAATGCTTGTTTTCGCGTATAAAGTTTTTTTCTCTGCGGATTTTGTAAATTCAGGTATCCGACATCAAGATTTTATCGGCTGGCCATCTGTCAGCCTTGAGCAATTTTTTTTATAGCGCCCTAAAAAGTATACCCCCCCCCCCCCCCCCCCCCCAGATTTCCCCAGACGTAAAACCAGTTACTTGAAATTTGTTGCAAATTCACATGACTAATCTAGTAAAATGTATATATTTTCATGAAGCTAAGACATAATGACACTATTTTGGGCCAAAATTGAAACTCACCATCCAAGATGGCCACCAAAATGGCCGCCGGAAGTTGAAAATATGACATTTTTTCTCAAATATCTTCTAGATCAGTTCATGCTGTTTGGAACTAGTTGAGTAATATGACTTTATTTTGTATTTTGTATATTAACTGATCATTGGAGCAATTAAATATGCAATTATTGGGGTCCCATCCGCTTGTGATCCCTCAAAAATTCGATTTTACAGAATGCGGTATAAAATTTTACAAAAATTCACAACTGGAATTCTAGTCATATTTCAACAAGAAATGAACAGAAGGTTGCATTTAAGTGAGGCATACCATTACGTATGAATATTCCAACTCACTGGAACCAAAATTCTTACTTTGGCTCAAAATGGCTGCCAAAATGGCCGCCAAAATATGGAAAATGATAAATATTGCCCTGGGGTGTCCTGCAATCGCTTACAAGTTGTAGTTGATGTACAAAATTAGCTATTATGCCTTCTATACATTGAATACTAACATGTCTGCTGCACCATGGTCAATTGTTACTGTTGCCACCACTGACATTACCAAAAATATGGACTTTTCTCTCAAAAACTTGACATAAATATCGGCAAAAATTTACTTTTCAGGTTTGGACCATTTTGTCTTGTAATATGTAACTATGTTTGGATTGAAAGGTGTTTATTGTATTGGTTTATCTTAAATGTGTCATACTATGGTGTTTATAGACCAAATTGCTCAAGATGGCTTCCAAAATGGCAACCAAATTGGTAAAAGTTATTTTTTTACATATATCATTATAACATTATATATATAACATTATTCTCTGCGTTATCCGAAAATGTAGCAAATTGTGACTCACTTGGTTATTATACGTGTTAGGTAATTAACTGACAACTAAATGTTCTATTATGGTTGTCCCAGCTCCGTATGAGGCATGACAAATTCATTTTAAAGTATGGCAATTTGCGGAGAACCTCTTTTGTGATTCTTACCATATTATTGAAAGGAAATGGGCAGAACTTTGAGACGGAACTGAGATGAAACATAATATATGGCTCTTCTGGTCCATTACAATAAGCCAATATCAACTGGATACAGGATGGATACCAAGATGGTAGACAGGGAGTTACTCTATGATCATAGGTGAGGTGAATAGGTATACATGGAGTTAGTGTATGTCACGAATGATGTGAATATGTATACAATGAGTGACTATATGGTTATGCTTGTGTTGTCTATAGTGATATTTATAGGTATACAGGGAGAGGTGTGGGGTGTATCGGTATGCATGGAGTCACTGTATGGTGTATGGTTGTGTCTATCCCGTACGGGTGCATCTAGTGTGCCTGTATGGACATTGATGTGGTGTATGGATATAGCTACATGGTCATCTATGTATTGATTATGTATATATGGAGCGACTGTAAGGTCATGGGTGGGATGTACATGTGTTTTCTGTATGATCATGGATAAATAGTGAGTAATTTTATGGTTACGGGTAATGTGTGTGGTATACACGGAATGACTGTACTGTCATGATTGAAGTCTATATGCATACCTGGAGTAAGCTGGTGGTCATTATCGTGTGGGTATATAGGAAGTGTCCTTGTAGTAACGGATGGGATGTATATATATCGTGGGTGTATTATCATTGGTGGGTGTGTAGGGATTAGCTGTCTGATCATGGATGGCGTGTATGGTTATATAGTGCGTTGCTGAATTGTCATGTGTTAGGTGTATATGCAAGTATGGATGGTATGAGTGGTCGTGTGTGCGGGTTTTTGTATATCTGGAAGGACTGAATGGCCAGTGGTGAGGTGCATATGTATACCTGGAGTGACTCTATGGTATAGGATGAGCTTCATATGTGTATATCGAGTGGTTATATGACTGTGTGTGGAATATGTATACATGTAGTGACTGTATGGTCAATGGTGAGATGGGTAGGTATACAAGGAGTGACTGTATGTCATCAATGTAATGAATATCTATGCAGGAAGTGACTAAATGGTCATGTGTCAGGTGTGTGAGTATACCTGGTGTTCCTGCTTGGCGACTCGTGGAAGTATGGTCATGTGTAGGTTATGCGGATATACAATCGTGTTGCTATATGGTCATGGGCGAGGTGTATGTGTATATAGCGAGTGGCTATATGGCCATGGATGATGTGCATATGCTCACATGGAGTGACTCTACTGGCATGGCTGGGGTGTATTAGTATATCTTTAGTGGCTGTTCGGCTATGGTGTGACAAATAAGAATACAGTGAGTGATATGGCCAACGGTGAGGTGAATATGTATACCATACACATTACCCCTAACCATAAAATCACTCACTATTTATCCATCACCCCATTCGTGAGCATACAGAAACACATGTACATCCCACCCATGACCTTACAGTCACTCCATATATACATAATCAATACATAGATGACCATGTAGCTACATCCATACACCACATCAATGTCCATACAGGCACACAAGGTGCACCCGTACAGGATACACACAACCATACACCATAAAGTCACTCAATTCATACCGATTCACCCCACACAATGACCATGACCTCTCCCTGTATACCCATACACCTCACTATGGACAACACACTCATAACCAGATAGTCACTCTTTGTATACATATTCACATCATTCATGACATACATTAACTCCATGTATACCTATCCACTTCACATAGAGTAACTCCCTGGCTACCATCTTGGCAACCATCCTGTATCCAGTTGATATTGGTTTATCATAATGGATCAGAAGAGCCACATATTATGGTTCATCTCAGTTCCGTCTCAAAGTTCTGCCCATTTCCTTTCAATAATATGGTCAGAATCACAAAAGAGGTTCTCCGCAAATTGCCATACTTTAAAATGAATTTGTCATGCCCCGTTCGGAACTGGGACAACCATAATAGAACATTTAGTTGTCAGTTAATTAACTAACACGTATAATAACCAAGTGAGTCACACTTTGCTACATTTTCGGATAACGCAGAGAATAATGTTATATATATAATGTTATAATGATATATGTCAAAAAATAACTTTTACCAATTTGGTTGCAATTTTGGAAGCCATCTTGAGCAATTTGGTCTATAAACACCGTAGTGTGACACATTTAAGATATAGTCCAGGAGATATTGGTAGACCTCTGCACCCCCCCCCCCCCCCAGGACTTAACTTCACCCCACTAATTTTCTTCCTTAAGGTCTCCTCTAATTTTTTTCACTTGTTAACAAGAAAAAAAAGTGGCCGCAGAGACTCCAGACAAGATGGCGTCCATCATGGCGGCCATTTTATTTTAATGCACCAGGTCTCTTTGATCGCCATTATAGTAAAGATGATAGCACATGCGGTATTGTTTTCCGCTCGATTCGTTATGCTAATATATAATCCTTACAAATTACCCAAAAATCCGACACCAGAATCCAATATGGCGGCCAAGATGGCCGCCGAAATGTGAAAATATGCTATTTTTCGGACATTTCACCACCTTTCGTTTGTCTCTGTGGGAAAATGTTAGAATTTTTGCGTCATGTTATACATTTGTCATATAGAGGAGTCATTGGCAAACACATGGGGACCATAATATGCATTCATTGCGGGATATATTTATCCGATATCACGTTTTCCCAAATGCCGGTATAATAGGCCAAAGCCGAATCTCCGTTAATAACGCGATGTTATGTTTCGAATCAATGAATGTTATTGCTATTATAACAACACCCATGCATATATATTTGCAGGAGATACTCGAGCTAGGATTCCTCTTATACCTGAGTTGAGGAATATTTACCCAAATCCAAGATGGCGGCCAAAATGGCCACCAGAAATAACAAATCGCCGAAAATCGCTGATTTTAACATCAGTGAGCATTATTGTCATGACAACTCCACACCTGCTTACTATTTTGAGTTGGGAACACTTAGGCGAATAACTTTCTTTGTACCATATCCAAATAAAAGTCCCCCAAATCCAAAATGGCGCCCACAATGGCGGACAGATTTTGAAAAATCACCGAAATTCCCTCATATTCACATCATTGGGCATTATTGTCGAGACAACTCCACCCATGCTTACAATTGAGTTGTAAATACTGAGGTGAAGTAATTACATTACATCTCATGCAAGAAATTGTTTTACAAATCGAAGATGACGGCCAAAATGGCGACCGAAATTTGAAAACAAGTCTACATTACTTTACTTTCTTAGGATGGGCGTTATTGTTTCGCGATTTCTATCCACCATTACATGTTGATATGGAATAGTGACATGAAGTATTCATTAGGGTTTGGCAATTGATACTCACAGCCAAGATCGCTGCTATATTGGCGGCTAGAAATTGAAAAGAAATCGATATTTTCACATATTAATTTTGTCATAATATCGGTATGTATGGACGAAACTGTACATAAACCATCTACTAGTTCAACTTAAAGGTATCAAAACGAATAACATAGCTCGTATCCTTCTGGAAAGATGAAACACCACAATTAATATCGCGATGTGGCATTTCGAAATCCAGTCTCCACTTAGCGCCGATAATGGCCGTAAGCGTAGGTGCGCCGAATAGTTATATCAGAACAATTACATGATAACAGATTCTGATATGCCACGTCACGTCCATAATTATCTGGACCAGCTTCCATTTCTTTGTCTGAAAAATCTAGGTCGCTCACACCGACAAAGTATTCACCACTTCCTGGGAGTAGGGTCCCTCTAATCATAATGTTTCAAACAATTCATTTTCCGGTGTCTAGCTTACAGAAGGTCATCTCTATATATGTGTCTCATACCCCATGGGATAACGACATGTACACCTGGCGAACCAGTTAGCTAGTCACTTCTCAATAGATGGTTCGTCAACTCACAAACTCAGCTAACGCATTGGCATAATTATGTGGACAACTTCGACATTGTTTCGAATGTTGCTAGCTGTCTCATTCCCTTGGACAGATGTCTATCTGCTAAGGAGAAGACCCTAGTGTACAGACTACCCACACTTCTTGACCATTATCCGAAGCAAACTGTGTGACGCCCCGCAGTTGTCTCGTCGAATATCTCCCAGCAGAGAAGAACAATGCTCGCGGTGCTAGTTTGTGGACATGCGCCATGATAGTGGGAATGAAATGGGCCACTGTATACACCACCCCTACACCTGGTGCATATTTAAGATATCGAATGTCGTGCGTGTCGGTTTTATTTGGTGTGGTAAGATTGTATTTCCACATCCGTTTCGAAGCCTTTCTGATTCAACTACGTACACTTTTGTCTGGATAATAATATGCTAGCCTCCCTCAAAACAGTCGGATGGACTAAAGGATAATGTCTTTATAGCATGAATGTATGCGTGTTTTGTTATCCTCTCTCGTGGTTAGTGTCAGTATGTGGGCGGTATTATTCAAGAAAATGTCAGGAACTGTGGTGCATTTATTTCACTATGTATTTAAAGAACAATTTACAGTCTCGATGGCAATGGCTGTGGCCGTTGGTGAACGCGACCTTTATGATCATACAGCTTTATATATATAACTTTAGAATATAGTAGTTAATGTCTCATGCAGGAAAATGGTCGCATTGGTGATGCTACCAAGAAATCACTTGGTGTACCAACGTTTGTTGAACTGAATGCAAGAGCTCATCAACGTAACATTCCTCTGGATGTTCTTCGCGTTGAACATTTCACCCTTTTGTTGATGGCATTTGTACTTTCTTGAACCATACCACCCAGCGTGAGTATGACATATCAACCAACTATCAAAGGTATCGCCTTTAAGACTACACCCCAGTCTTGGTGGGGCTTATACAGCAGTAGCCAATGGCATACTCCTGGTCCAGTTGTTTAAGAACGGCTTCCAAACGGATGGGGACATACAATCTTAGCATACAAGGAAAGCAAAGCCACACATGAGATTCTGTCTGAATCTAAAACATAACAAAATAAGGGGCGGTGCAGTCATGGTCCAATTTCATTTCCACTATCATGACACATACCCACAAACTAGCACCGTGTGTATTGTTATCATCTGCTTGGATCTGTTCGGTGAGACGATTGCTGGACGCCAACATGCTTGTTCTTATGATCATGTTCAAGGAGTTTGGGTGTATTATGCATTATGGTCTTCTACGCCTTAGCAGAAATGCATCCGTCAAATGTCGGGCTTTCAACATTCGAAGCCATATACAGAAGTTGTCCGGGTACGTCAGTGCATTAGATGAGTATGTGAATTGATGAACCATATATTGAGAAGTGGCTCTTTGGGAAGATCACCAGGTGTACACGTTGTTAACCCCATTAGGTCACCAAAGCTGACAATACGCAGATAGATAGGTCCTTCTGAAAGCTAGTATACGCATCGACCGAATACCTGTATAGTGTATCGCAAAAGATGACGCATATACCCCATATGTAGCATCTGAATTATACCATAAGCTATACCACGAATGAAGCTCGCTAAGAATTCCAAGCTTTCGAAACCAACACGTGAGCTGGAAACCGGCATATGTATTGTTTGAAACATTCCGATTAGTGGCACACTCCTACAAAGAAGAGTAGTGAACTGTTGTTGTGGGTGAGATAGATTAATCTGACGAAGAGACGGAAACGAGTCTAGATAATGCTGAATGTGGCAATTCAGAATAAGCTCAGGTACTGTTGTTTTGATTCTTGGAAGTCATAATATGACTATTCGGCGCACCTATATACGGTTACGGCCAGTATGAGCCCTTAGTGGAGAATGGATTTTGAAATGCCACATTGCGATTGTGGGTTTTCATCCTTCCAAAAGGCTACGACTTACATTGGAACTAATATATGGCTTATATTTTGTACCGTTTCGTTTATACAAATCAATATTATGACAAAAAGTTGAAATTAGTATGTGATAATATCGGCTTCTTTTCAATTTCTGCCCGCCAGTTGGCCGCCATATTGACTGTGAGTATCAATTGCCAAACCCTAATGAATAATTCATACATATCAACATGTAATGGTGGGTAGAAATCGCGAAACAATAACGCCCATCCTAAGAAAGTAAAGTAATGTAGACTTGTTTTCAAATTTCGGTCGCCATTTTGGCCGCCATCTTCGATTTGGAAAACCATTTCTTGCAGGAGATGTAAGGTAATTACTTCACCTCAGTATTTCCAACTCAACTGTACGCATGGATGGAGTTGTCTCGACAATAATGCCCAATGATGTGAATATGAGGGAATTTCGGTGATTTTTCAAAATCTGTCCGCCATTGTGGGCGCCATTTTGGATTTGGGGGACTTTTATTTGGATATGGTACAAGGAAAGTTCTTCGCCTAAGTGTTCCCAACTTACAATAGTAAGCAGGTGTGGAGTTGTCATGCCAATAATGCTCACTGATGTTAAAATCAGCGATTTTCGGCGATTTTTATTTCTGGTGGCCATTTTAGCCGCCATCTTGGATTTGGGTAAATATTTCTCAACTCAGGTATAAGAGGAATCCTAGCTCGAGTATCTCCTGCAAATATATATGCATGGGTGTTGTTATAATAGCAATAACATTCATTGATTCGAAACATAACATCGCGTTATTAACGGAGATTCGGCTTTGACCTATGATACCGGCATTTGGGAAAACGTGATATCGGACAAATATATCCCGCAATGAATGCATATTGTGGTCCCCATGTATTCGCCAATGACTCCTCTATATGATAAATGTATAATATGACGCAAAAAATTCTAACATTTTCCCACAGAGACAAACGAAAGGTGGTAACATGTCAGAAAAATAGCATATTTTCACATTTCGGCGGCCATCTTGGCCGCCATATTGAATTCTGGGATTTTTGGCTAATTTGTAAGGGTTGTATATTAGCATAACGAATCGAGCGGAAAACAAGACCGCATGTGCTATCATCTTTACTATAATGGCGATCAAAGAGACCTGGTGCATTTAAAAAAAAATGGCCGCCATGATGGACGCCATCTTGTCTGGAGTCTCTGCGGCCACTTTTTTTTCTTGTTAACAAGTGAACAAAATTAGAGGAGACTTTAAGGAAGAAAATTAGTGGGGTGAAGTTAAGTCCTGGGGGGGGGGGGGGGGGGGGGTGGTGCAGAGGTCTACCAATATCTCCTGGACTAATAGACCAATACAATAAACACCTTTCAATCTAAAGATAGTTACATATTACTAGAACAAATTATCCAAACCTGAAAAGTTAATTTTTGCCGATATTTATGTCAAGTTTTTGAGAGAAAAGTCCAATATTTTTGGTGATGTCAGTGGTGATAACAGTAACAATTAACCATGGTGCAGCAGACATGTTAGTATTCAATGTATAGAAGGCATAATAGCTAATTTTGTACATCAACCACAACTTGTAAGCGATTGCAGGACACCCCAGGGCAATATTTACCATTTTCCATATTTTGGCGGCCTTTTTTGGCAGCCATTTTGAGCCAAAGTAAGAATTTTGGTTCCAGTGAGTTGGAATATTCATAGGTAATGGTGTGCCTCACTTATTTGCAACCTTCTGTTCATGTCTTGTTGAAATGTGACTAGAATCCCAGTTGTGATTTTTGTGTGAAATTTTATACCGCGTTCTGTAAAATCGAATTTTTGAGGGATTACAAGGGGATAGGACTCCAATAATGGCATATATAATTGCTCCAATGATCAGTTAATATAAAAAATACAAAATAATGTCATATTACTCAACCAGTTCCAAACATCATGAACTGATCTAGAAGATATTTGTGAAAAAATGTCATATTTTCAACTTCCGGCGGCCATTTTGGTGGCCATCTTGGATGGTGAGTTTCAATTTTGGGCCAAAATAGTGTCATTATACCTTAGCTTCATGAATATATATATATTTTACTAGATTAGTCATGTGAGTTTGCAATAAATTCCAAGTAACTGGTTTTACGTCTGTGAAAAAAATTGGGGGGGGGGTATACTTTTTAGGGCACTATAAAAA
Source organism: Siphonodentalium dalli (assembly GCA_032622095.1). Classification (NCBI taxonomy): domain Eukaryota; kingdom Metazoa; phylum Mollusca; class Scaphopoda; order Gadilida; family Siphonodentaliidae; genus Siphonodentalium; species Siphonodentalium dalli. The sequence continues at coordinate 101,147,213 of CP136069.1, read as the reverse complement.
AAATTGCTCAAGGCTGACAGATGGCCAGCCGATAAAATCTTGATGTCGGATACCTGAATTTACAAAATCCGCAGAGAAAAAAACTTTATACGCCAAAACACGCATCCGTGACCTGGCGGCCGGACTAATAGGCTAAACACGGGATAAAACTCTAAAATCTTTCGAGCCACTTTATAATTAATAGTACAAAATATTCGCATATTTGGTTCCCCAAACGCTAATTTGAAAAATTGAGAATTGAGAATTTTCTACGATATCAGCGATAAAGAGTCTTCACCTTGCTCTTGTTTTAATTATGCTCTATTCTACGTATATATACTATTTTTGGCACAAATTGTTGTCATTTTTCATCTTCATTATCACTTTCAAACGAAATTCAACATTACATGATTTTAGTATATAATATATATTATGCTACATGAACTCGGTTTCCATTTGCATTGAAATAGAGCATACGGTATGGGCAAATCATATTTATTGCATGATCCTACCATTATTCCAATCAATAAACCCATTCTATAAATTGTGATATTAAACGTTCGTTTAATAACAGGAAATAGTGCCAGGCGACCTTTGACTTCCGGTTTGTCGTCTGTTAACACTCTGTGCGCTATGTATCAAAATACTAATGGCTTCCAATATTTTTCTAACAAACTATCATGAATGAAGAGTTTGAATAAATATGTCATTAAATATACGCCATTGAATGCGCCATCGCATGCCTTATAGAAGCCGATGTTACTATCATGTTAGTTTCGCGTCCCATTTGTTGATTTAAGTATATTTTGTTGATGTTTTGGATCATGTAATAAATAGAATCTTCAACTCGTCCCCAGTTTATAGCGGAAATTACAAAACTCGTCCAGTAAATTAGGTCTGTACCTCGCCAAAGGCTCGGTCCAGACCTAATTTACTGGACTCGTCAGTTTTGTAAATTCCGCTATAAACTGGGGACTCGTTGTAGATCCTCTATTTATTACATGACCCTACTCTCATTCCATTGAATAAACCCATTCTATAAATTGTGATATTAAACGTTCGTTTAATAACAGGAAATAGTGCCAGGTGATCTTTGACTTCCGGTTTGTCGCATGTTTACATTCCGTACTCTATATATCAAAATACTATGGCTTCCAATATTTTTCCAACAAACTATAATGAATGAAGAGTTTGAAAAGTTATGTAATTAAATATCCGCTATTAAAAACGCCAAAGAGTCTTTATTTATCTGGGACTATTTCTTTACGCGGACAAACAACGCACAGTTCAGTAAAACGTCATCGCATGCCTTATAGAAGCTGATGTTAGTTTCGCATTCTATTTGTTCATTTAAGTATATTTTGTCGAGGTTTTGGATCATGTAATAAATAGAATCTACAACTCATCCCCAGTTTATAACGAAATTTACAATACTCGTTCAGTAAATTAGGTCTGAACCTCGCCAAAGACTCGGTCCAGACCTAATTTATTGGACTCGTTTTGTAAATTCCGCTATAAACTGGGGACTCGTTGTAAATCCTCTATATACACACCCCTTTGAGTTGATAAAACATGGACCGTTTACCGACAATTAAACAAAATCAATAGAATCCTTTAGTCAACCCGCTATGGACTGGAGTGAATTACCGCCCATGGTATGACGCCTTTCACTTCTCGTTAATTTTTTTCTCCTCCACTTTTATTCTGTGTCAGAGAAACAATCCTTTCTCTCCTCTTTATTTCAGTTCCACACTTCTGCACTCTTCACTCTCTCCACTCTCTATCGCACCCAGCGCAGACATAAAACCCTCAAATGGCACCAAGCAGCTAATGAATACCTGAATATGCAATCTGAACTAAGAGCTACCCCTGCACCAAAAAAATAGCTTTGTATACTATAACAAAGATGTGTCCAATCGCTTAATATAGGTGCAGGGTGGGTCTGTTTCATAACCGTGCGACTCGATCCCACAAATCATTCAGATGTAACCCGCTGTCATCGAAACTATTAGTGGCTTCAATCATTTTGTTATAAAACGAACAGACCCTAGACTGATACTTGAGTTGATTCTGCTGATATTTATTGTCATCGATTGTTATCAATTGGAAGGCAGATTCGGAACCTACTGCTGCGCACTGATAATATTGTAAATAAAACTATAAAGATTTTACATTTAAATGTACATAGCATTGTTCCCAAATTGGATGTCCTTGTGGCAGAAATGTCGAATTATGACATATGCGGATTCGCCGAGATTTGGCTAGACGATAACGCAACACAAGACGAACTCATAGTTGGTGGTTTTCAAGCACCAGAACGTAACGACAGATGGGACCTTGGCGGGGGAGTAATAGCGTACATAAGCAATGAACTAGTATACAAACGTCGACTTGAAATAGAACGCGGTGACCTTGAATGTATTTGGATTGAAGTTTATACCACAACAATAGCAACAAAGATACTCGTTGGAATTATATATCGACTGCCAACGACTGATTGTTGGAATAGAATCCTGGAAACCCTAGATTGTGCAACTGACACATGCCCCCAACACATTGTCTTCGCTGGCGATTTAAATGAAAATCAATATTCACCTTCATGCGGAAATATCAAAGGAATATGCTCCAAGTTTGGCATGAAACATGATAAAACACAGTACAAATTTTACAGAGCACTCAGAAACATTAATTGATGTTATACTTACCGATGATGAGTGTAATGTCACTTCGAGCGGAACACACTTGACCCTTTTTTTTGGGAACTATATCCGTTTCCACGTCCCAGTATTTGTAGAGATTGATAGCGCCTACAAACGCCCAATCAAGAAAGCATACCCGAACAATTTACAATTATGACCGACACGATGGCCTAAATAGCGCAATTTCATCTGTTGACTGGCTACCATTACTCAGAACACAAAACTTCGAAGACATGACTTCAGCTTTGACTAAAACAATATGAAAAAGTTAATGAATTCATTCCACATAAAATGATTCGATGCTGAAAAAGTGAACCTGAATGGCTTACCCCAAAAACTATGTTTAACCAGCGCAAAAGCCTATACCATAAAGTTGTGTTAACTCGTAACGAACAAAACTGGAACACGTACAAAAGGAAACGAAACGACATTGTATCAGCAATAAGGAAGTCCAAAAAAAGACATGTTAGATAGAATTCAGGCATCTCTAAATGATCCAAATACACCGACATTAACATTGTGGAAAACTTTTAATAAATTGAAAAGCCGAAACTCCAAAACTGATATTCCACCTCCAGAACAAAAGGACTTATATATTCGAGTAACTACGAAAAAGCAAAAATCTTAAATGACTACTTCTGCACCATTTCATCGGTTGATGAATCCGAATCTGACCCTTTATATCCCAACCCAAAACCCATTTCTGCGACGTTCGATACTGTTAAAATTACAGAAGACGATATTATCGAGGTACTTAAAAACCTACATAATGAAAAGCATGTGGTTATACCGTTATGACGATATTAGCCCACGGGTTCTAAAAAATTGCCTGAGCACAGCTAAACCCTTATATATTAATTTCCAAATTTTCATGAACAACTCTTTTTTCCTACAGAGTAGAAAAGAGCGAATGTTGTACCTATTTTCAAGAAGGGAGACCGTTCTGATGTAGGGAACAATAGCCTATATCTCTACGAGAAATATGTTGTTAAACATTTAACAAAATTCCTTACAATCAACAAGATATTAACGAAGTTTCAATCGGGTTTCCTCCTGGGCGATACTACATCAAACCAAATGACTGAGATTTCTCATATAATTAGTGAATCGTTGGATAACGGCCTTGATGTTAGGCTTCTCTTTTTCGACATACGTAAGGCGTTTGACAATGTATACGCGGTGATATAGTTGGTTGGATGATAAATTACCTTACTGGCAGTGAACAACGAGTTGTGTTGGGATCAGAATCATCGGAATGTAAGGCATTAAATGGAGGAGAGCCCCAAGGCTCTGTCCTTGGTCCTATTATATATTTTAATCTAAATTAATGACATTTTCCACGACATATCATATAATATTCGCTTATTTGCTGATGATACTTCGATTTTTTTTGCCGATTAGCGACCCAGTGGAAGGAACTCGTATCCTACAGAAAGATATACAAATGCTCGAGGCATGGTCAAAAAGATGGTTTGTAAATTTCAATTCATTCAAAACTGAAAGTATGTGTATATCTCGAAAAACGTTCACACTCGTACACGACCCGCTTCATATGAACGATGTCCCACTGGAAGTAGTCAGCCAACACAAACATCTCGGTATAACATTCAATTAAAGCGGATCATGGGTAGCCCAAATTGATACCGTGTGTGCCAGTGCATGACAGAAAGTATCTGTACTTAGGCAATACAAATTCGTTCTCGATAGAGCTACTTCGGAAAAATGTTATATCACCACGGTTAGACCTATACTTCAATATGCGAATACTGCTTGGGGAAACTGTAATATCACTGATTCATTGAACATATAACGTATTCAATACGTATTCAATACGCAAAGTAACCGGCGTAACTAGATCTGCCAGTTTTGAAACCTGCTATATATAGAAGAATCTGGATGGGAACTCTTAAGCAAACGGCGCCAGAAATCTAGATTATACCTATTCCACAAAATGATACAATGCAAAGCCCCTATAAGAGCTCAGATATTACATACTCGTCTGCGTACTGAATTTAGTAACTTAAATAGTCACAAACTCTCTAATTATATATCTGACCAGCAGGGTTACCCGGCATTTCACAGGTTAAAGTGATGTGAACCCCTTTGCATGTTGTGGATATTTGGTGGGAATAGAGATTGCTCTTGCTCTCATAAATTGTATATTCAAATATAGCATCACAAAACATGATTCTTACACATGGAATATTGTCGTTTTGTTTATCGCGATTAATCAGTTCCACCAATAAATAAGTATTTATTTATTTTCTGCGTATATGTCAGACGTTACGACATGAAACATGAACATCATAAATTGGGCTTTACATATATAGAGATGTATGAATCAATCTAGTTGGTTAGACTAAGATTTTGAGGACACCTGGCTCTCTTATCTCCACGAAGATACCGATGTTTTAAAGAAATCTCCAGGTGCTCCTCTGTTCATGGCGCTATCTATTGGCGAAATATTATCAGTTTAAAAGAAATGTTGCTATGCATGTATATCAGCCACATGTGCCCGACACAGAGCGCGATTTTGAGCGTTTTATTGTATTTTTGTTTTATGCGGAAACTATATTGAATGGAAGAGACTCAATTGTGTTATAATATATAATATAATCCATTCTAATATGCAATCATCTGACGGTTCGAGGTCTCTCAGTTTGCAAGAATGTGTATAAATAAAATGAGAAATATGCATTTAATTCTTTTTTCTGTGTATCTGTTTTGCTAGCTCATTATAGGTTTTAACAATCACGATTTGATTCATCGTATCATTTGAGAAGGACATGTATGCATTTGATGGTTATTGGCACTAAACATATTTTTTGTCAGTTTTGTCATCATTAAACCATACACTTAGACTCATTATGGAAATATAATAAAAACATTTATAAAATTTGTGAAACTTGGCGTGTATACAAATTCATATCAAATTTAGGGTCCCCATATCTCTCATCCAAACGGCACCAATTTGGCATATCTAAATCACACGATTAGATTTCTCGTATCACGGAGAAGAATATGTATCAATCTGGTGTAAATCGGCGCTAAACATATTGCTCATCTTTTTTTTTGTGCGTTCCTCTCACCCTCTATGCATCCTGACTCGAATGACCCCACTTGTGACAGCTTGTGACACCCTTAAACCACACAATTAGACTCCTGATTTCATGAAGATTATTATTGATAAGTTTGGTGCTAATTGGTGCCTAAACCAATTTTGATCAAATTTAGTGCCCGCACAGCCCCATCTCTCGCCCAAACAGCACCAACATGGCGTCTTTACCTCACACGATCAGACTCCTCGTATTATGGATAAGAATACGAATCACTTTGGTGGAAATTGGCGCTAAAATTATTGCGTATCAATTTTGGTGCCCCTCTGCCTTTCAGTTCACCCCCTGACTCGAATGACGACACTTTTGACAGATTTAATACACACCATTCGACTCCTCATACCATAGGGATGATATTGTATAAGTGTGGTGGCAATTGGCGACTAAATCCATTCTTATCAAATTGATTGCTCCTCCCAAAATCTTTCATCCAAACGACAGAAATTTGGAGTCTTTAAATCACACTATTAGATTCTTTGTATCATGGAGAAGAATATATATCAATTTGGTGGAAATCGGCGCTAAAATTAATTTTATCAATTTTGGTGCCCCTCTCCCTTCCGAGCATCCCTGACGCGAATGGTGCCACTTTTGACTCATGGGAATTATTTTATATAAGTTTCGTGGCAATCGGCGACAAACATTTGTTCTGCCCCTCCCTTTTCTGCCCCAGACAACTGCGTCACTTTAGAAAATTCTAACCCGCACCATTATCTTTCTCGTAAAAAGTTACCCCTAGTAGACCCGTTTTGGTGCCATCTAGATGGTCCCTCGTCGCTAAATTTAATTTATCAATTTCTGTGCACCTCCCCCTTCCGTGCATCCCTGACTCGAACGGCGCCAATTTTGACACATTTAAACCACACCATCAGATTCCTTATATCATGGGGACAACAATGGCGTCACTTTAGAAAATCCTAAACCGCACCATTATCTTTCTCGTAAAAAGTTACCCCTAGTAGACCCCTTTGGTGCCATCTAGATTCCTTATATCATGAATTTCTATTGAACACAGACAGACAGACAGACAGACATTCGCACATATAGATATAGATACTGACCGTTGCGCGTGTGGTACGATTGAAGACACGTATCGTTTTATTTTCCAATGCCCGCAATACGTAAATTTATTTGCCACATCAATGAAAGAGCTAATTGCTCTCCTGTGTAATTATTATCTTGTGTAGTTATATTATCTGTGTCGTCTGAGGTTGCGAGCAATTATATGTTTTGAATCTATGTTTATGCATATTTATATATATTCTTAAAACCATGTATTTGGTAGAGGAATTAAAATGAATCTGAATCTGAATCACGAACACGCCCAGCGCGAACTTTTAAACAGTCTAACCGACAATCTTATAATAATCTTATAATAACTGACACTTTATTTCTTTATGGAGACGACAATCTAAATAAAAACTACAACCGCCGCATATTTAAATCGTTTCAAAAATTCATCCTGGACACAGGAAGATTCAGTGAGTGATGTACGAGGGTATCACCCCCCCCCCCCACACTTTTCGGTACGCGGGATTCAGGGTGTTTTGAAGCCGTACGCGGGATTCATGCCCCCGAATTAACTGGTATTCGGGTTCAAGCGAAACATCTTGGACGCAGGTTTTGATGGCGCAAAATAATATTTTGTGCTAGTTATCTGTATGAATAAAGTATCATTAATCATAGTGATCAAAGTATCATAACGGCCTCATAACGCCCATAACGCGACCGGCGTCTCTTCGGTCGTTAACCGGAAAGCGTCCGGAAACTATATTTGATTTGTGTTCCAATTCCAAACTTTTAATTAACCGGTATATTAAAACAGTCAATTTGTATGTCATTTATCACATATTATTTCTTAACATGTATTCAGGATTCACCCCCCAAAATTAACTGGTATTCAGGATTCAGGGGGAGGGGGTGATACCCTCATGTACATGAGCATCATAGAAGCCGCATCTGATCTTCATATATATCAGGCGTGCAGTCGCACTATACAACTACAATACTCCGCATGCATATTTGTTTGCAAAGGCCGGACACATTCGAGGGGTTTATGGCATTCTGCCCAAATGCACATAACGCACAACCATGCACGCACTGTTTTTTTTCTGCTCTGCTCTACGCTGAACATAGTTTTATTTCCACCCCAACTACCATATACACATACTGTCGCGCCGCCCACTGACTACTGTTATGATACACGATTTATAATTAATCAACACGTATACTGTGTGGGCTTCACTTGGTACAGGAACGACTACAAAACCTCACGCTTACTGTCGTTCCTTTTCCAACCAAATACATATATCTATACATATATACATAATTATATGCAAATGGACCAGAGTGAAATTTATTTATTATGTATACATGTATATAAAATTTGTAATATGTTTAAACGTCATGTCATTATAGTCAGCGACACTGAAACAAGTTGGCATAGCGTGCAAGGAAAGCCCGGCCTGGGTTGAGTGTCTAATAGTGTCTAATTGATTCTTTTTAGTGCAACCTTACTTTGTAAATTTTGAGCTATTGCCGTAGGTTGGCGTCCGTCGTCCGTGGGTCCGTGCATGGAGGCGTCCGTGTGGAAAGATTCCTGGTGAGAACTTTATTTTTGTGCTATCGGATCAATACCAAATTTGTTATGTGAGTTTATCAGTTCAAAACACAGGTCATGTTCGAACATGGTTCGATCCGCCAATTTTTGCCGGAGTCATGACCCCTTTTCGACTTAGAATCTGTCCGTGTACGTCCGTTCGGAAAGTTTCCGGATGATAACTTTATTTTTGATTATCGGATCGAATTATAGCTTGAGTTTTTTGTAATCTGATTGTTTTTTTTTAATTTGGTATGTGGATTGTGGACAGCCGTTCATCTTAGAATGAAATTGTCTCATATTGAATATAAGAAAGAATATTGGTTTGGAAATGAACACTATTGTTTGGGAAATAATATATTGATTCAGAAAAGATTGCTATTAAAATGGAATATACCTATATTGAATGTTTGATGCATGCAATTAGTTAAACAATCCACTGTTAATTTGTATTTGACGTATTTCCGACCAAACGGCTTCCCATTATGGATTAACCACATGAATATACAGGCGATGTTCGAATTTGGGTTTGGACTCAGGTACATGTAACAAATATTTTATCACTTACTATAAAAAAGAAAGGTATGACATTCTGGATGCCAAATTTAAATTTGGTTTGGCGCCTTGGCCGACGGGGGTTAATCTGCACCGATTTAATTCGGGTAAACGGCAAAATGTTTGATTACTTACTTTGAGTAAACATATTTATGTCCGAATATTGCTCCATATATTGCATATTCCATCATTCCACGATAAATAGTTTTATTTCATCAGTGTTCTGCACGATAGTGCAAATCCCATCGGGCTCGGACCCATGGTGGAGGTGCGGGCGGATGCGGTCGGCTTTTAGTAGGACCCAACAGAAGCTTGTGTTCGGCTTTTCTCTGCCGAACACAAAACGCGTTTTACAAAACATCAAATAAAACACTTATTATTGGCCCAAACGTCGTATGGTAATAGTCTGAACATGAATACTAATGCTTATGAACTTTATTTGTTATATTTCCCATTATTTGGACTTGTGTTCGGTTGTGTTCGGACCCTCATCAAGGGAGGTAAACCCTCTATGGAGTTTGCTTTACCGCGCATGCCAAGATCCATAATCAAAGTCTTATTTAAAATCATAACACTGATCAAATAAAACTATTTATCGTGGAATGATGGAATATGCAATATATGGAGCAATTATCGGACATTAATATGTTTACTCAAAGTAAGTAATCAAACATTTTGCCGTTTACCCGAATTAAATCGGTGCAGATTAACCCCCGTCGGCCAAGGCGCCAAACCAAATTTAAATTTGGCCGCCAGAATGTCATACCTTTCTTTTTTATAGTAAGTAATAAAATATTTGTTACATGTACCTGTGGGTTTGAACCGACAATTTTTTCCGGAGTTATATTCCTTGTCGACTTAAAATTTGCCGATTATTTTGGTTTCCGGATGATAAATTTTCTTTCAGTTATGTGATTGTTTTTAAATTCAACTGAATCTCTTGATATTTGGTACGTTGTTCAAATATCAGAAAACAAAGGCCAAGTTTGAATTTGGTCACGGTCCGATACATTTTGACAGAGTTAAACAAAAAAAGCTATTCTTGCTAAGATGATCTCACATGCGCGAGCTCTTTCGTTCACCACGATCACATGTACAAAACGGGTTTCACGCCCTGCAAATTACGATTGGTGACAGCAAACCATCGGGCGCGTTGAGGAGGTGCTACGGCAGATTTGGCTACAGTTAGCCGATAGAGTGTACTTTGTTTAAAAGTTGTATGGCTGTGTTATCGCATTTGCGAAAGGAGTATTGATGAAAAGAGTAATAAATCTATCTATCTATCTATCTATCTATCTATCTGCTTGAATGTTTTTGTCATATCTAATGACGTTTCTATATAGTCGACGTCACCACATCTTAGAGGTTGATATAGCCTCGGTGGCTTGTGAAAATTATTAATGTCCGGAAGATCCTTGGTGGTTCATATATGCCATTTGAGGGATATAGTTGCCTTGCGCGGAAATCTGGACTGGTTTGTTTATAACGGCATAAATTGATCGCCAGAAATCCCATGGTGGTCGCAAAGTTGAACAAATGTAGTAAACAAACAAATAAATGTTTTGTTATCTATACGTTGTTGGTTATAACTATCTGGGAATAGTATGTCGTTTTATTGGGCGAATGCATTGAGTGGGCATGGATAAAACAGATATGATGTTACCTCTGCCACAGTTATTTGTACCTATAACTTGAACTTATTATAAAATGTCACAAATCTCTCTTAATTACTAATGATGTTCATATTTCAAAATTTTCAATACATGGTATGCATTCGATATTTTATCAAATTACCTGACCCACTCCAAAATGAAATTTGTTTGGGCAAACATGCGATATTCCCCTTAAATTTCTGAAGAGAAAAGATGCCATCATCTTTGCAAAACGAACTAACATATCATAATCTACCATTAAATGGAGGATCTCTAATGAGTCGCAATTACATACGAAATTCATTAACCGGGTGCACTAAATTACATTCGAATTTAGTGGACGAGTTTCGTACAAAATTGCGACGAATTTGATATGATTAATATCACACAATCACATTTTAGCAAGGAAAAAACTATCTCGAAACGGCTGGGTTTAAAACAATTAATATTTTTATCCTTATCACAACCAAAGAGGAATTAAAACACCTTCAATCAAAAATATAGTTCCATTTTAAATGTGTCTTCTCGTGTTGACAACCACCCTTATCACCCATGTTTATCTCACAGTCAACACTAAATAACTCAACACAAATTGAATATCATGATTATATTCTAATTAATATAATAATACAATTGATCGACAAGCTCTCATGTTACTGTGCGTGCTGGTAATACACGTGTATCTAACTAAAAATATGAGGCCGAATTTAGGGGCTAATTATCTGATAACAATATTTAGAAGGATTCGGCGGGTCGACATATAATGCTTAACGTTTTATTTGACTCATTCACCTGGAAATGAGAATATCTCTTTGGCAATGTACTAATTATTTAATTCCGGTTGTGCTTACTCCTGGGATTTAACTTGATAACATATTTTCAAACTGTTCTATACTACCACTTAATTCCACGAGACTACATAAGGTCTAAATAACCAGATGGACAATTCATGAATGCGTTTGTTAACGTCGATTTTAACGTAAATAGAGCAAACATGTAACAATTCTATATTATATGCTTTTCTTTCGCTAACTAAGATGTTATCGCATATTCATAAATTTATAGCTTTAATAAATTATGTTAAGAAAACGATTTTCTTCCTGTGAGATTTTTTAATTAAAACAGTTGTAATAAGGAAATGGATTTCCACGATACTGAAGAGGGACAATCGAGGATACGTGTCTGCAACAAGCAGCTATAGTTATGCTAGAAAATTGTCGTAACAAATTTTTATAAATAACGCAACCTACAATTTCGTCTGGCAAGTATTACTACAACTATATAATCTATTTAATAGTACATGTATTTCCATTACATGATGTCCATTACTTGATGTTCATATTTTTTTTAATTCAAGTTGCAAACAATATCTGTAGTTTTAAAGAATGATATTCATTTGCATCATTTGCATCATTTGCGCGGAGTTTTCAAATCCTTTAGTCACGGAGGGAATGGAAAGGAAAAATGTATTTCCTTACCTGCAAACAAGCAAGAGGTTTGTGATAGTAATAAGAGGGAATAAATAAATCAAACAACTATGAACAATTAACAAGATGCCCACCTTGCGTGGAAACGTTGTATATATCAGTGGCATTATATACGCGTTTATTACAAACATATCCATGGCGTTTTGGAAGAACGTTTTAAGCAAAGAAATTTATAAAATGATTGTCGGAGAATTTGTAAATATCATTTCAATTCTAGTTTTTAAATATTATAGCACTGAAAATTTTGAAGAAGAATTTTGAAGATGGTAAATAATTAAGTACCAAGCAACTGCTAGAATTGCACGAGATTACAATATATATAGGAGATCGCAATCTTTATACGATTACCAAAAAATGGCGGTCCTTAGTCCTTTGACCATTTTCTGACAAGATACCAGTGTTATTTTTTTTAACCACTGCATCTATTTCAAACAAATTACCTGCATAAAAGAATTAAACCATTAGGATTCAGAAATAGATAAATTCCTATAACCCACCTCGCTCATCAAGGAAACGACCAGAAATGATACAGCGGACGAATGTCACTTTATATCGGAAATCTGTCTTTTTGCTGCCGCTTTGCAAAGTCATTTGAATTTATAAAAACTCGCACCTTGGTATTCATAGGGCTTATATCGATTCTGCCCATTGATTGTTAGATACAATGGATATCAAAACTAAACACGCGCAAAGGCAGGTATAATGAAAAGCTCGCGTGTACTGCCCATCGGCGAAAAGTTTCAAAGACCAGGCGATTCTATTGGTACACATCCCGATATCTATATGAAAGGATGACTGACAGTTTGTCGTCCGACACGCTAAGCTCTATAATACTCGATTAATACGAGCGATATTGTGCAAATTATGAAGCTTTCTTGGGTATAGAAGTTGGAATGTGGATGGTGGATGGGGAGCTGATTTCAAACAAAAGGAGAAATCACATTGACTTTGAGCACGTGTTTTGAAAACTAACAATAGCATGAATAAAATTCCGACTATAATTTATAAAACTAATTTTAAAATCAGAACCATTCCGTTCTTTTGACTATACACACGCACACACACGCACGCACACATATATATCTTATCCGTAGAACATCGATTATACGCATATACTTTCTAAATTACATATCGTTCATTGACAATACGAGTTCAAGTTGTGATATGCAATATGGGAAAAACGAAAGGACAGTCACAGAAGACATAACGTATTACATGCTGCATGTCAGATATAAACTCTCCTCGGGTTTGTTCCGCTCTTCTGATTTTTTAAATTGCACTTTTCTCTCACAGTCATTTAATTTACCAGATAAATTCCTCTCCACGCATGCATGTGTGGTTAATAGTCAAGCTTGAATCAACTCGGCATGATCATAATCATGACACGATATATATAGATAAGATAAGTTTATTGACAATTACACCCACACGGGGCCGATGTCACAGCATAAATAACAATAGAAAAAATATGTCATACATATTATTTCAATTGTTACCATTCAAATGATAACTTCCAGCTCAGTCACTACGACTCACATACTATTATCCGCAACAATTCGTTTTGCCATGCGTTTGTTTCGGCATTTTATGAGTTTATTTTGTTAGTTTAAATATATGTTATTCCTAATGTAAATATATACATAATGGATTATAAGTCGTGCGTGACTCACTTTGTCGTAATGATTGCCATTTTATTTATGGCGATTAATTCGTTCCACCAATAAAGTATTTATTTATTTACAAAGTTCTGCTCGTACTGCAGACGTTATCATTGCTAAATCGTATAATCGACATGGTTGAATTGATGTTTGTTTTTTATTTCATATTTTGTATTCGGATCCTAACATGAACATCATGAATACATTAGTTCACAAAAACAAAAGACGACAATTGTGTTTTACATGTATACATCAAGTTAGTTGTTTAGATTAAGATTTTGATGTCACCTGATTATCATATCACCATGGCGATAAAGATGTTTTAAAGAAATGTCCAGGTGCTCCTGGACATTTGGTATCATTCTGGCTAATTATTCTCAGTTTAAAATAAATGTTGCTATATATCAGCTACATGTGCCCGACATTTTACATTGTTTGTGTTAAGTTACGGGTCTGTTCTAATAAAATGAAAGAAACCCCTGTAACGGTAGAGATGTACCCTTGTCATATGCCAGTTTTGAAAAGTATATAAACTATGATTGATTGCACACTGTGATCAGTATTTTTGATCAGGCCGTTTATACATTTACACATCTCTTGACAAATTGTATATATTTATTTTAAACTGTCTTGAATGCGGCAGACTCAATTATGTTATACTACATGAGCTCAAAGTTCCTCAGTTTGCAAGAATATTTGTATCTCCTAAATAGAATAATAACTATACTTTTAATGCTTCCGTCTGTTTATAAATCTTTGCAATCTCACTATATGTATGTCCCAATTCCCACCCCATATATATATGACAGTCGAGAAGATATAATTGTTCAAGTGACTTAATTAAGTCACCATTTGTCGAGGTTGTGAAATGTGAACGACAAAAACTCATTAGAACGAATTACGGAGATGACTATATATAACTTTGATGGATATCGGCGACTAAAATATTCTTATCAATGTTAGTGTCCCTCCTCTATCCACCCCTGACCCAAACGGCACCAAGTGTGGCGTCTTTAGCCCGCATGATTTCATTGCATTTCAGTGGAGAAGGACGTGTATACATTTGGTGGGAATCACCGCCAAACATATTGTTACAAATGTTGGTGACACTCCATTCCACATCCATGACTTAACTGGCGCCACTTTTGACATTGTGGAAATCGGCGACTAAACAAACACGTATCAAATTTAGTACCCCATCTCTCAACCAAATGGCACAAATTTGGCGTATTTAAATCACACAATTAGATTCTTCCTATCACGCAGAAGAATGTGTATCAAGTTGGTGGAATTAGGCGCAAAAATATTTATATCAATGTTTGGTCCCCTCTCTCCTTTCGTACACCCTGACTCGAACGGCGCCACTTTTGACATCTTTAAATTAAACCACACCATTAGATTCCTCGATCATGTATATCATGGAGAAGAATGTGTGTATATATAAGTTTGCTGGTAATCGGCGACTCGAATGACGCCATCCTTGACAGCTTTACGCCACACCATTAGACACCTGATATCATGGAAAAGAATGTGTGTCAATTTGGTGGAAATCGGCGCTAAAATAAATTGTGGTGCCCCATTTCATAGTTACTGATTATGTGTACGTTAATAGATAGATAGATAGATATATTTATTGCAATACACAAATTTATGGCAGTTGCACAATTGAAAATAACGAACATATATATCATAAACAACATAATAACAAACATAATATAGTTAATTTCTAATATTGATCATGACACATTTGCAATTGTCAACTACTAATGAGCTGTTTTCTCCGAATGAAGAATAACCGGATCATGTTGCACACATAAGCAGTTATTTTCCCATGCTTGTTTTTCATGATATTTAAAAATTTGTTCGCTTCGTTCATCTTGTAAAAATTCGGTTCGTTTCTTCCAATCGTTTCGAACAAATTATGTCTGAGATCCTTATAGGCATCGCATTCCATGACAAAATGTATCTCCGTTTCAATTCTATTCTGTTTGCATACAGGGCATATTCGCTTTTCTAATTGTGTCTTAGGCTGTCTGTGTCTCCCTTTTTCTATTTCTAGAACATGATTACTCGCGCGAAGTCTAGTAAAATATGCTCGAGCTTCTTGTGATTTCGCACACGTGAGATATGGTTCAAGGATATATTCTTTCTTGAATAACCCGGAAGTGCGTAATTTGTTTTTTTCACCCAATTTATCGTCGTCGAATATATCATGTTTAAACTGCGAGATGTGTTCTTGTTTTAACTTCACGACCAACTGCCTCAGATTCGTTCCTGAAAAAGTATTATCATCGTTTAGTCTAACATCCCATTTCAATAGTTGCGTGGCCCAAGATGAAAGTTTACAAGTTATTGATTCTTCAAAAGACCCGGATAAAAAATTGTCACTATTTACTTTAGAAAGTTTACTCATATATTTGAATAATTGAAGTACAGCATCGTTAGCTAGAGGAAAACGACCTAGCTCCACCCGTGACGCGTGATTAGATGATTTCCTGTTTAAGAATAAAATATTCTTACAAAACTTCAGATGCATTTGTTCACACGCAATCGTACCACGTGTTTCAGTCGAATCCATCCGTATAACATTGAAGGCATAATGAACTGTCTTCAAGTTGAACAACAAGTGCTTCACATTTTTCCTCAATCCGAATGAATGAATGAATGTAAACTCAGAATAACTTTCATAACAAACGAGAATAGAAATTAACTCAAATTTGATGTCTTCCTTCCACAAGACTCACGAGAAAACACAGCGAATTCACGAGTGCGAGGTCTCCAATCTGACCTGTGAGGCTGTGACGTTTATTGTTATTGAAATAATTATGTCATGTTGTGGTACAGTCAGGTCCGAAACATTCTGAGCACAATTAAGAGCACTCCATTAAAACGAATTAAAACGAATTAATTAATGAATTTAGACTTCTTTTGAAGACAAATTAGACTATTTCAAAGACAATCAGAAGTCGGTGTATCATACATGTACATACACTCATGTATGTATTTTCGTGTTTTATTATTAATAATGCGTTCTTGTTTTATGTATTTTCAATATATTGGCTTAGCCTACCCTCATGCATTTAGCCACAAAGGCCTATGTTTTATGGAGTTATGTATTTCTATCATGCCGTAAGTCCTCGTTGCGAATCAAGATAGATTCCACGTCATGTCACAAATGTGCACTTTTTGGCAATACTCACATAACTTCATAAGAAAATAACACGTTGAACTTGAATCGTATTCGAGGACTTACTTGAAACATATATTCCCGCCGAATACAACACATCATTAAAATAATAATATGTACTTCATATTACAGTTAGCTCTAGTAACAGTGCACGGACTATACATATTCATGCTTGCATCTTTAATTCATTCTGAAGTGGAGGTTATATATTTCATTCATTCCATTATTGGTCGTATCCATGGCTACACATAACGTAAATCTGAGTGAGGTTCGGGATTCTGATGAATATAACTTTACAATGAAATGGAACGAAGCGGAACAGGAAAATGACGAATTGATTAATTCTGCTATTAATACCTGCAATGAATGTGCATACATTTCACCATCACAAGCTATTGATCAACCAAATAAAAAATCTAAATTTTCAATATTCAGCCTCAACTGTCGAAGTATTAACGCGAATTTCGATTCATTGTGTAATCTCCTGTGCGACTTAAAGTCGAATAATAATTCATTCGACGTTATAGCTTTAACGGAAACATTCAAAATACGTCAAGCATCAAACTTTCAAATACCGGGATATCACCCTATGTAATTCAAATGTAGAGCTGACGACGATGATGGCAGAGGTGGTGTGTGCCTTTACATAAAAGAATCAATCCACTATAAAAATCGACCCGACCTTAGTGAATTTATTCCACACGTAATAGAAACAATATTCGTGGAAATTAACCCAGGAAAAAATGACTCTCGGATAATCGGCTGCGTTTATAGACCAAATACCGCACCAAAGGCCAACATTGATCAATTTTTGAAAAAATTTGACGTTATTCTAGAAAAAATTAATAACCACAAATCATATATATCAGGAGACTTTAATATTGACCTCCTCAATTTCAACTCTCATACAAAAACGAATGATTTCATAAATAACATTTTCACAAGAGGATTCGTGCCAAGGATAACTAAACCCACTCGAATGACTGATCATTCAGCAACTCTTATCGATAATATATATACCAATAATCTACAAGGCGAATGTAAATCTGGCATAATCACATGCGATGTATCCGATCACTTCGGCATATTTTATTCAGAATCTAACCAAAAGAGACAAAACAGCCCCAATAATAATGAAACTATCACTAACCAAAGAAGTTTTAGTCCTAATAACATAATTAGATTCAAAAATCTTTTAAAATCTTGTACCTTTGACTCCGTCACATCTTGTAGAAATGTCGACCAAGCATATGACATCTTCTTAGATATCTATATGAATGCATATGAACTAGCTTTCCCCATCAAAAGTCGACATATACCCAAAAAATTCATAAAACGCGAACCTTGGATGACATCTGGATTGATTAAGTCAAGTATTGTTAAGAACCAGCTATATTTACGCAAATTGAATAAACCCACGGAAACGAACGTAAATAAATATTTGAGTTATCGTACCTTATACAATAAACTAATCAGAAGGAGTAAAAATATATACTATACAAATATTCTTGAAGTAAATAAAAATAACTTAAAGAAAACATGGGAAATACTTAAGGGTGCATTGAAGATAAATGGAAACACAAATATTGCCACAAAGACTTTTACTGAAAACGGAATAGAACTTGAAAATTCCAAACTCATATCGGAAAGGTTCAATGACTTTTTCTCAAAAATTGGGCGGGAAACCAGCCAACTTAATGAACATGAAAATGACTCACATTTTACAGATTTTCTTCATAACCGCAAACCAGACGACATCAATTTCAAAATAATTCCGACCTCTATACAGGAGATCATACTCACATGTTTCTCTATGACTGGAAAAGTATCAAGGGACTTCAATGGTATATCAACTAAACTTATCAAGGAAACAATTGAGGAGATAGCCCCAGCATTATTGCATATTTTTAACTTGTCCTTAGAGCATGGAATAGTCCCTAACAAAATGAAAATTTCTAAAGTAGTCCCGATCCCAAAAAATAATACCACTCATGAAATCTCCAACTACAGACCTATCAGCATTCTTCCAGATATCTCGAAACTTCTCGAAAAAATAATGCATAAACGATTACTAGACTTCTTAAATGAACAAAACATACTCTATAAACACCAATACGGCTTCCGTCCTAATCATTCAACCTTCCACCCTGTATTACACTTCCTCGATCAAGTTGTCTCAAATAATGACATTATGACAAGAGATTACACTTTAGCTCTATTCCTCGACCTCTCAAAAGCATTTGATACGATAAATCACGATATTTTACTTCATAAACTAGATCACTATGGCATACGGGGCACAGCATACTCATGGTTTCGGAGCTATCTGCAAAATAGAAGGCAATATGTTGAACTCAATAGTACCAAATCTAAATTAACGGAAGTGACGTGTGGAGTGCCCCAGGGTTCAATACTGGGACCGATAATTTTCTTAATTTACGTTAACGATATGTCCAACTCGACAACCATGGATATCTTGTCATACGCGGACGATACGACTCTAGTAACTGGTGGAAAAAATGGCATCCTTGTAGAAAGTTATGTGAATAATGAGTTACGCAACATATTTGATTGGTGCTGTAGCAATAAGTTAGTGATCAATACTAAAAAAAAGCAGCTATATGCTAATACATCCAGAGAACAATGATAACAAATGGAACTTCATAAAGGTTTACTTAAATAATACGGAACTAAATAAGATAGGAAATCTTGAGCACGAATCCTCCACAAAATTCTTAGGAATCCATATAGATGAAAACCTGACGTTTAAAAAACATGTGTCCTCAGTTTGTTCTAAAATGGTGAATGCCATATACCACATCAATAAAGTTAAACACTTCTTTCCTGGTAGCGCACTTAAAACATTATATTATGGTCTAATACAAAGCCATCTTGTGTACGGTGTTCAAATTTGGGGACACGTCCCAGCGGTCAAAAAAATTTTCATGCTTCAAAAACGCGCGATACGAGTTTTATGTAATAAGAAATATAGAAGCCACACAGAACCTCTTTTTAAAAAAGAAAATATACTCAAAATCTACGACATCCACAAAGTACAAGCGGCTGTTTTCATGCATGATTGGTATCATATGCGCTTAATAGAATCATTCACCGACATGTTTACGAAACGCAAAACCGGACCAGACACCCGGCAAAAGCACCCACTATTTTAAAAAAAACCAAGAACATCTTGGTCCCAACAACTACCATTCCATTCTTATCCAACCATCTGGAACAACTTAGATAACGAATTTACATCATACCAATCCAGGCACACATTCAAACGGCGTTTACATGCCGATTGCATTAAAAAATATGCTGCAACAATTAAATGCAACAATCAAAGATGTCCCGACTGTATGGTCGCTCGTCAATAAGTGACTTCCACTATATCGCAATCCACAACCTCACTCAACACATTCCTACTCGACTTTCAAGGAACATCTCACTGACAAGAAAGAGACAAACCATCGAGTAACCAATAATCGATTTATCTAGACGTATATCCTCCATGTATATAATCCAGTTAAATGCAACCATTGTGAGATACATAATTATTTAGCCGTGCATTGTAAAATGAACTCTGACCGCCTATCGTAACATCTTTTCGTCTTTAAGGGGGCGGCAGTAAGACAGTCTAGCCTGACTATGCCACCCCCTCAAATATACAATGTAATATTTGTCAAATGTATCATGTATTAATATGTGTATATTGAAATAAAATATCCTATCCTATCCTATCCTATCTTTGAAAGGCAAATTAAGTTCCGGCGCCCATATTTCACAACCATATAATAAGATTGGTTTAATAAGCTTATCGAACAGTTTACACTTAGTCATTATGGGTAATTCAATTTGCGATTTTAGCAGGTTTGTTATGAAAAACATAGCTTTAGATGCCCTTGCACTCAAGTTCTCCTGTGCCTTTTTCATTTTCCCATTGTAAATGAAAATCAGACCAAGGTATTTATACTCATCGACTACTTCCAATTGTCTTCCTTTAAAATAGAATGATTGATCCTGTTTCGTTTTCCTTGACCGGAAAACCATACATTTTGTTTTTTCGGCATTTATATGAAGATTATTGTCAGTTGCATATTGCTCTAATTGTTTTAAGCATGTTTGTAGGCCCGACGGTGACTGTGATAACATGACTAAGTCATCAGCAAAAAGGAGATGGTTGAGAACTCTGCCATTCAGATATACTGGGTCAGAAGTTTGTCCGAAATTCTTACTTATATCGTCAATGAAAATCTTAAATAATGTAGGAGATAAGATATAGCCCTGCCTTACCCCTATTGTCGACAAAATTGGGGGACCAACCCCCGCAGATGTCTTAACTGAATAATAACTAGAGCTATACAGCGATTGTAATACATTTAAAGTATATGGCCACGGATCCCGATACTTCTCATTTTATCAAATAAAATAGACCTATCAACTGAATCGAATGCTTTTCTAAAGTCAACAAATGCTGCATATATCGGTTTTTTCTTCTCTATGTATTTATTAACAACTGTTTGTAAAATAAATGCGCTATCAGTTGTGCTCCTATTCTTTCTGAAACCAAATTGATTGTCACTTATGATATTGTTGTTATCAAGGTATGCATTTATTCTGTTATTCAATACTTTGTTGAACAGTTTACCAAAATTACTACCGAGAGCGATTGGTCGATAATTATTTGGGTCGTGTCTATCTCCTTTTTTATATAATGTTTTAATGACTGATTCACTCCAACACATCGGATAATGTCCCGAGTGCAACACTTTATTAAAAAGCCTAGCCACGTCATCTATTATAAGTGGAACAATTGTTTTCAATAACTCGTTAGAAATATTATCAGGTCCTGTCGATTTCCTATTCTTAAGTTGCCTAAGGCAGTCCATTATTTATAATGTAGTCATATCGTTGTTATTAAATTTCTCCGAAAAGATACTATCATTCACCGATGTTAAGTGAGATTTATCCATTGTCGGACCAAGTAATTGTTCAAAAAAAGTTACAGTTTCATCTGGATCTAGTTCATTTGCTTCTTTTTTCAAACGAAGGTTATTTATTATATTCCAGTATTTAGACGGTTCACTCGTTTCAAGATCGGATAATTTATCTACAATATTTTGTCGAAAGATTCGCGACTTTCGTTTCGTCTCTTTCTTATATGCTTTTTTCGCTTCGAAAAATTTTATCAATAGAGACTTGTCGTTTGGATGTTTTTTCATTTGCTTGATAACAATTTCCATATTTTCTTTCAGCCCTTTGCACTCATTGTCAAACCATGCGCGTTTTCTTCTACATTTGTACGTTTACTGTTGTTTATGACTATTTTCGATGCAGATGTATTGAGTACTATGAATAACTCGTTCAAATGGCGGGTCGCCGCTTCTGTGCCTTCAGCGTTTTCCGCGTATAGTTATTTAGTCGAAATTGCATCAACTTGTTTTGTGCACGGGGCTGGTAAAGCATTCCTCGTGCTTTATATCCACTTTCATCGCACCATCTAAGCGTTTTATTCGGCTTTGCATAAGAGTACTTCATACTTTTTATTTCATGAGAAAAACCTCTTTTAAAATTTATATCATGAAGTGCTAGCTGACAATGATCCGAAAATTCGGTCGGCGATTTAACACAGAAATAATTAACTTCAGATAAATAACGTTCTTTTATCATAATATAGTCAACTATACTCGCCCCATTATAATTAATACTTTTGAAATTACCGAGTAAGTCACCACGTGTTCTTCCATTCACTATTCTCATTCCAGTAGATTTACATAGCAACAAAAGTTGTTTCCCAAATGAATTACATACTCTATCTAAACTATATCGGTCTTTTGTACAATCAACTGTATAATTATCAGGAAATGCCAAATGAGTGTCATCATCGTGTGCAACATAATCCGGTCGTCCACCTGTACGGGCATTAAAATCGCCTGCCATTATGACCAACTGATCAGGTTCCAAAGCGGCTAAATGTACTTCAATATCGTTGTATACAGATTCTTTCTTGTCACACGATTTCCAGTAACTGGAATTCTCGGGTGGGATATAAACGGATATGAATGTTATTGATTTCTTTATGCCGAACATTTTCCCTTCAAATTCAACACTCAATGCTACATCATGAACAGATTTAACCCCCTTGATATGACATTTAAATTTTGAGCGACAATAAAAGGCTATACCCCCGCGGGTGTTTTTGTTCGTGTTCCGACTCAACTCTACGCAATGATATCCAGGTAAATATACGGACATAGCATCATTGTGCCATGTTTTTGTGATCGTTATAAAATCATAGCGGTCTATCTGTGAACTGAAGTTGTTGTCCTTCAATTTACTGATAAGCCCTTGGGCATTCCACGAAGTATAGCATACGTTCATTTCGTCAAAGTTGTGATGCTGGTAGGCCATAATAATTATAATTTAATCACTGGGTCATCGGAGACAAACAATGTTTGACTGAAAAAATGAAGCAATATTACTGTAACCTCATTCTTTTAAATACCGGAATGATAAATATTATAATCATTTTAATTATAATATTCGTGTATTTTAAAATATACTTTCGAATTCAGTTAAATATACTTTTCTATTTCTCTTTGGAAACTGGTGTTGGTTATATGTTCAATCAGTAACTCGTACATTCATTCTATAGATACATATATATAACAACACATATAATATTGTGATGATTAATGGAACATTGAATAGACTTAAATTAAACGTTAATAAATTTCTTGCTGATTGTTTCCGAAAATTTTGTGAGCTGATGCGTAAATTCAATCAAGTCATTCCGCAAAATATGATTATCAACATTGTGCCTTACATTCTTAAGCTCTGAATTCACAGTCCGGTGGCAATTTGTGACAAAACAAATTCTTATCAAATGTATTGCCCCCCCCCCCCCCTCATCTGTCACCCAAACGCAGAACTTTGGCGTCTTTAAATCACGATTAGATTTTTCGTATCACGGAGAAAAATATGTACCAATTTGGAGGAAATCGGCTCTAAAAATATTTATATCAATGTTGTTGCCCCCTTCTCCCCTTCCGTGCACCCTGACTCGAACGGCTCCACTTTTGGCATATTTAAACCATTAGATTCCTCATATCATGGAGAAGAATGTGTATCAATTTGGTGGAAATCGGCCTAAAAAATAATGTTATCAATTGTAGTGCCCCTCCCCCGTCCGTGCACCCCTGACACAAACGGCGCGATTATTGACATCTTTAAACCACAGCATTAGATTCCAGATATCATGGAGATCATTATGTATAAGTTTGGTGGAAATCGGGGGAAACTGTTGTTGCACAGTGCTCCTCACAGTGTTACGTCCCTGACAAATAAAACAACTTCACTTTAGAAAATTCTAACCCGCACCATTATCTTTCTCGTAAAAAGTTACCCCTTTTAGACCCATTTAGTGCCATCTAAACATACAGACATACATTCGCAAATATGGATATATATATATCAGGTATATATCCACTGGGGAAATGCAGTGGTCTGAAGGATGACCAGAAATAATGTGTATATGCACGCGCCAGTAAAAGAGTTATATATGGTATCAAAACCTGAGTTTGGTCAGGATCTGCGTGTTCCTTGACGACCTTTACCCTATAGCTCGATTCAGGACAAGCAATCACCTGTTACTGATAGAAAAAATAGATGGAATAGTACACCCCGTGGTGATTGAAACTCATTACGCGCACCGCGTGAATACTAATTTACAAATTCCTGTTTCGCCTGGGGGTTTTATTTATAGAAAATGGAATTTTTGGGACGGATTTAAAAGTCGAACTGCGCGACCAGTAGGCCGAGTC
Source organism: Siphonodentalium dalli (assembly GCA_032622095.1). Classification (NCBI taxonomy): domain Eukaryota; kingdom Metazoa; phylum Mollusca; class Scaphopoda; order Gadilida; family Siphonodentaliidae; genus Siphonodentalium; species Siphonodentalium dalli. Next base: position 101,122,458 of record CP136069.1, on the reverse strand, counting down.
CGGTAAAAGGTGTAGTTGGGAATTTCAATTTCGTTTATTGTCCTTTTAATACTATTTATTATGACAATAATGTTGATTTTTGGTTTCTGTCAAGCTCTGTGAATTACAAATAAAAGAAATGAAAAACAATAACTTGTAAGTCTTATATTGCAACTTTTATAGACATTTTTCGTTCTGCAGCCCACTGAGGGTTGTAGTCGGAGACGGCCGCCAGTTCTTTAATTAGGTACTGGTTGTTATTGTTATTTTAACAGAATTCTGAGTTGGTCATTCGCGAAACCAATATATTATATATTCTATAATTACAAACATGGGTATATAATATATGATCTTGAGCGCGTTACCATTTCTGACATTGGTTTTCTTGTTAATTTTATTTTTAGTCAATCATTTATATCAACAGGACGAAAGATGCTTGTGCTTAAGTCATATTGGAATTCACCAAACACAGTAAAACTGTGACTCTTATTTTCAACGAAGAAATCATGCATCGATCTATAGCTAGGAGACTTTGTAAATTTGTGAAGCTCGTGGAGGGCAGATTACACATTTGAAAATATCGAATGGGTGCTGCATGCATGGTTTTATCCAGAGGTGGTATGGCGCGGGGTCCTTGTTGACCCTACCAATGCGCTACACTCGGTTAAATTACCAGAATCAAATAATCTAATGTCATTATTAAATTGACACTTTCTGTTATTGGTCTCGGATGCCTCTGTCATTAAATCTATGTTTTCTTTCAACCATTTAAGAAATGGGTGGAGGTTTGCTTGCGTTCGATGGACTACTGGCAAAAGGTCTGACATTTTGTGTCGTGATTTCAACAAACCAACGTTTGGACATAGGAGTGTAAATATTGGTGTATGTTAAAACAAATAAATATATCTATATGTGGTTATATTAGCAGAGAAATAAAACGAAAGTGTCAATGACACTGTAGCTTACGGTGGCTGATTTGCGACATACACAATACATATATTATCTCGAGATCTCGAGATATTATCTCGAGATCTCGACATAATTATCTCGAGATCTCGACATATTATCTCGAGATCTCGAGATAATATATGTATTGAGTATGTCGCAAATCAGCCACCGTAGTAGCTCAACATGGAAAGGGAACTAGAGGTGTGACTGTCCCAATGGGACTAATGATACTAATAAGATGTTTCACATGTCAGTAAACATTTAGTTAAAATAATAAAATAACAGTTCCCATTGCAGGTGCACAACCCTAACCCTAATCTTAAACCTATTGACCGAAAAATGTAGGAATAAAAGCTCGGACAAAATTATGCATGTTGCAAAAATGTTTTAAGTCGAAAAAGGGTAATAACTCCACAAAAAAAAGTCGGACAGACATCATAATCGCAGGTGTACAGGTTTCCATGGTACTAAATATCAGTGCCAAGATTTAAAAAACATTGACCTAAAAATGTAGAATAAAAGCTCGGATAAAATTATGCATGTTTCTGACAAAATTATGCATGTTGCAAAATATTTTCTAAGTCTAAAAATGGGGGATAATTCCACCAAAAAAAGTCGGACAGACGTCTTAATCGCAGGTGCACAGGTTCCCATGGTGGTTGATGTTTGTGCCAAGTTTCACGGAAATTGATCAAAAAAGACTGAGAAACACCCGGACAACTTTGTGTCCACGGACGGACGGACGGACGACGGACGGAGCTTATTCCAGTATACCCCCCACAACTTCGTTGCGGGGGGTATAATAATTTCATGTGTTACAGTCAATGGAGCGATTAGGAATGCGGAAAGTTGAAACGTCTAAGTAATGCTAGATTATCAACATGACGAGATATATAAAGTAAAATCCAAGATGGTTGCTGATGGCTATGAAATTCAAAAACATTTGATAGCTTCCATCTAGTAGATCAATATCAAGATTAAAGGATTTAGTCATACAAAGAGTAAAATCCAAGATGGCTACCGGCGGCCATGTTTTATGGCCGAATGACCCCAAACATGATTCGTTCCCATCTACATGTTAATATTAACTTCCACGACAAATTTCATGATGATCAGACAAACACTCCGGCCTGTTGTCTGTGCTAATGGATTGAATCTTGAAATCCAAGATGGCCACTGGCGGCCATGTTTTTTGGCAGAATGACCCCAAAATGACTTGTTCCCATCTATGTGTCAATGTCAACAGCAATGACAACTTTCATAATGATCCAACCTAAGGTACAACCTGTAGCCCGTGCCAAAGGATTTAGTCATGCAAATAGTAAAACCCAAGATGGCTGCGGCGGCCATGTGTTTGGCCGAACGACCCCAAAATTACTTGTATCTTTAATCATATACAAGAGCCGAAAGTTGCCGAAGTAACGAATGCAAATGATATGATAATGGTATAATAATGAGGGGGTTCTCCTTATCTGCGGAAATACCCACATGACGTTATTTGTCGCACGCTCTCTTTGTTATAAAGACAGATATATCTATAAGCATTGCTCAGGTAACATTGTGCAAATTGTAATTATTTTGGTAGTTTGATTTCTCAACGAACATGTCATGTCACTGACTCACATCTTATAATGGATATAGTATCAATGATTTATAATAATTCATATATACCGGTATAATGGGTAGGGGTTGTAGCAACTGATTTATAATAATTCATATAGACCGATATTCCTTATTGTAAGGAATAGGGGTGGTAGTCTCTGATGTATAATAATTAATATACACCGGTATTACTTAGTATAAGGGGTAGGTGTGGTACCACTGATTTATAATAATTCATATACACCAGAATTACTTATTATGAGGGATATAGGGGTGGTAACCTCTTATTAATAATAATTCATATATTCCGGTATTACGTATTATAAGGGGCAGAGTGGTAGCCTATTATTTATAATAATTTATATATACCGGTATTCCTTATTATAAGGGTTAGGGGTGGTAGCCTCAGATTTATAATAATTCATATAAACCGGTATTACTTATTATGAGGGGTATGGATGGTATCCTATGATTTATAATAATTCATAGATACCGGTATTCCTTATAATAAAGGATATAGGTGCTAGCCTATGATTTATAATAATTAATATATTCCTGTATTCCTTATTATAAGGGGTAGGGGTGGTAGTCTCTGATTTATAATAATTCTTGTATACCAGTATTTACATGCATGGTATACACATATATGGCAATTGTGAATTGGTTATATATATATACATAATTTATACTGTATTTTAGTATATATATGTATAACATACCGGTATATATAGGCCTCTATATCTACACGTGACCATTTTGTGACGTTAACCGGGAATCCACCTTCAAATAAATCGACCGATGTATTAGATTCGACGCGACGAAGATGCGTCCGTCTGCAACAAACTTGACCACAGTCGCATCACCGACGGATTTAATACAATTAGATTCGAGTCGACAAAAATCCGTCGTTTGGAACGGGCCTTTACGGCTATGTAGTTGATTATATGTAATCCGTTTTCATGTGTGTATAGTGTGCGCTTGGTGAGTAAGCATGTGAAAACATTTAAAAAACCGGAGGTGCCAAACTAAAGTTATGATAATTATGAAATATTTACACACCATATGTATGATATGTGCTCATAAAGGGCACAAACGTTCCAATTGGTTGAAAGATTCATCGCCAAACATGCAATGGCCATTGCATTGATACACCAATAACCACACACCCATTGCCAAAAAAGTGACGAACGCCGCTTGGCGATTGACACGTTATGTTGACGCGCTTCCAGCTCGCGGCAAGTACACTAAATTGTTAGTTTCTCGGTTCTCTTATACGCCATTTGAATTGTTTTTTTCTTTTTCGCCTAGCATTGCCATGTATCTTTTCTTTCTTATTTGTTCTAATTTCTATTGAAATAGTGGTCTCAATAGTGCATGAAATAGCAAGCAGAATAATGAGGCCAAAATTGTCGATCTTCATTACGTGGTACGCAAATACCGAGTACGTACGTTTCTAATCATATTTAGTCCATCCAAGTACGCAAATACCGAGTACGTTTTAAATCACTTTAGTCCATCACCTCCTACGACATGGCCAGATATGCTTGCCAATAAACACCCTAAGAGGGCGTAATGATAATTTTTCCATTCGGAAATCGTTACAAATCGTTATTTATATATATATATATATATATATATATATATATATATATATATATAATCAATACCATTTGATAGAAGCGTTTCCGGCCAGATGTCGTCGACTCATATTTATTATTTTATACCCAGGGAACTATTTAAAACATATTTAGGAATAAATGGGAATAATTAGTTCCAGTTTAACAGACGAATCTCCCAGTCAACAGACGTATTTCCCGGTAGTATGCACATGGTCAATCACGTGATTTAAAGAGTCCGCAGATGTTGTGTGAATATATGGAATATCAAGTTATTATACAATATTATATCTCACGTGAATTTCTCGCATTCTGATTGGATGCACACTGCTGTACTATTTACGATAGTACCCCAGTAGGATTCCTACATGCCTACTATTCTTTTTCTATTTATAGTAACAAACTCATTTCGCTAAATCGGGTTACCGTCTGAAGATACGGCCAATCTTAAACTAATACCTTGTACGATACTTGTTGCAATATCGGTATATCATTAGATTTATTGCTAAATTGTAATGATCTTGCAAATGTGCGGCCATAGCTATCCAATGTATTTAACTGTTTCTCCGTTTATTTGGCAAGCGGCCAGTTCCAATTTTGCCTAATGCCAGTGGACGTTATTTGTAACTTCCTTTTCCGTTTTAATCGAAGTTAAGCAAGTTAACTTCTAAAATTTCGCCATAATGTCTGCTAATGACGTATTTATAGAAATAAATGCATGAATCACGAAGAGATGTTGTTAGATGTAACTATTAACATAGTTATGCTCCCCTGCCATCGTCAAAAGATTGCCGTAAATTGTAAAATCGGAGACCGATTTCCAAAATTCACGGTAATTAAAAATGTGTCACATAAATAGTGTGAGAATTGGCACCAACGTTCGATAGAATATAATAAATAATGAATGTCTTGTCGTTGACTGTGCCAAAATAGTGGTCCGAGAGGAGGAAAAGTACACTCGCCTGTGGCTCGTGGACTATACCTCCTCTCGGCAGGGGGGGGGGGGGGGGTCAGGAAACAATTACGGATACAAGGTGGAAATTTTGTGTTTTTCAGTTTTGGGGACCCACCACCCCGGGAGCGTAAGTTTTTTCCACACATGTCTGGGACACACACTCCCAAAATTGATGAAAATCTTGTAAATTCTACTAAATAATGTGTTATTGGCAGGGTAAGGGTCTCTCATTGTGTCTGCACAGGAACTGAGAGAACGCTGATCAAGTACACACACAAAAAATAAACAAACAAAGCACATGGCTGAAAAATATGCCAACAAAACCAGTGACAAAACCTTTAAAAACCCAAATATTTATGGTTATAAAGGTAAAATACCCACTTTAACAGGATAGTTGTGTCCCTTATTAGCAATAGGTTAAAATATGTGCATGTGTAAAGTAAAAACACCATCAATTTGATTAAATAAACACAGTTCCAGTCCTCTCCATGTGGGAAATCACTGGTGAGCAATGAGGAGCTCACCTTAAAATCATTCTAGGCGAGTGGCGAGTAGCTCTCCTATAAAATGTCGAGGCGAGTAGTATCCCAGCAGGAGATGCCTAAGGGGGGGGGGGCCTCCCCCGGAAAATTTTGAAAATTAAATGCTCTGAGATTGAATCTGGAGCCTGTTAATGCTCCAATCACTGTTCAAATACGATTTTGTGTCAATAAGTGACAGAAATGCAATGCCACATTGCTAATAGTACACAAGCAAGTAAGTTGGTATATTTGAAATAAAGTTATCTGATATATTACTCTCATTTGAAGCATGTGTATTCTGAATTATCCACAGTATTTTTTTGAACCACGTGGTCTCTCTGTTTGTTGTGCAGAAATTGTATTGCCGATGTGAATCGGAATCAGTTCGATTTTGAATTAATTCCTCGATCTATTTTAGTAAATAGCGCATATAATAAAAAGAAAACCTTTGTAATTTGAGTGAATACCGGAATTACCTCATTCGTGGTCACAGTGAGATACTGGAATCATCACTCGTGGCCTTTTAGGCCACTCGTGATGATTCCAGTATCTCACTGTGACCACTCATGAGATACTTCCGGTATTCACTCAAAACATGCAGGTATCCTCTATGTATAATAAGTTTAAAAAAGCCATGATAAACTATGATAAAAGATGAGAATGGATTTTTTTTTTCATTGCAATTTTTTTCCTCGACCAAAACCGGACCCACCCCATGGTTTCAACTGTTAAAGGGAGAAATTGTGGGGGAAAAATTAAAATATAGAGCCCCCTGACTTGTATAAGGCTATAGCATGCACTACTATATGAATCTGATTGTTTCAATTCATTTTGAAGCTGTAATTTGTCTTAGAAATGATTTTGGAAAAAAATTGCATTCCGGGCTCGTGGACACCTACCCACCCGGAGCTTGTATCCTGTAGTTTTTTTTCCGACCCCCCCCCCCCCCCCCGCTCTCGGACCACTATTTTGGCATAGTCAACTCCAAGCCATTCATTAACTATATAATGTTTTCTGCAGTATGTGTTTTTCTTGTACTCGTCCAGGTTGTGGTGAAAAGTCATATCCAGTATGACTTTTCACCACAACCTGGACGAATACAAGAAAAACACATACTGTAGACAACATTGTATAATGATATTTTTATTATCCATCTGTATATTTATCAAAATGTTGGGAATAAAATTGTAGTGGTTATTTTTGCTATTTGTCGGCACTTAATTCTCTATAACAGCCTGCATTTGATCACCAGAAAGCATGATTTGGAACAGTAAGTGGAAAAAAACTCAATGCGGAAGTGAAACGTCTGCCAAATCCACCAGTGTTGCGCGCGCACCCAATTTGACCGATTCATTTCGCAAAAGAGTTAATTTGTGACGTCACGGAATCCCGATAAAAAAGTCATATTGCACATTTGGGAGTCCAGTATGACATTCGGGTGTCCAATGTGACTTTTTCCGGATTATCACGTGGCGGCTTTTGTCCAATCAGAAATAGTGTTAGTTAAGGGATGGATGATAATATAAAGTTATTATACAATGTTGTGTACAGTATGAGTTTTTCTTGTACGAGTCCAAGTTGTGATGAAAAGTCATATTGTACACAACATTGTATAATAAGCAGTCTAATGAGATCCCCCCCACCCCCCCCCCCCCCCCATCCCGCCACCCATAGTATCTTATGCGCCACAGGCGCCCGTATAGAGGCTACTGCCCACATAACTAATAAGCAGTCTAATGAGATCCCACCCACCCCCCCCCCCCCCATCCCGCCACCCATAGTATCTTATGCGCCACAGGCGCCCGTATAGAGGCTACTGCCCACATAACTAATAAGCAGTCTAATGAGATCCCACCCACCCCCCCCCCCATCACGCCAGTGTCGAGTCCAATATAACTTTTCACCACAACCTGGACGAGTACAAGAAAAACTCATACTGTACACAACATTGTATAATGACATTTTTATTATCCATCTGTATGTTTATCCAAATTTTGGGAATAAATCTTTTGTGGTTATTTTTGGCATTTGTCGGCACTTAATTCTCTATAAAAACCTGTATTTTGATCATAAAAAAGCATGATTTGGAAAAGTAAACACGGAAGTGAGAAAAAAAAACTCAATGCGGAAGTGAAACGTCTGCTAAAATCCATCAGAGTTGCGCGCGCAACACAATTTCACCGATTCATTTCGCAATTGAGTTAATTCGTGACGTCACGGAGTCCCAATAAAAAAAAGTGCTATTGTACAGTCGGTAGTCCAATATGACTTTTTCCAGGACTATCACGTGGCGGCTTTTGCCCAATCGGAAATGGTGTTAGTTAAGGGATGGATAACAATAGGTTATGTTTCCGAGCGAAGCGGCTTGTTCGAGTAGCTGAGTAGTTTATTATTTTATTGCCACAGCCAAGTGTCTGGAAAGTAGAACCGCAATTCACCAAGTTGTTGAAATCTTTTGGCCAATTCTGATTTTTATTTTTGTCAAATTAAAATAGTTGTGGCCAAATTAAATCCTCATTTTCTGGTTTCACAATTAATGAACATTTTTGTTTTATTTAACATCTAACATTTATATAGTTATGTCCAATGTTTTGACATTTTCGAGAGAAAAAAATTGTCCATTTGCCTATGACAGCGTGAGCCATGCGTTGCACTCGGTCTGGGCTGATCCTGTTGCATCGTAATGGCTGGCTGTATATCATTGATCGTTTTTGTATGATCGTTGTGCAAGCTCTGTGGTTTGAGATTGTTATAGCGGTCAGTATATGTTTTGTACATACTGGAGATGTTGTTATCAGATAAGCGACCGGTGAAATCAAGAAAATTTATTTGAATGAAGAGTATTCCATTTTGAAATGTATGGGTAAGTAAAATCCAAGATGGCTGCCGGTGGCCATGGTTTTCACCGAAAATCGTTCAAATTCGATAGCTCCCAATTAGAGGTGATCATAACCATGCCTGTAAAATTTCAAAACAATTCTCCGATAGGATAAATGTGGTCTGCAGGGTGTGCCGATGAATTCAAATGTGAAATCCAAGATGGATGCTGATGGCCATGTTTTTAACATATTTCGGGAAAAAATCGATGGCTCCCATCTAGATGTCGTCCGAAAGATCCATGCATATACCGTTTGGCGACGATCGGACCAGAGATGTGGCACGTAGCCTGTAGGGTGTACCAAAATGAATTTGTCGACAGACGCACGGATGACGGACACCATGCATCCGATGGCAATATGCTCAAACTTAACTTCGCCAAATTGAGCTAAGTATGTGGCAAAATATTCTTGGTAAACAACGTTTTCCAGAAAATAACGGAGCCCCCATATCTAGGTTAGCTGTATATATGTTACAGTAAATCAGTGAAATTAGTAATTACGCGAAATCCTTGAATCGTTTAGTAAATTCGTGAAATCCCTGATCTGAGTAGGGATTTAATGAAATTACTAGAAAATTCAGGGATTTCGCGTAATTACTGATTTTAGGCGCCAGGGATTTCATGAAATTACTGAAGGACAACCAAGTTAAAGTTTAAATTTTTGTTATTGCAAACAAGTTATGGAATACATAGAAATTATAGTCATATTACAAACACAATCAACATTTATACAATAAGACGTTTGATGCTAAGATAAATCATCATCAATGTTCCTGTTTTTCTCGATTTTAAAATAATTGACTTAATGTGTTCAAACTACAGTTTAAAAAAGGTTTTTCTCAACGGCCGGGTTGAACTTTTTTGTCGACAAAAACAGAAGCACGAATGATTTTCACTTAGCTCAATACAAAGTCATCATATACTTGTTTTTACATGTTAGGCTATTGTGACATCTAATTTCACTGATTTACTGTAACATATATAGGTCTCAGTGGGTGTGGTCGATTGAGCAACCATGACTGTGTTGAGGAAATAAGGATATAATAATATAAGTCTAATCAACATCACATAATGACACACATATATTACATTTCCTTACGATATACATTTCGAACGGGCTTTCCAGTGATGTATAGGTCCTATAGTACCAGTTTTGACCTTGCACTGCCCAATACATTAATTTTGGCCTATAGCGCTTTCAGTGGAATTTTCTTAGATACAATTCTCTGCATTTCTAAATTTCATTAATCTAACATTTGTTACAATAATTATATATATGACAAGTCACGGTGTAGAATTGCGAAGTTTCGTCAGATAAATACTTCAGTTCGATGTTGTTTGCGTTGGGAAATCCGACGCTAAGAAGTGGTGTTTTATTTTCTCCCAACAGTAAAGGTGCTCACACCCATCCCAAAGATGCATTGATTTGACCGACCAAAGCACTCGTGAATCATAACATTTTTCCAACCCAGCAGTGTTTTTGTAACGGGCATCAAAGTCAGATCTTGAAAGCCGATGTACACAGTGTTTGGATATCATAACATATATCCGTGGGCAACAACAGGTTGCCATTGTTAAATGTTTAACTCTCTAAAAATCGATCATAAAAACTGAGCGACTAAAACGCTTGTAAACTTTCCAGTAGCGTTCTTTTGAAATGATCTCTCTTTGATGTCCAAGGACGATTCAGGTGGTCCGTGTTCCCCAGTGGGACTATCACGGAAATTCCAGCGTAGTTTCCGGTGGTCATTGACAGATAAGGAAGTTAACACGAATTGCCAACTCGAGATGAGTTCGATCGGATGTCAAGACTGGAATGGGAACAAAACCATTAGTCTGCCACTCCACTTCATCAATGCGTTTCAAGCTGCTCTTTTGTTGAGTTTCTAAAACTGGCTTCAACTGTGCGAGCAAGCTTTTCCTTTGATATTTCAAAGTCAAGTGTATATACAAGTACGAGTAACTCGTACATATGAACTTCAAAGTGCATCTGTTGATGTATGGTCGATATCTTCTGATAATCTTTATCGCGTTCTCATATTTACGAAAGGCTATATATGTATAGATATATATGTGGATATAGATATATGTATGTATATGTGTATGTATGTATATATATATATATATATGGATATTATATCAAAAGTTTCTCCCATATTAGGATCAGACTGGCTTGATGTGTGACTTTGACAGTCTCTCCCAATGTATAATACGGACAAAGTTATGCAGCCAAATGACGAAAAATCACCATACACCTCGAGATACCTAACACGTCGGGATTATTAATAGATGTTTAATTATATGTATTTCACTTTATTATGTTCTCACAAATACTGTATTTATACCCCCACTTTCTAAGAAAATGGGGGGTATACTGGATTGACTGCGTCCGTCTGTCCGTCCGCCCGTCCATCCATCCGTCCGTCCGTCACGCTTTCTCCCTCCGTATGTCTGTCCGTCCGTCCGACCTCATAACTCGAACAACTATGAACCGATTTCAATAATTTTTTGTATGCTTTTGTATGCAATCTCCTTAGGACGATCTCTCCGCATGATGCTAATTGCGGTTCGGTCAGACTTTTTTTTTCAAGTTACGCCTCATTTTCGACTTATTTTGACTTAGAAAATTCTGTCCGACTTAATAACTTTAACAAATATGAACCGATATCAATAATTTTTGGTATACATGCTTCTCACAATACCCTCTCTACATGATGCGGCTAGGGATTGGCTCAAACTGTTTTTCGTAATATTACACTTCATTTTCGACTTATTTGGACTTAGAAAATTTTGTCTGACTTAATAACTTTAACAAATATGAACCAATTTGAATAATTTTTTCTGTACAAGCTTCTTGTGACACCATATCGATATTATTAGTCCGAATTTTTCTTTAAAGTTAAAAGTCTTTTTTGTTGGGTTTACGGATAATGAGGGTTGAATTTGCCACGGTGGGGGTATGCTAGCACTCGAGTGCACACCTCTTGTTGTATATGGTTTAATGAGAATAAACATATTTGATATACAAAATTCGAGTGTCCAAAAAGAGGCCTCATAGGGCCATAGAGACCTAAGATAAGTATTAGTTTTAATTCTTTAGGGTCTATGGTCGGAGGGGCTGTCGGGGAAAGAAGCTCAATGCGTAGAGTCATGTGGGCTTATACAACAAAACGTTCACCACAAGCAAATTACTAGCATGTGAGATATAAAGGGTTGTGTAAAAATTTGGGAGAAAGCAGGGGCTTCAGATTACATAATTTCTGTCATAAAAAGTGGGTACCGTTTACCTTTTGTTGATGAGCCAACAGCCAAAGTTTTGGATAATAACAAATCTTCTCGGGATAACGCTGATTTTGTAAATCAGGCAATCAAAACATTAGTAGATAAAGGTTGTGTTTCTGTAGTTGATTATATACCGACAGTTGTCAACCCATTAACAGTTGCCATAAACAGAAATGGCAAGAAATTATTAGTCTTAGACTGTAGGCATCTCAACGAGCATCTTGCAAAATAATATTAATCGTACGTGGCACGTAGTGGAGCAACCACACATGCTGTGCCGAAAATTTGCCTTTTATCGGTGACATAGCGCTAAGAATAATTTATGTAACATCACGCAGTGATCACGACGGAGATGACATGCCAACTTGACAAGACGTGTCGTGGATTGTGCAATATTGTCTAGATTCTGGCCCACAAACCCAAAATGACGTCAGAAACCGTATCATGACGTCTTTATTTTTCGTTTTCATTAAGCTAACCAAAGAAATTGGTCTAATTGAAATTAATAGACCTAAATCACTTGTGTGAATTCTTCGTAAGTTGTGAATTAGTTACTTTCATTTTCATCGCGATGCTTCATTCCCAATTCTGCGTTTTTTGCAATCTCCACAATGTTGCTAACCGGAAGTCACGTGATAATTTCTCCAAAATACATACCCGCGATCTAAAAAATCACTGATCAATATTGAAAAATATATATGACGTCATTCACCTGCCTTAGGTATAAGCACCCTTGGTGGTTGCTATAAATTCCGTCTGGAGGTCGCAAGGCAAATATTTGAAATTAATGATTACGTGTTCGATTTTTATTTAGAATCTGCATAGCATCATATTTGTATAGATCCGATGTACACAAAGTACTAGGGTTTCAGCTGGATATATGAAGGGCAGTATATATGTAGATATTTTGTTTTTAATGTTTTGCCTTTCGGAATTTCGAGTGCAGCCCAGTTATTCACTAAAATTACCAGAGTTATATGTTGGAATCATGGAGAAGCGACGGTTGCAAAGTAGTTATGTATTTAGACGACGGATTAGCGGGCCCGTCCGATTTCGACGCGGCGTTAACTTTAAGCAAGCGAATACAAAACGATATTAGAAAGTTCGGTTATGTATTTTCGGTAGAAAAATCGCATTGGATTCCTACCCAAAACATCATATGGCTGGGCTTAGAGTGGGATTTCAAAACCGGTACAGTGAGCGTTTCTCACGAGAGAATTGAGGTTTTTTGCGGAGCATTAAACAAGTTGAGTAACCCCATTATATATAGCTCTAATAGTGGCAAAGTTTCCGCTAGAGCTTTGGCAGGCATTTTAGGCCGATTGTCGTCCACGAACGGTGCAATAAACGCACAAATTGGTTTAAAACCCCGATTTTTACATATATATGTTTGTCCGATAAAACGAGTTGGAATGCATCGGTGCACATAAGCGAAGATGCGCGACGAGAACTCGAGTATTGTGCGAGAAATATCGAAAGCGTGAATGATCAGGACTTGCTTAAGTCAGAGCGCGACTTGATCGCGGGTAGCGTTTACACTATTCATTTTAGAATCAGTTTGTTCCGAAAACATGGATGCATACACACAGCACAGTGCATGTATTGCAAAGCGATCGGAAGAAGTGCTAAATCGTGTAGCCCAAGGCCGCAAAGGGCGTTCACGACGCCCAAAGATAGCATCAGGTGCTGGTGAATCGCATAACAATGCTTTTCTAAATGAGGCCCCGGGCCTAGAGGTCTTCGGGACCTGGTCAGCTTCCGAAGCTGACAGAAGCTCTACGTGGAGAGAGTTAGAAGCCGTGAACCGATTTTGCAAATCGAAAGTGGAGATAATGTCAGGCGGGACATACAAGTTATATACAGATAACAAAGCCACAGTGAGCGTGATAAAAAAGGGTAGCAAATAAAGAGCATTTACACAGGGTTGCAATCGATATAGACGCGACATGCTCTGAGCACAGAATCGCATTGGTACCCGAATGGATTCCCAGGGAATTCAACGAGAGCGCGCGGACGCACTGAGTCGCAGATTTGACTCTGATGATTGGAAAATTTCTGAAAACATTTTCAGGAAGCTAGATAATGTTTGGGGCCCTCATTCGGTAGACATATTTACAACAGATTATAAAGCGCAGTTGAATATGTTCAACTCCAGGTGGTGGTGTCCGGGTACAGAGGGTGTGGACGCAATGAAACAAAGTTGGAGCGGGGAAAACAACTGGATTGTTCCATGCGCCTCCGAAAAAAGTAACTGAAGTTCTGAGAAAAGTTCACAGAGATAACTGTGAGGCCACTTTCGTATTTCCGATTTGGAAGTCAGCACCATTTTGGCCACTCATTGAAAAGGAAATAAATGAGCGGAAGTTGGCATCGCCCGTGATGGACCTCGGAGGTCTGTGCGTAGTTTCTCCGGGGAGGGGAGACAACGGCATTTTTGGCCGGAGAACATTACCGTTCTCAATGGGGATGATGCATATATATATTAAAGACATTTTACCATAACAATTAAGCACATATATAATTATGTTAAATTTCATTTATAGGTTTAACAAGATAGCTACAATCAGCTGTAAACCAGTCCGGTTTGGTGAGTTCAAACAGAGCTAATGACTTAACCGGCAAGATGACAGATTTGTTGCTCAAGTCGAGAGCGGACAATACAGTGAAAAAGTATTACCACCATTTTTCCAAATGGAAATACTTTGCTCGTGAAATCGGATGCAACAAACTCCCCGCGGACTCCATAAACGTGGCACTGTTTCTGACTGATTTGATAGACAAAGGAAGCTCACGCAGTGTTGTGTCAGCTCACAAAAATTCTCTGAAATGGGTTCACGGACTTCATGGATTTTCTTATCCAACTTCAAACGGTTTAGTTAGCAACATCGTAGAAGCGGCCAAAAGAGTCGCTTCCAAAAAAGTTACAAAAAAGGACCCTGTTTATTCTGAAGATGTTATTGCAATATGTCAAAAATATGAGAAATCAGTAGATTTACCTGTTGTGAGAGATTTGGCTATGATTGTTCTCGGTTTTAGTGGTTTTATGAGATTTTCAGAATTACAAAATTTTAAATGCATTCTGATCATTTGTCAATCAAAATTTAAAAAAAGTAAAACAGATCAGTATAGGCAAGGCGGTGAAATACTTATTGCCAAAGGAGAAACGGTCGCATGCCCAGTGAAAATTATCAATAGATATTAGTTTAGCAAATTTGGATGTCAATTCAGACGTGTATTTATTCAGACCCATTTTTGGATCAAAAGAATCACGCAAATTAATTTACAAAAATAAACCTTTAAGTTATACAAGAGCCCGAGAATTTGGCGAGAATGTATTGTCGCGCGATTGAAGGACGTGTGTGATGGAAGTGTTAAGCTCGGGCTGCATTCTATATATATGAGAGCTGGGGGAGCTACCGAAGACGCTCAAGCTGGAGTCAATGAGCGTTGTTGGAAGCGCCATGGGAGATGGCGTTCTGAATCCGCAAAGGACGGATATGTGGTGGATTCGGTAGAATCCAGGTTGAGTGTTTCAAAAAGTTTGAAATTGTAAAATACATAACATGATATTTGTAAATTACGTAAATTGCATGTTCAACATTCAATATAGCTAAATTTAAGAGGAAGACGATAAGCATTAGCTAACATATGTATTTTATCTCAAACGCATTGCCTATACATATATGCATTTATTATAGTTATATATGGTAATATATACACATGTCATTCATGATATAATATTATTCATTATGAGACAATCCCATGGAATTTGGCAGATTTCAAACGACACCTGGACATTCTTTTGAACAATTTGTTTCAGCAGACGCATGCTATCTGCTATATATTATTTAGTTGTATTTAGTCTAGCGTAGTCTAGATAATGTTTTGGACGTTTCGTAGAATAGTAACAAAACTGTTGTCTAAAGCGGTATACGGTGATTACAACTTAACGGGCATTGGCACGCTTTTGTATTATAAGCCAGATATAATTCAATTAAATGGTGTCACAATGACAGCCTATTGTGACGTAGTAGAGTGAGTGAGTTGAGGAGATCACTAAACCGAGTCACTTTAGCAGCGTCTTCTAGACTGAACACTGAACAGGTGTATTTCGCCAAATTTCCAAGCACAGTTTTTATGAAAACTGGGCATATGAATTATTATAAGATTGAATGTATTTAAGATTATGGAAGCGTATTGGTGCCATTTTGAAGAAAAAAAATTTGGCCCAGTAAGTGCTAATTAGCACATACGTATCAGCTAATTAGCTGATAATAACAGCTAATTAGCACATAGTAAGTGCGAATTAGCACATACATAACAGCTAATTAGCTGATACTATCAGCTAATTAGCACATACGTATCAGCTAATTAGTTGATAATAACAGCTAATTAGCACATAATATCAGCTAATTAGCACATACGTATCAGCTAATTAGCTGTTATTATCAGCTAATTAGCTTATATGTATGTGCTAATTAGCACTTACTATGTGCTAATTAGCTGTTATTATCAGCTAATTAGCTGATACGTATGTGCTAATTAGCACTTACTGGGCCAATTTTTCTTCTTCAAAATGGCACCAATACGCTTCCATATAAGATGACAAGTCGAAACGTCATATAACATTTTTCGAAAATTAAGATGCATATATATAGCACTTGACATTCAATGCTTCCAGAGCGCTATTCCCAAAGGGTTTTTATCTCTGGTTTAACGCAGGTTGTTAAGTGTATAATTTGGTTAGCTGGGAGCCGCTGGGTTATTTTTTGTGTATGTTATAATTATGTATAACACTGTATCAGAGTTTAGATTGTTTATAACATAAATGTGTATGCCACATGGAAGCATGTCTTTTTGCTTAATTTATTAATTTGGTTTAGTCGAAAAACTCTGAATTGTTCCACGGCTTCCGGTTTGTGTATGACTGTACAGATCTAAATACCAATAAAGACGCATGCTATCTGCTATATATGTTTTAGTTGTATTTAGTCTAGCGTAGACAGTCTATTATCTTTGTTACAGATGTACCTGTCTGTTAAGCACTTACGAATAAACATATGGTCGGTTGTTCTAAAGTTTTTCCTTAAACCTGCTTGATTATCTGTCAGAATGTGATTTTGTTCTAAGTTTTTCAATCTATCATTGAGAATTTTGTTGAACAGTTTCCCTAAACATGAGTTTATGGTAATACCCCTGTAATTGTTAGGGTCTGAGCGATCGCCTTGTTTAAAAATTTGAATAATATAGCCTTTGGTCCATTCTGGTGGATAAACACTGCGTGAAAAAGCTTAAACGGTTTGTTGTAGCATTTGATTAAGTCTTGTGAGCCCGTCTTTAACATTTCGTTCGACAGAGAGTCGAGCCCCACGATATTGGGACCCTCGAATTTAAAATCCCAAAACACCACATATTATTACTACATGCAGTGTCAATATGGTATTTCATTATTACTGATAAGTATATCACTATAGTTTTACCATAGTAATACTATAGAGTTTTAATACTGCGATAATATAATTTTACTATAGTATTTATGTAGTACTAATAAAGTATTACTTCGGTAATACTGTACATTGTATATAGTAAACAATAAAGTATCACTGTAGTAATGCTATAGTAGACCGTTGTCTGAAAACCTTCATAAATACAATAGTAAAATTGTTCTATAAAAAAACATGGAAACCATAGTAATATCATAGTTATCATAGTGAACCCATGATCATTTCCAATCTAATGGTAAGCTGTCAGTCGATTCATTAATTTTGAACATGGCTCTGGTTTGGGGATTATGGGACCCATCTTTTTCATAAGAATTCACTTTTCACTTGCGTAATATTCTTGATATTTTCCACATATGAGCTGTTGAATGGATATAGGCCTACCCTTATACAAGTTTCTCATATTTTTCTGTAGTATATTTATGGTAGCCTATGTTTGTTGTATTTGCATATATACCATGTTTTGGTTAACCATAATGTTGATGGTAAAACTGTATAGTCAATGTAATCGATACGTGGGTGCGTAGATATAATTATAAATACTAATAAAACCATGGTTTAACTACAGTGACCATGGAGCATGCATTATAATATGATTTTAATTTACAATTATTCTATTAAAACAATGGTTTTACTATAATGCAGTTGTGAGATTGATTACTTCCATCAAAGTTTTAAAACAAAAACTACAGTTACCAACACCACACAAACTATGGTAAATCCAAACATGGTGTGCAAATACCACAGAATCCATGGTAAAACTATTCATAGTAAATTAAAACCATGGTTTTACTATAGTGCAGTTCTGAGATTGATTATTTTCACCAAATATTAAGGATAGGATATTTTATTTCAATACACATACATATTACATAATAATGATAACAATTATAGATAATTCTGTCGTATATTGTGGGGGATGGCATAATCTGGCAAGATTGTCTTCCTACCATCCCCAGTATGGTAAATATAGAAAGTAATAACTAATAGTAAGATGGCCTTGGGTGAGCCGTGCACATATTGTGTATATGTAATTTATGAGTTTAGGCCTTAGTTTAAGAGTGTGTGAAAATGGATACTACCCGAGGGATGTTCAATACCATGTATATGGTTCAAATTCAGACGATCGGGTAGTATGTTTGGCGGATGATGTTACAGGGACTACTGATTCGTATAGATTGACGTTGAACGTGTTATATGTATTGTATACTTAACGGGGTACGTTCTGGGGGCAGTCTGGGCTCCTCGATTCTTGCATTTGATATCGTTAGAATATGCGCTTATTATTTTCTCTGTGATGTGTTTTTTGAATACATGCCTACTTTGATTTTTAGTCATAGTGTTATCTAAGTTGTTCCATGAGGTTGGGAATGCATGAAATGGTAGCTGTTCAGAAAAGGAGATTCTCGGGGTTTTGAGGAATAATGGCCACTGTTGTCTAGTATCCGGTCCGGCAATACGTTTAGTGAACAATTGGGAAAAGGATTCAGGCAGGCGGTTGTAATACCAGTCATGCATGAATAGGGTAGTATGGACTTTGTGAAGGTCGTATACTTTCAAGATATTCTCTTTTTTAAACAAAGGTTCGGTATGGCTCCTGTATTTTTTATTACACACAATTCGTATTGCTCTTTTTTGTAGTAAAAAAACTCGTTTTACCTCGGGAACATGGCCCCATATCTGGATTCCATATACCAAGTGACTTTGGATTAGGGTATAATATAACGTTTTAAGGGCGCTGCCTGGGAAAAAGTTTTTGACTTTGTTTATATGATATATGGCATGCGCTAATTTGGAGCAGACTGATGATATGTGTTTCTTAAATGATAGATTTTCATCTATGTGAATGCCTAAAAATTTCGTTGAGGTTTCGTGCTCACGATTTCCAATACGTTTAAATTCTGTGTTATTTAAGAGAATTTTCATAGTGCTCCATTTGGTGTCGTTATTTTCCGGGTGCATGAGCATATAATTGCTCTTTTCTGAGTTTATAGAAAGCTTATTGCAGCAACACCAGGTGTATATATTACGTAGTTCATTGTTCACATAGCTTTCAATTTGAGTACCGCTATCCCCGCTAGTCATTAAGGTGGTATCATCTGCGTAAGACAATATATTCATGCTTGTCGCGTTTGGCATATCGTTAGCGTTGATTAAAAAAATTATGGGACCGAGTATGGAGCCTTGATGGACCCCGCACGTTATGTCCATTAGTTTGGATTTATTTCCCTGTAGTTCAACATATTGTCGTCTGTTGTCTAGATAGCTTTGGAACCAATATAGGGCAGTACCCCTTATCCCGTAATGATATAATTTTGAAATTAATATATCATGATTTATAGTGTCAAATGCTTTAGAGAGGTCTAGGAATAGTGCTATTGTTGAATCCCTGGTTGTTTTATCATTGTTATTGGCTATTTGGTCGAGAAGATGTACGATTGGATGAAAAGTAGAGTGGTTTGGACGGAAGCCATATTGGTGCTTGTACAAAATATCGTGCTCAGTTAACAAATCTATTAGGCGTTTTTGCATTATTCGTTCTAATAGCTTGGAAAAGGTAGGTAGGATGCTGATTGGTCTGTAGTTGGAAATTTCGTGTGCATTGTTATTTTTTGGTATTGGAACAACCTTTGCTATTTTCATCTTTTCTGGGACAATTCCTTGTTCAAATGAGAGGTTAAATATATGTTTCAATGCCGGAGCTATGGTTTCAATTGTTTCCTTCATGAGTTTAGTGGTTATCCCTTTAAAATCCATACTAGATTTACCTTTCATTGATAAGCAGGTTAAAATAATTTCTTGGATTGTGGTTGGGGTAACATCAAAGATGTCAAGGTCGTCTATTCTATTGCGGAGATAATCAGAAAAATCTGCGTTGTGTTCATTCGCAACAAGTTGACTGGTTTTACGCCCAATGCTCGAGAAGTACGCATTACATTTATCAGCCATAAGGCTGGGACAAGTTATTTCAGTCCCGTTATCGAAAAGGACCTTAGGGTGATTAACAGTGCCCCCTTCCATCTTTAGTGCACCCTTCAATATTGTCCAAGTTTTCTTCAGATCGTTCTTGTTTTCATCAAGAATTCGTGAGTAATATAATTGTTTGCTCTTTCTGAGAAGTTTATTATATAATTGACGATAATTTAAATATGTATTTGTAGCTCGATCGGATGCTGATTTAAGTTTCTTGGTGTATAATTCTTGCTTTACGATACTTGATTTAATCAGACCTCGTGTCATCCAGGGCTCGCGTTTTATAAATTTCTTGGGTATTTTACGATTCTTGGGTGGAAATGCCAATTCGTAGGCATTCAAATATATATCAAGGAAATTATCGTATGCACGATCAATTGAATTACATTGTAGTACAGATTCAAATTTGCATGTTTGTAAAACAGATTTGAATTTACTGATATTTTCAGCGCTAAAAGATCTTTGTTTGGTATTTGGGCCTGTGTCGAGGGTGTGATATGCGTGTATACTATTTGTTTATGCGGTTCGCTATAGAATATGCCAAAATGGTCAGATACGTCACATGTAATTATGCCTGCGCTATGTTCATTGCGAATATTATTTGTGTAAATGTTGTCGATCAGAGTAGCTGAGTGGTCTGTCATTCGAGTAGGCTTGGTTATCGTGGGCACGAATCCTCGGGTGAAAATGTTATTAATAAATTCATTTGTTTTGGAATGCGTTTTAAAATTAAGTAAGTCTATGTTGAAGTCTCCTGCTATGTAGGACTTGTGATTTTTGATTTTTTTCTAAAATGCCATCAAATTTCGCCATGAATTTATCGATATCAGCTGTTGGTGCTGTATTCGGCCTGTAAACACAACCGACAATATGGGAGTTATGCTTTCCTGGGTTTAGTTCTATAAATACAGTTTCGAATACATGCGGAATGAATTCAGTAAGATCAGGTCTAATTTTGTATGGAATGTTGTCTTTAACAAATAAGCATACACCTCCCCTGCCATCGTCGTCGTCTAACCGACATCTAAATTCCATAGGATGATAACCCGGAATTTGGTGATCGGATGATTGATTAATTTTAAACGTTTCTGTTAGGGCAATTATGTCAAATGCATCGGTGGGTTTCAAGTCGCATAGTATAGTACGTTACACATCGATTCGAAATTTGCATTTAAGCTTCTACAATTCAAGTTAAAAATGGAAAATTTTGTTTTCTTATTCAAGTAGTCATGGGCCTGTGTTGGGGAGAAATACTGACAATCATTATCGGGTAGAATGCTAGGCTCTAAATACGTATCCGCGTTATTTTCTTCTATATTGGCCCATTTTGCGGCGAAATCATAAGCGTCCGAGTCCCTGACCTCATCCAGAGTAACCACATTACTTGATGACATTGAATTGGATTGTGTGAATTATGAAAGTCGTGCCCTTTAGTGAGAAGGAATTATTCATAGGAATATACAAAATATGTACACAGTCACCCTGGTCGTACGTGCATATATAACAATAGGTTTGTTTCATCTAAGCATTATAAGGTGATATATTAACTACAAAACCTATAGTTTACCACAAACATGGTAAACCCAAAACTTGTATACAAACACCACAAAATTACCAGATATAGTAACCTCGTTAAAACACGTTTACTATATAATTACTATGGTAAAACCATATTCAGTATAGATTTGGTTCTGTAAACAATAGTAATCCATAGGAAAATTTTATAAGGGAAGACCGCCTATCTGGCTAAAACCTTGTTTTGTTTAATAGAGGCTGCGATTGATTCACAGAATAAAAAGAGGATTGATTGATTGATTGATTGATTTATTTATTGTTCCACCAATAACACATGGTATATGACAAGGTACATAATATGAATATAACATGCATTAGTCAATAATATATATACATATATACAAACATGAATTTTACCGAACTGGCTAAGCTGGGTATAAAATTCGATGAATAATTTCAGTGCAGTAGTATTTTCATTTTTAACAATGAAACGGGATTTACACAACATAACGGAAATACTAGCTCTTTCCATTATGTTCTGTATCTCCAGCTTCACTGCTTCCTTCGTGTGAGATTACTATTTTATCCGTCTGAATGCAAGTTTTAGAAATATGCAAAGTCGTTTCAGTATTGCCACTTTACATATAGTGAGTAAATCGTGGAATTTCTCTCAAACGGGATATTTTTCAATAATATTGTGGGATGTATTTCTCTCTGAGGTCCTTAACTACGTCACATTCTAAAACAAAATGGAATTCATCCCCTAAAACACCACATATTTTGCAATTGTTTTCACTTTTGTTAGATTTCCATCCGCACATTTCGTTTGGTAACCTATGATTAGATGTTCGGATTTTTGTCAAATGTTCTGACAAATAAAATGGTTTGCGAATTAGATATTTACTGAAACTTGGATAAGGTTTAATGGCGTTATAAATGAACACATGGATGTTCGATGTTTGAATCTAAAACATTACGAATGAGTTCCGATCCATATAACCATTTCGCTAGGTTAGGTGCATGGTGGTGCTGCCATCATGGCAATCTGAAATATTTACCAAGATGGATGGTAGTTTATTTAGCTGACATTTTCCCAGATTGCATGAGAACGTACACATAATAACCAATTTGTATTTAAAAATAATTCATTTCTCTTATAAAAGGAAATTAATTTTGTTTAGAAAATAAAAATGTTGTTATGATAAAATCAATTCCGTGAACTCGAAATACGTTAATATAACACAGAGTTCCGGGAATTTTTAATTTATTTGTATGACATATATTCTATATATTTTAGAATATAATGAAACTATATAATACAAAAAATCCCTGACCCATATGACTAATACTGACTCGGCTTAATTAAAGGTACTCAATCCGATAAAACTCCTCTCAATTACTATTTCAATGGCTTCGGGGGTCAAAAATATTTGATTCGAGTCGAGGAAGTCACCCATCAAAGCTCAGATTTGTTAGATATCGATTTTAGAAATCTATTATTTTTCATTATCGGGAATACTTTCTGGCCCAGAACTCAGTCAAAATTGCGTTATTATTACCACTTGATTTTAGAGTTATCCATCCTTGTCTGTTTGAATAGATTTTGGTGTACACATCCCGAGCAGATTACGGCAGTTGAAGGCAATTATTAGTACTCATCTCGAGTAAATAACAAATTTCAAAAATCAATATCTAATAACTCTGAGCTTTGTTTGATGTGTTCCTCGACTCGAATCAAATATTTTTTACCCCCAAAGCCAAAGAAATAGTAATATAGGACCCTCTGATCGGATTGTTGTTGTTGGAATCTGTTGAGATGGGGACCCTCTGTTCGGATTGAGTACCTTTAAATTAAAAAAATACCCATAATCTCCAGGTATCAAATTAAACCGAGTAATTAATCTGTCATACTCCGGTGGATATAAATAGCTTTAAAACTATAATTATGAAATACTTATAAACGCAATCTATGTGTCTCGAAAAGATTCATTGAACTAGTAAAATTTATTCCATCTCCATACTAAAGAGCGTTCCAGTTAAACTTTTCTGATATGGTAACAATAAAGAGCGTTTGTGTCACTTATATGCGGAAAAAGAAAACTGTTGTTACAAGTATTTCCATGGATATGTATTCTAACATCTATTTTGATCATCGGAACGTGACAAAATATTTTTTTCGAAATCAGTCTTTCGAATGCACTATCCATATTTTAATGGATAAGCTAGTTTATTATGCAGTGGCATTCTTGTAAGTGGGTGAAACTGGTAAAAGGATATTAGCTAGCTGCTAAATACTCCAAAATTTAAGATGACATCTCTGTGTTAAAAATCGTTGTTAATAAATTGAAATTTAATTTTATTGAATTTGTTTTCAAATTTGGATGTATGGTGATATCAATATCAGTTCACGTCAATATAGTTGGTTGGAGAGTTGGAGTATCGTAAATTCATAAATCGGGACTAAACTAATGCCACATCAAACGACCTGCCTGTTTTCATTCTAAGCCACACCAAATCGTCGCTTAACGTAGATATTTACCTTAGATATTACTGGGGCAGGAGAATGTATAAATGTTCAACACCTTTGTGTGTGAATAGGTACTTTCCAGGTGAGGGGGCTTTACCTTTGTTTGCTGATATCAGTGTATTTCCGATTTTCAAAGAACGTGGATGTACGATTCGCTCTGAGAAATGTTATCTCACATTTGAAAGAACTACAACATCAAAGGGAACCGCGCCTTTTCGGAAAGCTGTATCAGTGCAATGCACACATATCAATGCAGCTGGTTATAATACGAGGTATTAAAAGCAAAAGAGCATTGGGCTGACTGGTATATTGTACGCACACGTGTCCCATGGAGGTTAACGCTCTGTAAACTTAAAAAATGTAATGCCGGGTAATTAATGCCAGTTACTTAGACATAGTGAACCTTTAGTAGTTGCATAGTTACCGTGTACTCTAACCTCCCAATTTTGGTTTTAAAAAAATGGATATATCTTGCCTGACTCAACATTAGTTTAAAGGTTTACCCCACACGCAGCCACACGGTGTATTTTCAGTCACCCACTCCCATTTTTTTTGGACAAATATCTACACGATGACATATATAGCCTTACAATGAATCACATGTTTTCGTTATTGATACTGTGCAGATGCTTTGATACACAGTCAAACTTAAGGAAGTGTTTTTTGTTTGTTTATGTTTTGTGTTTCATTTTTATCAACTTGTTCGATACTTTAAAGACCCATCCTTCTTTCTCTACTGGTCCTTACTACGAACCCATACGGTTATAAACATTGAGAATCAAGAAATGTACTGAAGTCACAGTCATTGCATATTTTAAAATGTTTTAGCAGAGCGTGTTTTTCCGAATCTAGTAGAAGTTTTTCCGTGTATATGATGGAGGTTATAAGAAGTGTACAAATCTTGGGGAATCAACTTTAATGTACATCACATACACCAGACGTCCAGCATAAAAATTACACAATTATATAATGTTCAACATAGCTGCATGCATTGCACCGAATCACGAGGCTTGGTGCAATGCGAATTCGTGAAACCCCTCAGAACGGCATGGTCTCGATGTTGTGAGCCTTCTTTTTTGTTGGTATCGGGTCTATTTCTTATACCAGATCAATATCCAAACGTGAAATTTCGTAAAATTCTAATTTTCCTTATAGGAATCACCGAATGGTTTCCCATAGGCGAAAGTGTTAACGTTTCGGCCAAATTTACTGAATTAAGCCACTCCAGTGATGTTTGCCCGGCTAGATTGACACCAGTTGATCACGAAAATGCAAGAAAAATCATAGGTCATGTGTTTACTTTTTAAAATAAATCCCACTCACAAAAATCCATTCCCCCATTAATTCAATAGTTTAAATTATTACGTATATATGTATACTAATGTATAAATTCTTGTTTCGCCTGGGCGCTGATATGGCGCATGGGGGTTCTATTTATAGAATGTTAATTATTGGGACACATTAAAAGTTGTAGTGCGACCCCGAGGTCGAGCTGTAGTCCGACCCCGAGGCCGAGCCCGGTAAAAGGTGTAGTTAATAATTTCAATTACATTATGTCAATAATGTTGATTTTTGTTTTGTGATAAGCTATGCCAATTACAAATGACATAATGTTGATTTTTGGTTTGTGATAAGCTATGGCAATTACAAATAACAGAAATAAAAAAGATTATATAATTACAATCATGGGTATAAGATAAGATAAGATAAGTTTATTGACAATTACACCCACACGGGGCCGATGTTACAACATAAATAACAATAAATATATATATGATACAATAATTATACACAAATTTATACAAGACCCCAACTGTCTAAACATTATCTACCACGTATCCGGGCCTAATTCAGGGGACTCCCCCACCCCATATTGAGAGCCCATTGTTTCCTAAGTTTGTTGGGATTGAGAGAGACTCAGTGGTGTTTTTGCGGAGATGGCCACATGTTTAATAATTTAAACGATTACAGAGGTTGAATGAGGGCCTGCCGGTCCAGATGGTCTTCCATGCGACGTGAGGCTCGATGGGATTCGACTCGAGCAGCAGATGCCGGTGGTGTGTCGGCCCAGGCATCTGGGTAGATGGACGTGATGAGCCCAATGGGAGTCGACTCGAGCAGATGTGAATGGTGAATGGCGGTGATGTGCTCGATGGGACACGGCTAAGCGGTAGGTGAGGCAGAGGCAGCGGGCGGGTGAGATACGGCTGGGGAAGCGCATGCGGGGGTAATGGGAAGCGACGGGCGGGTCGTAAGCGGCGGGTGGAGCGTAAGCTGCGGGTGGAGCGGAAGCGGCGGGTGGAGCGTCAGCGGCGGAAGGTGCGTAAGCGGCGGAAGTACCGTAAGCAATGGGTGAAGCGGAAGCGACGGACGAAGCGGAAGCGACGGGCGAAGCGGAAGCGACGGGCGAAGTGGGAACAGCGAGCGAAGCGTGAACAGCGGCGAACCGTGAGTAGCGGGTGATGCAGTGCCAGCGGGAGATGCAAGAGCAGCGGGTGATACAGGAGCAGCGGGTGATACAGGAGCAGCGGGTGATACCGGATTAGCGGGTGATACCGGAGTAGCGGGTGATACCAGAGTAGCGGGTGATACAAGCAGCGGGTGATACAAGCAGCGGGTGATACAAGCAGCGGATGATACAAGCAGCGGGTGATACAAGCAGCGGGTGATACAAGCAGCGGGTGATACAAGCAGCGGGTGATACAAGCAGCGGGTGATACAAGCAGCGGGTGATACAAGCAGCGGGTGATACAAGCAGCTGGTGATACAAGCAGCGGTTATGAAAGAGCAGCGGGTGATAACAATAGCAGCAGGCGAGCAAGAGCAGCGGATGCAGGGCTCGACGGGAGGCGGCTCGAGCAGCAAAGCTGGTGGTGTGACGGCCCAGTCTTCGGATAGCATGGATCGCAGAGCTCGACGTGATGCGGCACGAGCAGCAGATGCCGGATAATGTGGGTCCAGACAGAACCAGCGTGTGACGCGTTGGCGGCGTGGGTGACCGGAGCAGCGGCTGAAGCCTGAGCGGCGACTCGAAGGTGAAGCAGGTTAAAAACAGAAACAGCGGGGGGGAGGCAAGGGGTGAAGCAAAAACAAAACAAAAACAATGTGGCGGCGGGAGTGGTGTGAGCGGTGGGTGGGTTAGAGACAGCGGTTGGGGCCTTGACGGCGGTGACGGATAGGCGGCGGGAGAGGTGGAAGCGGCGACTGAGGCGGACGCGGTGGTGAAGCAGAAACAACAAGCGGCGCAGAAACTGAGGAGTAGCATCCGCGGCGGATGAAGCATCGCTGGGAGGAGAGCGGAAGCGGAGGGGAAGAGGGGGCGGCAGGAGAGAGGCACCAGTCGCGATGGGGTAGCACCAGCGGGGGTGAAGAGACACGAACCGAGAAGAGACGCGCCGATGCGATGAGTACCACGGGGTAACGAGGGGAGTTATGAACGCCGCGCGTGGCGGCGAGCCACCAGCGACAAGAATGGGACACGCGACCGTGCGCGGCCGCCGGGAGAAGGACGACCGATAGAACCGATGGCCTGGCCACCGTAGGGTGGAAGGGCGGGGAAAATCTTACGTCCTCGCTCTGTGGACAAAAGTTGGAATGGACGGAAGTGACAATATTTTCTGCGCATGCTCGGAGCGGATAACTCTATTTGGCATGAGTGACCTTAGTTGTCAGTGATGTTGTAGCTCTCGGAAGTCACACTCCGGTATTCTACGCTTATTGGAGCCAACGCGACTTGCCGCTTAATTGAAGACGTTGAGCTTGTATAAATTGCCACAAGGGTGATTCCTTGTGGCTTCTTATACAAGACCCCAACTGTCTAAACATTATCTACCACGTATCCGGGCCTAATTCAGGGGACTCCCCCACCCCATATTGAGAGCCCATTGTTTCCTAAGTTTGTTGGGATTGAGAGAGACTCAGTGGTGTTTTTGCGGAGATGGCCACATGTTTAATAATTTAAACGATTACAGAGGTTGAACGAGGGCCTGCCGGTCCGGATGGTCTTCCATGCGACGTGAGGCTCGATGGGATTCGACTCGAGCAGCAGATGCCGGTGGTGTGTCGGCCCAGGCATCTGGGTAGATGGACGTGATGAGCCCGATGGGAGTCGACTCGAGCAGATGTGAATGGTGAATGGCGGCGATGTGCTCGATGGGACACGGCTCGAGCGACAGATACTGGTGGTATGTCGGCCCAGCATCCGGTGGAATGAATGTGATGTATGGATGTGGTTAGATCCGGACCAGCAGGCCCCGCCATATGACGAAGTCACGCCATCGACGAGAAATCGGGGGCCAGGCCAGAGGGGAGAAAGGAGAGGGGCCGGTACACACATGGCACCCAAGGGAGGCGCGTCCGTGACGATATGGTGCGGTAGCGAGATGATAGCGGTGGATGGACGATGGAGATGCTACATCCGAACGGAAGTGGCTAGTCAAAGTAGAACTGGCCGTCGAACCGGAACCCAAGTTGGTCGAAAGCGGACGGTGGACGGAGAGGGCGCGGTATGCGGAGAAAATGTCTCCCTTTCCGAGAAGGGCCCCACGACCGAGGTGCTGAACGATGTGAACCGCGTCATCAAACCGCGAGTAGGAGACCGACGTGAATTCCGGTGTAATGAAGTCTATGCGCGAGGAACCAGATGGGTAGGAAAGATTGTGGAGAAGGCGGAAATCGCCGGGTGAGGAATTAGGCGCCAAGCCAAGAGGGGAGACCCGGAGCGGGGGCAGGGGCGGGACCCGCCACGCGACCCATAGCTTTTGCTTTAGCGAGTGATTCACGGACGACGTTGGGGCGACCGAGGCAGACAGGAGGGTCCGAGCATCGGATGGGGAGCGGGGGCCAGTGTGATGTAGTTGGAAACTGGGGGGAAGAACCAAGCCACAAGATCGATTGCGCGGTGGGGATACAAGTCGAGCCAAAGCTTAAGCGGGAGGAGTTCGCTCGGCGAGTGTGCCAGACCGAAAGGGCCGAGGGGTAGCGGGCGGTGGCTGGTGGGGGTGGAGTTTAGAATTAGATGGAGCGTCACACAAGGAGCAAGCATGGCGGAAGCGGTGCGACGGTCGAGAGCGCGCTCAGGCAGTGAAATCAAAACAGACTGGTGTACGTCGGTTGTCGGGTTGACGAGGCTGATCTCGAGGAGCAGACGAGGGCGCTGGTGGTACTGTGGGGGAGGGTTGGCGAGAGACACAAGAGCCAGCTACTGTCGAAGTTGGCCCACGACAGCGATGGGCGAAGCGCGCGCTTGTTCCGGAGTTGTACGTCGGAACGCGCCAGCCTAACCCCCCGAAATCTCACGCGGCCCAGCGGAACACCTGCATGTACTGTAATAGAGCGAGAACGTTCGCCGACAGGTGGTACTGAAGGTGGAGCGAGCTGAAAGTGAAGAACGTGTCCGTCCACTGACGATGTCCGCAATCAACGAAGCCGATGCGCGGGATCGGATGCCCAGTTGACCAGACGGAAGCAGACGAAATGGCTGTGCGGCTGTGAGCGAACCCCCGGGCGGCGGAAGGAGCGCAGCTAGGGGGACGTATTCGCCGTGAGCAATGCGGTGGCGAATCGTCTGAGGCACATGCGAGCCGAAGCCGTCTTGGGTCGAAACTGGCGGGGGCGGGCCCAAGCGCCCGGCCAGCTATGATCGAAATTGACGTCATTAAATAGTTCATTAATCCAGTGAAAGCTGGCCGGTCCCCGCCCCCAGGCAGAGATCGCACGTTTGTCGGTGGCATCCGGGCGGCGGCGCGTCGCCGAAGGCTGGTAATGGCATGGAAGGACGACTGCATGAAGAAGGCGCCGACTGATGCGGCGGAGGCGGTACAAGGCGATCGGCTCTAGGTGGCTGCGATGTGAGCTGTCCGATGAAGGGCACTCGGACACCGAGTGAAGCGGGTTGCCGTCAGAGTCTGAGACGATCCGAAACCCGGCCGCCGGTGGGTCCCGGGGGCGGCGACGGCGGTCACCGCGAGGCGCAGTCTGATGCGGGGCGGCATGCGGGTGCCCGTGGCATTACCTAGGAAATGAAAAGAAAGTGAAATGGTTAGCGTACGAAGGTGACAATGGCTGGGAGAGCCATAGCGGAGCAAGGCGCGTGGAGTGCGGTTTCAGTGGCCAAGGGTAGCGGACAGCGGGCGTGATGGCTGAACCAAATGGATGTGACGAAGGTATAAAGCACCTGATAGATATAACACATACAATGTTGATACAGACAAAGGGACTGGAGGCCAAGTGCTGACTCACTTATGGGTGCCCCCTCTCCCATATGTTATGACACTGAAAAAAAATAATAAGTAATGGCAAAGCAACCTGACACCAAAAACAAGTTGAATAGACATACATACCACCGGACACCCCACCCCCGAGTTAGTCCTAAGTTTGTATAGAGATATAGATATATACGTAAAAGCCGAGTCTGTGTGGTTCCATTGCTGGCTAGCACGTATCGTTATGTGGAAGAGTTAGGCAAAGGAATCCCGAATCGTCTCGCGGATGGATGACGGTACAGCTAAGAAATTTCTCATATTTGCACAATCAGGTAGTGAGGAATCTTCAAATGCAAGATAATTGAATAAAGAAATATGGTAAGGAAGTAATTGATTTAATAGACGAATTCGGGATTGAATGGAGGTGGCGGCCAAAGAATAATGAAAGGTATTTACGTTACCGGTCCATTGGTGCAGTTGATTGAATTGGCAATGTGAACGGATAGCAAGTTGCCACATTCACAGAGGAATCGACGGTGAAATATATGGGCAGGCCGCGTTCCGACAGAGGAATACTGTGGTGGTACGGGTGTCGTATGCGTAGTGGTGGGTACATAACAATGGGGGCTCACGAATCGAAAATGTTGGTTGTATTCCAGTATAGTCCACAGCGGGCGTTATGGTGACGAGAGAAGTCAAGAGGTAGCCATTGGGCTAACTAATAATTACTCATGCTATGTCGGAGAGAATTAATTATCGCAGTGTAAGGACAACTCGGCGATGAGTATATTCTTTCTAACGCCGGGTGTACACAGTGTTCAAAGTATGCAAGCACATAGAGTTATATAAAATGTGGTTGGTGCTGTTGTTGTCGTCGTCGTAATCAACAAAGAAACGAAGAAATGAGACGCCCTTTATTAATGAATGAATGGATTATTTAATTAGCCCGGTGCAGAAATGTTCCATGAATTCCAGGGTGGCGGAGTTTTTATCTCCGGGTCCAAAATTCCATCGCCAGAAGCACATTGAGTTAAGAAAATGTCATGCTAGTGGATGGGGTAACGCTCACGACAATGTCAAAGAACCGCTCCGAATAGTGGACTACTCGTCGATGAGTATTAGCGGGGACCATGAGGCAGATATGAGCACAGTCTAATATGACCCAACTGGGACTAAGTATAAGCCCATGCAATCGCTGAAGTATTGAGAATTAATCTGAACCCCGAGACTACTCGTCAGTGAGTAGGAATGGCGAATGATTGTGTGCCTGCTATAATAAAGTAATCGCTCTTTATAAACGCACTTACATAGTCAGCTAATAACCTATGTAAACGCCCCCACACTATTAGTTTAGCTTGAAGACGAATGTCAAAGCCGGTTACCTCCAAATTTCACCAACAAAAACATCGGCGAACTCCGCCGACGAAAAGGGGCAAGGTGCGATACCGACAAGTACGGGAAGGACGAACGGACAGACAGACAGAACGGGACAGTCAAAGAAAATTGAAAAACAAACAATTGCTGATGGACGGACGGACGGGTGGACGGACGGAAGGACGGGAGGGCAGTCCGAGAACGGAATGCAGGCAACCAAAAGGGGGAGGGGCGTCTAGGAACCGAGGGGGTGTGACGCCCGCGAAAAGTGGGCGTTGATGTTAAGGGGAGAAGCAATACACGGCGGACGAGTGAGCAAGACAACCGGACAAGCGGCGACCGTTCATTGGAAAAAGACCAACAAAAAACAAAACAAAACAAGGGCAACGCGAGGGCGTGGCAAAACACGCCCTTTAGCCATTTCGAAGGGTGCTGAACGCAATTTAGAGAATACCTTGAGCGGACACGTATAACATATAAACATATAGCTAATGTACAAGGTGTAAGTCGGATGAAATAAAGTAATCACCCGTCAGTGAGAAATACCATATTGGAATATACCTATGGGCGATATCTGTATCAGGGTGAAATGATTTAATCACTCGTCGAAGAGAAAACAATATCATATATAATATATTTATAGGTGACGACTGTGTTAGGGACAATTAAAATTAAATGATATGATCACTCGTCAATGAGAATTACCAAATTATTAGAATATATTAATAGGTGATGGTTGTAATAGGGTTAAATCAAGTAATCATTCGAAATGAGAGAAAAACATTTCAACTAAGATATAATTATAGGTGATGATTGCATTAGGGTCTATGGAGATTAAATAATGTAATCACTCGTCGATGAGAGATAACATGCAATTAGATTATATTACTAGGTGAAAATTGTATTAGGGGTATAGAAAGTCCCTTAAGTTTAAATACAGAAAAGGGATAGAATACGCAAAGAATCAGTAACTCTAAAACTTAAATCAAGTGATCACTCGTAAATTACTTCATACGTTGAAGTGACAAAAAGTTTAATGTAGGCATCTCAGCTACTGCCAGCAAACAACATGGTATAGAACAGTCACACCATGCGCGAAGTAATGGTGATGGCGAAAGAATGTAAATATGGATACCTATAGATAAACCATTAATAGTGTAATCACTCGTCAAAGAGAAATGTCGTATTATTAAGGATATCATAGGAATGTTGTATTAGGGGTTCCTAAAGGAAATCTTGTTTGTATTACTAACAAGGATGGGAAATGTATATGAACAGCATGAAAAATTAACCAAGTAATCATTGGTGGATTGATTTTTAAAGGAAAGCGATACAGGAGTTAAATGTAGGCACCTCAGCTAACTACCAACATAAACATGGTATCGATGAGTTATATCAAATATGCAGGTAAGGATCTTGGCAAAGTCAAGTTAGAAGGATATCCATAAATGGATACTGGTAAATCAAGTAATCATTCGTCGGTGAGGACGAACAAATTATTAAACAGAAAGTATCGGTGATAAAATTATAAGGGTATGCAATCGCATCATGTTTGAATTACTAACATGGATGGGAATTATATATACCAGAATAGATAAAAGTCAACAAAGGGATCAATAGGAAATGAGTTACCAAGATATGGTGTGGCTTAAGTAAGATGTAGGTATTATGCGAATACATCCATCTTAATAGATTCTGTAGAAGGCGTGCGTTAAGCAGGAGGAAAATATGGACATGAGCACCGTATGCACGGTGACGACACACATGGATTTAAAGCCATAATAAAGGGAAAAACAGTCAGGTGCACGGGCGTAACCTGACTGGGTGCGATAGTGAGATTATAACTGGTATACCGTATAACAAATTGAGTTAAATCAGTGAACATTAAATTATCAGGTATTTAAAGGAACATGTAGCGCAAGTAAGAGGTATATATTGGATAAATAAAGTAATCACTGGTCAATGAGAAATACCAGATTGGGGTATATAAGCGGGTAATGACTGTATTAGAGTTCAATCAAGTGATCACTCGTCAATGGGAAAAGTCATATCACCAAGACTATATAAATAGGTGGTAATTGCTAGGGTTATAGAAATTAAATATTGTAATCACTCGTCAATGAGAAATAAAAATATTAGAATTATCTCAGGTGGGGAATATATTAGGGAATATCAAGTGCATCATGTCTGAATTACTAACATGGATGGGAATTATATATATAACCAGTATGGATAAAAGTCAATCAAGGGATCAATAGTAAATGAGTTCACAAGATATGGCACGGCGTAAGTCAGATGTCGATAGTATGCGGACATGGCCGGTATCGGTAGCTGGGAAACACACAGACCAACCTTGGCGCAGGTAAAATAATCCAAACTGGAGTTATCGGTCGGAAACCAAATTGAGTAACAGGCGGTCAAATTCTAAGTCGAAAAGGGGGGGGGCGGAACGCAGGGAAAATTAATTGGACGGAACCCATATTCGAACGTGGCCTGTATCCTTAGCGAAGAAAGACGCATACCAACTTTGGAGCAGAGCAAATAATCCAAACTGAAGTTATCGGACGGAAACCAAATGGTAACGGACGGATGGACGGACAGACAGACAGACGGACAGACGGACGGATAGACAGACGGACGGACGAAAGACCCGGCCCAGAGAGGTGGTCAAATACGAAGTCGAGGTGCAGATAAATTAATCCAAACTGGGACAACATAATACGACCTATTGCCAAAAAGGCGTAAAATTAAAGACCGTGGCTGTTACCTGATCGGGAAAAACGCAGCGGACGAGAAGCGAGGGGATTACACACACAAAGAGAACGCCGAACAGCAATTAAGGACAACGCGGTGGGACAGGTGGACACTCAAAACCAGACCGCCGGGAACCAGAGCGTAACCGCTGGATAATTATTGGAGACGACGGATTAGAAGACGATGGCGGTACTGTGAAACAGCGGGCAAGGAGAAAACAAGGCGGCAATGCATGACCTTAAACTGTAGATGATTGGAGGTAGTTGCGAGCAGCGATGGCAGCAGATTGAAAATTTTACGTCCTCGCTCTGTGGACAAAAGTTGGAATGGACGGAAGTGACAATATTTTCTGCGCATGCTCGGAGCGGATAACTCTATTTGGCATGAGTGACCTTAGTTGTCAGTGATGTTGTAGCTCTCGGAAGTCACACTCCGGTATTCTACGCTTATTGGAGCCAACGCGACTTGCCGCTTAATTGAAGACGTTGAGCTTGTATAAATTGCCACAAGGGTGATTCCTTGTGGCTTCGTAATCATAATTAAAATGAAAAAGTATCATGCTTGTTGTTGAAAATCTGGTGTTTCACACCTGGGTAATTTGAATCGTCGGTGAACGACCACATTGCCCAGATAAATTAAATGTCTGACCAAGAGCGCAGAGATAACTCACTATGTAAGGACGTCACATGTGCAGAACTAAGTGCTTGCATTAAACGGCTGAAGCGGAACAAAGCTAGTGGGCACACCAATATTGTAAATGAACATCTAATTCAAGCACCGGATGCTCTACTTCCTGTCCTGTGTCTGCTATTCTCAAGTATGCTCAGATACGAATTTATTCCATCTAAAATGAAAATGGGAATAATAATTCCGATTTTCAAGGGTGACCCAAAGCCTGTCGACAACCCAGATAGTTACAGAGTTATAACTTTACTGCCATCAATGTATAAACTTTTTGAGATGGTTATTTTGGCTTCTTAAATGCGATGTGTTCGCCGGTTTTCCGAATTGTCTGCAGAATGGCTTCCAGAAAGGGGTTGGCTGCACAGTGACCTCATGTATACTCCAAGATGTCGTCGAATATGCACATCTCAACAATTCTAAGGTATACGCCGCATTTTTGGATTCCCAAAAAGCTTTTGACAGAGTATGGCACGAAGGACTACTCTATAAATTAATGCAGAAAGGCCTCGGAGGGCGTATGCTTAGAGTTGTTGCTGCCATGTACTCGGAAATCGAAAGCAAAGTGTGATATGCTGGCTATTTTTCAGAACCGTTCACCATATAGCAAGGTACAGGACAAGGGGTGTTCTGTCCCCTTTCCTGTACCTTATCTATATAGACGACCTCCTACAGGAACTCTCATTATCACCGGAGGGCGCTCATATAGATTCAATCTCGTGTTCATGTCCGACAACTGCCGACGATGTCTGCATTCTTTCTTACTCAGAAGGTGGCTTAAAAAGTCTTCTGAATAAATGTTATAAGTACAGCAAAACGTGGAAATTTGAATACTCATTTGCTAAAAGCGAAAGAATCGTTTTTGACACTAGTAAACGCTCAAACGCTCCAGCGAGAGAACATAAATGGTTTCTCGGACTGAACACTCTGAAGGAAGTCAAAGACGTTATTCACCTTGGTATCCCTCAAAATAATCGGTCTGATAGATCTCGAAATATTGACAGAGCATGTGAAATGCTAAGAAGGACATTCTTCGGTGCATGCCGATCGCCAATCACCAAATTCCTGACTCCTTCGTCTGCTCTTGAAATTTTGAAATGTGTAGTAATCCCCAAGGCATTATATGGATGTGAAATATGGTATGGCCTGACAAATACACAAGTTCTGCAACTCGAGAGAGTCTATCGTATGTGTATAAAACATATTCAATGTCTGCCTACTAGAACAAGTACATAACTTTCACTGTCATTACTTGGTTTAAAACCACTGCATGTCGAAGTAGACCGGAAAAACTTTTATTCTTGGGAACACTAATAAATATTCCAAACACTCATCGCGATGCTCTAAGAGTGTTTCTGTTCAATGTTCAGGGCCACCTCCTCTATAAACGGCCCATGTCTGGCTTTGCGAAGGAAATATTCACACACCTGCACGCATATGATCTCATCGATTACCTCACAAATTTTATTGATTCTGGGTTCTTTCCATCACAGAAACAATGGAAAGAAATTGTAAAAGAGAAGATCAACAACTTCGCATATCAAACACCATGGTGTGATTTGACAAATGAATCACTGAATTTCTTTAGGATGGTTAAATCCTATCCTATGTCGATCTGGAGAGGCTGGCTACTATGCAGGGAACACCCAAAGTACAAATCTAAAGCTCTCTATATGGCAAACATGCGCCAACATTAAAGCCGTTTGAAATTTTGGGAACGAAAAACCGATCAAAAGTTAAAAATCCGAGATTAATTTTCGCATATACCAGGATATAAATGTTTATTGGATTACATGGACTAATATGTGCCGTGACTTTCTGAATAAAAAGGTACGATGGCAGTGATATCTACTTTATGAGCCTGGTGGTTGATTTCAAACTCAAAACGTCAACAAAGATGGCGTCCATTGGCGAAAATGAAAATGTAACTGAACAATTAGATCTACCATCTACAGTATACAAGAAAACTAAGATGCATGCATCAGGTCGGCCTTGAACTATCTACCATAGAATTGTTGTAGCTATCGATTATACATTTTGGAACACCTGTCTGTATGTATGTGTGTATGCATGAATGCATGTGTGTATGTGTTATAGACTCTAACACTGCTCGACTGATCCGACTCGGATTTGGTATTTAACGTGTAAACTTGACCTCGCTCATAGGCATGTTTCTGGACCTTGACCGATCCGACTAAAAATTTGTGTGTAGGACTACTTCGATCCCGGGAGCAATATTGACGGGTCCAATTTCACGTGGGACCATGTTCTCGAACGTGCTGATGTAGGCATGTTTCTGGACTATTTGGACGGGACAAATCTTGATCCCGACCTGACTTTGACATTCAAAAAGATCAATTCAAGGTCAAATCTGGTAAAACGAAGTATTTCAACGAAATATAATACCCACTGTTACTTTTGTCCCAGGAGTGTTTCGGGTGGGTCAAATTATGACCCTGACCTGATCTTGACATTCAAAATTGTCAATTCAAGGTCAAATCGGGTAAAGCCGGGCGGATTTCGACGGGTACTTTTGTCGTGACTTTTGTCCGGGGAGTGTTTTGGGCGGGTCAAATCGTGACCCGACATGACGTTCACCTTTAAAATGGTCAATTCAAGGTTAAATCGCGCAATTCTCCGAAAATCAGAGGGGAACATCCCGGACGAAGTAGGGTCCACCAGCTACTATTATATATTTCTAGATTTAGTTACAAACTAAATACCTGTATATTGTACAAAGAAATGTTTGACAAATATATCTGTATCAATATTACCATACGGGTCATTAAAATAGATACGACGAAACAAATTTTGAAGGGTGCATGGTATCAGGTAAATTTTTATATTTCAAATGATGACAGGAATGCGGAAAGTTGAAGTACCTACGTAATACTGGCTATCCGAATGAAGAGATATACATGTATATAAAAACCAAAATAGAAGATGACTGCTGGCGACAATGTTTTCCAAAAAAAATTCAAAGCATTCGATAGCTCCCATCTAGTTGTCAGCCCGAAGATCAATATAAAGTGTGGTGACTATCAGATGAGGGATATGACTGTACAGTTGCTAAACAATTCAGTCACGCAAAAGAGGATCAAACAGTAAGATACCAAATTGCTGCCTGTGGTAATGTTTTTTAACGAAATTCGGGAAAATTAGATTACTCTCCCCCTGGTTATCCAGAAGATCATTGTGGAATCTGGTGACGATCGGACAAGGGGTGTCGTCTGTAGGATCAACCAAATTATTTAGCCATAAAAATAGTAAAATTCAAGATCACCGCTGGCAGTGATGTCTTCACAAGGACAGCTTGAGAACAAAACATGGCTCAGATCTAGCGGTGACCCAAACTATCCACATGAGAAAAAGTTCTCCAATAAAAGCTGGCTGCAGGGTGCGCCAATTGATTCAAATTCGAAATTTAACAGGGTGTACTGCTTGTGGCCATGTTTTCCCCGCAAATTTGATAGACTGATGGACAAAACCACTGAATCCGTTGAATCAATATACATGTATACATGGATTAATGTATATGCATTGTTATACACAGTACTGGTATATAAAGGTACTGAAAATAACAATATTACTAGTATACACAAAATAAACCATATATCGTGGCTATGGGTTCTAATATCCGAATATGACAGCTGATAACTTGGTGTGAATTGAAGAGTGGTGGTGTCTCACGCATATCTAACCCTCCATGTTAGAAACATGCCATTAAATGTCATAAGTATAATCTAGCTTGAGGACAGAAGTTATCCATAAAAACCCCCCTTAATTCAACCAGGTCCTCGCGCGATGTATGGTCGATCACATGATGATCTAGGGGGGATTAGAATTGTTGTATAAAAACAGCACTGCATGTAAATATAAAATAAAATAGTGCTACATCTTATTACAGATTATTGCCATATATAATCAGTGACTATACAGACAGTCTGACAAAATAAAGTTTCAGTGACACTCTATCCGAAGAGGGGAATAATTCCATCTGTTACAGTCAATGGAGCAATTATGAATCTGGAAAGGTGAAATTTCTAAGTAATACTAGATATCGACATGACGCGATAACATATAACGTAAATGCAATATGGCCGCTGGCGACCATTTTTTCCTATAAAATATTTGATAGCTCTCATCTGATAGATCAATATCAAGATAAATATGAAGTTTAGTGATGATCGGATGAGTGAAGTGGACTGTGCTAAACGGTTTAGTAATGCTTAAAAAGATTTTTACCTTAATATTTTTATGTTCACTTTATAAACTTCACTGAGTCATCTTTGTCATGTATTGAGTTTGATATCTGTTGTTAACAGTTTATAAATCATGTATGTCTCATGTTTGTTATTTTAATTTATGTGTTTATTATCATTAAATAAAGTTGAATTCCTTAAAAAGATTCTTACCTCAATGTTTTTATGTTCACTTTATAAACTCCACTGAGTCATCTTTGTCATGTATTGAATTTGATATCTTTTGTTAACAGTTCATAAATTATGTATGTCTCGTGTTCGTTATTATATTATATACACTTTATAGTGTGTTTCATAACGAAAACAAAATGAATAAAATCAACAAATTTGTAAATTTAAAAACAATTCAAACGTTGTTGTATTCCATGTCCCAGCCCGGACATATACACCAAATTTCAATAATATTCATTGAGAAACAACGGACCAAACGCCATATAACACCCCGTATGCATCTTTTATTCCGAGTTGGCCTTTTATTCCGAGTTGGCACGCGCCGATTGGGCGAGTTAGCCCATGGGGCGAGTACGCCGATTCCGACACCTTTTCTATTTGCAGCAGGTTAAGTTTACGCGTAATTTAATTTACAAAGTTCCCCAATTGGTATCGTAAATAGAGCGACCTTATTTGACAGAGAATGCCTCTGTTATTGATTATAAAGTTGCTATACATTAAAAACGACAATTCACATGCTCGTTCAAGCGCAGTAGTCTATTTTCCCCATGTTAAAGGACATCCACAAATACTAAATAACGCTAACTTACTGCCGAATGTTTTACACGACAACTGTTAACATATTTGGGCTGAATTCATCTGACGCGGTATTATTCCTCAAAATAAACAACAAAACCATCGTTACTTGGAAATGTAGTTTGGGCTAACATTTACATAAATCCTCCATATCATTATTCCGACACACACGTCAGATGAAAAACTCACATGAAGTAACCGGCCAAATTGGCCGAAATAATAGTCTCAGTGTAGTAAACAGTGACTATAACAGTGACATATCAAAAGACTTGTATCCCGAAAAACCATCAGATAGTAATATGCAGCAAATCAACTCCAAATCTGGAAACGAAATCTATAACTTTAATGGAATTCAGAGTGAACACAATCTCATCAATCTAGACTTGAACCCGTTCAGATCTGAAACGAGGGAAATCATGGATACCCAAATTCACAATCACACTGGAAACAATAGTAATTTAGAAGTGAGTGACATTATTCGCGGCGGAGGTGACACCGACTCAAAGCTAAATCAGATAATAACAATTCTGACAGCTATGGAGCATAAGTTCAAAACGGTGGATATTGTCAGTCAGCAGGTGTCGGAAATCAACAATAAACTCACGGCGATTGAATATTC
The DNA here is from genome assembly GCA_032622095.1 of Siphonodentalium dalli. Lineage (NCBI taxonomy): Eukaryota > Metazoa > Mollusca > Scaphopoda > Gadilida > Siphonodentaliidae > Siphonodentalium > Siphonodentalium dalli. Next base: position 101,081,521 of record CP136069.1, on the reverse strand, counting down.
AGTCAGTGCATTGTCGGGAAGAGTATCTTCGTTTGAATGCAAACAGGACATTCTTGAGCAAAGTTTATACGACACAAACCAAAATCAGAAACAGATGAAAGTGGACGAATTCCATAAATCAGCCAAACTCGACCTTGCAGAAAAACGAACACAATACGTCCTTGAGCAGGTAACAGACTTACAAATCGATTCAATGCAGTCTGATCTTATATTTATCGGGATAGAGGAATTCGAAAGGGACACGGATAACCTTACAACCGAAAATGTGCTTGTAGATTTCATCAAACAATCACTAAAAATTCGCAAGGATATAGAGTTCGATAATGTGAGACGGATGGGAAAATCGGACGACAGGGGGAAACGGCCAATTCTCGTTAAATTCGTTAAAATAAAGGACAAGGAAATGATCAGGAAAGCTAGTGGTTTGCTGAATGGAACGGATTATTACATCAACGATCATTACCCGTCTGTGGTAAATGAGTACAGGAAGTTAGTTCTAAATCCGATCGCTAAAGATGCTAGAAATAAGGGTCACAAAGCCCGAGTTATTTCCGACAGAATTTATGTCGACAATATGCAATTTTCACCTGACGTCAAGCCAAAGTACAGACAGGATAAGTCACAATCAAATTCTGTGTTAACTGATCGCTCTAGTGCTCCTTCTAGAGATAAACAACAACAAAAACGTCAAAATCAACAACAACCGAGACAACAACAACAACAACAACAGCAACCAAGCTCACACGGAATAAGCTTTGTTCCGCCAAACTATAAACTGCCAGCAGGAGCTATCCCGAGAACTCAGAATTATCGACATAAACAATCACAGAAGCCTAAATCACCACTCAGATTCAAACAAGGAAAACCTCATAATCAGTTTTCGTACAACACTACCGACCGCGCAGCTGTGAACACCGCTCAACACGGTGTGAATATCCCAATAATATCCAAAGTGACAAACAAAAACAACTCTGACTCAAAGTTTCAACCAAACGTCTCTGCATCAAAACACAGACAAAAACATTATCGAAACAATATTCCAAACAACTGATGTGCCTGATACTATAGATAAACCCGCACCGACTGTAAATGAGTAGGAAAGCCCGGAAGTGAAAGAATTTAAAATACTCTCCTTAAATGTATGTGGCTTAGTATCCAAATTGAATGACCCGGAATTTGCTGAATATATCAATGATTTTGATCTCCTATTTTTCCAGGAAACTAAAACTGATCGATTAGATTCTATATTCATAGACAATTTCCATGTCCTTGGTCTAAAAAATAGAAAAAAAAGTATCCAGGTATAGATCTGGTGGTCTCTGTATTGCTGTCAAAAATATTTACAAAAGCAATTTTTCGATTATTTACGACGATTGTGACGTCGTCCTATGGTGCAAATTTAAACCCAGCCTGACTGAGACTTACGTTTTCGGAAATGTTTATATACCGCCAGAAAATTCAACATATTTCAAAGGCAATGAACTAGATAACCTGCATATATCTCTCCTTGAGAAATTGATAAATTTTGACAATGTGATGTTAGCAGGCGACTTTAATGCACGCACCGGTACACTGAACGATCACAGTTCAGCCGAAAAACTAATTAGAGAGTATAACATAACTTCTTTCACACCGTTCAGAATTAACCCTGACAGCATGTCAAATGCACACGGCAAGAAACTTATGCATATTTGTGATTGTATGAGCATGTTAATTTTCAGCGGGAGAATCGGAGAGAGCTCATCAAAATGCACATGTAAAAATGTTAGCGTAATTGATTATGCTATCGGCTCTCCTAGATTCGCCAAATATGTTGTTTCACTTGTTGTGAACGATTTTTAAGAAACGCTGTCTGATGCACATTGTAGTATAGTAGTAAGTTGTAATATACAATCTGTTGATCACACGAAGTGCAATCCACCCGTCAAAACAAACAAACCCAGACAAAACAAACGATCAGCCAATCGCAAGCCTCCCCGCAAGATTGGTGATAAAAGTATATTTCAACAAAGCATTGACGTGCGCGCGATTAGTCAATTGAATGAGACAATAGACTTTATTTCAAACAACAACGCATGTCCCAAAGACATTGAGAACGCTACTCAGTCTCTGTCAAGTATTATGATAGACGCAGTGGTAAACTTGAACAGTGGTCGAAATTATGATGACCGACAACATCAGCCTGTTAGTAAGACGAACTCACGGAAATATGTGAGTCCCTGGTTCACACGCGACTGTAGATCCACACGAACGCTTTACCGCAAAGCTAGGAAGACTTTTAAGAAAACCCCTTCAGTGGCGAATAAACAAATATTATTAGACAGACGCAAAATGTACAAAGAAAAGATTAAATCAAGCCAACATCAATATAACAGAAAAGTAAGCTACGAAATACATAATCTTCGTGTCCGATCAAGCAAAGATTTTTGGTCATTTATTAAAAAACTGGACACCCGCAGAGCCGAAAAACCGACGCCGGAAGTAGGCGATTTCAAAGATTATTTCGAATCTGAAGAATTTTTTTCAACTGAAATACCATCAGAAACCGATGTAGTCGAAGATATACACATCGATATTAACGATATTGACACATCGCCTCTAAATAGAGAAATAACAGCATCTGAAATAGAAAAGGCTATCAAAGCCTTAAAGTTAGGAAAACCGCCTGGATACGACAATATAACAAACGACTATCTTAAAGGGGCTCTTGATATTTTTGGAATAACGTTTCAAAAATATTTCAATCTGATTTTAAACACTGGAATAGTACCTGAAAGCTGGAGAACTGGAATTATACGACCACTCTTTAAAGGAAAAGGGGAATCTACCGACCCTAATAACTACAGGAAGATAACTCTTTTAAGTTGTATGTCAAAAGTATTTGCTAGCATTGTTAGTGAACGCATTAGCTCATTCCTCAGTAATAATGACTTGCAGTCAGAATGCCAAGCGGGATTTCGCAAAGGATATTCCACAATTGATCACATATTTTCACTTTACTCTTTATCACAAATCTTGAAACATAATAAGCAGACATTATATTGTGCCTTTATAGACTTTTCTAAAGCGTTTGATTCCGTCTGGACGGCAGCGCTTTGGAAAAAGCTTATTAGCCATAAAATCGAAGGTAAACTCTTAGATGTAATACGATCTATGTATAATGACATAAAACTTTGCGTACGCATTGGAAACGAAGATTCAGACTTTTTTCCAAGCAAAATTGGCCTAAAACAAGGAGACAGTCTTTCGCCGATACTATTTGCAATATACCTAAACGATCTTGAAAATCATCTTCGTGAGCATGGATCCAATGGAATCGACATTAAAGTTCCAGAAGAATTTGATACCGGACTTTACTTAAAACTATTTCTCTTAATTTATGCAGATGACACTGTACTCCTCGCTAACTCACGTGACAGCTTACAGAACATGCTTGATAAATTTTCTATATATTGCAACACGTGGAAATTAAATGTCAATACATCGAAAACCAAGATACTTATACTTATATTTGGACGAAAAAACAAAAGTCTGAATAGCGGTAAATTTTCAATAATTGGACATGAATTGGAGATAGTAGATAGTTACAAATACCTAGGTACGAAATTCCATAGAAATGGACTATTCACACTAGAAAAAAACACAAGGACTAAAAGTGCTAAAGTGGCAATGTACGCCCTCCTTAATAAAGTACGCGTGAATAAACTAACTATAGCCACAACCCTTGATATCTATGAAAAATCGATTATCCCAATCATGACATATGGAGCCGAGGTATGGGGACACGAAAACACGACATGCTTTGAAAAACTCGAAATTTGGTTTTTGAAATACACCTTAAAGCTTAAAAAATCTACACCTAGTGCATTCATATATGGAGAACTCGGCATGTGTCCCATATCAGTAAGAACAAGAAAACTAAGATGCATGCATCAGGTCAGCCATGAACTATTTAGCATAGAATAATTCAGTTCGGTTGCAGTTTCACAACGTTACAACTGACATACGATTACACAAGACGAACCTTGAATGTAGAACTATGTAAGAGTGAATATTAATGTTCTAAATCCCATGTTTCACCTTTAGTGGTAATGGGGTCGTACTTTATTAACACGCAAGTAGTGTAATTAAGTACGGGTAATTAGAAGTAACAAATTGTTTAGTTTCTATCGTATCGGCTAAAAGGGGTGAGCAGATTGCTGATGAATGCTCTCGTTAGCTGCCAATATAATGTGCATATTTGCCCCGTTACGTTTATACACTGTAGCATTGGCGGGCCAGAGTGTGTTGACATGTTAAGTGTTTGGTTCATTAATAACAGATCAGCAGGGATTTGTCGTGATAACGTATACGTGGAAATATGCTACCTAAACGGTTAAATTAACGGTTGATCTATTACACCACCGTGTATACTCGGTTTAAATAGGTATATTATATAGGGACGTGTGCTCAATTTTGGTGCGGACCGATGATAAAAAAAAATCAGAGGTAAATGTCGGCGGGCGGGAGGGCCATTTTTTCAATAATTTTTAAAGAAATTGAACAGTTGCAGCAGCAGCAAAAAAGGGTGTACAATTGGCAAATGATGAGGGGCGGCGTGACGTGTAACTAGGATTGAAATTAGATATGCAATTTGGAGATTATTGGATGAGGGATGTTATATTAATTATATTAAAGGGACGAGGGGGCTTAGTTGTCGAAAATATTCATATTTGTTCCAAACACTGTAAACAGACAAATATTAAAACGCATACATTTTGGTTCAAATATACGATCACTATCGCGTAAACATCATGCTCACATAAAGACCTACTAAATTTTACCTAAACAAGAGTCTGATTGTGTTATAGAAGGCAGCACAATGCTACTGGCTAATCACACACAAATGGTATAAACGCTCTTTATTATTTCCAAATAAGGAATTGAGCAACAAAGAACGCTCTTTATGTTTACCATCATAATATAAAGAAACACCAAGAAAGTTACTTTTTATGCTTTGTTTACATAACAATCGTCAAATTTACGACAATAACATACTGTTTATGAGATATTTCTCATTTGTATATTAACAAAGTATGTCTATATTTGAATATTATTGTCGTTTGTAGCGGTTTTTGACAGGTGGAAATGTGTTCACAGGATACCCACCAAGGCCTTCCGTACCTTTAAGGTATACTGCAACTTTTGTTCTTGTCAATAGCAGAATACATAATGCTATTAAGAAGTGACACAAAACACAGAACATTTTTTTTAATTATAAGTATTGAGCAGTGAGAAATATTCGAGTCGAGGAAACCAGTAACGAAAGGCGATATTAACATGATTTCTGTCAGCGAATAATTGTTTACGTTCCAATGAATATTAAAATGTACTGAAAACAAACTGCTAATGGGTGCCAGACTTTCATAAACACAAATTATGTATTAATGGTGTAACGACATATTTCGTTCTTAATTGTCTAAAAAAATAGGGGATGGGGATGTTTGGATCTCTAGTTTAACGACATTTTTCGGTCTTTGTAGTTTAACGACATTTTTCGGTCTTTAATAGTTTAATGACATTTTTCGGTCTTTATAATATCTCAAGATATAGGGGGTATTTGGATCTCTAGTTTAACGACATTTTTCGGTCTTTATAGTTTAACGACATTCTCGGTCTTTAATATTTCAAGATATAGGGGCCCTTAGTGGGTATTTGGATCTCTAGTTTAACGACATTTTTCGGTCTTTGATAGCAAAATGGAAGAAGTACATCTTTGGAAAGATGTGGTGGCCCTAAAAAGGAAAGTTGTTTGGTGATCTTGAAATGCAGTTTTTCTGAACAGTCTTCCTTGATTAAAGTGATGTGAAACACTGCGGCAGACAACGGGCAGAGTGATCAAATAGAAATTAAGAATAATCTTTCTCAAAGTAGTTATTTGTTACGAATATTAATCTAAATTGATGATACACAACGTCATTCTTATATATTAGTTAAATGCAATGACTCTCGATGGCGAAATAATTTTTGTTTAATTATAGCCGATAGTTGCGCCCCGAATCGAGATGTAAATATTTACAATTTGGAGTAGTTCAGACGATGTTCTCTATGAAGTGGTGTGGTAGATTTTTTTGGAAATTTTCAGTGATGTTAGTAGAATGATAACATTCCCCAGGTTGGCAAAGTGCCTGAGCACTAACTTATCAATTTCTCGCACCCGAAAAAGTCCATAACAAGTCCATAATATGTCTTTAAGCATATATATAAATCTCCGAAAACAAAAATTCTAAAGCATTAAACGATTTGCTATATTTCCAGGGCATATATTTCATCTGATTTTGCGAGAATCCATATATACTTTTTCACGAGAATCCAGGGTAATTTGCGAGAATATTTACGAGAATCTAGATTTGGATTCTCGCCAAAATATAAGCCCTGATTTCACTCTGAAGTGTGCCTAAATTGCATAAATTGTACCGTGGTTCCCATGTTCGCCAAAGTGGCATAAATTTATTTCAGGATAATACTAATTTTAGGCATTCATTTATATCACTGATATCAGGACAATAAATAGCCATTTCCATTGCATGGAACAAAGAGCGTTATTGTTTATCGGTGTTGTTTTTGGAAGTGGTGGTAGTTAAATTTTATACATTTCGACCCCCAATAAGTATTTCCGAACAAATGAATTATTAACAAGCATGACATCATTGACGAAGATAATTAACACCGATCTACAAGCAACAATTAAAGTCTTAAAATGAGCTAAAATTTAACATTTTCTTAATTTTTTTTACATTTTTATCTCTCGCGACATAATTGTCACCAATACAAACAAATTTGATTCATCGTGGAAGTTAGTCGGTGACTATAAATAATGTCACCATTCAACTGAATGTTGTTGAGCATATTTCAACCAATTTTGGAAGTTTAAATGAATATTTTCTTCACACGCAAAGTAAAATTGACAAATTTCAGGATTTTAGCCTGCTTCGTTGGGACCAAAATTTGTTGTGCACACTCAAGAAACGTCTACCGACACTCGCTAGGCCAAATTATGCCATGACCATGCTATAAACTAGCTTGAAATTGGCAAAACAATGAAATTTTTTTGGTTGAAAAAATTTACATGGGAATCTCCAGGCATAGAGAACGATTATTTTTCGATAAAAACGAAAATAATGCGAAATGAAAGTCGGCACTCGTCAGAATGGTGCAGAATAACATACGAGTCTTGTTATATGCGAAAAATTGACCTCATTCGATAAATTAGTGTCGTAATTAAGGAATCAATGGCGCTCGGACATGTGGAATTCCGTCGCACTGTTAGTGTTACTCTACATGGCAGACGCAATTTTGAAATGTAAACACGCATCAAACACGCATCAAATTTACCTTTTGTGAGAATAGCAAAAGCGCAACCTTGATCAAAGTAATACAATACACAACAACACATAGAATAAAACTGATATAAACACGGTATAAGTGAGAATAAGACGCGTATTCAGACGTGGAATTTGACAACATTTCTTCGCTTCGACGCTAAAAATATATCTGACCCAGATAACCGAGATGCAGCTATCTGATTTGAAACAAATACCAAGCAATAATCTTAACGTTTCATAATCGAACTGCGGACCTGATAATTATCGAAATATGTAGGCGAAATAATTTTTAATTAGTTAATCACATGATAGAGACATCAACACACTCTTAAAGACGCAATACAGCGCCATTTAATGTCATTATTTAACTGGGTCGGTGTTTGTTGTTATCATTATTGCTTCGTTTTTAGTAAGACCATTGTATCTGTTTTGCGCACGTCACTTTCCATATTTGGAATTTCCATATATGGGATTTGTGTTAACCTCAATACCGATCAAGTTATCTTAGCATAAACATAAAATATATTGTAATTTATGTAACTACGACCCTGGTAACCCTGATAACTAATAAAATATACCGGCCAATTCATTTTAAGATCGTTATTTCACTTTGCTTTAGGCATAAATACACTCTTAAACGCACATAAACGACCCATTGGCGTTAAATTAAATATACTCGGTATTTATTAATATTAGTTTTTTATTGCTCAGTATAGAGTTAGACCCTTGACACCTGTCAATATATTTGGGCGGAATTCATATGATGCGGTATTATTCCTCGAAATAAACAACAAAGCCGTCGTTACTTAGAAATGTCGTTTGGGCTAACATTTACACAAATCCTCCGTGTGTTCTCCTCAATTGACACGCAGGTTCTCAGTCGACACACAGGTTATCCCAGAAACACGTGTGAAATAAACAGCCAAGGTTTGGCTGAAATAAAAACATGTTACTTGTCTTATTGGGGCAAGCTCAACACAATGACGACAAATAGAACGCCACTCGCACTGTATTATATTATGCTGATGTCTTATTATGATAATAAGAAGTTCCCATGGATTGCTGGGCAGCATAACACCCTTAACGCAATCGGCATGGGTAACAGCTGTACCTATCAGCTGGTCGATAACCTCAATCAATTTCGCGACTAACTGATATATACTCACAACAATGGAGAACCGCAATAGCTGTATCAAACAAATTTACCTTTTATCGAGTCGTGAAAGATAACTTTGTCCGCGAACAATATTTGTCACCCAGCGATACATCTATGATACACGCTCTCATGAGATTCCGGACAAGAAATCATAAATTACCAATCGAAGAAGGATCATGGACAAATCGAGACTATTCGGAAAGAAAGTGCTCATTATGTATCGCAGAGTTAGGAGATGAATTCCACGTTATCTTGAAGTGTGAAAAATTAAAGGGATTGAGAATAAGATACATAAAACCATACTACTTCAATAGACCAAACACTTTGAAGTTGAACCAATTATTCAATCAAAATAGCGAGCGCAAAGCAAAAAACCTTTCGGTATTTATTAAAAAGATTTTGGAAATTTTCAGAAACTCCTGAGGCTTACGCGCATGTGTGCGCGTTCACATTTGTAGGTGCTCGAGTACACACATGTATATTAGTAAATATAAATTCGTTGATACACACCATATACCATATATTGGTAAATATATTATCTGATTTTGATGAGTAAACAAGTATACACCCATTAAACGCGACATCGATGTATTATAATATTTATCATAATGATTTTATGTGTATGTATACATGTACATGTATTGATGATACGTAATTGTGTCATATGTATTGTCTCTGTAATGTCTTTCATGATGACCAGAGTTACTATTAAATTGAATTGAATTGGTTGAATTGAATTGAATTGGTTCTCTAGAACGACATATGACAACAGCGCACTATGCAAGCACTGTGGGTGCCAATACTCTGACCTCATGTCACACATGTACCTCCATTGCTTCTCTCCGCACATACAGGAACTCAGAAATTAATTCTGGTATAAAATCATAAACATATTCGGAATTCCTACATTTTCATTCCTGGATTTACTCTCGCCGGTAGGATTCCTCACTTATGCATATGGATGTGGAAGTCATCCTACTCTGGAACTCATGTGTGATGAGAAACGCTTATTTACTCATTGTCTCATATTTGAGTGTGTCCTTTGCTCCATCTGACCAATGCAAAAGGTCAACCAACCTCATATAAGTGAAATTGATTTAGTTTGAATGTCACTGTTGTATTCATAAACATGTATATACCTGTACACATATCTCTCCTTCAATCAATCAATCAATCAAGTTTATTGTCTATGTAAATCAATAAATGACATTTAGACATCAATTAACATATATACATATAATTTACAGGTTACACGCGTGCGTTGTAATATGTTTCCCCACAGCAACAGGCAGCCTTGAGCATATTAAAGCCGCACACATTTCTTGGAAGTCCAAAAAATGCATGCAGCTCCAATCTACCCACGACTACCAACCACTGTGGTAACACCCTCATTCCCACCACCCTGCCATACCACTTCACCGGGCGCCTTGGTGGAGCACACCCCGCTCCACGCGAGACAAATGCACCGCGTGGAGCGGGGCCCGATCGGCCCAGGCATCCCTCCGCGGCACCGCAGAGCTGGTGCACTTTTACTGACCATCTCTTATTTTCCATATATCTGGCGAAAAATTCTGATTTTAATTAAAATTAAAATAAACTTTAGATGCGCCTGAATAGTTCATTAATAATATAAAACAAGGAGGCAATAAAACATCTCTCTCTCTCTCTCTCTGTTGTTGAAAATCTGGTGTTTCACACCTTTTGTGAAAAAAATATTGATCTTGAGCGCGTTACCATTTCTGACTATTTTTTTCTTGTTTAGATATGATGTACAAATCAAATAAACACGATGTCACCCTTTAATAACGTGTCACATGTATCAGGCGAATGTCTAGTCTTGATTGACAGCCGTCTTGTTACGCCACCTGTGGTGTATCTAGCTGCTGAGATTTTGATATTGCGTGGTGGACAGGGCGAATGCATTGTGGGGCTTTTATTTATAGAGTTGGAAATTCCGTTTATTTAAAAGTCGGAACTACGCGACCAGTAGGCCAAGTCCAGTAAAACGGTTCGTTATAGGTGCTGGTTGTTATTGTTATTTTAACGGAATTCTGAGTTGGTCATTCGCGAAACCAATATATTTTATATTCTATAATTAAAACCGTGGGTATATAATATATGATCCTCTTTATGGATATTGTAGGAAGGTAAATTTAGCTAAAGCGGTGGGATATCTTGCAAGACAACACATTTCGGTTTGCGCTATAATAGCTCAATGTTTTAAGGTGTTACACAACGTCTGATAAAAAGAGTTCTATCGGGAATATTCACACTATTTTTTCAGAGAACATGCATAGAGTAAACATAGTCCTATCGGACTATCGTAAAGTAGTTCCGTTTAATTCGGGATTAATTAACCCTCAGACTGCCGAAACTGCCGACAATAAATTAGCTTGTTCGTGTCCCCCGAAAATCAAACTTGCCTGTTTAGAGGTCCCATTTTCGTGGCTAATGGTGATAGAATCACAATTTTTCAGTCAAGTTCATGGATAAATTACATTACACTTAATCGGCTTATGTCCGCGGCCATAAACCTGCGTTTTGATAACAATTTATTTGAGACAAACTGTTGCGCGGGTATCAGTCGGCGCTTATCGGTTGAAGTTATTATGATCGTGCAGCCTGCACGTGCAACCAGTGTTCAAATACAACAAAAGAAAAAAATACTATGTCAAATAAATAACGTGATCAATGGACAGACAAGTTTCATTTCCGTGGGACACGAAAAAGCGAATTTAATGTCGTCAGTTTCGGCAGTCTGAGGGTTTAATTAATCTCCTTTACGATATCCCGATAGGACTATATTTACACTATGTTCTCTGAAAAAAAATGGTGTGAATATTCCCGATAGAACTATTTTTATCAGACGTTTTGTAACACATTAAAACATTGAGCAGTTAGCGCAATTTTCTGGAATTTCGGACTATTTCGTCTATAAAAATACGATGAGCAACTGAAAATGTTTTTCAACATTCTGGAAGGGGTATATGTCCATGGTATATATGTTTAAAATTTCACGCATAAACTATGACAGATAACAAAGTTATAATTAGTTTTATAGGCCCACCATAAATCCCCTATAATAAACGCATGCCTCCGTAAGCACATGGCTTTGCTGTGGATGCTTTCGTTCCCAGCATGCATCATTCTCGCTATCTGTAAAATGTCTATGAACAATGGCTGTGCCATGCACTCTTAGCTTTGATCCGCATTTAGAAGCATTCTGGTGTGGCGAATGAGAAACCTGCAGTAATTTATAAGCCGTAGTTCATTGTAATAATTTGAAGAATTACTTATCTTAACGGAATTCATGTAACCAATATATTTTATATTATGATTTATATTTATGGCTAATAATATGATCTTGGTGGCGTTACCATTTCTGACTATGGTTTTCTTGTTTTTCTTAGTATGCTTGGAGTCATGTCCGTCCTGGTTAGCGAAGGTCATTCTTCAGTTACCTTCACCGCATTCCACGGTGTACTCGCGACAGCTCAAGACGTAAACATGTCAGAGATAAGTTGCGCGGCTCTCTGGCCAATCAATGACGCTATTTCTTACTGGATGCGGAACATGTAGGCCAATGCTTGTATTGCTAATGTCTTAGATGAATCACTGAACTAAATGGTTTCCCATAGGCGACAGTGTTAACGTTTCGGCAAAATTCACTGAATTGAAGCCTGCAGGCCATACCAGTGATGTTTACCCAGCGAGATTGACACCAGTTGATCACGAAAATGTAAGAAAAATCACAGGTCATGTGTTAACTTTTTAAAATAAATCCCCAAGTGTACGACAGGGCTATCCCACAGCCAAATTTGATCTGGAAAAACCCAGAACTACAGCAGCTAGTTAAATTAATTTCCCGCTCACAAAAATCGATTCCCCCATTCATTCACCAGTTTAAAATTATTTAGATATTATGTACAAATCAAATAAACTGACATCCCCGAAAAAATAACTTTTAAAATCGACCTATATTCAGCAATTACGCTTAATTACACTTAAGCTAAATGGAATTTGGACTCGTTCCAAGCGCTCACAGCCTCCTCTACACTAGTTTGTGGAGTAGATCAGTAAAAGAATTGTTCAATTCGTGACTAAAGCATGAAATTTTGCACACATGTACATATTCACATACCAATTAATATTAGATATGGAGCCACCCTGAAATTTCAATTTAACCCCTCTTTTAAGGGGTTTTCCGAATTTAAAGAGCGTTTCGTGGTTATATCGTTTAATAAATGTCGCAATTAATCTTACCATGGAATCTGCGCTTTAAACTTAGGCATATGCAGCAAGTATGACTCCACGCAATATAATGGCACATTGAAATTGAAACTCCCCGTTCAAGATGGCAGCCGTAAGTGAAAAAAAATACTTTTTTCACTGATATCTTCTAGACCAGTTTCTTCTGTATGAAACTGGTTCGGAAATGTGACTTTATTTTGTATTGTTCATGTCAACTGGTCACTGGAGCAATGAAATATGTCATTCTTGCGATCCCATCCCCGTCCGATCCCTCAATAATTTGATTTTACATAACGCGGTATGAAATTTCACCAAAAATCACCATTGGAATTGTAGTCATATTTCAATAAGAAATGAGCAGAACTGCGCAAAGTAAGTGAGACATAGCACTACTTATGAATATTTCAACTCAATGGAACCAAAATTGTCACTTTGACTAAAATGGTTGTCAAAATGGCGACCAAAATATGGAAAATGGTAAATATTGTCCCGCCGTGCCATGCAATCGCTTAAAAGTTGTGCATGGTGAATAAAATTGGATGTTCTGTCATATATACATTGACAACTAACGTGTATGGTGCATCTTAGATAAGTGTATTATTACATTACCAAAATTATTGGAATTTTCTCACAAAATCGGCAAAATATCACTTTTCAGGTTTACACCATTTGTTCAAGTAAAATGGAACTCTCTTTTGTGTTCATTGTTTTGATCCATCTTAAATGCGTCACATTGATGTGTTTTAGAAAAATATACTCAAGCTGGCTTGTAAAATGTCCACAACATTTGGTAGAAAAGTTAATATTTTCAAATATATCCCGGACACTATTTTCTGTTCTTCTGTAAAGGTAGCACATTGTGATTCACTTGATTATTAAACATGTTACTGAATCAACTGAAACATGCAGTATGCAATTTAGCCGAACAAATTCTTATTGGATTCTGGCCATGATTTTGAACGGACATGAGCAGAACTCTGAAACTGAACTGAGAGTGTCATAATTATGTGCCTACTCTGGCCCAATAACACGTGCAACCATATCATAGGTAGGTGGGTGTCAGACCAGGTAACAAGTCTACATGGGTAGGCGTCAGCACGTAGTACCGGTACAATAGAATGACAGAAATAGCCAGCGTAAAGCCCTGACAGGTGGACCAGAAGTCCATTTAGAAAGTCAAACCAGGAGGACAGTAAGAAACTGCTTAATCAAGATTGATAGACTAATGTCAGGAAAACCGTTTCCTCCATTGTGTATATAAAAGGTCACCCAGATTAAGAACTCTCTGACATTACCTCCCAATCGATTATGGAAAGTGATAGCCACCAAAGGTCCGACTGCGTGACCATACAATCATGTTATATAATTATACATAAACATCACATAAATGACCACGTAATAACTCGCTTTATACACATACACCTCACCCATGATTATACAACCACACTTGGGTTTACCCGTAAACCAGACACATGACTATACAGCCATGAATCAACTATTCAGGTACACCAGGTATCTCCCTACACTTCATCCATGGCCATATAGTTGGACACTCGTGATCATCCAGTCACTTCTTGTATAACTATTCGCCTCACCATTGGCCATGCAATCACTCCCTGTATATTTATTTGGCACATTTATTGCCATATTCTCATATATATTTTGAAGACCTCTGTCTGTATGTTTGCCTCTGTCTGTATGTTTGTCTGTATGTTTGTCTGTATGTTTGTCTGTATGTTTAGTCATTTATACAAATCTACGATTCTCGACCGATCGGGACGAAACTTGGTACGTGCGTGTAGTTTGACCAGGCGGTGGACGTTGTCGTATTGGCGAGCCCGTGCGGCGCCCGCTTCGCGCATGCGCAGACGAGATCTCGGAAACGGGTGGAGCTATCGACTTGAAATTTGGTATGTGAATGTATCTTGCCCCGGATACGAATTTTATCGGGTCGCCGAGTCCGTGCGACGCCAGCTTCGGGCATGCGCAGACGAGATCTCGGAAACGGGTGGAGCTATCGACTTGAAATTTGGTGTGTGAATGTATCTTGCCCCGGATACGAATTTTATCGGGTCGCCGAGCCCGTGCGACGCAAGCTTCGCGCATGCACAGACCACATCTCGGAAACGCGTGGAGCTATCGACTTGAAATTTGGTGTGTGAATATATCTTGCCCTGGATACGAATTTTATCTGGTCGCCGAGCCCGTGCGACGCCATCTTCGCGCATGCGCAGACCAGATCTCGGAAACGGGTAGAGCTATCGACTTGAAATTTCGGGCTGGGTAGAGCTATCGACTTGAAATTTGGTTTTTGAATAGCCCGGACAACGTCGGGCTCATCGGCTAGTCTATTATATATTTTGGAAGATTTGTTTGTTTGTTGTTTGTGTGTGTGTAATCGATGAACTCGAAAACGGCCGACCCGATTTCGATGAAACTTGGTATGTGGGGGTATTTTCGGGTCAGGAGTAACATAGGCCTATTGATTTTCAGATCCGAGGTCAACTTTTCACGTGCCGAGGTCAAATCTGTTTTTACGCTGTGTTACGGGACTTTCATTTGAGTTCGGTGCTTACAAATCGATTCGAAACAGCGCGAATAATAAAATGCCAGTTATAATAATGACACTGTGAGAATCTTTCGTGTTTCCTCTTTCCAACGATATATAATGCGTATGTATCCGTTTTAGTTATCTGTCTCAATTATCAAGAAGAAGTGGTACTATCTTCCATCAGGATAAAAACAATGCGTAACTTCTATGACGTCGTTAGAGGTCATAACGTTAGATCACGTTAACGCTTAACCGGCCGATGCATTTGACTGTTTCAGACGTCTTGGCGATATCTCGGGCACCGATGGTAATTTATCTTTACGTTGAAACTTGATAATTAATGAGCGTGTGTGTATGAGGCGCGTTTATATACTTGAGTGGAAATCAAATCGGGTTAAACTGGCGGATTTTTACGGACGATTTCCCGGTATCCGCTGGGCCGATTTCCACCATTTTTGGGGTGTTGGTGTTTGACCCCACCTGACCTTGACCTTGACCTACAAAATGGTCAATTCAAGGTCAAATCGGGTAAAACCGGATGGATTTCGACGGGTACTTTTGTCGGGTACTTTTGTTCGGGCACTGTGTTTTGGACGGGTAAATCGTGACCCCACTTGACCTTGGCCCTCAAAATAGACAATTCAAGGTCAAAGCCCGGACGAAGTCGGTCACCTTCTAGTATGCACTCAATATATACGTATACGCTGCAACCATAACCACAGCGTAACTCCTGGTATAAATATGCACCCCATACAACCCTTGGATATCTACAAATGCCCCGCACACAATCATGGCCATTCACACACTCCATACTTGAATATACTCCCCACTCACTGGGATTTTTCTTGTAGGCAATAATCACCCGTTTGTCGAGAAACTGGGATTTTTCTTGTAGGCAATAATCACCCGTTTGTCGAGAGGCTCGGTCAATTTAGTGTTTAATAATGCAAAGTTTTTTCTGAAAATGTTTGCGATTTCAACATTTCTACGATTGTAGATCAGAGGAAAGCACAAGAAATTTCGAGAAACACATTTGTAGTCAATGTTAAGTCCGAACGGAAGATATGTTTTAAGTACGCCCATCCAATGATTTTCGCGTTCTAGGCGTATTGAATCGGTTTGGTCTTCGTCGACTAGAATTGGTGTCTGTTCTATTGGCTGAAAGCTGAAATGGGATTTAATGTCATGATTAGATGAGTTAAAATGATCGGAAATTTGCATGTCGAGAGGCTCGGTCAATTTAGTGTTTAATAATGCAAAGTTTTTTCTGAAAATGTTTGCGATTGTGTGTGTGTATATGTGTGTGTGCATGTGTGTGTGTGTGTGTGTGCGCGTGTGTGTGTGTGTGTGTGTGAGGGTGTGTGAGGGTGTGAGGGAGGGTGTGTGAGGGTGTGTGTGTGTGTGTGTGTGTGTGTGTGAGGGTGTGTGTGTGGGGGGGGGTGTGCGTGTTCGCGGAAGCCACATTAGGGAGACCACATTAAGGCGACTTCTACATTAGGGCGACTTTTTGTGTGTCCCCCTAACGTTTAGAGTGTTATTTATATTAATTTAACATGCAACTTGATTTATTTGTTCTGTCATGTGTGATCTTTGCGACACTATTATTCACCAGCTACCGTTAGTTTTTCGTGGGAATTATTATTTTAATAGATATATGTAAAATAAGTAAATTATCGGTATGCTATATCTGACAATGTTACAGACCGACATTAAGGGGACTTAGTTTTATTTTGATAAATACTGTTAATTTGGGAATATGTTTGCACGCCGAAGACTTGTTATGGGTTATGTGTTATAATTAAAACTGCTTACTCAGTATCTAATGAGGTTGGAGATATGGGTAATTTGACCGGAAAATCTTATTAGATAGGTCCCATTGACATCAGATGTCCTAAAGGGGCACTAACAATGCATTTAGCTAACTAATTAATTATATACCACAAATGGTTGCAATCTGGTCGGTGTAAATTGAAACACGAGGATGAATTTACCCGTATAGTGTGATATAGATGCGCTGACCTCAGACGACTTTAAGGGCCAAAATTTGAGCAATAAAGAGCGTTCGTCATAGGCTCAAATTATATGTAGAAAAATTGGTACAGATGACTCATTAGGGTAATGTCACACGATAGGCATCTTTGACATCAGATGACTTAGAGGGGAATATAGTCAATAAAGAGCGTCTATTATCATTTCAGAAGATATGTGGGAAAATTGGTGCACACAAGTGAAATGATGCAGGGAATATCACGGGATTGGTTTTGTTGACATCACATGGTTTAAAGCGGAACTGCAAATTAGAAATTAACATATATTTGTAATTTTATCCGGAGTGTAATGCAATGGGTGCTGTTTATCCCATATGGCTAATAATAGTTTTTAACGACTTGAAGGGCCACTATTAATTGATACAGATAGGTAACCTGACCAGGCAAATGTCACGGGATCGCCGTCTTTGACCTTGTGACTTAAAGGGGGACTAATGCATTATATGCTCAATAAAGATTGTCTATTATCAGTCCAGAATATATATGGGGAAATTGGTGCACAAAAGTAAAATGACGCGGGGCGTGTCACGGGATACGGTATGTTTTGTTAACCTCAAACGATTTAAAGATGCAGCAATAATGCGCAATAACGAGCGTTTATTATCAATTTAAAAAGATATATGTAACTTTATCTGGAAAGTCGTGAATAGGTGTTGTTTACCCAAGATTACCAACACCGGGTACCCATCTAGTATCCGATAATCCAGAGCACATTTAATCTTTCATCGTCAAAGAGTCGGCGCATGAACGATGCACAAAGAACATGATCGGAAACATTACATCGCCAACGAATAAGCGCTATTGTATAACATTTAACATTTAACATTTTTTTATTGACATAATACACCCACGCGGGGCAGTTGTCATAATACAGATAATTTAAACACAAGTGAAGACAATTTCATATAAAAAATATATATAACATGTATTTGTAACTCAACACTATATTCTCAATTATTTGCGGAAAACTGCCGAACCATGTTACAGATCAGATTGCATATGTTCGGGTGTTCAGCCTTCATGAGGAATATGAACTTTTCTATTTCATCAAAGTTTACGAAAATTGGTTGGTGAACTCCTATTTCAGTGAAAAATCTCTTCCGCAAATGGTTATGTTTTTCACATCTCATTATAAAGTGTTCTTCCGTTTCAATTTCATTTGCTTCACATTTTTTACATATGCGTTTCTCGTAAGGTATTTTTGGCTGAACGTGTCGACACGCCCAACCTCTACCTGCAACTTATGATTGCTTACTCTAAGCTTACTGAAACACGATCTCGTATAAAAATTAGTAATTTGGAGTAAGTATGGTTCAATTTCATATTGTTCTTTGAAACAACGATACGTTCTTAATTTATTCATACCATTTTTTTTGTTGTCATCGAATATTTCGTTTTTGAACGTTAGAATATGAACGCATTTTAATTCTTCCCGGACTTTATTGAGATATTCCAGCGATAGGTTATTCTCTAAATCGCTTATTTTTGGCATGTGAAGTGCTTCTGCCAAAAACGGTGGAATTATATATTCCTCGCATATTTGGGCAGAATTCTGAAGTAACATATTCGGTTTTCTTTCAGACAGTTTAAGCATATATCTTACAGCATTCATTATCACATCATGTGCTATCGGAAATCTGCCCAATTCTGCTCTTGTCGCGTGATTAGACGCCATTCTATTTAAACCCAACACTGATTTACAAAATTTAACATGTGTGATTTCACATGGAATAGATTCGAGCATGTTAATATTATTATGCGATGTCCATATTTCGCAACCATATAGAACGATGGGTTTTATCAGCTTGTCAAATAGTTTACACCAAATGCTTACTGAGAAAATTTCATGTTTGCGCAAGGATGACATTAAACTATACATTGCTTTTAACCCTTTGTTGTTAACATCTATCTGGGCTTTGCAAAATTTTCCATTCGCACAAAATTTAATACCAAGATTTCCTGGTGTGATAATGCGAGGATGCTATTTCCACTACAGCCAGGCAATATATAAGTATGCAACAACAACGGCCAAACTTCCGTACGAAGGTGAAACGAAGAAGCTGATTCGAAGGGCAACTGCTTTACCATTCCTGCCGGTAGGTGATATCAGCGACGCCTGGTTCGAAGTACTTGAAGAGGCACCAGCAGGTAACGACATCGAGAAATTCACGGACAATGTCACATCGTACTGGGTGGAAGGCGACCACGGTAGACAGATATGGAATCACTTCGACAATGGCGGTCCAAGAACAACACACCATGTCGAAGGCTGGCATAAGAAACTGCAAAATTATCTGCCGGGGGGCAAGCCGAACCTGTTCAACTTCATTGATTTCATTAAAAAAGAACAGGCGTATCACGAGTCGACAATACTACAAGTGAGCAATGGTGGTCGCGTCAGACCACAGCAGAGAAAATACAGGAGCGTCAACAACAGCCTTCGTCATTACAAGAGAGTCTATAGAGAAGGGCAGTTGGGGGTATTAGATTATTTAGATTGATGTGGAAATTTTTCTGGCTTTTGATGTGTTATATTGTATTGTATGTGATGATTATTATGTTGTATAAATGTATTATATTATATAAATGTATTATATTATATAAATGTATTAAATATATAAATAATATAATATAATAAATCGTTAAGTGCAACTGTTGTTCAAATGGTCCCCAAATGGAATACCGGTAAATCAGCCCAAATGTTGCTTAAATAAAAAAAAATGTAAAACAGTTAAAAACCTAAGTAACTGCAGATACAGACTATAAGCGGCAACTCTTTCATGTTGAGGATTATCACACCTACCTCCGATACAATACCTGCCGGACAAGTGAGAACATCTCTATTCCTTAACTGTTTCCAACGGAGTGTTGCTTAATTTAAAGGCAGTTAGTTTTTTTGTTGCTCGTTTCCTGAATATCAGGCATTTAGTTTTCTGAAGATTCACTTCTACTTTGTTCCTTATGCTGTAATTCTCCAATTTATTCAAACATCTTTGCATACCTTTAGCAGTTTCAGATAGCATAACCAGATCATCTGCAAATAGCATATGACTTAGAGATTTTTCGCCAACTTTAACCGGTTTGCACGAATCATCAAATTCGGCGCTAATGTCATCAATAAATATTTTGAAAATTGTGGGAGAAATAATATATCCTTGTCTAACGCCAATATTTGAAATCATATGAGGCCCATAACCTTGGCTAGTTCGTACCGAATAAGCACTTGACGCATACATAGATTCAATAGTTTTCATAATATTGCCATTGATACCAACATGTTTCAATTTAGTAAACATTGTCTCTCGGTGGACAGTATCAAATGCCTTACGGAAGTCTACAAATACTGCATATAGAGGTTCACTCTTCTTGAACAGTTTGACATTCCTTGCTTCATAGAAATAGACAAGCTCACCACCTACGAACAGATGATGATATTTCTGTCATGCATCCCCCCACATGTTCGGGAAAAAATAACAGATATTAACAAATTTATTATATTCATAACAAGGAGTACACTCCGCATGTGGAACAATTATCACGAGCTGCTTCGGGCATCTGATGATGTCATACCTGTTATTCCATCATTGTAGTATAGCAAATAACGTATGCACCCTTTCCGAGTATCCCAACCACAATATATTATATAGCATCACTAGCAATATACAAAGCTGACAGGACCCACATTATCATAACCATATTGTCAGTCTTATACAATTCATCTTACATGCCAACTCACTACTATGGTGCGTATTATCGATATAGTTATGTCACCCTTGTATAAAGCATCTTATTGCATCTTATCCCAACATTTCGAAACCCATATTTTTGGGCTAAACAGATATGTCGTCTATACACTTGTGTCTGAATTCTCTCATTACTTTATTACATAATTGATCAAATGAAAAACGTATACATATTCATCATGAATGTCCTCCTGTGATTGACTTATTGTACATGCTTACATGATGTATTCTTTATTGTGTTATTGTTCATTTGTATCATTATTTGCATAAATGTAGTCTAAGCTCTCCGTTACATGGAAGAATAAAGGATTATATATAAAAATTTGGAAATTCGTGTATTGATTATTTTGTTAAATATTTTACTTATAGAACTGCTCAAAGCTATAGCTCTATAATTGTTTGGATCGTGACGATCACCTTTTTTTTTATAGATAGGTGTCAGTGTGGACTCGCTCCAACATGTAGGATAATATGAAGAGTTCAGAACCAAATTAAACAACTTTGTTAAATCTTGTGCCATAATCGGTCCGACGGCTTTCAATAGTTCATTCCGCAGCCCGTCACTGCCTGGAGATTTATTATTTTTCAAACTCTTCAGAACGCCTATTACTTCCATGCAGGGTCGAAATTTCATCATTATTGAGATCGCAAATGATCTTAGGTTTGTCTGTTTTACATATTAAAGTATCTTTATCCCGATGAGCGCTGTTGCAATATAAATCATTAAAGAATTTAACAGTAATGTCTGGATGAAGATCGTCGTTATCTTTCCTACTATCATCTCTCATGTTTTTAATAAACTTCCAGTATTCACTCGGATCTGACGTTTCCATGTTTTCAAGTTCTATTGCAAATTTGTGTCGGAATAATTTAGCTCTATATTTAGTTTCCCTTTGATATGCTTTTTTGGCTGCGCAAAATTTTTCAATTAAACTTTTGTTTAGCGACTGCTCTCTCATTTCGCGCACAGCTTTTTGCATTATGCATTTTAGTGTTTTACACTTATCATTAAACCACCTACGGACGATCGGTATATGGAAACTATGCTCACAATTTCCGGAGGAAAAATTTGTATTCCTCTTGATCGGTCGCATAATCGCACATACAGCTTTCGGACAAAATGATATATGCAAACATTGTTTAGCGACCTACTCATGTGTAGTACAACATATCTTGTTAGACTGCCCGTCATTGCTACATATTCGGAATGACATGTGGTACCACATCATTGACAATTATGGCATTGACTGTTTCCTCTACCTAGACCAAATACCCCGTTTGCAGCTACTGTCTGCCCTTCTGGGATCGCCACCTAGAGATCTCGCTCTACTCTCAGATAACCACTCTAATCTGTCTCGCTTGCTCGTTAGGACATCTGCATTTATGTGGAAACGGTTTCATTTTGATAATGGTTAACTAAAGTGACCAGCGCTCTTTCGGAGTAGAATAGCGTTAATGTTCTATTAATTCATTTACTGTTATTTGGTAAATTATCTCTGTCACATGTAGCATTGGCCAATTCAGTACCATGCATCCTTCCGCCAAATATGTATATATTTAAAATTACCCATATTTCCTACATGTATACACTGTTTACAGTTTACGTACTATACACTTCACATAGCCTCACTAAGCTCACTTCAACGGACATCCATGAATCTTAGTATTCTCCCGGATGCATGATCACACAAACCATACCCATGTGTATTCTCCCGGATGCATGATAACACAAGCCATACCCATGTGTAATTGTATGTGTGTATACATATATAGGCGTAAGAATATATATATATATATAGCTATATATATATATATATATATATATATATATATATATATATATATATATATATATATATATACATGTGTATAGGTGTATATATACATATGCATGTGTATATATATATATATATGTATATTCATGCCATATAACTTTCGCAATTATCCAAACTTTGGAGTTATCTCGCTTGCACTTCAGATAACCGTCTTAACAAAGCATAACCTTTCTTTAACACAGCATAAAACGTCCCGCTTCAGCTCAATGCGAATTATTCCATACCCTTTACTTCATCATACAGCCATGTTCCATATATGCCTTGGTGTATATTTAATCAGATATACATGCACATATAAACGTGCATATATAGGTACCTGACCGTTACATATGTATTCATATATGTGTGTGTTGGTGTGTGTATGTCTACGTGAATGTATGTATATGAATATAAGCATATATATGTAAATGAACATTTATATATATGTATATAACCATGCATATATTCACGAGTTCTGGCGCGGCTGTGTACGTGCATTTGCGCTCTCGCGCGCATTTATATGTGTTTTCGTGTATATTTTCGTATATATATGTATATATGAGTATATACATGTGTATGTATATGTATGTATGTGTGTATCTATGTGTATGTATGTATGTGAGGGTGGGCGTGTATGTGAATGTGCGGATGTGTGATCGTGCCGGTGCTCGTGAGGGTATACATACTTATATGCCCTCAAATATGTTCGTATTTGTCTTTGTCAGTCAAATTATATAACCCTATATATTGTATAGCCAAATTCCTGCATGCAGGATGTATTTGTGTTCTCAATTTATTTATAATGTTTATATATATGCTCTTCATTATATGGAGGAATAAAGATATATATATTCAATAGTTCATTCCGCAGCCCGTCACTGCCTGGAGATTTATTATTTTTCAAACTCTTCAGAACGCCTATTACTTCCATGCAGGGTCGAAATTTCATCATTATTGAGATCGCAAATGATCTTAGGTTTGTCTGTTTTACATATTAAAGTATCTTTATCCCGATGAGCGCTGTTGCAATATAAATCATTAAAGAATTTAACAGTAATGTCTGGATGAAGATCGTCGTTATCTTTCCTACTATCATCTCTCATGTTTTTAATAAACTTCCAGTATTCACTCGGATCTGACGTTTCCATGTTTTCAAGTTCTATTGCAAATTTGTGTCGGAATAATTTAGCTCTATATTTAGTTTCCCTTTGATATGCTTTTTTGGCTGCGCAAAATTTTTCAATTAAACTTTTGTTTAGCGGCTGCTCTCTCATTTCGCGCACAGCTTTTTGCATTATGCATTTTAGTGTTTTACACTTATCATTAAACCACCTACGTTTTTTATATTGCTTAACTTTACCATTCTTTACAGTTTTGGATGCCGACTTATTCAGTCTTTTAAGAAGTTCCGTAAAGTCAGTTACAGCTTTTTCTGTGTCATTTGCGGTTTCTTCATAAGGCGATACTCTTAACCTCGATAATTCGTCTTGGAAACATTTGCTGTTAACAGTCATTATTGCCTTGTTTGCACTATCTTTAGTCCATTTCAATGAATATTTCGGTACAGTATATTCATATATAAACATATTATCGCAATTACTACTCTCTTGAAAATATTCTAAGTGAACAGCAAGTTGGCTGTGATCTGAAAATTCATTTGGATTTTTCACACAGAAATAGGACACGTCCGATAGATATTTCTCTGACACTATAATATAATCGACTACACTACACCCATTATATTGACAACTCGTAAAGTTCCCAAAAGAATCGCCGGGTGTTCTTCCATTGAGTATACGCAGTGACGCAGCTTTACATAATGAGAGGAGTTGTCGCCCAAAATGGTTTACTTTATCATCTAAACTTTCTCGTGCAGCGATTTCATCAACTTTATACGTATCGGGAAGGGGGCCATACCTATCGCAATCGTCTGTAACATAATCCGGCCGTTTCGCTGTTCTCGAGTTAAAATCCCCTCCCAAGATAACAAAGTCGTCCGACTTACAATCTTTTAAAAGTGTTTCAATGCTGTCGTACACGGAATCGTAATTGCTACTATGAGCCCAGAAAGTCGAGTTCTCAGGAGGAATATATATGGATATAAATACTACATTCGATTGCATATTGAAGACACTGCCACAAAATTCAACCCATATTGCGTATTGATTTAATTTCAAGACTCTAATTACAGAAGACTTATACTTATTCTTACAATAAAAGGCAATTCCTCCTCTGATTGTACTATTTGACCCTCTACTAAGATCAAAGCAGCAGTACCCTGGCATTTATATATCATCCATGTGCACAGAGTGGTGCCAAGTTTCTGATATCGTTATAAAATCATATTTTTCTAAATGCTTTCGGCAATCTTCATCGGTAATTTTATTCACAAAGCCTTGCGCATTCCAGGCAGTATGTGCAATTTTCCGCCGACGGCTATGGTTTTGCGAAAGAGAGCTCATATGTGTATATATATAGGTAACGATATTCGAAAAGGACTGTCGGGAATAGTCTAGATATGAACGTCAAAATTGAAATAGGCATATATTCCAGTCACATTGTATATATCTTTAAACTCTTTAGACCATCATTTCAACACTAGTCTACCTCATTAATTTTAAGTATCCAGACGCTGTTTCAACAAAACAATTATACCATTTTGCGTATATAATTGGACCAATATATAGCCGCGCAATTATTATCGTAAACGAATCATACACGGGTCCGTGAAGTTGGATCGAAGTTCGAAGTTCGAAATTCGGTGGAGATTCGCGTGAAGTTAGAATGAAGTTCGAAGTTCGAAATTCGGTGGAGTTTCAACCCCCACTTTTTTTTGCCTCAACTTCGTTGGTGTGGTCCAATTCGTGCTCCCCTGTTCGAAATTTTGGTCAAAAGTGATTTTTTTTTTACTTTTTCTGAGATACTGTTGGACTTAGAAAATTTAGCCACGGCGCTGGACTTAGAAAAATTCGCCTTCATATCAAGGTGCCGAAGAAGTGGCATTGTTTATGGCTGGATCGTGCTGAAACTTGGCATTTTTTACACTTCCCATAAGAAAAAAAAGTGGGGGTTGAATTTCAATCTGAATTTCGAACTTCGAACGAATCTCCACCGAATTTCGAACGCTCAGATTGAAATTCAAACCTATAGATCGAGTAATTTCTCGAAGCTGAGCGTTAGTTTGCTAGATTCTCTTATGGAAAGCGTAAAAAATGCCAAGTTTCAGCACGATCCAGCCATAAACAATGCCACTTCCCTTCGGCACATTGATATTGAAGGCGAATTTTTCTAAGTCCAGCGCCGTGGCTAAATTTTCTAAGTCCAACAGTATCTCAGAAAAAGTGAAAAAAATCACTTTTGACCAAAATTTCGAACAGGGGAGCACGAATTGGACCACACCAACGAAGTTGAGGCAAAAAAAAGTGGGGGTTGAATTTCAATCTGAATTTCGAACTTCGAACGAATCTCCACCGAATTTCGAACGCTCAGATTGAAATTCAAACCTATAGATCGAGTAATTTCTCGAAGCTGAGCGTTAGTTTGCTAGATTCTCTTATGGAAAGTGTAAAAAATGCCAAGTTTCAGCACGATCCAGCCATAAACAATGCCACTTCCCTTCGACACCTTGATATTGAAGGCGATATTGAAGTCCTGCGCCGTGGCTAAATTTTCTAAGTCCAACAGTATCTCAGAAAAAGTGAAAAAAATCACTTTTGACCAAAATTTCGAACAGGGGAGCACGAATTGGACCACACCAACGAAGTTGAGGCAAAAAAAAGTGGGGGTTGAATCTCCACCGAATTTCGAACTTCGAACTTCAATCTAACTTCACGCGAATCTCCACCGAATTTCGATCCAACTTCACGGACCCATCATACACTTATATTTATATAAATCGTGTTATATACCACGCATAATAGATTTATGCGACTATACTGCTACGCAATTGATTTGTTAGTACGGTAATATTATGTATAAATAAAACAGTCTAGATATATGATATATGCATATACATGTCTTTAAAAAGTTACCTACTGAGGTTTATGTTGGTTATTAATGTATTTCAGAATTTGTGCTAGTTGCTGTGAAAAAAAATATAGTTCATCTGTTCTAACACTTTGAAAACACTGTTCTTCATTCTGACGAACATTCTCGTGTCGATAGGAATTGATATTCCGATGTTCGAAGGCAAGTCCCATCTCATTACCAGTACCCGTGTCTCGCTCAGTTCCCGATACATCTGCCGGTGTTCCCCTGAAATGTTTGCACGCCGATCCATCACTGTATCATCATCACATCTGTCCACTGCGATCTCATTCATTTCCTCCTGGGGGTATTTGATATTCATTGCCAGAACTTTAGAACCATCTCTATTTCTTCAACTAATCTCTATGACTTCAACTAATCGTTTAGTGTCACGATATTAATAAACCGTTCGCTATTTTTCCAGTTGGTCTCAGTCGACGTTAAGGGCCAATATGAGCAATACTGCAGAGCGTTGGTCATAGGCTCAAATTATATGTTGAAAAATTGGTACAGATGACTCATTAGGGTAATGTCACACGATAGGAATCTTTGACATCAGATGACTTAGAGGGGCATATAGTCAATAAAGAGCGTCTATTATCATTTCAGAAGATATGTGGGAAATTTGGTGCACACAAGTGAAATGATGCAGGGAATGTCACGGGATTGGTTTTGTTGACATCACATGGTTTAAAGCGGAACTGAAAATTAGAAATTAAGATATATTTGTAACTTTATCCGGAGTGTAATGCAATGGGTGCTGTTTATCCCATATTGGTAATAATTGTTTTAACGACTTGAAGGGCCACTAATAATTAGTACAGATAGGTAATCTGACCAGGCAAATGTCACGGGATCGCCGTCTTTGACATTGTGACTTAATGCATTATATGCTCAATAAAGATGGTCTATTATCAATCAGTCCAGAAGATATATGGGGAAATTGGTGCACAAAAGTAAAATGACGCGGGGCGTGTCACGGGATACGGTATGTTTTGTTAACCTCAAACGATTTAAAGATCCAGCAATAATGCGCAATAACGAGCGTTTATTAGCAATTTAAAAAGATATATGTAACTTTATCTGAAAAGTCGTGAATAGGTGTTGTTTACCCAAGATTACCAACACCGGGTACCCATCTAGTATCCGATAATCCAGAGCACATTTAATCTTTCATCGTCAAAGAGTCGGCGCATGAACTATGCACAAAAGACCATGATCGGAAACATTACATCGCCAACGAATAAGCGCTATTGTTAATGACTTCAACTATTCGTTTAGTGGCACGATATTAATAAACCGTTCGCTCCTAGACACTACATAGTTTTATCCGTGCAATGGTTTTACTTGGGTGGAAAAGTGACCCCAATACCCCATATGAAATACACAGGAAAACACATGTCTCGTGTTACTTGTATCTGTACTAGTAATTGCAAAAGGGATCATGATTACTTATATCATATGAGTGAAATCACTTTTAATGTTCGATCTTTCCGACTACAAATAACATATATTGCGACGAAAGTTCAACATTAGCGGCGAACACCTGGAGTCTGTTAAATTACAAGTACCTGGGGCTAAATTTGCATTCGTTAGGGCGATTGATACATAACGGTACACATGCATGGTGGGCTACATTATGTGAACGTATCCATCAAATTAATCATGAATTCCATATGGGGTCGACCGATGACACGTCATAGCCGGTTATATACGCATTCTAAAAACGCTTAAATTTCTGCTAGATT
The DNA here is from genome assembly GCA_032622095.1 of Siphonodentalium dalli. Taxonomy (NCBI): domain Eukaryota; kingdom Metazoa; phylum Mollusca; class Scaphopoda; order Gadilida; family Siphonodentaliidae; genus Siphonodentalium; species Siphonodentalium dalli. The sequence continues at coordinate 101,052,820 of CP136069.1, read as the reverse complement.
GGTTGAAACTTCAATGGCTGATCACTATATCAAGTCAAAGGGGCATTGTCAGAACGGACACGCTACTGTATATTCGAGAAGTCAAGATGTGCCAACTAGCATAAATTATATGGACAAACAATATTATACTGACGTTCACAAAATGATTAATTTTACGACGATGTATATAGTAATACCGGAACCTCGGGGGAGGGGGTAACTCAATCGTCTTGACATAATAGCACACATGGTGAAAAGAGTATAGCATATACAACTGAAATATCAGCCCTCCCCACAACCCAGCTGGAACCGTAGTTCCAGTTGACTGTAAATCTTTTTTCAACGGATGTCTCATTTCTTCATATTTTGACATATACATGTCTCCACAATGATGGTGTTTTATTGACCAACTGATTACATGCTTATATATCTTTAATACCTCCTCTGTGGAGAGTCAGCTTATCGTTGGACTACCAAAGCAGAGGAACATTTTAAACAAGCTATGACATCTTCAATTCTGCGCGACGAAATTGAAAACTTTATGGGAGTCTCTATACGGGTAACAACGCATCCACATGCTAATGGCTGTGGACACACGTACCACAATAGCAATGGCATAGTAGGTGTGACAATTAATTATGGTAGAGTTTGGTGACAATTGGTCAACATAATTTATATGCCATAGGGAGTCGTGTCGCGCGCCGCATATTCGCACAGTGAGTCGACTGACCAATTAACCCATTGAGTTTCACCAAGGTTGATCTCTACTCATTACGTTTAGCCACATTGTATTCTCTACGATACATAAAATCGCACGACCGATCGTCCAGAATTATATTGTTTGTTAGCATTAAAAATATAACATTGCGTGTTGAGTAACGATCAACAGTGACAAGACATTCGGTTTGATAAACCATTGAGATGTCAATCTCGACGCTGATAGAGCTTGGAAAAGACTCATTGTGTGAATGTGCGGCGGGCGACATGTCTCGCTGTGGCACAGGAATATGACGACCAATTGTCACCAAAATTGCACCATAATTAATTGTCACACCTACTATGCCATCGCTACTGTGATACGTGTGTCCACAGCCAATTATGCAACAGCCTGACTACTATGTTCTTATCATGTCTGCCCAAATAATATGTTAACGAGCTACATCAAAATGGACGTATACCGAAAAGCGCCATCAGGCTTTTTGGATTTGACTTGAAACGTATTTTATGTGCATATAATACAAAAGGGATGGGGGCACAAGTTTTTTCAACTTATGAAGCCCCTCTCCCATGCAATACAGTCGATTTAGATACAAAATGTTTACAAGATGACAGCTGAACATATTTACATGCATGCATGATTTTGTGATTTTATGGTGATTGGTGTAGTGCCTTCCAGAGCATATTGCTATATGGGTTATGGATGGTTTGGTAGCTATAACATTTGTTGGGATTTATGTTATTTTTTTGTTCGTTTTAACTGCAGGGTTTTGTGCAAATGGGTATTTTCTTCATATATATATAAGTTAGTTAGTATATAAGTTAGTTAGTATTTTTTTCATCTATTCTATTCTATCTACTATATAATTTGAGACTTCCGTATATATATATATATATATATAGCTATATATATATATATATATATGTATGTGTGTATATGTGTGTGTACTTCATAGAATCGAAAACGGTTCGCTCGATTGAGTTCAAACTTTCCATCTAAATGTAAAAAAAACCCACGGGAATCGTCGTCGCGGCGTTGTGGAGAAGCTCAGAGCACCGTTTCTCCCTTCCCAAATCACCGCAATCGGCACCGCGGTGGTTAATCAAGTCATAATTTAATGAGCGTTTGTTTTTGACGCATAGCTATAAAGAGCGTCGGTTTACCATTCAACGTTATTAGCATCTGGAGAGAGATATACGGGAACAATATTTTTGAGTGGTTTCCTATGCGGGGATACTTATTGGATGCCATAGTACTCTTACAACATCATTGTTATAGTATGTACAAGAAAACTAAGATGCATGCATCAGGTCACCCATGAACTATTTAGCAATAGAATAATTCAGTTAGGTTGCGGTTTCACAACGTTACAACTGACATACGATTACACAAGACACACCTTGAATGTGGAACTGTGTAAGAGTGAATATTAATGTTCTAAATCCCATGTTTCACCTTTAGTTGTGATTGGGGGGGGGGGTGTCTTACTTTATTAACACGCAAGTAGTGTAATTAAGTACGGGTAATTAGAAGTAACAAATCGTTTAGTTTCTATCGTATCGACTGAAAGGGGTGAGCAGATTATTGGTGATGAATGTACTCGTTAGCTGTCAATATAATATGCATATTTGCCCCGTTACGTTTATACACTGTAGCATTGGCGGGCCAGAGTGTGTTGACATGTTAATTGTTTGGTTCATTAATAACAGATCAGCGGGGATTTGTCGTGAAAACGTACACGTATACGTGGAAATATGCTACGGTTACGGTTAAATTAATGGTTCTTCTATTACACCACCGTGTATACTCGGTTTAAATAGGTATATTATATAGGGACGTGTGCTCAATTTTGGTGTGGACCGATGATCGAAAAAACTAAATCGGAGGTAAATGTCGCAGGCCGGAGGACCATTTTTTTCAATAATTTTTAAAGAAATTGAGCAGTTGCAACAGAAGCAGCAAAAAAGGGTGTACAATTGGCAAATGATGAGGGGCGGTGTGATGTGTAACTAGGATTGAAATTAGATATGCAATTTGGAGATTATTGGATGAGGGATGTTATATTAATTATATTAAAGGGACGAGAGGGTTTAGTTGTCGAAAATATTTGTTCCAAACACCGTAAACAGATCAATATTAAAACGCATACATTTTGGTTCAAATATACGATCACTATCCCTTAAAGGAATACGGTCCTGAAAAAAACAATATTATTTTCTTTCAATATACCGATAATATATATATAAAATGTCCATTGGGCGCATATAATCTAATATTCGGCCGCCAATCGTTATTTTTATAACGATTCAAAAAAATTCCGAAGTTAGCCGAAGATTTTGTTGTAGACGAAGTCACGTGATCATCAGCCCGATCACGTGATTGTCACATGTAAACAGAAGCATAGCACGTGATCGATCACGTGGTAACTCATTGACAACGCATAGATACGCGACGGCGGTATTTTAAGTTTGCATGTAGTCGATCGCGGCCTTTGACGATTGTCGCGTTATCACACTGCGAATGCAAAACTTCGCCGAAACATCGCCTTTCTCGTAATTAAATGTCGATCTTTATCGTGTTATTATTACTATTATTATATGTATCGCGATGTGTTGTTACTATAAAGCCATGCCCGTATATTATTCAGTTTTGCGCGCATTTATCTATATAAACGCGTGCTCGTGTTTATATATATTTTTTCGTTACCGGAATAGTCCAAGTTATATTATATATGCATATCAAGATTGCATATATACGCGAAGACTTGCACAGTTATTAGGCAATTATCATCTCGTAAACATTCCAATTTCCAGATGACATTAGTCGTGTGTCAATAAAGAGCGTTTCGTTTTAATTATCGTAACGCGGTAAAACAACACACAATTGGTTTATTGCTGTCGGATTTAATCAATTATAATCAAGTCATTCATTACCAATATGATATGTTCATTTTTCCTTGGTTATGAATCATGTAATTATTTGGGCAATATGGTGTTTATATATATTTCGGAATATTGCTTCCCCCACCCCAAAACAATCTAGCCGACTGTCACTGGTGGAAATTCACTACATCTATGCATCGTTATTGACCTATTAAATTAGCACTCTAGCGATGCGGTCTATTGAATATCCAGGTCATAAATCGACCTCTATGTGGCAATTACGCATAACAATAGGGTTATAAACATCCAATCATATATAACACTTTTTGAAGGAGGGATAATAATCCGGTTTAATATGGAATCACATATTCAAGTGCTCTTTATTCGCAATATATCGTAATAGTGAACGCTCTTTATTGCGTCAAGGTAAAGGGACTCGACTTAGAACAGTTGTCATCGTGATTTTTTTTAATGATTACACCAATACAGGTCAATACATGTACACGAACTTCCGATATGCATGCTTTATATATCCTTCCAAGTCATAGCAATTTCCGCTTTATTAAACTCTTTTTATTCGTACCATATTAGGAAAACTCTTAACATGGAACGCTCTTTATGGAGCCATGGTGAAGGAAATGGGGAATCGACTAAGAATAGTTGTTATCGTGATTTATTCAACATACTCTCCACTTTAACTGCAATTGTATGTATTCGTAACCATGACTGACTTGTCAAATTAAACGCTCTTTATTTGGTATATGTAATCGGTTTCTGATGATTGCGCAACGGGTTTCCCACAGAAATGCCGCCAAATGGCACGTAAACGAACATCGTTTGGAAATGAATACAGCATTATACCTAACTGAGAGTCACTAGACCGGCCACAGCCGAAAACACTGCATTTATATGGCAATGTTACGAATGAATGATTGTAAATACGGGACACTCGGGGCATATATACGGAAAATTAAAACAACATCGTGAACACGCGCCCGAATAGAGTTCACATGCCTGCTCATGTTTTTATAAGCTTTATTTTTGACACGAAAGTGTTACCTACCCCGCTCAATCGGCCTTCTATAGTTTTTTTGTCAAAACAATAACTTTCCAAACAGCGCTTAAGACAAATCACAAGTGAATATAACTCACCGCGCGATGACAATTAACCATGTGTACACAATGCTATTGATATGCCCCGCAGTAATTCCATCACGCTCACGAGCTGATGTCTATTCCGGATTTTCCATCGTCATATAGGTAGACACAAATAACTCCGATTCCGTGTTTTTAATTAGTTTACCTCGCTTGACGTCATGCGAGGTTTTGCGACGGAGATAGCCGACAACCGGTGGCGGTATTATTTATTTATTTCTCGGCTTAATTATTACGCGATTTTTATGGGACTTGGATTATTGTGATCACAATAGGGGTGGCTTTCCGATAGAGTTTTGTTGTTTCATGAGCACTGTAATCCCTTAAACATCATGCTTACATAAAGACCTACTAAATTTTACCTAAACAAGAGTCTGATTGTGTTATAGAAGGCAGCATAATGCTACTGGCTAATCACACACAAATGGTATAAACGCTCTTTATTATTTCCAAATAAGGAATTGAGCAACAAAGAACGCTCTTTATGTTTACCATCATAATATAAAGAAACACCAGGAAAGTAACTTTTTATGCTTTGTTTACATAACAGTCGGCAAATTTACGACTATAACATAATGTTTATGAGATATTTCTCATTTGTATGTTAACAAAGTCTGTCTATATTTGAATATTATTTCGTTTGTAGCGGTGGAAATATGTTCACATGATACCCACCAAGGCCTTCATACCTTTAAGGTATACTACAACTGTTTTTCTTTTCAATAGCAGAATACAGAATGCTATTAAGAAGTGACACAAAACACAGAACATTTGTTTTAATTATAAGTATTAAGAAGTGAGAGATATGTGAGTCAAGGAAACCAGTAACGAAAGGCAATATTAACATGATTTGTCAGAGAATAATTGTTTACGTTCCAATGAATATGTACTGGAAACAAACTGTCTGTACCAGACTTTCATAAACACAAATTATGTATTAATGATCATTAATGGTGTAACGACATATTTCGTTCTTTAATGTCTCAAATGAAAGTGTCAATGACACTGTAGCTCAACTTTGAGAAGAAGTTAAATTTGTGTGATGAGCAATGAATGGAAAGATTTAGAATTGAATTTGGAAATCCAAGATGGCCGCTGGCAGCCATGTTTTTTTGTCGGAATGTCCCCAAAATGACTCATTCTCATCTACATTCCAATTTCAACAGCCATGCAAAATTTCATGATGATCAGACTAAAGGTACGACCGGTAGCCCGTGCTAAAGGATTTAGTCATACAAAGATTAAAATCCAAGATGGCTGCTGGCGGCCATGTTTTTGGGTCAAATGATCCCAAAATGACTCGTTCCCATCTACATGTCATTATTAACATTCTTGACAAATTTTATGATGATCAGACTGAAAGTACGACCTGTAACCCGTGCTAAAGAATTTAGTCATACAAAGAGTAAAATCCAAGATGGCTGCTGGCGGCCATGTTTTTTGGCCGAATAACCCCAAAATTACTCGTTCCCATCTACATGTCAATATTATCATCCATGACAAATTTCATGATGATCAGACAAACAGTACGACCTGTGGCCCGTGCTAATGGATTAAATTTTGAAATCCAAGATGGCCACTGGTGGCCATGTTTTTTGTCCGAATGACCCCAAAATGACTCGTTCCCATCTACATTCTAATTTCAACAGCCATGACAAATTTTATGATGATCAGACTAAAGTTAAGACCTGTAGCCCGTGCTAAAGATTTAGTCATATAAAGACTAAAATCCAAAATGGCTGCTGCGGCCATGTTTTTTGGCCGAATGACCCCAAAAGGACTCGTTCCCATCTACATGTCATTATTAACATTCTTGACAAATTTCATGATGATCAGACGAACATTACGAACTGTAGCCCGTGCTAATGGATTGAATTTTGAAATCCAAGATGGCCACTGGCGGCCATGTTTTTTTCCGAATGATCCCAAAATTAATAATCTGGTCTAAATGTTGATGTCAACAGCTATGACAAATTTCATAATGATCCGACCAAAGGTACGACCTGTAGCCTGCATTGTTGACGCCTTACGTACACACATACACACGGACGACAAAGCCATGGCAATAGCTCAAACTTTACAATTTAACGACATTTTCGGTCTTTAACAGTTTAATAGGGGCCCCCGGTGGTCCAGTCGGTAGAGTGCCAGGTAAATTACGTCGTCCCAGGCCGTCCAGCGCTGACGAAGCTGGTTCTAACCCCACCATAGGGAGGGTGACCGGAATCGTGTATCTGGGCAAGTTTGTCAATTGCTTTCCGGGGGTCGGTGGTTTCTACACGCAGTGGAACAACTTCCCGGTGAAATTAAGGCTCTGCGTGGTCTTTCCTCCACCCGTAAAATTGACAACGTCGTGTGTGGCCTAGCGGCTAGAATGACGATAAACCCTAATAAACAACAGCAACAACAATTAATAGTTTAATGACATTTTTCGGTCTTTATAATATCTCAAGATATAGGGGATATTTGGATCTCTAGTTTAACGACATTTTTCGGTCTTTATAGTTTAACGACATTTTTCGGTCTTTAATATCTCAAGATAGAGGGGCCCTTAGGGGGTATTTGGATCTCTAGTTTAACGACATTTTTCGGTCTATGATAGCAAAATGGAAGAAGTACATATTTGGAAGATGTGGTGGCCCTAAAAAGGAAAGTTGTTTGGTGGTCTTGAAATGCAGTTTTTCTTAACAGTCTTCCTTGATTAAAGTGATGTGAAACACTCCGGCAGACACCGGGCAGAGTGATCAAATAAATAGAAATTAAGAATAATCTTTCTCAAAGTAGTTATTTGTTACGAATATTAATCCAAATGGATGTTACACAACGTCATTCTTATATATTAGTTAAATGCAATGACTCTCGATGGCAAAATAATTTTTGTTTAATTACAGCCGATAGTTGCGCCCCGAATCGAGATGTAAATATTTACAATTTGGAGTAGTTCAGACGATGTTCTATATGAAGTGGTGTGGTAGATCTTTTTGGAAATTTTCAGTGATGTTAGTAGAATGATAACATTCCCCACGTTGGAAAAGTGCCTGAGCACTAACTTATTAATTTCTCGCTCCCGAAAAATTCCATAATATGTCTTTAAACATATATATAAATCTCCGAAAAAAAAAATTCTAAAGCATTAAACGATTTGCTATATTTCCACTAGGGCATATATTTCATCTGATTTTGCGAGAATCCATATATACTTTTTCATGAGAATCCAGGGTAATTTGCGAGAATCTAGATTTGGATTCTCGCCGAAATATAAGCCCAGATTTCACTCTGAAGTGTGCCTAAATGGCATAAATTGTACCTTGGTTCCCATGTTCGCTATAAACTAGCTTTAAATTCGCAAACCAATGAATTTTTTTTCTTCAGAAAATTTACATTTTTATGATTCGCGACATAAATTGTCACCAATAAAAACAAATTTGATTCATCGTGGAAGTTAGTCGGTGACTATAAATAATGTCACCATTCAACTGAATGTTGTTGAATTCTATTGAGATGTGGAGCAGACAATATATTGGGAGGCTCGGAGGCTCCATAGCATGAGGCCCCCACCCCCTTTTTCGTATGCCGTATTCCATGCCCTGTTATGAGGTACGCCGTATTTCCGGCCCCTCTGTTAGGAGGTATTCGGTATTCCAAAAATACCGGTATTCGTACGCCGACCTTCCAAAAAATGAAGTTTTCATATATTTTTATGTATTCCATATGGTATTCCGTATTCCAACTTCTGTGTTAAGTGGTATTCCGTCTTCCATGGGGGTGGGGTGGGGGCCTCTAGCATCTGCTCCTCAATCCTTACCAGATGTCAGTAAAAGTTTCCCATTTCATTATTTCAGTTCTTTAGCAATCTTAATCATTATATGTAATGCCCTGACCATGCTCAATACTAGCTTGAAATTGGCGAAACAATGAATTTTTTTTCTTCAGAAAATTAACATTTTTATGACTCGCGACATAATTGTCATCAATAAAAACAAATTTTATTCATCGTGGAAGTTAGTCGGTGACTATAAATAATGTCACCATTCAACTGAATGTTGTTGAGCATATTTCAACCAATTTTGGAAGTTTAAATGAATATTTTCTTCACACTCAAAGTCAATTGACAAATTTCAGGATTTTAGCCTGCTTCGTTGGGACCAAATATTTGTTGTGCACACTGAAGGAACGTCTACCATCACTCGATAGGCCAGATTATGCCCTGACCATGCTATAAAGTATTAAACTAGCTTGAAATTGGCAAAACTATGATTTTTTTTGGTTGAACAAATTTACATGGGAATCTCCATAGAAAACGGTTATATTTCGATAAAAACGAAAGTAATGCGAAATGAAAGTCGGCACTGGCCAGAATTGTGCAGAATAACATATGAGTCAAGTTATATGCGAATATTTGACCTCATTCGATTAAATAGTCTCGTATTTAAGGAATCAATGCCAATGGCGCTCGGACATGTGGAAATTTTTTCCGTCGCACTCGCAGACTGTAAGGCGGAATTGTAAAATGTAAACACGCATTACCTTTTGTGAGAATAACACAAGCGCAGACTTTATCAAAGTAATGCAATACACAACAACAAATAGGATAAAACGGATATAAAAACGGTATAAGTGAGAATAAACGTGGAAACAGTTGACAACATTTGTTCGGTTATTCGGCAAAACCGAAGGTATAGATTTATGGTCACTAACAAGAAATTCAATTAATTGAGGAAAAACACCCACTGTCCTGAGTGGTATTGATAAGCTGTTGGGGGGGGGGGAGAGATATTAATTGTGTTAAAGTGCAATGGGAAGTAATTGCGGTTAAGGGTAATAAGAAATGTCTTATTGCATTCTCATTGGGCTTAATCATAATTAGAGATTCCTTAAGTTATTGCGGTTAATCGAAATTGTCTATTAAATGTCAATTTTGATTCCCATAGAGATCATCAATGATGTCTATGCGCAGGGTCAACGTGCCAATCTTCTCTACTTGGATTCCAATTGTTGGCTCATTAAATATGCACATATGCTTAAGATACAGTCGTGCACGAAGCGAGCTCCCGTAAGTCGGGTTTTGGATCCCATGCAGTTAATGAAAATATCATTGAAATAATCAGTTTCCCCCAATTGATAAACAACCATATATTCAATATACATGTTTTGGAGCAGAATTAGGCAGTCCATATTGGACGCCATCATGGAATTTATTTTTTTTGGTTTAATTTTCACACATATTTATTAGTTATGTGGATGGAGTTCTCATTAAACCTCACATCCTTATATTGGTTACAGTAATGCCCAAAGTAATTGACCACTTAACCACATCAGAATTATTGGTAATTTTTCAGCATTTAAAATCCTGACAAATTACCCATTATTCAGCTGTGGTCAATTACTTTGTACATTACTGTATGAGGATTGAGTTATCATTACACCTCAAATCCTTATATTGGTTACATTAATGCCCAAAGTAATTGACCACTTAACCACAGCAGAATTATGGGTATTTTTTCAGCATTTAAAATCCTGACAAATTACCAATAATTATGCTGTGGTTAAGTGGTCGATTACTTTGGACATTACTGTATGAGGATTGAGTTATTATTACACCTCAAATCCTTATATTGGTTACAGTAATGCCCAAAGTAATTGACCACTTAACCACAGCAGAATTATGGGTAATTTTTCAGGATTTAAAATCATGAAAAAATACCCATTATTTTGCTGTGGTTAAGTGATCAATTACTTTGGACATTACTGTATGTAGATGGAGTTAAACCTCACATCAGTGTGTTGGGGATTTGGACCTTGACTTGGGACCTTTTGTTTTTAACGCGACAAATGCGCGTACACCTTATACACAAATTTCTTATGTAACCAGAGTTTTTCTTGGATAAGATGAGTTTGAAGCCTGCTTACATTTCAAAATGTTGTCAGTTTTATATTGTCTGCAGCGGAACTCAACGCGTTGAAGCAAAAGTTAGAAAAGATAAAATGTGTACGTAATGAAACTATAATACAACTGAAAAAATAAACTGAGGGAGGGGTGGGCGATACAGGGAACTAAGGGTTGAACCGATATAAATTTGTAGAGCGATAACGACCGATGTTGACATAATATGCATCTGAACTCTACTGTTGCAACATGGCTATAAAATAGGGGGGTGTCAGAATCTTAGTCATCTCTATATAGTGCCAGAATAGTCATCTATAAGATGTTGGGTTGGTTATATGGACTCGGAGAAAAAGTGGTTTGTACCGATGAACTGACATAAATTAGTGGAGCGATGTTGCATCGCGACTGTACTAAAGCAGCAATGATGTAAAATGGGGGGGGGAGGAGTCTGAAATTATCTATCTTTATAGATGGCACCAGGATTATATAGATAGGAATAGCAATTGATATACGTATACAGTATACTATAGTAATACCATAGACATATAAGTACAAATATCACGTGATAAAATATTACGTTACGTGAATATACCGATGAAAGAAATAAATAAATTGGACCGGGATTAGAGGTTGGGTTGGTTATATGTGGATAATTGGATATGGAATTCATACCGATGAAACGATACAAATTAGTGGAGCGATAATGACCAATGTTGACACTTACCGCTATACTTAAAGTAATTGACCACCAGCAACGTGGTGTCACCCCGTTAATACTGCGGTACTATACCGCGGTATCCTCCAATACCGCGGTACTGATACCGCTTGTTAACGTATGTGGGAGTAAATACCTCCCCTCAAAGTGTTCCATGAAAATCACTGCGGTATTCAAAAAAATTAATGCGGTGCCCGCTAAAAGACCGCGGTATCATCGCCCAATACCGTAATTCCACTGCCATGACCGCCTCGATACAGCTACCGTTTATTACCGGTATCACCGTGGTCATGACCGGGGTATCACCCCGTTTTTCTGGTCAATTACTTTGAGAATAGCGGTAGTCAGGCTACGCGCGGGAAAAAACAGGGGTTGATACGATAGACCAAAATAAATTTGTCAGGTGATAATGACCAATGTTGACCTATAAAGTAACGCGACTATACTGTCGCATAATTATCAGGTGTAACCGGTCAAATATGAACTCTAGTGACCAATATAGAACAGGTCAGAAAACATTCGCAGGGCCCTAATTGGCCTAAAATTTATTTAACACTCCATTTGCCATTATTGGCATTAAAATTGATTTATGTCGATAAAACTGTCATTTTTCAAAATTTTAAGCTGAGACTTGGAGTGTGTTGGTGGGATAGCTACATATTCGTAAAATGACGGAGTACAGCACGCAATTATGTTTTAGATGGAAGAAATGAATTTTTTTCAATGATAAAATTTAACATGGAAATTTGAATTTACCATTAACATCGATTTATGTCGATAAAACTGTCATTTTTCAAACTTTTAGGCTGAGACTTGGTGTATGTGCGTGTGATACATATATGTTCCTAAAATGACCGAGTCCAGCGCGTAATTATGTTTTAGATGGAAGAAATTGAATTTGACATTTTCACAAAAACACGCCAATTCCGAATCCAGATGACCTACTTGCAGACTGGACGAGCGCTCGTTAATATTCATGCCAAGAAATACAGGCGTCAAACTCATCTTTTTGGAAGGTTAATCCGATATACACATATTGAAATAATCCTTCCAGAACACCTTCCAAGATATAGAAGAATATTTTAATAGATTAGGACGCCAAAACAGTCGTAATGAAAGAATTAAAATGCACATCGCGTCCGCTTCGATTGTCATCGGCATTGGAAAATTAGACCATTGTATCTGTTTTGCGCATGCGCAAGTCACTTTCCATATATGGGATTTGTGTTAACATGATCACCGATCAATCCATTAACCAACAAATTACCACGCAATTATCTTAGCATAAAAATATATTGTAATTTATGCAACTACGACCCTGGTAACCCTGATAACTAATAAAATATACCGGCCAATTCATTTTAAGATCGTTATTTCACTTTGCTTTAAGCATAAATACACTCTTAAACGCACATAAACGACCCATTGGCGTTAAAATTAAATATACTCGGTATTTATTATATTAGTTTTTTATTGCTCAGTATAGAGTTAGACCCTTGACACCTGTCAATATATTTGGGCTGAATTCATATGATGCGGTATTATTCCTCGAAATAAACAACAAAGCAGTCGTTACTTCGAAATGTCGTTTGGGCTAACATTTACACAAATCCTTCGCGTGTTCTCCTCAATTGGCACGCATGTTCTCAGTCGACACACAGGTTATCCCAGAAAGTCGTGTGAAATAAACACCCAAGGTTTGGGTGAAATGACACTTAGGTCAGGGCTTAGGGGGGGTAGTTAGTGTCGATATAGGCATAATGCTTCTCAGAAATCCCGGTTACAAACCAACACTCACCATTTCGTCTTTTGCACCAGATACCAACACCTCGACCGATCGGGACAAAACTTGGTACGTGAGTGTAGTTTGACCAGGTGGTAGTCGTTGTCGTATTGGCGAGCCCGTGCGACGCCCGTGCAGCGCATGCGCAGACGAGATCTCGGAAACGGGTGGAGCTATCGACTTGAAATTTGGTGTGTGAATGTATCTTGCCCCGGATACGAATTTTATCGGGTCGCCGAGCCCGTGCGACGCCAGCTTCGCGCATGCGCAGACCAGATCTCGGAAACGGGTGGAGCTATCGACTTGAAATTTGGTTTTTGAAGACAACGTCGGGCTCAACAATTTTCCATCGGGTCAGTTCTTTCCGCCCGATGTACCTTAAATCTTTTAGGGACGGGTACCATGATTTCTCTTGATTAAAAAGGCACAAATAACTCGTTGAAAAGCCAAAAAAATGTCATGTTTCTGACCAACGCCGCCAGTGGCGGGCTAACCTGCTAGTCTATACTATATATTTTGAGACTTCCGTTTATATATATATATATATATATATATATATATATATATATATATATATATATATATATATATATATATATATATGTACTTTATAGAATCGAAAACGGCTGGCTCGATTGAGTTCAAACTTCCCATCTAAGGGTAAAAACCCACGAACACCGTAGTTGTCGCGTTTTGGAGAAGCTCTGAGCAACCTTTATCCACTCCCAAATCACAGCAAAGGCAAGGCGTGGGTTAATCAAGTGATTATTTAATGAGCGTTTGTTTTTGACGCATCGCTATAATAAAGAGCGTCTGTTTACCATTCAACGTTATTAGCATTTGCAGAGAGATATACGGGAACATTGAGGGGTTTCCTATGCGGGGAGATTTATTGGATGCCATAGTACTCTTACAACATCATTGTTATAGTATGTATGACACTTAGGTCAGGGCTTAGGGGGGGTAGTTGTAGGCATAATGCTTCTCAGAAATCCCGGTTACAAACCAACACTCACAATTTCGCATTTACGCAAACGTATACGGGAACAAGTGCTTTCCTATTTTTAGAACGCAACACATGATACCAAACAAAATTACGTCGCATTAGTGATGGCGTTCACGGCGGGATTAATTGACTGTCCGCTCTTTGCGAGGATGGCGTTCACGACGGGATTAACTTTGCGGAGACTAACCTCTGTCAGGGGCTGCTCAATGGCCACGGGCAGGTTTTAAAAAATCATACCTCTTCTGGGTCTGGGCGTGTATAGACATGAGCGTGTTGTGTTCCTAAGAACGCGGAGCGTGTTGTGTTCCTAAGAACGCGGATCGGGTAAGTTTTTCCGCCCTAGGTGAGCTCAAACTTCGTATATAAGTGTAAAAAACACACGGGGATCGTCGACGTCGCATTGTGTGAAACATTCTTATGTCTGTCGTTCCTAGGAACGGGGGAATTTTTCATCGGGTCAGTCTTAACCTTCAAACGGGTACCCACAAATTATATATTGTGACCCCGACATGACCTTGACCTTGAAAATGATCAATTCAAGGTAAAATCGGGTAAAATATTGAAAAACCCAATATTAACTCATTGAAAAACACAAACAAAACATAAAACATTGTCATGTTCTGACCAAGCACGCCAGTGGCGGGCTAACCTGCTAGTACTATATATTTTGAGACTTCCGTATATATATATGTGTGTACTTTATAGAATCGAAAACGGCTGGCTCGATTGAGTTCAAACTTCCCATCTAAGGGTAAAAACCCACGAACACCGTAGTTGTCGCATTTTGGAGAAGCTCTGAGCACCCTTTCTCCACTCCTAAAATCACCGCAAAGGCACGGCGGGGGTTAATCAAGTGATAATTTAATGAGCGTTTGTTTTTGACGCATCGCTATAAAGAGCGTTTGTTTACCATTCAACGTTATTAGCATCTGCATTGAGATATACGGGAACAATACTTTTGAGTGGTTAGACGAGATCTCGGAAACGGGTGGAGCTATCGACTTGAAATTTGCTATGTGAATGTATCTTGCCCCGGATACGAATTTTATCGGGTCGCCGAGCCCGTGCGACGCCAGCTTCGCGCATGCGCAGACGAGATCTCGGAAACGGGTGGAGCTATCGACTTGAAATTTGGTATGTGAATGTATCTTGCCCCGGATACGAATTTTATCGGGTCGCCGAGCCCGTGCGACGCCAGCTTCGCGCATACGCAGACCAGATCTCGGAAACGCGTGGAGCTATCGACTTGAAATTTGGTTTTTGAATAGCCCGGACAACGTTGGGCTCATCTCGGAAATGGGTTGAGCTATCGACTTGAAATTTGGTTTTTGAATAGCCCGGACAACGTCAACTTCGTTAATGTTGAGAATTTGAAGGCTTTCGCGAGTCAATTTATCAGCGAGGACGGCTCGCTCAGACTGATACAAGGGGCAACTAAAGAAAAAATGAAAGACATCTTCGGATGGATTTCCACAGAAGCACACAGGGCTATCGGAGATATAATTGTTAAACATATCAGAGCGGAGTTCGCTACATCTATTTCGGATGCCACAGTGTAGAATGTTTTTTTTCTTCGTTGTCCTGCATGTGTAGAAGTACAAAGGAGGGGCAGGTTTTTGGAATGATATCCATCAGCTTAAAGAGGGAAAACCCGTATCAGACATGTCTGATGCAATAACTACCGATGAATGGGTTAGCTATTTCAAAAGCACCATGAGTAAAACTTCTAATAACAAAAACTGGTTTAATACGTTTGAGTAAAATCGACATGTGTGTCTCGCGCAAAACGACACGCTATACGTCATAACTTTGCACCGGCATGAATTCCGAGAAACGCGTGTATGGTATATAGTGCAGCGGCCAAACGCCAAAAGTGGTCGGGTACCCCTACCCACGGTAGAACAAGCTGTAGCCAAATTTTTTTTGAAGGAGAAATATATACTGCTGAAAATGATAGTGAAAAATAACGGAATTGGTGGTGGCTATTGTCAAATCGACGATGAACGATACCCACCAGCTACTTTTCCCAGAAATTAACGATTTTGGTAAAGCGAGTCCTGCGGCTATGTCCTAACATATTTTCCAACATTGTTGGTGTTACAATTACAAAATCATACCATATCTCTACTTGATATTCAAAAAGTGTGGGTTAATTTTTATTTTCCTGCCATTTGGAGCCGAAACATTTATTTTTTGCTGAAAAATCGCTCTTTTTCACAAAAAATATTATCTTTCAAATATTATCATTCAAACGGATATTGTAATAATGTCAAAATATGTAATCCATATTGTGTAGTAGTTATCTGATAAGAATATTAGAGAAAAAAGTTAACCGAAATTATGAACGGGTTGCGAGATACTCGATTTGAGCTGCCACTCCCCAAACACGTTTTTGGTCGAAAAATTACATATTGTTTTTAACAACTTTACAAATATTTTCTAATTGATCTTAATGGGACCCAATATGAATCTTGTACTGAAAGTTTTGTCCGGAGATACCGTTTAATTGATTACATATGTGTGCATGGCCCGATATTGGTCTCTTTCTTGTATCTGAATAATTGTCTTTAATGCGATGCGATATATGTGATATAAAATGAGATATTTATTGCATGTTGCCATATGTGTGATACACGGTGACCGTGTACGTTTTTTTCGTTTTGCGTCGATAATTTATTTCACTTACTGCAAATGAGAATTATGAATATTGAATTACAATTTAAGTTAATTCGTAGTGGTAGTTGACCTTTTATTCATAACACATGACATAATAAATAACTACAGTCTACACCATGCGGGACGAGTGCAAAGTGATCGTAATTCGTGATTTGAAATATAATCAGATTCAAATCACGAATTTACCGATCTACTGTGCGACGGTTGGCCTTTAATGTACAGCACTTGGTACTGTACTGTACTGTGCGAAACGAAATAACATATTCTTAATATGGAATTAATTGTTATCATAAGACCACATAGTACATAGATGCATCTGATAATCCATAAATATTTTCTGGAATCGAAAAAAACACATAATTATGCACGAACAAATCTGAAGATACATGCATGCAGGTTCAGGCGAATTCGGTCAATGGGGAAAGTTACACCATGATGTTGTTCGTCAATTTTCGTTGAAATCGACACGGTGACATCATACGAATGAAATGAACATTATGGAATTGACATGTCTTCTCCATATAGTATCTCAGTAACAATACATTTCTGAAAGTGGCTAACCTTCGAGTCGACAATTTTTGTAATCGCTGTCAAAAATACAAGAAACAATTTCTTATATTTTTCGGGATTATCCCCACGTCCAAACTTTTATAAACGAAATTTCAACAAGGACAAGAAATAAAAACCAATTCCCCGTTAATCTAACAAACAAGAATATCATTATCGGTATAGATCATGAACACAGAAATTCAAAAAGTAATCTTTTCCTACTGGTTTTGAAACAATATATATAGGACAAAATTCCCACGCAGTTGTCGTCTCGTTTTTTCCTTTGGGATCTCAAATTTAGGCATGAATGCGAAAGATACAACGCAAAATGTAATATGAATCGTGACTTCGATAATCAGTGCATGGCTGACACTTCGAAATGCCTTAAAAATAAAATAATAGTATTATAAATTGAAATCCCGATTTTTCAGGCCCAAAGTACACATGACCTTAAACGTGACCCTGATCAACACAGAAAATAAATCAATTACCCGGTACTCAAGCGACAGATTTATCTAATTTCAATACTGTGCATTGTTTTATGTTTAATGATAGATTATACTTGGGGAATGTCAATGAAACAGTGGTTTTCTTGAACACATCATAACAGTTTTCAGTCACAGTCCGAAATTCAAACGACGCGAGCGTTGTGTATTTTCCCGATTGCTGTCGAACCAATATTTACAATATTTAAAATACAGTTTCAATATGGTTAAAATTTACTAATTATATTATTTATGGTAAATTCAGAGCTTAAATTAATTAAAGCTGCACATATTGTTTGGAACTCTGATTTTGCAAACCTTAAATATTACACACTATCGACCACTTTAGCTGTCTAATAAGAGAAATTTAAAGATCTTTGGAAGACAAAATATTAATTTATTGTTCTTTATCACCATTGTTGTTGCTACAGAAAGCCCATTTCGGACAATAATATGTCAAGGTAATATCTAGTATCGCTGATTCGTCTTTCTTTTAAGTTGAGAGCTGTATGCAAACAATTTCCGAACACAATATATGCCTTTAACTATTTTATAATTACTTGTCACAAGTGATAAAGCAGGCCAGGGCATGGAATAGTTACTCTATCCCATGTCCTGGATTGAGAGAATGATGGCGTGTATGCATTTTGTCACTTCTTCCTTTGTTATTCTCTATTCAATAAACAAATTAAAAAAAAAAATAAGATACCAAGTTTAATCAAATAATTTTCTATAAAATAATAAATATAAGAAGAAAAAAATATATATATAGTATCTCAGATGCAGCGCTCACCAAGCGTTAAGAAATATATTGGTTAAATTCAGTAAAAATGTTCTTTACATATATACATATACACCTCGCCAATGGGTATACCAATACCCTACACGGCCATTCGTACATATACACTTCGCCCATGACAATTCAGCCACTCGATGTATACTCACACACCCCATCCGTGATCATACACCATGTCCATCATATATACAACCATGACCACCATGCCACTTCATATATACCCACACGCTGCCAATGACCATCCAGCTATACTCAAGGTATGCGTATACACTTCGGCAGCCATTCCATGTACACCAATATACATTGCACATGAGCATACAACCAGTCCCTATTTATTCATACACCCACAGTCCCACACATGATCGTACAACCAACATATGTATACATATACACCATCCATGACAATAGTATCCCAAGGCACGTATGTTTATACCACATATGACCATGCAGCCACTCTATGTACATAAACAACACACATTTGAACATAAAAATACTATAATTATACCCACACACCTATAATCCTTGTATAGCTATTCACTTCAAGCATGACCTTTCCCCTTGTATACCTATACATCTCAATATGCACACACCACCCCATCACAATGTAGGCTATATAACGAACCAAAGTATAGATTCTCTGATATTCCCTCCAAAGAAGATTCACATAAGGCTATATCTCCTGGTTTCGTCGAATGAATGGACCCCACTCGTAATTTCGAGTATAAATTAGGCAAATCGTACTTCTGGGTAGCCTTGGTCGACAGCTATACTATTCATGGTTATAAACTGCTAGTATACCAACATCAAAGTGAATATAGTTATACCTTGTCGAGAGGGGAACGGAAACATCTTTAATGAATTTAACCAGTTTATTTCTTTTCTTGACGCTGAGCACCACGGCGGAGATACTATACCGAGAAGCGTGTCCAGTTCATAGCTGTTCATTTCATTCAATTGTGTCACCGTGTCGATTTAAACGAAAATCGACGAACAACGCCATCGTGTAACTTTCCCCATTGACCGAGTTCGCCTGAATGTATCTTAGGTCTGCTTTCTTCATAATTATGTGTTTCCTTTCAAAGCCAGAAAATAGTATATTTATGGATTATCACATGCATGTATGTACTATATAGTCTTATGATAACAATTAATTCCTTATTAAATATGTTGTTTCGTTTCGCACAGTACCGCACCGTACCAAGTGCTGTACATTTTTTTTTTTTTAAACATATTTTATTGTAATATAAAATTACAAGAGGGATCGGGGCACAAGTTTTAACAACTTAAATCCGCCCCTCTCCCATTAACATTTTAACAAATACAAAGTAGATGACGAACATAACATATATACAGGATGATGTATGGTGTGGTTGTGATTGCTGTCAGTCCTATCCTGCTTTTGAAATTTCATCTGAGGTAGTCAACATTTGTAACGCAAAGGAGGATCTCGCCTATATTTGTTAGCGGAGGGGGCCTAATTAAAGCGTTTCGTTGATGAGATGTATGAATAAACAAAATGGAAAAGAATTTCATTGCGTCGATTCGATTCTGATGATATCCCTGTGAGTAAGGAGGAAATGTTAGATATTATAAATTGGTGGGCTGCAATCTTATTGAAGAGTTCGCATCTTTCGGTGGTATACAGGGGGCACTCAAATAAATAATGAAAGGCATCTTCGACTTCGTATCGACATGTGCATTTAGAGGTATCAGAGATAAAATTGTTGAACATATCTGATTTTAATTCACTACAATAGTTGCGAATTCTGCAGTGTAAAATGCTTAGTTTTCTTGCACCATTAATACAGAATTGGGGAGGTTTCGTGGGCGGGTCAATTAATTTCAAATTCATCTTAAATTCAGGAAGAGTACTTACATTTGTAATAGGCTTTGGTAGTTTATTCCAAGATAACGTACTTTTAGGTGAATAAGAGTTTCTGAAATGTTCTGTATGCGAACGGTATGAATAGAATTTGTCAGGTTCGCGCATATCATATCGATTACTGGCAACTTGTCTTGATCGGGGTGGCAACATGAGCGTGAGGTAATTGGGGACTGGGTTGTTTATTATTTTAAACATGGTGTGCAACTCGTGGAGTTCTCGTCGAATTTCAAGCCTTGCCAATATATGTCCTACTTCGTCAAACAAGCGATTTATATCTACGGAACGCGTTAATCCTGTTACTATTCTTGCAGCATCCTTGTGTATGTCATCGAACTTTTTTAATAAGTAATCTGTTATTTCGTTTCGCACAGTACCGCACCGTACCAAGTGCTGTACATTAAATGCCAACCTTCGCACAGTAGAACGGTAAATTCGTGATGACATTCTTATTATATTTCACATCAGGAATTTCGATCACTTTTCACTCGCCCCGATGTGTGTAGACTGTAGTTACTATATAGTGTCGTTATTTATTGTGTCTTATTTTCTCATAATTCTCATTTTGCAATACCAGTAATCGAAAGACACAGAAACAAGATTTTCCTATTACGACATTAATGCTTTAAGCCCACCGATCTA
Organism: Siphonodentalium dalli; assembly: GCA_032622095.1. NCBI lineage: Eukaryota > Metazoa > Mollusca > Scaphopoda > Gadilida > Siphonodentaliidae > Siphonodentalium > Siphonodentalium dalli. The sequence continues at coordinate 101,031,665 of CP136069.1, read as the reverse complement.
CTGTGCGACAAAGGTGGTCGCGAAATTAAAAACTGCTGCGTCGTAATATGATCATACGCAAGCGTAATTAACGAACCAAAGCTAAAACAATAACATAGGCCGGGGGTTCTGCATGTAGCGTTTAAAACAATTCTTGTCACAATCACTTTACAGATTGCCACCAAATAATATTCACATGCAGACTTTTGTTTGGTGGGGTAATTATATAGAGGATCTCACATGAGTTTCTATTTTATACGGAATTTATCAACCGAGTTCACTAAATTCGATTTGAGCCGAGGTTTACCGAGGCTCAAATAGAATTTAGTGGACGAGGTTGATACATTACGTATAAAATAGAACGAGTTTGAGATACTTTTTATCACATGGTCATATAATCGCTTAAATTTTATCGAAAACAACAATAATTAACAGACAGAGAACTTTGCCCCAAAGAGCAGCGTGACGTCATTGCACGCGACGATATTAGACGTGTCTATTGCGCTCGAATATTACATAGGAAAATAGTGCTAATCATGTGATAAAAATAGTTATATATGTTGTCTAGAGTGCATGGAACTGGAACTAACATGTCGTCATGTCAATTTCTACGATAGTCGACAAACGTCATAGTGTTATTTTCACCATTGACCGAATTCGCGTGGAACTGAATGTGTCTTCTGCTTTGTTCATAAGTATGTGTTTTCATTCTATTCAAGAAAATAGGATATATATGGATTATCAGATGCATGTAAGTATGCAGACTTATGATAACAATCAAATCTAAATTAAATATTATCTTATTTCCTTTCGCGCGGTATAGTCTCTACAGAACCATGCAGTATTGATCCACTGCTGTGCACCAGTTCGAAAATAAATCTTTGAGATACAGATATATAGCGTTGTGTCGTGGTTATTTTAGTTTATTTATGATTTGATCCAATAGAGTGCCGGAGTATACCCGTTAGAAATGCAAATTTATGACGTTTATATAAATAGGATAATGTTATACATCGACTGATTTGTGTTGGCCTCTTGACAGCCGATTGCGACAATAATGCTTTAGGCCCACCGATCCTATGTGCGACATTCGTGCTTTCCAAAAATCAAAATTCCAGCGTCGTATTACTTAATAATTGGTAACGTCACAAAATCAGATATAGCCTATATACGACCCAAATCGTCCGGCTTTGGTTCGTTATTAGATAATAATTGGTGACGTCACAAAATCAGATATAGCCTATATAAGTTGATGTTATGCTAATGGTCGAGAGTAGCCACATAATATGGTTACACTCAGTTCTGTTTAGACGTTCTGCCCATTTCCGTTAAAAAATATGGCCAGGGTCCTAAAAGACATTTTGGCACAATTCCATACTGCTGTACATCATTTTAAATCAATTTCTCATGCATCAGAAGGCACAGGGACAATGAAACATGTAGTGTTCAGTGGATTAAGAAACATGGTTAATAACCAAGTGAGTTACAATTTGCTAACTCTTGGGAACAGAGAATACTGCTCAGGATATATGTAAAAAAAAACAAATTACCAAATGGGGTTGCCATTTTGGAAGCCATCTTGAGTAAATTTGTCTAAAAGCACATTTAGATGAGCGGTCTTGGCCCCCAACGGGGCTTATTTTTCGAGTTTAATTTTTTTCTTTACACACGGAAAACTTATACATCATATGAAAGTAGAAGATGTAGGCTTCATGTTCCGCCCTGCTGTAAAATGTGAAAGTGGTGCCGTTGCCATGGAAACAGGATGTAAACAATGTAGACACAGTTTGATATTAAACCATTTCCGCAAATGGTAAAAACTAATTTAAGCCCATTCTAGGACAGGAACAGACGTTGAAGATCATTTATTGATGATTTGTCCTGGTCTCCACTATAACTATGTTCCAACGATTCCAGTATTAAATAGGATGCACATATAGGTTATACGGGTCTTTATTGCCATTTTGGGGTGAAAAATGGTGATTTAAAAAACAAATGCGATAATTTTGGAATTGGAACATTTATTGAATACTACATTGGTTACAGTAATAATTTATGCATTATTATGATGGCATCATACGTGTACTTAAAATTAATTTGGATAAAACTGCCGAAAAGGCCCAATAACAAGAGAAATACCTGTTACCATGGAAACGATACTTAAAAATACAAAAAATGCCGTTATTGGAAAGAAATGAAGACCTATAACCCTTGCGACACAATATAACTTTTTGAAATTTGTTTTTTATGACATGCACTTTTAATCCGGACTTCTGTGTTGGGTAATTGATGCGGTTTATTCAGCTGTTGTCATGGAAACGGACCAAATTTCGCCAAATAATGATGTTTTTTTCCCATAGAGCTGACATTTAAAGCATGTAATTTTATGAAGCAAAGCGTATTATGACAACCCGTTATAGATGTCTTAAAACCTTTTTCAAAGATTAATATTTCCCAATTATCCCAGTAGTAGCTAGGATGCACATATAGGATATGAAGGTTTTATTGCCATTTTGGGGTAAAAACTAATTTTTTGCAAAAAATGCGATAATTTTGGAATTGAAACATTTATTTGATACTACATTGGTTACAGTAATAATTTATACATATTATGATGGCTTCTTACGTGTGCTTCAATCTAGTTTTGATAAAACTGCAGATAAAGCCCAATACCCTGAGAAATACCTATCACCATGGAAACGATATTAAAAAATACACAAAATTTCATTATTGGAAAGAAATGAAGTTCTATAATCATTGCGACACAAATTAACTTTTTGAATAATGAATAATGATGTTTTCCCCTATAAACCGGACATTTAAATTGTGAATTTTATAAAGCAAAACATATTGTAACAACCTGTTATAGGTATCTCAAAATCTTCAACTCATATATATAATACAACAGGGGATAAGAGCACCCCTAAGACGACTTTCCTGCAGGTTTGCCAGACAAATTTACCATTATGTGAACGCACCCTGACATGGTACTCATCAGACTCAGAGTCCACGTGTTTTGATCATTTTATTCCCAATTTCTCAGCTGTTTCTGTGGATCTAGACGAAAATTGTCTAAATAGTGATGTGTTTTGCACAATTTTTTTTATTATTGGAAATTGTGTGAAAAATTACGGGTATGTTTGAAAACCAACACCACGTATCTGGAAAATGCCATGATAGGATTTTAAAAGATTCGCTGTCTGGGAATTATGAAACTGATTTGAAAGCAAATAGTTGATGATTATAAGCTACATCCCTAAATAGTAATAACTGTACTTACTCAGAATAACGGCATAACAAGTTCCTGGAATATATCACATCCGAACCCCTTTGGGTCAAATGTAGACCTGCATGATTAAAATGGGTCATGTAGTGTGATAATAGTGAGGATTGCTATACAAATGCGGTGATATGGTATGCCATAGCTGCCTTATGTCAAGCTCAGGCAATATATCCGGTTAATATATCAATATATGTGGTTAGTTAGTCAATAGATGCAGCCTCTTTGCAATTATATTTGGCTACTTTGTCAATATTGGAGGTTAGTTAGTCAATATATGCAGCTAATTTGTCAATATATGTGGTTAGTTAAGTCAATATATGCAGCTACTTTGCAAATATATGCAGCTACGTTTCCAATATATGTGGTTAGTTCGTCAATACTTTGTCCATTAATTTGTTTAGTTAGTCAATATATGTAGCAAATTAGTAAATATATTCGGTTAGTTAGTCATTATATGCAGTTTCTTTGTCAATAGATGTGGTAAGTTAGTCAATATATACATCTATTTTGCCAAAATGTGCAATTGCATTGACAATATATCCAGCTACTTTATCAATATATATAAACTAGCCGATGAGCCCGACGTTGTCCGGGCTATTCAAAAACCAAATTTCAAGTCGATAGCTCTACCCGTTTCCGAGATCTGGTCTGCGCATGCGCGAAGTTGGCGTCGCACGGGCTCGGCGACCCGATAAAATTCGTATCCGGGGCAAGATACATTCACATAGCAAATTTCAAGTCGATAGCTCCACCCGTTTCCGAGATCTCGTCTGCGCATGCGCGAAGCGGGCGCCGCACGGGCTCGCCAATATGACGTTGACGACCACCTGGTCAAACTACACACACGTACCAAGTTTCGTCCCGATCGTTCCTGAATCGTAGATTTGTATAAATGACATACAGACATACAGACAGACAAACAGAGGTCTTCAAAATATATATGAGACTAGCCGATGAGCCGCGACGTTGTCCGGGCTATTCAAAAACCAAATTTAAAGTCGATAGCTCTACCCAGCCCGACGTTGTCCGGGCTATTCAAAAACCAAATTTCAAGTCGATAGCTCTGCCCGTTTCCGAGATCTGGTCTGCGCATGCGCGAAGCTGGCGTCGCACGTGCTCGGCGACCCGATAAAATTCGTATCCGGGGCAAGATACATTCACATACCAAATTTCAAGTCGATAGCTCTACCCGTTTCCGAGATCTGGTCTGCGCATGCGCGAAGCTGGCGTCGCATGGGCTCGGCGACCCGATAAAATTCGTATTCGGGGCAAGATACATTCACATAGCAAATTTCAAGTCGATAGCTCCACCCGTTTCCGAGATCTCGTCTGCGCATGCGCGAAGCGGGCGCCGCACGGGCTCACCAATACGACAACGTTCACCGCCTGGTCAAACTACACACACGTACCAAGTTTCGTCCCGATCGGTCGAGAATCGTAGATTTGTATTAATGACAGACAGACAGACAGACAGACAAACAAACAAACATACAGACAGAGGTCTTCAAAATATATATGAGATATATGATTAGTTAGTCATTGTTTGCAGCTGCTTAGTCAATATATGTGGTTAGTTAGTCATTATATGGAACTACTTAGTCAATATTTGTGGTCATTTAGTCATTATAGGCATCTACATCTTCTTCTTCTTCTATATCTATATTTGCGAATGTCTGTCTGTCTGTCTGTCTGTCTGTCTGTCTGTCTGTGTTCTATAGAAATTCACAGGGGACCATCTAGATGATGCCAAAGGGGTCTACTAGGAGTAGCTTTTTACGAGAAAGATAATGGTCGGGGTTAGAATTTTCTAAAGTGACGCCGTTGTTGTCAGGGGCAGAAAAAGGGGAGGGGCAGAAAAAAAATTTGTCGCCGATTTCCACCAAACTTATATATAATCATCCCCATAATATGAGGAATCTAATGGGGTGGTTTAAGTATGGCAAAAGTCGCGCCGTTCGCGTCAGGGGTGCCCGGAAGGGGGGGGGCAGATTTTGTTTTCTGTCGCCGATTGCCACGAAACTTACATATAATCATCCCCATTATATGAAGAATCCAACGGTGTGGTTTAAATATGTCAAAAGTGGCGTCGTTTGAGTCAAGGATGAACGGAAGGGGAGAGGGGCACCAAAATTGATAAAACTAATTTTAGCGCCGATTTCCACCAAATTGATATATATTCTTCTTCGTGATACAAGGAATCTAATTGTGCGATTTAACAACGCCAAATTGTTGTTTTTGGATGAGAGATTGGGAGAGGTGGGCACTAAATTTGATAATAAGTCGCCGATTGCCACCACACTTATACAAAATCATCCCCATGTTATGAGGAGTCTAATGGTGTGGCTTTTATCTGTCAAATATGGCCTCATTCGTGTCAGGGTTGCAGTGAAAGGGACAGGGGCACCAAAATTGATGCACAATTTTTTTAGCGCCAATTTCCACCAAATTGATACACGTTCTTATCCATGATACGAGGAATCTAATCGTGATTTAAAGACGCCTTAGTGGTGATGTTTGGGTGAGAGATGGAGAGGGGAGGGATTGGCACCAAATTTGATAAAAAAAATAGTTTAGTCGCCGATTATCACCAAACTTATAAACAATCATCTCCATGATATCAGGAGTGTAATCGTGTGGTTTAAGGATGTCACAAGTGTATAGAGATGAGAGGGACACAACAAATTATATCTATATGTTTAGTGCCGATTTCCACCAGATTGATACATATTCTTCTCCGTGATTTTACGAGGAATCTTATCGTGTGGTTTAGATACACCAAATCGGTGCCCTATGGGTGAGAGATATGGGGACCTTAAATTTGATACGAACTTGTATACTCGCCAATTTTCACCAATTTCATATATATGCATCTCTAATCTCTATTGAGTCTTAATGTGTGCAGCTTGAGTCCGAAATAGGGACAGGAGGGTCACCAAAACTGATACAAAATATTTTAGTACCATCAAATTCAGACACGTTCTTCTCAAATGATACAAGAAATAAAATCGTGCTGTCTGTCTGTCTTTTTGTCTGTCTGTGTGCGTTCTATATATAACTTCACGCGGTACAATCGAGGTGGCACCAAGGCGTTCTAAGAGGGGTAACTTTTTACAAGGAAGATAATGGTGAGGGTTAAAATTTTCTAAAACGACGCTGTTGTTGGGAGGAGGGGAAATTAAAAATATATGGTGAAATAGTTTTGTCGCTGATTTCCGCCAAACGAATACATAATCACCTTCGCAACATGGCGTTGTTCGAGTCAGCGTTGCATCAACAATTGATTTAATAAACCAAATTCCACCAAATTCATACACGTTTTTCTCTAATGATATACCATGAATTAAATAACATTTGGTGTCGTTTGCGTCACGGATGGCGAGCGGATATGCACTATCATTGATAAGATTGCTATTCGCCGATATCCACATATAAGTTATATACAGTCACCAGGCCATCTCCATATCATTTTAAGTAGTTGGGCGTTCACATTTCACAATCCCGACATATGGTGACCCACATAAGTCACTTGAACAATTATATCTTCTTAACAGTCATATTTATATGGGAATGGCAATCAAGGCATTCACACAATGAGCTAGCAAAAAGAGATAACTAGAAGAAGCATTAAACGTATATTTATCATTCTATTGAAGAGATACATATATTCGTGCAAACTGAGAGACCTCGAACCGTCAGAGGATTGCATATATATAATAACAAAATTTAGTCTGTTCCATTCAATACAGTTTCCACAAAAAGTTACAATTTGTCAAGAGATATGGAAGGCCTGTTCAAAAATAGTGGTCACAGTGTGCAGTCAAATATAGTTTCTTCTGATATACAAGAAAATGCAGTTAGTAGCACAAGACTTTTCAGGATCCTACCAATACTGACATCTGACAAGGGTTTTAGAACAGACTCATCGACTGACACATAAACAACTCAAAATATCGCTGTGCCTGGCACATGTAGCTGATATATTTGCGCAGCAACATTTCGTTTAAACTAAGAATATTTAGCAAATATATAGCACCATGAACAGAGGAGCACCTGGAAATTTCTTTGAAACATCTGTATCTTCGTGGAGATATGATAGCCAGGTGTCCTCGATATCTTAGTCCAACCCACTAGATTGATTGATACATCTCAATATGTAAAACCCAATTATCATCTTTTATCGAACTAATGTGTTTATGATGGTCATGTATCATATTATAACGTCTAATGTATACGCAGTTGTAAACAAATAAGTACTTCATTATTGGTGGAACGGATTAATCGCGATAAACAGAATGACAATTGACAAGCTGAGCCACTACTTATATTCCATGACTGTAATAATCATGAGTATACAATTTATGAGAAAACGTATAACACTTTAAGCAAGAGCATTCTCTATTCTCAACAAATATCCACAGCATACATTAACCTGGGCAACGCCGGGTAACCCTGCTAGTAGTCAATATATGCGGTTAGTTAGTCATTATATGCAGTTTCTTTGTCAATATATGTGTTAGTCAGTCATTATATGCAACTACTTAGTCAATATATGTGATCAGTTAGTCATTATATTTTGCTACTTAGTCAATATATGCGATTAGATAGTCATTATATGCAGCTACTTTGTCAATATATGTGGTCAGTTTGTCATTATATGCAGCTACTTAGACAAAGTAGATGCATATATTGACTAACTAACCGCATTTATTGACTAAGTATCTACACATAATGACTAACTAACCACATCTATTGACTAAGTAGCTGCATATAATGACCAACTAACCATATATTGATAAATTAGCTGCATATATTGTCAATGCAATTGCACATTTTGACAAAGTATATGTATATATTGACTAACTGACCACATTTATTGACAAAGAAACTGCATATAATGACTAACTAGCCACATATATTGACTAATTATCTACACATAATGACTAACTAACCACATTTATTGACTAAGTAGCTGCATATAATGACTAACTAACTGCATATATTGACTAAGTAACTGCATATAATGACTAACTGACACATATATTGACTAAGTAACAGCATATATAATGACTAACTAACCACATATATTGACTAACTAACCGCATATATTGACTAATTTGCTACATATATTGACTAACTAACCAAATTAATGGCCAAAGTATTGACCAACTAACCACATATATATGAAACATAGCTGCATATATTTGCAAAGTAGCTGCATATATTGACTTAAGTAACCACATATATTGACAAATTATCTGCATATATTGACTAACTAACCTCCAATATTGACAAAGTAGCCAAATATAATTTCAAAGAGGCTGCATCTATTGACTAACTAACCACATATATTGATATATTAACCGGATATATTGCCTGAGCTTGACATAAGGCAGCTATGACATACCATATCACCACATTTGCATAGCAATTATCCTCACTATTATCACACTACATGACCCATGTTAATCATGCAGGTCTACATTTGACCCAAAGGGGTTCGGATGTGATATATTCCAGGAACTTGTTAGGCCATTATTCTGAGTCAGTACAGGTAATTACTATTTAGGGATGTAGCTTATAATCATCAACTATTTGCTTTCAAATCAGTTTCATAATTCCCAGACAGCGAATCTTTTAAAATCCTATCATGGCATTTTCCAGATACGTGGTGTTGGTTTTTAAACGTACCCGTAATTTTTCACACAATTTCCAATAATAAAAAAAATTGTGCAAAACTCATCACTATTTCGACAATTTTCGTCTCCACAGAAACAGCTGAGAAATTGGGAATAAAATGATCAAAACACGTGGACTCTGAGTCTGATGAGTACCATGTCAGGGTGCGTTCACATAATGGTAAATTTGTCTGGCAAACCTGCAGGAAAGTCGTCTTAGGGGTTCTCTTATCCCCTATTGTATTATATATACGAGTTGAAGATTTTGAGATACATATAACAGGTTGTTACAATATGTTTTGCTTTATAAAATTCACAATTTAAATGTCCGGTTTATAGGGGAAAACATCATTATTCATTATTCAAAACGTTAATTTGTGTCGCAATGGTTATAGAACTTCATTTCTTTCCAATAATGAAATTTTGTGTATTTTTTAATATCGTTTCCATGGTGATAGGTATTTCTCAGGGTATTGGGTTTTTTCTGCAGTTTTATTAAAACTAGATTGAAGCACACGTAAGAAGCCATCATAATATGTATAAATTATTACTGTAACCAATGTAGTATCAAATAAATGTTTCAATTCCAAAATTATCGCATTTTTTGAAAAAATTAACAGTTTTTAGCCCAAAATGGCAATAAAACCTTCATATCCTATATGTGTATCCTAGCTACTACTGGGCTAATTGGGAAATAGTAATCTTTGAAAAAGGTTTTAAGACATCTATAACGGGTTGTCATAATACGCTTTGCTTCATAAAATTACATGCTTTAAATGTCAGCTCTATGGGGAAAAAAACATCATTATTTGGCGAACTTTTGTCCGTTTCCATGACAACAGCTGAATAAACCGCATCAATTACCCAACACAGAAGTCCGGATTAAAAGTGCATGTCATAAAAATAAATTTCAAAAAGTTATATTGTGTCGCAAGGGTTATATGTCTTCATTTCTTTCCAATAACGGCATTTTTTGTATTTTTAAATATCGTTTCCATGGTAACAGGTATTTCTCTTGTTATTGGGCCTTTTCGGCAGTTTTATCCAAATTAATTTTAAGTACACGTATGATGCCATCATAATAATGCATAAATTATTACTGTAACCAATGTAGTATTCAATAAATGTTCCGATTCCAAAATTATTTTTTGGAAAAATCACCATTTTTCACCCCAAAATGGCAATAAAGACCCGTATAACCTATATGTGCATCCTATTTAATACTGGAATCGTTGGAACATAGTTATAGTGGACAAATCATCAATAAATTATCTTCAACGTCTGTCCCTGTCCTAGAATGGGCTTAAATTAGTTTTTACCATTTGCGGAAATGGTTTAATATCAAACTGTGTCTACATTGTTTACATTCTGTTTCCATGGCAACCGCACCACTTTCACATTTTACAGCAGGGCGAAACATGAAGCCTATATCTTCTACTTTCATATGATATATAATTTTTCCGTGTGTAAAAGAAAAAAAAAAAAAAATTCTGGTCAAGACCGCTCCTCTAATTAGTTTGGCACATTTAAGACAGATAAAAAAACAATAAACATCTTTGATACCAAAGATAGTTCCATTTACTTGAATAAATGGTCCAAACCTGAAAAGTCAATTTTTGACGATTTTGATGTAAAGTTTGTGATATAAAATCCAACAATTCTGGTAATTTCAGTGGTTACATTAGTAACACTTAACCAGCGATGTATATATGGGGCGATTAGAAGCCGCAGTGCTTGGCCAAACGCCGGTATATGAAATATCGCGGATCGCGTGACTTCGCGAGATCTCATTTCACACTTGTTTTCGTCGTATGCGGGATTGTCTTGTGTTTTGCTTTTGAAAGGATATCTACATCTAAAAAACGTGAGTATTGTACTTACTTATATACGTTCTAAAATAAAACTTTGCATAATGATCAAACTAAGCGACCGCTAATCTCATAACGTTCGTCGTTTTGCTAATTGAGCATTCACCAACATGATATGTCATTAATATAGTTGCGTAATTACGCTCTTTTAGTTAAGAACTAATTCGGCGGAAATGACAACAATGCTCCTTCTATATGACTGAGTATGATGCTTCAATTTCAAAGCTTTATTTTAATGTCCAGTAGGTGTTTTCCCACTTTTATTAGGCCACTATAAACAATAAACTAAATGTATTCAATGTAAAGTTAATTCAAGTATTTATTATAAGCGGGTAAATGAAAGAAGCTAGCGTCAGAAAGGAAACATTGTGTGCTATCGACACTATTCCGACACTAAACGAAATCAAAAGACGCCATTTTGTTTACGCCGTGGTTATAGCAACAGGCGATCTCGCAGTCAGGCGCTCGTTAATTGGCAAACAAAAGAATCCGCGATATATTGCGTTACTCTTCGAGAGTTGCCTGTAAGTAAGTAATAAGTAAGTAATCCATCTCATTTACGTCCATGACTTAACCAATGTGCATCAGAAATGTTAGAATTTAATGTATGTAAGAAAGCATAGCCAATTGTATTCGTCAATCACACTTATATGCGATTACATGGCATGATGGGGCAATATTTACCTTTTCCAGGTTTTGGCCGCCAGTTTGGCAGCCACTTTCAGATAAAGTGACAATTTTTGTTCCATTGAGTTAAAATATTCATAAGTAATTGTATGCCTCAATTAATTTGCACATTTCTGTCAATTTCTTGTTAAAATATGACTAGAATCATAATGGTCATTTTTTGTGAAATTTCATACCGTGTTCTGTATAATCGAATTATTGAGGGATCGTAAGAGACTGTGATCACACGAATGACAAATTTTATTGCTCCAATAATCACTTAACATGAACAATACAAAAATAAAGTCACATTTCCGAACCAGTTCCATACCTGATCTAGAAGATATTAGTGAAAGAACGTCAAATATCATTCACCTGCCATTTTGATGGCCATCTTGGACGGGGAGTTCCCGTTTTACCCTTAAAAATGTGGCATTATTCTCTCCGAGTCATACTTACTGTATATGCCTAATTTTAAATCGCTTAATTAATGGTAAGATTAATTGCGACATTTAATTTTCTGTCATCATGAAACGCTCTACGGAAAACCCCTTAAAAGAGCGGTTAAAGTGAAATATCAGCGTGGGCTCCATATCTAATAACAATAAGTATGTGAATATGTACATATGTGCAAAGTTTCATGATTTGAATATTTGACTTAATCTACTCCACTAATAAGGCGTTAAACGCTCCGACAAGAAGCGTCACGTCGTGGAGTTGTATGGAACAGTGAGCAGAGCGTCTTAGCCAGGTACGAGACTAAATGTAATTACGCTTTAATAAATGTGAATTGGCATCCCATATGCATTTAATGCTTTTCAGAAATCAAACCCTGAAACAGGGACACATTTCTCGGTGAATGTCAATTTTAAGACTCAAGTGTTTAAATACAAGTGGAAATTATGGGAGGCCTTTTTCACATTTATTCCATAATTTCCTTATTTGGAGCTTCAGCGCAAATGATACGCACTTTACTTTCTGAGTAGATGATTTGCGCTTTAGCGTAAATGATATGCGCTTGAGCGTAAATGATATGTGCTTCAGCTCAAATGAGGAATACATGTGAAAAAGGTCTCCCATAGGAAATGATCCAAAAAAAATTCATATAATTTATTAATATATAATATTCAATTTATGTTGCCATGACGAGAACGAACGAGCAACCGAAAACGAACGAGCAACAAGACTTTATGTATTTATCTCCGGTGAAAGTCTCAACCATCTCTTCCGTAGAAAATCTTTTAATGCGGTCACCGTCCATCGCTTAGACGTCTGATTGGTAGCATCGTCGCCTAACTCTGCAGATGACATGGCCATAATACAATTCTATATTTGGTACATTCACTCAGAATAACTTAAATAATATTATAATATTGACCAAAATCTGCTCGCACTGTCGACTGTTTAAAAATGGATGCTACTCCAGAACGTTTACCTTTGCCGATGGATCTGACGTTAAGAATCTGACCCAATCGATGGAACGTCGGCCATCTTAAAAAGTCGCCAACCAGTGACAAGGCTTATATTGTGGTCTAACATCGGAAGTATCCATATTTTTTATTTAATTGACGGGTTGTTTGTCACCGTATGATGGCGTATCACAATGGGACAAGCTCATCTTAATCAGAACAGGGATGACTTTGTGATAACGTAAAGTTACTTTGTTGGCCGCATAAGTCCTTCAATGAGAAGTTGACTGTCATCAAGTAGAAGTGACATAGATTTAAGTTCAATTTACATTCCAATATTAGCATTCTAAGCTCCAGTAAGTATTATGCACAAATATAACAGTCCCACTATAACCAGTATAAAAGACAACATGCATTATAATTTTCTCGATGAATTAAACACGACCAGTTGATTTAAACAATATTTATTTGCCCCAATTAATATAACATTTATGATGAACAACATTTTGATGATGGAAACATGAGTAGAATAGAAAAGGGGAAGAGGATTTAGCAGCAAGCAGATATCTGCTTTTGTTGAGCTATCTGGTCAGACAAGTAGAAAGATTGTATAAATCAAGAAAGCGAGAATGGCAAGTGGCCGAGTTCGAAAAAGAAATGATGGTATATTAATATTATGATGTACAGACGAGTTTACAATATGTGTTGAAAGGATAAGTAAGCTTATGTAGGTAATAAGGAGAGAGGGTGTATTCACAAGGAATACGAGACAGAGAAATGTAGATCGATAGAGATAAAGAGTGTGTATTTGAAAGAAAAGTCGGTACCACTGTTGTGAAAAATTTGAAACTAACTTATGAAACGAACTATTTGAAACTAAATGTGGAAACTAAATATGGAAACTCCATGGGATATCGGTGCTATGCCGTTGAATTGTTAGTGTATTGTTTGAAACGACCGTTTTTTTTAATAAAGTATTCCGTAGCTCTGAATATTTCATTATTTATATCAGATGATAGCAATTGTATGCCTTTCAGTAAGATCTTGGTATTTAGGAAAGTCGGGTCAATTTTTGAGAATGAGTCAGACCTGAGTTGAATATATCTTTGACAGAATAATAGAAGTTCTACTTCCCCTCATACACATTTGTCACAATCTCGTAATTGGTTTTCACGAAGGTCACGATTTAGATTACTACATTTGAGTCTTAATATTTGAGTTTCGCGATTAAAACAATAATTAAAATGTTGGACTTTCAATGAATTTCTACGTTTTTCTATGTCCTGTCGTGACTTTAATATCTCTAAAGACTTTTGCGATTTTAGTTTCGGGTTGTAAATCATTCCACAGGCGAGTAGCAGATGGGAGGAAGGTGTTCATATATGCCGAGTAGTCAGCTTGCGGAGGTCTTAAATCGTTTCTCCTAAAATTATATCTCTGGGAACCCGGGGTATCGGTGTTAATCGTGTTGTATAAATGGGATGGTGATGATCTAACAAACATTTTGTAAAACTGATGTAGTTTAAAAAAATTTCTCCTTTCTGATAATGTTTCGCACTCAAGTTCGGATAGAAGGTCGCTATTGTTAGTGCTACGCGTGGCTCCTGAAACAACCCTTGCTGCTTCAAATTGAATGTTTTCACGTCGTGTTCTCAATTCACCTGTACAATTGTCCCATACTGGTGCAGCATATTCTATGATTGGACGAATGTAAGAAAAATATTATTTTTTTAAGGGTCTTTCTATTCAGCGAAAATCTATGCATTCGCATTATATTAATTTTCTTCCAAGCTCTATCTGTGATATCATCTATGTGGGCAGCCCATTTCGCTTGATTGTCAAATGTTAATCCTAAGTGCTTAAGCGAACTAACTTCTGTGATAATAGAATTGGACATCTGAAGTGGTGGGTGGTCTATGGGTGTTCGCTTTCTAGAGATGAGAAGAGATTCAGTTTTTTGAGGATTAAAAGTAACAAGCCACTGATGTTACCAATTAGCTAGTCTCGCGATATTCATATTCATCAGATCTGCTGCTCTGTCTGGATCTTCTATAGTAAGAAACATGGATGTATCGTCAGCAAAAAGTCGAATATGACAAGTAACATTTTCAGAGATATCATTTATATAAACAATAAATAGTAAAGGTCCAAGGATCATCCTTGGGGAACACCTGCTTTTACGGGTTTCCAATCTGAGTTTTCATTGTCGATTGTTACTCGTTGTTGGTGTTGACTTAAATAACTATCGATCAATTGAAGTAATTTACCAGTGATACCAATACGTTCAAGTTTGTACAATAAACCTGTGTGCCATACCTTATTAAACGATTTGCTAACAACAGAGAAGACATATCTTATTTCCTTACCTTGGTCAAATGAGTCTGCAATGTAATAGTAGATATCGGTGAGTTGAAAGACAGTGGAATCACTACGGACAAATCCTGACTGTAAATTTGACACTTGCCCATTAAGTGTTAATAAGTCCCAAATTGTTTTATATATACATTTCTCAAACACTTTTGATACACAGCTGAGCAGTGAAACAGGCATATAGTTAGACATTTTACTCTCGTCAACTTTTTTATGAATTGGCACAACATTTGACCGTTTCCATTCTAGGGGGGAATATGATTCGTTGAGATAGCGGTTGAATATGTTGGTGAGCGGATAACATAATTTTATTTTATAATTCTGAATGAATATTATGCTTGCCATCACACAATAAAATACATATAGCTAGACATGCCATGTTCACATGTAATTGTTTATTAATTGTTTATTGTTTTATTACTATTTGTATCGTTAGCATACTGCCTTTATTGGTGTTTATGCAAATAAATCGTATCGTATCGTATCGTAATGAGTAAGCACACTGTTTTAATATTTTGTGATGTATTTGGTCCTCGTCGGATTGACCGATTTGGGGGCCTCTCGCAGTTCATCAGCGGTTAATTTTATTTCAGAAAGAGTTTGTCTCCATGTGTCAAAACATCTGGGGGGAAGAGTAGCACCATCATCATTTACATATGTTATGCTACAGAAATAGTCATTAAAGCAGGTTGCTTTGTCATGGGGAGATACGTATATATTGGTTCCATCAGTTATCGGCGGGATACTTTGTGCCATCGGGGAGAAAACAATGCTCTTTGAAGTGTTTTCCACCACGTCGAAGCGTCACATGCGTTATCATTTAGTTTCTTTTCTAATTTGGAATTATGTTCTCTTTTCGATTTCCTGATCACTGATATGACCTCATTTCGCTTTTCCTATAGTTCGCCCAGTCGAGAGGAGAGTCAATTCGTTTTGCTTTATTATGTAGCCTTCTGCGCTCACGAATTATTTTGCGGATGTTGCATGTCAACCACGGGGGACACCCTTTACGAATAGTTGCGCTCAGGGGTGGCACCAGAAAATCCCCCTGTGCTCCCCGACAGGGGGGGGGGATACACTAAATTACACCATATTGCCTGTTGGTATGTGAAATGAGCGCACATAGTGTGTGTGGCGAACCAATGAACAAAACCACATGACACATGATGGTTCCGGGCCGGGCCAAAATGCGAGGGAGTCGTCATAAAGTTTAGCAATACATCAGCCATAATTATCAGATGAGATAACTCGAAGATTAAAACCCATGAATTGTTGTGAAAATTCCTATATCCTAGGGAGGCCACTTGTCTTCTGTGTCAGTTCTAATTTCTAATTTCATTAGTTGCAAGTGCCAGCATGGTGTTTCACTGTCGGGGATATAGCTAACATGTGGTCATACTGTAGGTACTCAATGGTTATATTGACCAATGTGGCCATTGTGACGAATGCCAGAGTAGCCAGCAATGATAAAGCACACATGTTTCAATATATTTTCATTACCACTAAAACGCTGATGTTGTAACAATACAGGGGAATACCCCCCCCCCCCCCGGGTTTAATGGGAACATGTGCCATGAATATTTTGTGTGGGATATATTCCGCTGTATGTTCTCTCTCTGACACTTTCCCACACTGACAGTCTGTACATGATTACTTCATCTTATACACACAACCGACTTACATATAGAAAATCCCCGACAAGTCCTCCCCGACGAGGGGGCTAGAGCTCCCCGACAAGGGGCTGTAGCCCCCCCCCCCCCCCCCCCCCCCCGTGCCCCCCACTGGCGCCACCCCTGGTTGCGCTCTTGTGTGGTATGAAAGAAGTTGCCATCGAGATAATTTTGGTAGTTACAGCTTCAGCTAAAGAGTCGGCGCTCAAGGAGTCGAGTTCACCAGAGCGGTCCCAATCGTAAAATGCATTATTCATCGATTCAAAATCAGCCATGTTGTAATTCCACAACATACGTCGGAGAGAGTTTTTCTGTCTAGTGTGTAAATAACTAAGGTCGATTCTAACCGGACAATGGTATCGTTTCATGTCCGAATAAAATGGATCTTAGATATAATACCTTCCAAGATGCGATAGATTTTGGGTCACTTACTAGGTAAAGGTCTAATGTTTTCGAACTCTCAGAGAAATGGGTAGGTGATTTTATTATCTGTTTTACGCCACATGCGCTACACATATCATTAATATGTCCATGAGAATTCGGTTTCTGATCTTCGTTAAAATCGCCTGCGATTATTATCTCTAAACCACTATCTCGTGCCACACCAATTGATTTTTCAATGTCATCCCAGACAGAAGTAAGAGAATTCGGTGGTCGATAAAAGCAACCTACTAGGATATGAGGAGGTTTTATGAGCTCAACCCATACAGATACCAGGTTGGGGGTAGCTGAGTCGCCACGAAATTTGAATGCAATGGTATCTCTAACATAAATAGCCACCCCACCCCATACCCTGTCTGTTCTATCATTTCTCACAACGTCGTTAAAACCCTCAACAAATATATCCGTGTTATCAACATGCACACATCAAAATCATTCATTTCGACCGATATCGTATCTAGTTTGTTCCTTATACTTTGTGGGTTTAACAAAAGGAAGCCATGCCGTCGTCACGTGGAACTGGATTACGCTCGACACATCCAATTAATAACAAAATGAGTATAGTAATTAAGTAAAATGCAGACATAAATGCAGTATATATGGAAAAATATTCAAGTGTACATGTTCGATTAATGATCTTGGGTTAACCCCTGTCCACAGACGACAGCGCGCTGAAGATATTGTTATGGGTCATCAAAGTTTCCAAATTGCCTAAAATATTTTCTGGAAGAGGGTTGCCAAACATAACATGAGTAAGAAGGATAATTCTGCAAGATAAATCGCAACTCAGACCTTTAATTCTCAGAGAGATGTAAAAAACGCAGTAAAGCGAAGATTGTCTGTCAAAACATTTGTTCCGGTGCGGTCTGACGGCATAGCAGCAGAAAGAACCAATATTGCTCTGTATTGTGAGATATCAATCATTTAGAAAATGAGTGAAGTATAATAGGTAAGATTGTTCAGGCAAGTAGATTGGCTCGATCTGGTTACGAAATTCCCTTGGAAGTTTTATGTTCGATAATTTCAGTTCAGTTGATTTGAATAGGTTTTGGACATTCATATTATTTTGTTTAGGTGCACGAAGATGGGCATGCGACACAACAAATCAGTTGTGAGTGCTAGCACAGTTCAGAATAGAAGCAGTGGTACAAGTTATGAGAGAAGTATAACAAGTTATATGACTCAATGTAACAAAACATATATACAACAGGAAACTCATCTGTCGAAACATCGAAACGCGGCTTTAGTAACAACCAGGAAAGGAAATATGTTACTAATTTGAGTGAGAGCATGGAGTCGCTTCAGTCCCACATACCACACGAGTGTCGGAATTTGGGACGGAAACAAGACCGAGCTCTCATAAGTATATGTACGAAAAAGGCAGTGTTGTTATGATATCGAGAAGGAAATAATCTATACTCATTGTGAGCGTTTAAAAGTCAGTGCCAAGGACTGATTAGTAACGCAAGGAAAGGAATATACAAGTGAAACGACAACTGAAGATTCTAGCAATATGTACAGGCAGGTTTAATGTGTAATTTATGACCTTCTGAGTCCCTTCAATCGGCGTGGGCATACATGTAGTCTACACAGTTATTTAGTGTTACGTTAACAGTGAGTATCGACGTTCATGACCCATACCACTTCACACATTATAAAGTTTAAATTGATAAAAATTCCAAACCCAAAACAGTTTAACAGTTCATACTCTGGTGTATAATTCTAAAGCTAATTTGGAAGATCGGACTAGCCCCGTGCACCTATCAAGTTACGTTGGATTAGAATAATCAGAAGGGGATGCATAAACAATTCTAATGTAATTTAGATTGTATCAAAATCCAAACACAGATATGTGTCCAAGTTGAGATTCAAGATTCGGTACTAGTATATAAGTCCAGATTTGTCTAAATTCTGAGCCAGCCGAACATGTTCAAACTTAGATCTAATTAATCAAACTCAGGTTACAATCTGAGTCTAATTAATCAGATTCAAGAGAGACTCGAGATAACAAAAATCCATAGTCACTTAAAATCAGGTCAAGTTGGATTAAATTAACAAACAAAAAGTTTAAGAAACTACTGTTTCAATTCGAGTTAAATCAGAGTCCAAACTCACATTTGGATCCAAGTTGAGATTCAAATTTAAGTACAAGCACGAGTCCCGGATTTTTAAATTCTGAACCAGCCACGAGACACTGTGTAGGAACTGTTACATCGGAAGTCGTTCTATCGCCGGTATTGTGATGGTTCTTGCCTGATTTGTTACGGTTCCTGATGATTGAAAATAATAATTTTTGTGACAAAATCACGCATAATTATAGATATCTTGAATATATTATACTTTCCTGAATGAACAGAGGCTGCAGAAATGCCGTGTTATCGAAACCTGAACTCTAGACCACAATTAACTCGGTATTAGCGAGTTAACGCGTAAATATCAACATGTTATCACTGAAAATCAAGCCAGGTGGACGCAATTTCTTTGATTTTCGTGGCGTATAAAATATGAAACGCATTCTGAAGACAAACACTGACTATAAAGTATACCCGTGTTATTCTTCTGTAAAATAGCTGAGAAAGTAGCCCGATAGGTGTTGATGATTGGGAGCTGTGGCCTCATAATCAACACGGGTGTGTGTTACGGTTCTATTTCAAACCAATCACGGCTATGACGGTTCTGTACATGAGATTTATTCGAACGATTTATGCACTTTGGTCCGAAAATCATCTTGTCTTGTGTATCTGACATTTTAAACCAGATAATGACTGTAGCTTATGTAATTTTTATAATAGAACAGGTATATTAAGAAATAAAACAATAAATACCTAATATGGGAGATTAAGCGACATTAATAGGCAGAAATAAAATATTGAAAGTCCCGATGAGTATAGTATCATAATCATGCCCGCTTATATAAATGACCAATGGTAATATAAATATACTCTCAGGAGAATATGAGATGTTATATTCATTTACTTAATCTCGGCATTATTAAAAGATCCAGGTGTGACAACGTTTCAATGCCAGCGCCATCATATTTCCTCCTCTGAAGTCCGCCTGAGGGACATTTACACATGTTTGTCGCCCCGACATGAATATAACTTATGAAATCACGTTCAACTGAATCATTGATAGGTTATGGCGTGATTGGGTGGTGGGGGACTTGGGGAGGGGGTGCTTAATTGGTGTCTATCCCCAACTTTGGTCAAAAATGTTCAACAGTTACAAATTTCTTATCTTACAATAGATTGGTTTGAAATTTAACACCAACAATATGTTGAAATTGTTCTCTTAGTTTGATTTGACAACAATTTAATAGTAGGGAATTTGTCGTTTTAAGACCAACATTTGCATACTTTCCTACAACATGTAATCAACCATATTTTACATATACAAATGGACAACTCTTCTTTAGAGTTGATCCAAAACTCATGATGGGTGGACAGGAAGTATTGAGCAGGTGTGATCTAGTTTTCTATATCACATTTACCCCCATCCCGAAATTGGCAAGAAACTGGTTTAATGGACAAATAATCTAATTCCATTTAATTAATATGCTTTGAATAATGTATGCTCTTTTGCTAAATAAATCATCTCTCTCTCCATCTGTTGGGAACTTTCCAATCTTGTGGGGGTGGGGGCGCCAGGTTGGAAACTTCCAACACTTGGGAATCTTGAAGCCAGTCTAGATGATTTTTGCAATTTTCAGGTTCAGATATCCACATTTTCTCACTGGGCCCATGTATCCTGAGTTTCTCCCCCGGTTTGCATGGTGGCCAATCAAAGGCTACTAATCAATTCACTTCAGAATGGCATACAATCTAGAGCTATAATGTGTCATGCAGTTGGGACAAACCAAAGCCCATGCCTCGTGCATGAGTTTTGTCTGTTTCAAAGGTACGGTTGGCCTTGGCGCTGGGTATCCTGTAAAAATATTTCCACCCGTCAAAAACCGCCACAAACAGAAAGAACATCAAAATGTAGACAGACTTTGTCCGTATACAAATAAGAAATATCGCATAAACAGTATGTTATTGTCATTTGTTTGACCATTGTTATGTAAACAAAAGCATAAAAAGTTACTTTTCTGGTGTTTGTGTATATTATGATGGTAAACATAAAGAGCGTTCTTTGTTGGTGAATTCCTGATATGGAACAAACAAAGAAGGTTTATGCCATTTTTGTGTGATTAGCCAGTAGCATTGTGCTGTCTTCTGTAACACAATCAGGCTCTTGCTTAGGTAAAATATAGTAGGTCTTTATGATAACATGCTGTTTACGCGATAGTCATGGTATATATGAACGAAACTGTATGCATTTTAATGTTTTTCTGTTTACGGTGATTGGAACAAATATGAATATTTTCGACAACTAAGGCCTCACGTGCCTTTAATAGCTAAGCATTCCTACAAATTAATCAATAGGATTCAAGTCACTTCATAAACTGCGTAATCAGAACATTGTATGGGTGTCAACGAAGTTTTAACGTCTTTTTTTTTGCCGTTTGTGGAGTAAAATACGTCTACGAAAATAGACAACACTAGCCGATGTGCCCACTCTTCGTCCGGGATATTTAGGGATTTATTTGTGATCGTTTCCGCCTGGACAAACTATTTTTCGATCGGCCCGTAAACATGCCTATATGAGCGAATATGGTCAAGGTCAAGGTCGCACGTGAAATTGGACCCACCCATACTGTTCCCGGGATCAAAGTAGGCGTACATTATACCAAATTTGAGTCGGATCGGTCGAGGTCCAGAAACATTAGCGAGGTCAAGGTCAAGGACACGGTCGCAAGTGAAATTGGATCCGCCCATATTGTTCCCGTGATCAAAGTAGAACCAGCTACCAAATTTGAGTGGGATTGGTCGAGCTCCAGAAACATGCCTATATGAGCGTACTTGGCCGAGGTCAAGGTCAAGGACACTGTCGCACGTGAAATTGAACCCACCCATATTGTTCGCCGAATCAAAGTAGGCCTACACACCAAATTTGAGTCGGATCGGTCGAGCAGTTTTTCGAGTCTATAACACAAATACCTACATTCAGACAGAAGTTCCAAAAATATATAATAGACTAGCAGGTTAGCCCGCCACTGGCGGCGTTCATCAGAAACATGACAATTTTTTATTTTTTTAATATTTTAATTAATTTTCAAGGTCAATGCCAGGTCGGGGTCACAATTTAATCAGTCCACGATACTTCCCGTAGGTAGCAAGTTTGAGCTCAATCAATATATATCATTTGTGGGTACCCGTTTCAAGGTGAAGATCACCTAGGGCGGAAATACTTACCCGATCCGCGGTCTTAGGAAGCCCCAAGTACGTAAGAATCACACAACACGCTCATGTCTATACACGCCCAGACGATGAAAAACTTTCCCGTTCCTAGGAACGACAGACTTTTTAATCAAGAGAAATTATGATACCCGTCCCTAAAAGAGGTATGATATTTTTTAACCTGCCCGTGGCCATTGAGCAGCCCCTGACAGAGGTTGTCCACCCTTACGAGATGGTCAATAGTCCCCGCAAAGAGCGGACAGTCAATTAATCCCGCCGTGAACCCCATCACAAACGCGACGTAATTTTGTTTTGTATCATGTGTTGCGTTCTAAAAATAAGTCGATTACAGTGGATTCGTAAATGACGAAATATGAGTGCGACAGAGAATATTGTCACTCGAACGAATGGCAGTCTTGCTATTCACAAAGACTTGTAAATGAACTGCGTCTGATCCAATTGTAAAAGTATTATGACTTCCAATAATAGTAAGCACTCAAAAGTATTGTTCCCGTATATCTCTCTGCATAATAAATTTTGTCGATGCTAAATTTCGAGCGATAACGTTGCGTTGAATTGTAAACAAACGCTCTTTTATAGCGACGCGTCATATACAAACGCTCATTAAATTATCATTTGATTAACCACCGCAGTGCCGTTTTTGTGACTGAGAGTGGAGAACGGGTGCTCTGAGCTTCTCCAAACGCCGCGACGACGATTCCCGTGGGTTTTTACCCTTAGATGGGAAGTTTGAACTCAATCGAGCCAGCCGTTTTCGATTCTATAAAGTACACATATACACACATATATACGGAAGTCTCAAAATATATAGGAGTCTAGCAGGTTAGCCCGCCACTGGCGGCGTTCGTCAGAAACATAACAATTTATAAATTAATTTTTTAATTTAATTTTTTGTTTTTAATTTTTTGTTTTTCAATATTTTACCCGATTTGACCTTGAATTGATCATTTTCAAAGTCAAGGTCAGGTCGGGGTCACAATTTAACCCGTCCACGACACTTCCCGTGGGTAGCAAGTTTGAGCTCAATGAGTTAGAGTCTATAAAGGACACACACATATATATATTATTTGTGGGTACCCGTTTCAAGGTGAAGATCACCTAGGGCGGAAATACTGACCCGACCCGCGTTCCTAGGAAGCCCTAAGTACGTAAGAATCACACAACACGCTCATATGAATGTCTGTATACTAACGCACACGCCCAGACCCAGACGTAAGAATCACATTACGCACATACGCTCTTTATCAACTACACTGGGGATAGGAACGCTCTTTAACTATCAACGCGATTAACCACCACAGTGCCGTTTGCGGTGATTTTGATGATTGGGAGTGGAGAATGAGTGCTCAGAGCTTGTCCAAAACGCGACGTTGACCATTCCCGTGGGTTTTGACCCTTAGATAGGAAGTTTGAGCTCGATCTGACCAGCCGTTTTCGATTCTATAAAGTACAGACACATATATACGGAAGTCTCAAAATATATAGTAGACTATCAGGTTAGCCCGCCACTGCCGGCGTTCGTCAGAAACATGACATTTTTTTGGCTTTTCAATGAGTTAATTGTGCCTTTTTAATCAAGAGAAATTATGGTACCCGTCCCTAAAAGATTTAAGGTACATCGGGCGGAAAGAACTGACCCGATGAAAAATTGTTTAATCAAGAGGAATTATGATACCCGTCCCTAAAAGAGGTATGCCAACGATGTCGTTGTTGTTGGCATTCACGGCTTGGGGCCACCCGAAAATTCTCACATTGCCGTAAAGAGAAAATAGCATTGTGTTTTCTCGCCAACAAAGTCGTTGTTGTTGGCATTCACGGCTTGGCGAGTCCAACAATGTCGTTGTTGTTGGTATTCACGGCTTGAGGCAGTGGAAGTCCCGTCAGATTCTGGGACGTATCACAGTGCCTCGTATTTACTAAATTTTAGCAGCCATATAAGCTGCGTTCTCGCCAACGTCGTTGTTGTTGGCATTCACGGCTTGGCGAGTCCAACAATGTCGTTGTTGTTGGTATTCATGGCTTGAGGCAATGGAAGTCCCGTCAGATTCTGGGACGTATCACAGTGCCTCGCATTTACTAAATTTTAGCAGCCATATATGCTGCGTTCTCGCCAACGTCGTTGTTGTTGGCATTCACGGCTTGGCGTTGAGGCAGTGGAAGTCCCGTCAGATTCTGGGACGTATCACAGTGCCTCGTATTTACTAAATTTTAGCAGCCATATATGCTGCGTTCTCGCCAACGTCGTTGTTGTTGGCATTCACGGCTTGGCGTTGAGGCAGTGGAAGTCCCGTCAGATTCTGGGACGTATCACAGTGCCTCGTATTTACTAAATTTTAGCAGCCATATAAGCTGCGTTCTCGCCAACGTCGTTGTTGTTGGCATTCACGGCTTGGTGAGTCAAACAATGTCGTTGTTGTTGGTATTCACGGCTTGAGGCAGTGGAAGTCCCGTCAGATTATGGGACGTATCACAGTGCCTCGTATTTACTAAATTTTAGCAGCCATATAAGGTGCGTGAGTTAGCACGAATTGAGGGGTGTAAGTTTAGAGCTTGTTTATATGAATGTATCGAAAATAGACTAAGATTTTCAGCCGTAACAAGAAATGTATATATGAGAAAATGTAAATTCTATATTTTGGAAGGTATTAGCAAGTTTTGGCTCAACGGGTTTAGCAGTTTGAAGTGAATATGGATATAAAAATATACATTTACAGATATAAAAAATGTAGAGTTACGCCTCTTGGATCGGGAGCGAATCAATAGCGAAACCCATCGTATCGAAACGAAGGTCGCACTTTAAGGGTCAAGGTCTGCTCAGAGCTCGTCCAAAATGCGACGTCGACTATCCCCGTGGTTATTTACCCTTATATACGAAACGTGAGCTCGATCCGCGCAGCCGTTTTCGATTCTATGAAGTACCCACATACACACACACACACATATATATATATATATATATATATATATATATATATATATATATATATATATATATATATATACGGAATTCTCAAAATATATAGTATAGATAAAATACAAGACAGATAACTGTATATATATCTCGTCTACGATCACGCTTTCCGAAGTCCAGCGCTATGAAATTTCACTATTGTTAACCGGCTATTGACTCATGGAAATGTTGGTCCTGCAAAACGCGTTATTTTTCAAATTTCAACTTAATGCATAGTTTGTTGTGTTTATCTTTGTATACTTTCACAAAATTGGCAGTTTGAACCATGTATCATGGCAAATATTAGCCATAGTTTTACCCGTATAGAACGATTAAATGGGGAGAGAACCGACTCGATCAGGAGAGAACCCAAACAATTATCAAAATTCGCGGTTTTTGTCGTTGCTATGACTCGCACAATGAAAGTTTCGTTATTAACACGCTCATTCGTGCCACAGATTGTGATGGGATTGAAAATAACTAATCAAAGTATCACCTAGATGCCTCATAATTGCGTTTTAACTGTCAAAAAGTCGTGAAAATGTATAATTTCGATCATCAGGAACCGTCACAAATCAGTCAAGAACCATCACAAACCGGCGATAGAACGATTTCCGATGTAACAGTTCCTACACAGTGCACTGAAAGAGACTCGAGACAACAAAAATCCATAGCCACTTAAAATCAGGTCAAGTTGGATTAAATACAAAAAAAAGTTTAAGAATACACAGAACTACTGTTTTAATTCGAGTCAAATCAGAGTCCACACTCACATTTGGATTCAAGTTGAGATTCATGTCTCAGTTCAAGCACAAGTCCAGAATTAAAATTCAGAACCAGACCTGGTCGCTGGAACAGGAACAAGTTCAAATTTAAATTCAATTATCCGAATTGAGGCTATAAATCTAAATCTAATCAATTAGATTCAAGACAGAATTGGGGAAAAAGACATAATAATAATAATTCATAGCCATTTCTAATTAAGATCAGGTTAAGTTGGCTTATTGGATATATCAAGTGAAAAGTATTATAATCATTACACAAATAGAAATCCATCGCCTCGACGATATTTTTTTCCGATAATCGCAATTTACGGTTGATCAACTGTGATTTAGTTTCAACGATATTGTGAGAAAAGTGCCCCCTACGGGTGCATACACGCACTACCTTCGGCTCCAAAACTTGTTCGCAGCCATTTTGGTTGGCTTATTGAAAATGGTTTCCCATAGACGACATTGTTAACGTTTCAGCCACATTCACTGAATTTAAGCCTGCAGATCACTCCAGCGATGGGTACCCACCTGTTGATTACGAAAATGCCATGTCATGTGTCATGTGAAAAGTCATGTGTTTACTTTTTCAAATAAATCCCCAAGTGTGCGACAGGGCTATACCGCAGCCAAATTGTATCTGGGGAAAAACAGAACTACAGCATCTTGTTAAATAAGTTTCCCACTCACAAAAGTCCGTCTTATTGTCAAATGTTCTGCAGCCTCTCTCAACATAATGCACAGGAAGATCATTTGTAGCCCGGTTTTATCAGATTGTAAAGTATCTGTTTATTCTTCCGACTGTCGTTATTGCTGCTGATAGCCAGCTCATTCCCATGGATGCCAAATGATTCTTGTTTTAACAAATTCAGATATATATATATATATAAATTTAAACATGCTGGCAACTCGATGCATATTTTTGCCTCAGTGTAGTGCAGCGGTCAAACGCCAAAAGTGGTCGGGTACCCCTACCCACGTTAGAACAAGTTGAAACCAATTTTTTAAAGGAGAAATATACACTGTTGACGAAAATTATATAGTTATAAGGACCCCTACACTATTATAAGTCTTAAACACACCACATATAGTTATATAAGGAAATACACAATGCTTATGAATGGATTGGTTCCCGAAATAGTGTGACACACAAAACGCCGCAGTATGGCAAATATGAAAGGCGGATTTTCTTTTTTTCGAGAACACTCTACCCGAATTAAAGTCTTGAAAACAATACGAACTGAAACTATGTGCTCCCTATATTAACTGAGAGTGTGACTGAAAGGTGGTGCTATCAGAGAATACATAATTTGTATGGGTGGCTTGTGCCTGTGTCGCTTTACACAAAGCGGCTGATAAATAAGAAAGACGAATTTGCTATGTTTTGAGGACAATTGAAGACTTGAAGTGTTAAAGTTGAACAAACCACGAACTGAAAGGATTGCTCTAAATAATTAATGAGCATGTGGGCAAATGGTAGCAATATCAGTACATACACAATGTGCCTTTGGCACTTTACAAAAATGGGATGGCAAGCGCCAAAGGCGAATATTTTTTGTGTGGGACCCTTTTATAGGCCCATTTAAACTCTTGAACACACCATGCGCCGAATATATATGCTTTTGTTATTACTCAACTGACAGTGTGAACGAAAGGTAGTGCTATCAGG
This sequence comes from Siphonodentalium dalli, assembly GCA_032622095.1. Classification (NCBI taxonomy): domain Eukaryota; kingdom Metazoa; phylum Mollusca; class Scaphopoda; order Gadilida; family Siphonodentaliidae; genus Siphonodentalium; species Siphonodentalium dalli. The sequence continues at coordinate 101,003,615 of CP136069.1, read as the reverse complement.
GAATATACAATTTATATGGGTAGTTTCGTTTCCAAAATCCTAGGTTCTTTACAAAAGGCGGCTGGTAAAATTAATGCGAAAATTGAAATTGAAATTTCTTTGGACAAATAGTAGGTAATTCAGGAAATACCCATCTTTAATGGGTGGGTTGCTTTCTGAATGTCTTGGACACTTTATAAAAAGTGGCTAGCAAACTAGAAAGGTGAATTCTCACTGTTTTGGTACCCATAACCCATTTGAACTCTTGAGCACAAACTGAACTGAAGCTATATATAGAGGATCTCACACGAGTTTCTATTTTATACGGAATTTATCAACCGAGTTCACTAAATTCGATTTGAGCCGAGGTTTACCGAGGCTCAAATAGAATTTAGTGGACGTGGTTGATAAATTACGTATGCAATAGAACGAGTTTGAGATACCTTTTATCACATGATCAAATAAACGCGATCAACGCGAAGTATTCATCAAAAACAACAATAATAAACTTCAGCAATCGCAAGTCATTTAAATAATGGCGTGACGTCATCGCACGCGCTAATATTACACGTGTGTCTTACCAATAATTGTGAAGCTGATGTTGTGGGTTAATTATGTGATAAATATGCTCTCAATATTAATTGAGTGTATGAACGAAAGCTAGAGCTATCATGGATTATATACAATTTGTATGGGTTGTTTTCGTTCCCGATCCTGGGGCACTTTACAAAAGACGGCTGGCGAATAAGAAATGTCACGGTGAATTTTCATTGTTTTGAGGCCACACTACCCTATTTGAAGTCTTAAACACACTGAAGGGATCGATCCCAATATTAACTGAGTGTATAGAGAAATGGACGCTATATTAAGAAATTCACATCTTTTATGGATGGGTTGGCTCTTGAATGTCTGGGTCACTTTACAAAAAGAGGTTGGCAAATGAGACAGGAGAATACTCACTGTTTTGGTTGATTGATTGTGGTTTAACGTCGTTTTAGCAACAAATCCATATCACGACGAGTATATTATATCACTGTTTTGGGGGACCCTTAACATATTTAATATTTTGAACACAGCATGAACTGAAGTTTTATGCTCTCATACTTGGGTGTGTGAACAAAAGGTAGTACTATCACATAATTATCAATTGATATGGGTGGTATGTGTGGTAGGTGTATCGCAAGGCGACAGATTAAATTGTCATTCTTAAAAATGACCTGTTGCTATGAACAAGCAAATGTATGTACGTTTGGATAGCGCGGGAATTTGAAGCGGTGTTAATCTATGTTGTACCTTCTGTCTCACAATTCATGATGTAGGCTCACACGCCAATCTTTTCTTCAAACATTCACACTTTCTGACATATTCTCATTCCTAATCCCGCCAATGCGTGAGTATTATGTTAAGTGTCGCTAGATGCACTGTGATTATTCATGCACTTTGTGACAATGAACAAATATAACCGTTCGTAAACTTGGTTGGGGCATGTGTTCCAGTGCGCGCGTTAATTCAACCAATTTATGTTGTTTCAATGATTCCTCAATCTGTTGTGATGAACTACAATTGTACATGTTGTGATATTCTACATGTTGTGATATTGAGATAAACTCTTTGTAATATTCGGATCGTTACAAAGTGGCGTTCTTACTATCAACTATATTATTGTTCAGCACCTGCAAGTGGCGAAGTTGTGCAATGGAGGATTTTATGTTTCGAACTTCACATGCTCTCAGTATCAACATATGTTGTGGCTGAATGGCTATTCTATTCGACACTATACGCTAAACAAGGCTGTAATGGTTTCCGACAGCATGTGACACTTTACAAAAAGCGGCTGGAAATTAACAAAAATGTAATTTTAATTGTTTATGTGACACATACACATCGCGAACTCGAGGGATATGCTCCCAGTTTTAACTGATGCTGTGGATATAGGGTATAGTAGTTCTATTAGGAGGTAAACCATTTATATAGGAGAGAGAGACTGTATGGGTAAAGTGAAGATGTAATCCAATTGGAGCTGATTGTATACAATGATATACATATAATTTTGTTGGAGCTGATTATAGATACAATGATATACAAATAGTGTTGGTTACGTCATTGATACGTCCGTCGCCGTGAGATTACAGACGGGGGTATATTTCGCGCTCTGCAGGATTCCAATGCCTTTCACGAAGTTTCCACAAATGACAGCGTTATGGAAATCGCTTTGTTTTCGAGATAATGTTTGAACCGCGTCAAATATTTTAATATTTTCACGATGACTGAGTTCCCGTGTTCCACACAAAAGAGTATTTCTGATAAAATAACATTCGGTATGGCGCATAGAAGTTCAGTCATAGGACCATTGTTTTCAGGACACTCCAATAAGTAATGATGTCCTGTTTCTATTTTGCCACAATGACAAAATGTGTTGTTGTAATTTGGGGTCTGGAAGCCCAAACACTTCTTTAATCACTTAAGCAATGTTACTGGGCCCAATTTTAAGCAAACGAGTTATTAATGGGTCCCATTATGATCAATTGGGAAATTTGGGTTAAGTTCTTAACAAAAATATGTAATTTTTCGACCAAAAATTTGTTGGGGGAAGGGATAGCTAAAATCCATTATTTCGCAAACCGTTCTAAATTTCTGTTAACTTCTTTCTACATATTATGCTTGTCAGATAACTGCTACACCATACTGATTAAATATTTTGACATTATTTCAATACCCATTTGAATTATAATGTTTGAAAATAATATATTTGTGAAAAAGAGCGATTTTTCAGCAAAAAATAAATGTTTCGGCTCCAAACGGCAAGAAAATCTAAATTAACCAACACTTGTTTTCATATCAAGTAAAGGAATGCTACGATATAGTAATTTTAACCCCAACAATATTGGCAAATAGGTTAGGATATAACCACGTGGCTCGCTTTATCAAAATAGTTAATTTCTGGAAAAAGTCACTGGTGGGTATCGTTCATCGTCAATTTGACAATAGCCTCCACCAATTGCGTTATTTTTCACTATCATTTTCGTCAACAGTATACATTTCTCCTCCAAATGTTGGTTTCAACTTGTTCTACCGTGCGCTAGTGATGTATTGTTAGTTTAATGTTTACTGATTATCACTCCATGGTTACATCGTGGATATTTAAAAGCCAGGATGAGCAATATATTCAAAGATAGAGCACCCTCTCCCGTGTTTTCAGAATTCCACCCCCCCCCCCCACGTCCCCATTGTGTTGGAACTTTCTACTCGCTACCTCAAGTTTCAAGTTTCCAACCGTTGGAAACTTCCAACCTAAGGTCCAACTGATGGACATTTCAGATTACTGGTTGGAAAATCAAACAATGAAGACAATTTTAATATATATGTGGCGTAAAATTTGGGGAATATAAACCCCAATCCCACTGTCGACAAAATGTCTTGAATCCCACAGAAATATCAAGTGAAACTCTTGCCTAATATTTTATTTATATGACAGATGTTTGAAGTTTTTAGGCCTAAACCTTGCTAGTATATGTGTGCAGAATGAGATGATGTTTTTGATATATTTCACATGAAGATATGACTGAAACAAAAATGTAACACAAGGCAAAATCACAGCACCAATATTCAGGGACATTGCTAGAGGGTCTTGAATGGCAGCGGTTCATTTCTAATTGCACCTTTGGGTGGCAGCCAAATGTCCAACTTCCAGATAGTCCATTTGCACAATCCACTGACTTGACGTTTTCCGACTCCAACTATGAGATAACCAACTTTAGGAAAAAAAATTCATTTAGCTTCCATTGAAAACAGAGAATTATTGGAACAGATTTCTTGTATCTGGATATTTGAATTGTACAACGTTCATGGTTTCGATCTAAATATGGACCACTGCTGAAGAAGTGAGACCCTCCGGTATTATATTCTTGCCCTGGTGTTACAATTTCAGCAAACTTATAATTGTCCGCTTTTAAACACATCCACATTCTTCCACACGAAGGTTAGGAATTTCTGTTTGTTCGAAGCTGGTCACATTTTTCCTGATGATTATAGGAACAGCTGAGTATCTCATCGGCACACAACACGGTTCCAATAGGTTGGACAAAGTCTGGTTAAGAGTGACTGTTCTGAAGCTCTGTACGGCCTGTGTGTGATCATAGTAGGAGTGCACGACATCTGAAAATAATGGCAGTTGATATATATTCAACACTACTGCATGGAATTTTTTTGCTGATGATACTTCGATTTTTCTGCCGATTTGCGACCCAGTTGAATGAACCCGTGCCCAACAGAAAAATATAGCACCGGTTGAAGTGTGGTCAAAAAGATGGTTAGTAAATTTCATTGCATTAACAACTGAAAGTATGTGTATGTCTCGTAAAACGTTCCCAGTTTATTGTAACTTTTTCATATATACATGAAGGGGCTCAGTCAGTAAGGATCATGATGCCATAGACTGCCATATACTGTCAATAAGGGTCTTTCCAAGTAAACATAGAGTACAGTTATTGAATCGGACCAGGGTGAGGTCAAACAAAAGGAGTTGCATTATGGCCCACAAGACACCATAAGCACAAACCCGACACATCTCACCCGATCCACAATGGCCGACGTCCAAGTGGGTCCTAATCGGTCACGCGGCTGAAAATGGCATGGGTCCCATATTTGAACCCATCAGGGTGGCGATCATTTTGGATGGGGTGAGGTATGGAAAGGGTGTTTGACACTTGTTTGGCGTAAATCGTCCTCAAGGGTGCGAGATATGGCTATTTGAACCCCTCTGAAATGGCATGGGTCCCTATTTAAACCCATCTGGTGGCGGGTGCGGCGTGGGGAAAGGGTGTTTCGGTCGTGTCTGATTGTGTGAAAACCCATCTGGTGTATTGCTTTATTAATAATGGTGTGGTGGCAGCGATAAAGAATGTCCACCTAATGATTACAAGAAAACGGACAATACAACTAAAATGTCGGGCAGATCGACATTCTACATTTCCTAACTTCCCGACAAGTGACCGGCACAAAGACGCTAAAGTGTCTCGCCCTGGAATAAAGTTGAAATGAATAATAATTTCCAGAGTCTTATAAGAGTATTGGTGGATAAAACTCCTCTGCCGCTGGATCTGGATATATACGTCCAAGTAACATATTATAGTATGATAGGACGGGCGATGGACGATGTTATTGCGTGGTGCCAGCAGCTGCAAAATATGATTTGGATAACATGAATGCAGCTACGCTGACGCTGATTATTTAAATTCTAATATTATGCAACCAGACACAATTTATTTTCGTCGGGAACCAATTCAATTCAATTTAATTACTCTTAATTCATCATGTTGGAAATTACAGAGTACTTGAATAATTACAATATAATATAGTGTACGATACATGAGGATTTTTGTGCGTGATTATTCTGCGCAAGATAATACACAATGTATAGTGAAATTATTTTATTCAACAGTTATTTAATTCAACAACCCATGGTGGTGTCCTAACATGTGCGGTTATAGAACGTCAGGAGAGTCTAAAGAATGACATAATCCTTTTAATGAACAGTGAAAGATTTTGTGTTCTCTTCACCTTTCCCGAATTGAATAGTTCATTCAGTTTAATAATATTCGGTTTTCGGTAGAAGTAGGGGGTTTATATATCTCTCTATCGTAGACTCGTAGTGTCTGCAGAGCAGGCGATTTTAAAAGTACATGGAATTCATCACCGAGTTATAAATTACATAAACCAAACATTTTATTCTTCATAACCGACAGTCTGGTTCTACAAGTTCAGCAACAACGATAATGTGTCGACCTAACTTCTACGATGATGGATGATGTCAACACTTTCTGAGTTATAAGTGCTTTTGTGGTATGAGTAGCAATAAATTTCATGGCATTTGTTACCGGTTTAATTAACAGAGTTTGACAGATTCTAGATTCGTATTTGGGACATCTGAAAATATATAGGCCATTGTGGATATATATTTACATGACAATCGGATGTAAAATCTCGTCCAACGCATGGCTGTATATACTAAGGGAATTCAACTGTAACAGCTATAAACATAGTGTGTGAGCAAAGCTTTATAAATTCCCCTTAGTAAATACAGCCAAAACGTACTCCATAACTAGTTAATGAGAAAATTGACCGTTGCATATTCATTCATATCCATTTCTATCCACACAACTAACACATATCTGTTTATTCGCTGGAATCCATATCTATATCTAAATTCAATTTAAATATTAATCTAATCTGAAAATTATAGTGAAATATTTAAATTCTTTATGTAGCCATTATTAATTGTATTCTGTCAGTCAGGGGTGCCGGGTAGACGGCCATCATTGGCCACGGCACTCCACATAATACGTATACTTATTGACTTGTACTTATATTATAATGTATAATGTATTGTGAAATAAAATATTATCCTATTATCCTATGTAATTGAGTGAACGGCTTGGTTAAGCCCCGGTTCCATATTCCCGATTTTCTGTCCCGAATTAGTATAGTCGGCACACATTCGGGACCAGACCAAATCGGCAGCATTCGAGAGAATTCTGGACGAGTTTTATTCCAAAAAGCCACCGAACTGATGCCGAATTATGACAAAATTTAATCGTCACGAACATTGCAAAGTATTCCAGAATGCTTCCGAATATCTTCCCGAATGATCAAGAATTATCCCGAACTGATACCGAAATTTCGTGCGAGTAGCTGCCAAATTGCCCAGATTACTACCGACTTACACCGAATTGTTGCCGAACACCCCGAATCAATGCCGAACTTGTACCGAATTGATGCCGAATAGATACCGAATTGGTATTCAATTGCTGCCGAGCGTCCCGAATCGATGCCGAATTTTGCAGATACACCGGATCTCAGTATAAAAGCAGCCACACATGGCGAATTCGGGAATAACCTACCGATTACTGCCGACTACTCCAGAATATCCACCCGAATATTGCCGAATACTGCCGACTACTCCCGAATAGGTGCCGAATTGCTCCCGAATTTCTCCCGATGATTTACAAATCGGGAGCGATTCGGCTTGGTTCCCGATAGTTTTGAACATTTCAAAACTGTCGGGAGCGAGTCCAGAATTGTCCCGAATCGACCCCGATATCCCCGATCATGTTCGGGGGTAAAAATTCACTGTCCCGACTCGTCCCGAACTTACTCCACGATGTTTGCAAAATTATGATTCGGGAGTCATTCGGGAACATTCGGGTGGGAAATCGGGGATATGGAACCGGGGCTTTAAGGTATAGATCGCGCGGTTACACGTTTAGAGCATTTCGAAGATGGACCATTCAGGATTTCAAATTTTTTGTAAGTCATAATCAATCAATTATTTATATAGTGATCAGTGTAGTGATACTTGTTTTAGGGGGAGCAGGAAGACAACCCGGCAGGGCTATGTTACCCCCATCAATATACAACATCACCGTGGTATGTATTACAACCATTGTATTATTCATGTGTGTATTGCAAATAAATTATCCTATACTATATATCTATCCCTATCATATCATATCCTATCCTATCATATCCCATCCAATCCTAACCTATCACATATATTATACTTATTCTCTTCATAATGTTTTGGGCTGTTCCTGGAAGTTCTTTATGGTGCCTCAGCGATAGAAATGGCACGGATTGCAAATACATTTTAACGGAGCCGGACAATTGGCTCAGTAACTTTCACTAATTTGGTGTCAAATCTATTGGGGCATCTTGAATTGAATCAACAATTGGTTCTAGTTCTCACCTTCACAACTACCTTTGCAGTAGTTGATAACTATCCGTGTAGGGTAGACAATCCAATTCCACCCCATCTCATGGAAATCTATGGTGAATTCTTCCCGACAACATTGTCTCATCCCGTCGAAACAGTCAAAACTCTCAATTGATCTCTTCCTCCGGGATTTGGTTTTACCTATCCCAATTGCAAGAATTGGCAGATAGTTCTTCTTTATACTCCAGAGAGGTTCATCCTCGTGTTTTCTATGAAACAAAATTATGAAGATATTAAGTATTCTAGTTTTACACCATAAAGGCATATATTGCTATACTACTGTTTCCTTGGTTGTAGGAGTTACCCCTACAAGATAAGAGTGTTCCCCCTTGCTATGTGCTATTGTGATGGAGCGTCAGCTCTTATCTGGATGGTCAACGGTTACGCGTTTGTTTACAATGTGGGTCTACGCGTTTGAAGCTTGCCATGATAGTTAAAAGGCGATTTAATACGTTTCCTAGCAGAGTGAAAGACGTTACTTATTCCTCAATCCTTATGCGAAAAAACTGGGAAAATGTGGCAAATGACGTTGCGTCTGGGACGAAATGTGGGGTAAAAACAATCCGGGTCAAAAGTTCACTTTTTCGGACTCAACCCAAAATGTTTTCGGCCCAAAATGTTTGGCCCAGGTGGCCATTATGAATATGGGTCCATTTGCTACATTTTCCTAAAGTTTCCTGACCGAGAAGAGCGAAAATGAAATTCGACCCACTATTTTGCACTCGACCCAAATTTGTTTCGGCCCAAAAAGTTTGGCCGAGGTGGTAATTTATGAACGTAAAGTTATTTCGGACTTTGCCTATTTTCGAGGCATTTTTAAACTTTTGATCCGGAATTTGTTTTCTCCAAAATATCGTCTTACCTTGCTAAAGACACCTTACAATGTCATTTACCACATTTTCCCAAATTGTTCGAATAAGGAATAAGTAACGGAATTTTGACTGCTGAAATAACTTTATCTGATTCAGATAGTTTATCACTGAGAGTTTAAAATTTTGTAGACGTAAATCAGCATTAATTTAAGGCTAAATATTCCATTCGTCAGCATACAAACTTTAGGACCTATTTCAATTTAAAAAGCTGCTATAAGTGTCGCGGTTTACTAACATGAGTAAATCATAGTGGTAGCCCAAAATTAATATTGCTTTTCTTTGTTATCATATGGAATCGTATTAAACCAACCCCGAATTGCACAAAACCAGCCCAAATATATTCATACTAGCTGGTGGACCCGACTTCGTCCGGGCTGTTTCCCCTCTGCTTTTTGGCGAAGTGCGCGATTTGACCTTGAATTGACCATTTTGAAGGTCAATGTCACGTCGGGGTCACGATTTGACCCATCCAAAACACTACGTGGACCAAAGTAACCCTAAGTATCAAATTTCGTCGAAATCCCGTCAAAATTCGCGATTTGACCTTGAATTGACCATTTTGAAGGTCAAAGTCTGGTCGGGGTCACGCTTTGACCCGTCCAAATCACCCCCCGGACAAAAGTAACTCTAGGTATCAAATTTCGTCGAAATCCGTCCGTTTTACCCGATTTGACCTTGAATTTACCTTTTTAAGGTCAAGGTCACGGCGGTGTAATGATTTAACCCGTCCAAAAGACTCAGCGGAAAAAAGTACCTCTAGTTACCAAATTTCGTCGAAATCCGTCCCGTTTTACCCGATTTGACATTAAATGACCCGATTTCAATGTCAAGGTCACGTCGACTTCGTCCGGGCTGTTTCCCCTCTGCTTTTCGGCGAATTGCGCGATTTGACTTGAATTGTCCATTTTTGAAGGTCAAGGTCAGGTGGGGGGGTCACGATTTGACCCGTCCAAAACACTGCCCGGACAAAAGTACCCGACAAAAGTACCCGTCGAAATCCATCCGGTTTTACCCGATTTGACCTCGAATTGATCATTTTGAAGGTCAAGGTCAGGTCGGGGTCACGATTTGACCCATCCAAAACACTCAGTGGACAAAAGTAACACTATGTATCAAATTTCGTCGAAATCCCATAAAAATTCGCGATTTGACATTGAATTGACCCGATTTCAAGGTCAAGGTCACGTCGCACGGGCAAACGAATAGGCTTACGACACTCCCCATACGAAAGTATCCATAGACACTAATTTTCATCGAAATCCCGTGATACTCGGTCGTTTGACCTTGAAATGACCCGTTTCGAGTCAATCGTGAACACACAGACAGACAGATTTCCCAAAATATATAATAGAATAGAATGTGCCATGACTGAAAACCACCCGGAGCAGCTAGGATCCGGATCAGCCCAGACCGGCAACATGGTGCATGGGTGTTGCGGTTTACCGAGTAAATGTTAGCACGAAATTAATATTACTTTTCGGTGTCTGCATTGACATTACTTGCAGACGGAACCCACATGTCGCCATCGTACAGCTAAGAATTCCACACATTATATGTAGCAGATAAGCAGAACTGCCATCGACTGTAGCAGCCGTCTCTCGGATTTCATATTTCAATCCATCTGCAACGCCTATATCCCTCAGCTCATTGCAAATTCGTAAATAGCACATACATGATCTTGATCACCTCTAGACTGAGGCTATCGAATTTGAACTATTTTCGATGAAAAAAATGGCCGCCGATAGCCTTTTGGGCTTGATTTTTGCTGCAACTTACTCATTTGACGCTGTCTATATATGCAGCATATTTAATTTGATCGATCCCAAATAGCATATGCATGTTTGTGTAACTTATCAAAACCAAAGAGGAAGTAAAAATAACTTCAAGAAAACATAGAGTTCCATTTTAAATGTGTCTGTTCAAGTTGAAAAAAAAAACATTTCACAACCCTTATCATCAATGTTTATCTCACAGTCAACACTAAATAACCCAACACAAATTGAATACCATAATTATATTATAATTAACATAATACTAAAGTTCTAAGCTCTTACGTCACTGCACGTACCGGTAATAGACGTGTGTATTACTAAAAATATGAGACCTGATTTAGGGACTAATTGTGTGATAAATTATTATATTAAATTTATAATATTTTCCAAATATACGTGATTAAATCTTGTAAAATAGTTAATTTAGTTCTTGTCACTTATAACAGCATTTAGTTTTTCGTGTTCTGTGATGTCAAGGTGGTAGTAATTTGGGGCTCAACTGCTCCTCATTAACCATTCGAAATCGTTCAACTGCCAAGTCTAAGTTTCCTTCGACGTAAACCAGCGAGTGAAATAGGTTGTTTTATAATGCTGTCTTAACGTCAAAGCCCCGTGTATATATCTTCTATAGCAGACTTTACGCCCAGATCCAGTGGCTGGATGTTTTGTCCTTTCAATATATTTTACCTAACAAATCAATACATCGTTAGTGAAATCGTGTGATCATAATGTCTTATAATCTAACTTTCATGTTTCAAAAAATGCAATGAAAATCCAGCGTTAACAAGGACCGCTTAACAACTAGGGAATATCAAATTATTGACGGGTAAAATAATGCTCACTTTTAGACTTAAATTTTCGTGACCATATTCGGAGAAGCCTCGTGATTACGCACTGGACGATTATGGTATTTCAGACGGATTTAGTAGGAGCAACCCATATAAAAATGTACCAAGGTATTTACCAAGGTAAATTTTACCATGGTATTTGTACCACGGTCAATTGATCACGTCGGTAAATTTTACCAAGGTGAATTTTAGTGCTTTACCAAGGTAAATTTTACCATGGTTTTTTACCCCGGTCAATTGATCACGTCGGTAAATTTTACCAAGGTGAAAAAATCAAGGTAAAACTTTACCATGGTGAAAATACCATGGTAAAAGAACCTCGGTAAACTGTTGAAATACTACTGTATTTTTACCACGGTGAATTTAGCATGGTAACTTTTACCAAGATGTTCTACCAAGGTATTTGACCTTGGTAGAACACCTTAGTAAAATATACCACGCTATATTCACTGTGGCAAAATACTGAGGTATTTCAACAGTTTACCCAGGTTCTTTAACCGTGGTATTTTCTAGAGTACCTGGTAAAAATTTTGAATATATCAAGGTATATTCCCAGTATTTACATGTATATGTGAATCTAGAATGGTAAAAATCCACCAATGAAATTTGACGCAGTATCGATTTACCAATGAATAAGTACTAGGGTACATGTATGTCAGTTGAAAGTACCATGATAATTAATAGGTAAATAAATATTAGAATCTACCCTCGTAGAAGAACCAGGTGACACTTTGAAAATACCAAGGTGTAGTACGTACAGCAATTATTTTATTTAATTGAACCGATATACACACATCTACAATATCTAGTACTGGTACTAAGCATCTGTGATGTAATATTGCACGTCAGTTTTGGGGGAATTGATCAATGATATAAATTAGTATAATTAAGAAATATTTGTTTAATATTCTAATTCTAGTTCATGTCGATTATTCTCCGCTGGCCTCCGCTGATGCTGCTTCTTCGCCTCTTCGTTCAAGCGTTTGCTGCAGTTCGCAATTTTTTGCGCGATGTATTTGCGAACTTCTCCGTTTGTCCTCATCGGATGCTTTGCCAAGACACGATCTGGAAAATAACATTATTTTTATTTATTTTTTTATTACGTCCAAATCTGTAGCAATTAGCAAACAGGTTAATTTATACTAGTTTACGGTCATTCAAGTCATGTCGGTACTGAAATTACATGTCCCATCAATAATAACGATGCAGTTCATGGAAGTTTTAACATGATACATGTATAACTAACTATAAGAGATTTTCAGAACAAAGAAGCAATATTTTCCTTAAATGAACTAACTATATCTGTTGATTCGAGAAAAACTAGTTATGGCGTAACATCAGTTATCATGGAATTGCCCATCTATCGGCTATCTCGGCTTCATAGCTTGTGTCAGATGTCTTAATTCACACATACATGTATGCATGTACCGGTACATGTAGACATAAACAGTTAAAACCTGTCTTAACTCGATATTTTGGTGTTTGCATTTACATCACAGATTTTTCTACCTTTTTTAGGAATTTCCAATTGGGAAAATTAGCGTCAAAGCTTGAAATTGGGATTTTTTACGAGTCGAAAGTAACATGTCGGTACTACCATATTGTGAAAAACACCTCATAACAAGAACTATTACTAATAGTAGGCCAACAAACAATGTTATATGTATCTTAGTGTACTTGCTTGTACTATTTATGAACAAAAAATGTAAGAAAAGAATTTTTTTTTGTAAATTGGGAAAATACATGCCTATTTACGATTGGGAATGGGGTCGATTTTCGGACCTACCATCGTGCAACCATGCAGTCGTATCCCTTTCGGCCTGAGCGGGCTATGTATATATCCCAATCGGCAAGTGTGCCGGACCTGATTACTTTAAAATAAAGACGCACGTACCTCATCGTCACTGGCTTGAAGTTGTTCAAGTTCGATTTGGACTGATTCATTTCCATCGTTAGCAAATCCGTAGTCTTGAAATGTCACATTATCACCAATCTCCAAACATACTTCCTCTGAGTCGATATCTTCTTCAACTTGAAGCTCATATTCAATATCTGACTGCGGAACTGACGGCCGCGGAACCATTGAATCCTGTGTTTATTGTTGATCATTTAGCATGTTTAGTTGAACTTGTTCATTATCATTATGTTCAACTTGTTCCATTTCATTAGGTGTTGCAAAGTCTGAGTCATTTGACAGTGTATTTGAGACACTTTCACTTTGAGAATTGTGGCCGGCATCATTGTCACTTTCAGTTTCACTGTGTGTTCACAAGTTGAAGTTCCACTTGCAGTCGAATCGAAACGATCAGCGTCACACCTCCAGCGTCTAGTTGTGCTTTTTGGAATATTCTCACTTGGGTCCTCCAAGTATCGTTTATACTGTTTAAGTTTGTCCTTCGACATAACGAGGAGAATGATTCGTTACTAGCTTCGAAAACAAAATGAAAATCTATACCGCCAAAAACATTGGAACTGACGGAAGTGAAGAGTGGAGGTCGTCGATCGATAAGTGAGAATTAGCGAAACGGACAATTAAAAACGAACATGCTTAAAGCAGTTCATATTAGTATCATATAATGTATACATGACACACATTAAATAATCAACCGACCAACTAGTTATATAATTCATGAAATATCATTTTTTTTCTTTTTTCGTGATTGCGTATGGCGATTTCGAACAGTAATTTATGCGCGGTTCGTTTCGTTTATGTTTTGAACTCGTGTACTCTTTTTTTCTGTATTAAATTAGAGTAATATTAACAATTATTAACTGGGAAACTGTAATAAGCCTAGCATGGTAAACAAACAAAAGGAGACATTTTACCTTTTACCTTTACACAATACATGGACATTTACTTTTTTACAAACACATTATTAAAGTAACTTTTACCATGGTAGACCACAATAAGTGGAAAATTACCATGGTAGAATTCTGGTGAAAACTCAGTAACTAACATGACTTCATGAGACCACATTGACGTTACTTTTATCATGGTAGAACATAGTATAGGTGGTAATTTCACAATGGTATTCTAAACTATATATGGGGAAAATACTGTGGCAGCAGTCTGGTGAGAACTGCAGTAGTACCTGGAAAGTTTACTATGGTAGTACTAGTATGCTGTGTTAAATACTCATAATAGAGTACGGTACCTTGTTATATGGTATTATAGTCTGTGGAAGCATATATAGTCCAATGTAAAATATAGCTATGTAAGTTAATATATATACCGAGGTAAGTCAAGAAATACCGAGATATACCAAGGTATATTTTGACTTACCGAGGTATACCTATGTAAGTTAATATATATACCGACGTAAGTCGAGATATACCAAGGTATATTTTGACTTACCGAGATATACCTACGTACGTTAATATATATACCAAGGTAAGTTCAGATAACCCGAGATATACAAAGGTATATTTTGACTTACCAAGGTATATTTTGACTTACCAAGGTATATCTTGACTTACCTAGGTATATATTGGTTTGCCTCGGTATATCTTGGTAAACTTACCAAGGTAAATCACATATTACCATGGTATCACCTAGGTATATATTGGTTTACCGAGGTAATACTTGGTTTACCGAGGTATATATTGATTTACCTTGGTAAAACCTTGGTAATATCTAGGTTTACCATGGTACATTTTTATATGGGAATTGTATGCGTGTGGTACTAAGACATAGCCGCGGTCACACCACATACACTGTAGCACAAATAGTATGGGCTTTCATTAGCCGATATGTCATCAGAAAGGGGAATATTAGCGAACACCATATTTATATTATGTAGCCCAAATATTCTAATTTCAGGATCCGGCTGTAGCGGAGTGAATATAGGGGGGGGGGGTATGATTTTGTTCACATTTTCCTCATGCTACCCAACATTATTTTTGTACATTTTTCGGGTTAGTTCCTGTGATTTGCATCAGTCTAAGCGTCTTAGTCTACGTTCAATTTAAATTTGTCTTCCGTTTGTTATGTGAATGGTATTGAAAATGGTACAAAGTTGTCAGATAATTGTTTGAGTCGGTTTGACGTCTGAGCTGTGGCATATTACGTTGTAAATTGTTGCTTTGATACATGTTATCAACAGACAAGTGATTGAAGCCAAATTGTAGATCATAACTAATTATAATGTGACAATGGGGTTGTCATCCATTCAATGGTATCACATCTGCCTTTATGTGGTGTCCATTCACTTTTATATGGCATTCGTTCACCTGTATGTGGTGTGCATAATTATGTCTTTATATGGTTTCCATTCATGTTTCCACGGAGTCTATTCACCTTTATATGATGTGCACATATCTATATGTTCTCGGTCCACAACAGGTTTGTGATATAGGTTGGGATTATGCTGTTTTTGGATCAAGTCCCACCCGTTGCTCTTCTATAACGGAAGTTCATTCAGAAGACGTACTACATGTAAACGTGGAGCCTGGGCATTCACGTAAACCCCTGACTGTGATTGATCACCTGACATGTCCGCGATTAATCTTTATTCATAATAATATATCATCTATTGATTAAAAAAAGGTATATTGATGATACGATCATTTAATGTATACTAATTGTTTACGTGCCTTTTCTGATAGCGCGACAAATCGAAATGCTCTGGAAAATTAGTCTTTAACAATTGTTTACTTATAAATCTTGTTGCTTTGAAGTTTAACGAACCTCTGATATATGCATGTTTATATCGTCATGCTTGGGAAAGGCTACACTCTTTGTTAATATACGTAAAACTTCCATTTACCTAATCTGAAGACACACACACACAATATAACTCACTCCCGCCCACGATTATGGATGTAAGAGCAATTGGGCGGGACTCGGTCCAAAAACAGCATAACCCGAACCGATATCGCAAGCTGTTGTGGGTCGATAAGACTTTATCTACTTTATATGGTGCCCATTCACTTTTCTGTGTCCAGTCACCTTTATATGATGTCAATTCACCTTTATATGGTGTCAATTCACCTTTATATGGTGTCAATTCACCTTTATATGGTGTCCATTCACCTTTCTATTGTGACCACTCACCTTACTATGAAGTACATTCAGATTTATGTGGTATCAATTCACCATTATATGGTGTGCAAGTGTCATTATATGATGTCCATTCAACTTTCGTTGGTGTCTATTCGCCTTTATATGGTGTCCATTCGCCTTTATATGGTGTCCATTGACCTTTTAAAATGGTGTCCATTCACCTTTAAATGGTGTCCATTCACTTCACGGATTATGTACGATTTGTGTAACCTATTTCATTTGTATGCTTATTTTGTTACGGAAACGTTAAATATATAACTTGTCGTGTGGGGCCCTGATATACCGGTACTTGATTTACTCAACCAAATGCCAGTCAACGGGCGGCTATATATGCATGCCCAAAACGAACGTAATTATAACAGAATAATTTACTCTGCTCAAATTCACAGACTAGTCTGTTGATTTTCGCTGCTCATTCCTGAAACAAACAAAGGCGTGATAAGCAATCAAGTTATAGAAACCTACAGAAACTTCCAAAGATATCAATTAACGATCTAATGATTATCACGTTAGTCTCCATGTGCACATACGGACGTCTCGCTTCCCGACGCCACTCCGTGGCTTTACCCAAGGTTCACATTCCGATAAAATAGATATTCCATTATTGGCTACAAATAGCATAAATTTGAATGAGGTCCGGGATATTCAGGCTTACAACTTTGCTAACAAATGGTTTTGAAAGCAAGTTGATGAATCTCATATCGAGAGCCTACAATTATGGAATGAAAACAATTGCCAGTATTACTCGCCTGGCCAGACTAAAGAACTACTCAGTAATAAAAATAAATTCTCTGTCTTCTGTCTTAACTGTAGGAGCCTTAATGAAGAGATCAAAAACCTTCTTTGTGATTTGAAAGCAGAGGAAAATAGCCACTGATGCAATTGCTCTGACAGAAATATTTAAAATACACAGTACCTTAGATTTTAAACTAGCCGGATATCACCCCATATAATTCGAATCCCGGCCTGATGACGATGATGGAAGAGGTGGTGTTGGTGTGTATATATAAGGGACAACTTAACTTATAAACACAGACCCGACCTAACAATATTTATTCCGCATGTAATAGAAACATTATTTGTAGCAACCAAAAGAGGAGCGAATTATCACTACATAATATGATGCATATACCGACCAAATGCAGCACAAAAAGCAGATATTAAAACATTTGTGTCCCAAACGAAGCTTAGATTGAATATTTACTCCCAGATGCTGATGGTTTTGGACTTTCCTGGGCGTTAAATGTCAAGTTAAGTGATTATGTTGGTTGGGTTAGGGAGAAAGAGATGGATTTAGTCTTGCTCGCATTAAAGGTGACCAACCATTGTCTGGACCATCTAGATAGTAGATACCCTTGCAAGATCATTTGAAAGTTCTCTTATGCAGGATTAGAGTGATGGTTGAATACTGCAAAAACAAGTGTCGTCGGCATACGTTTGCGTTTGGCAACGTATGGTATTTGCTAGATCATTTATGTATACTAAGAATAGGAAAGGTCCTAATATGGAGCCTTGTGGCACTCCTGTTGTTAATGTTTCAGTGTTGGAATGGTTATTACCTACAAGTACTCGTTGAGATATATTACTGAGATAATTCCTTAGCCAATCTAGTAGGGGGCACAGATGTCACATTGTTGCAATTTGAAAATCATGATTGATGACTGACGATTAAATTATTATCAAAAGAGTGTGATGCGATATTTTTTAAGTACAATTTTCAAGAATAATTCTTTTTATGAATGGGTATAACGTTTGCCAATTTCCAGGTGGACGGGAATTAGCAGTTATCAAAAAGAATTCTCAGCGGTATACCCAGTTCCTTGTATCATCCTTAGAGATATCCCATCAATACCACTCATATAACTGTCTTCCAAATCAAAGGAAGAAGAAGATAAACTGAATATTATAGCACAAGATGCTTAGACTGATGAACATCACAGGAATTAACGCGAAATATGCATAAAAATAAGGTTGGGTAGCATGAGGAAAATGTGGGAAAATCATATTTTGACCCCTATATTGACCCCGAAATAACCGGATCCTGAAATTAGAATAGTTGGGCTACATAAATATGGTGGTCGCTAAAATTCCCCTTTCTGGTGACACATCGGGTAATGAGAGCCCATACTAAAAGCCCTTGAATACGGATGAAATACCTTCAACATTTAATCCTATACCTGCAAGACTTGCATCTCACTGATATACCAATATTCCTTTTGCCTTTCTTGATCCATCTTTTCACTGAGCGGGTTATGTTGAACTTCATCCAACCTTCTATGATGACACCGGTTATTTGGTCTAACACTTGTTTGGGCTGCAATTGCCGATCCCGACCGAAGCCTTTTAGGGACTGTAGAACATAAGTGTGGTTGTACTTGCTTTCTCGGTGCCAGTATTTGTATATCCACATTTCAGCATATTCTATATCATCTAAGGAAAGAGTCGCCTCATTGAGCGTGAAGTTGTAACACCGAGTGAATTGCCTCTTGCATAGCAATGCCCCTGCAAACATGGGAAAACATATACGTGTTAGTTTGAAGTACGTCGTATAACCGATCATGTTGTATTGCTCCATACATAACACCGTCTGATATGGTGACAAAGTGTTTGTCGCCCACTGCATGTATCGACAGTGTAATAACGGGACTAATATGTGCATTATTATTTGTTCACATGCACTGTAATACAGTAAAGTGGCATACGACGGCATATGTGTACAATATATACGATAACCTTGTAATCAGCCCGACTTATACATGAACACATATCGTAAGCTTGTGGATCGATTGCAAAGTTTAGTGAAACTTGGAATAATTTCAAGACATACAAAGTTTATTTGCACCATGCTTGTGGTGTACACATGTTATAACAAATGTTATAAATGTCGCTAATAATACGTTACTCTGGAATATTCAATAATTATCGTAAATACGATTCAATAACATACTCTTTTGGGATGTACAAGATCTTAGAAATCGGCGACGCACACCTGTGGCAAGCATGCACGATGGCTGAAAATGTTTTAAACGAATAAGTTCAAAATATACTAAGTTTATATGCCAGATACGTGTGGTTTATGACCAAACATAAGAAGGTGACTTCCATTTCCTTATTTCTTATTCGAAAAATTATAAATTTAGGTCAAACAAATGGTGCCTCCACCGGCACTCTTTCCTCACACTCACCCGATACAAAATAGCCGCACTAACTGGCAAGAGCCTAACTAGCAATAGCCAAATATGTCTGAATTTATTATTTCCAGTCCGTATTTCCAGTTCTGTTCGTAATGTTTTGAGGACCCATCCTATTTAAAATCTAGAACAAACACCCGGACTGTATGGTTCGAATCGGCATCTCTGCATGGTTTAGACTATGTTTTATTCTAGACCTGGTTTTACTCAAGTTTAAACTAGGTAGAACTTGGTTTTACTGTAATAAAACTAGGTTTTACGGGAGTTAAACTAGGTTTTAGTGTAGTTAAACCGAGTTTTGTGATAAACTCAGTTTTAGTTTTTGGAATTCGATCTCAATTAAAACTAGGTTTTATTGATATGATAAAGTTATGATAATATAATTGCTTGTGGTGAAATGGCGATATAATTATCAGGAGACGATTAGCTATATCCGTACCATACGTCTCGGCTCGAAAACATATCTTTAACTTTTATTTTTAAAAACATCAAAGTAAAACCACACTATCCCTTGTTTTACTAAAACCTAGTTTTAATCCGAGAGCCTGCTGGGTTCCATTTGCACAATCGCGTACGAAAGGTTTGATCCCCCAGATTTGTTCCACCCCAGAAACGTTTAATGAAATCCGATTACTTAAGTTCCGCATTCCTGGCGTTTAGGGGCCAGAGACCCCACAAAACCCAAAAAAATTACTTCTATTTACACTTTTGAGTACAAAGCTGATTTTTATATTAATAGTGCTCCAGCAAACACTGATCAACAATATACGAATTGAATTGAATTGTTTATTCCTCCAATGAATGAAGATATTATATACAATATATAGTAAATACAATTTTATGTACACATGTATAGAATTGTCGTATGCGCTCGATTGTATGTTTGTATGTATATATATATACTAGCCGATGAGCCCGACGTTGTCCTGGCTATTGAAAAACCAAATTTCAAGTCGATAGCTCCACCCGTTTCCGAGATCTGGTCTGCGCATGCCCGAAGCTGGCGTCGCACGGGCTCGGCGACCCGATAAAATTCGTATCCGGGGCAAGATACATTCACATAGCAAATTTCAAGTCGATAGCTCCACCCGTTTCCGAGATCTCGTCTGCGCATGCGCTACACGGGCATCGCACGGGCTCGCCAATACGACAACGACGACCGGCTGGTCAAACTACACACACGTACCAAGTTTCGTCCCGATCGGTCGAGGTGTTGGTATCTGATGCAAAAGACGAAATTGTGAGTGTTTCATTGTAACCGGGATTTCTGAGAAGCATTAACTACCCCCTAAGCGGTAAGCCCTGACCTAAGTGTCATACATACTATAACAATGATGTTGTAAGAGTACTATGGCATCCAATAAATCTCCCCGCATAGGAAACCACTCAAAAGTATTGTTCCCGTATATCTCTCTGCAGATGCTAATAACGTTGAATGGTAAACAAACGCTCTTTATAGCGATGCATCAAAAACAAACGCTCATTAAATTATCACTTGATTAACCACCGCAGTGCCGTTTTTTGTGACTGAGAGTGGAGAATGGGTGCTCTGGGCTTCTCTAAAATGCGATATATATTTTTTGAAGACCTCTGTCTGTATGTATGTATGTATGTATGTATGTCTGTATGTATGTATGTATGTATGTCATTTATACAAATCTACGATTCTCGACCGATCGGGACGAAACTTGGTACGTGTGTGTAGTTTGACCAGGTGGTCGTCGTTGTCGTATTGGCGAGCCCGTGCGGCGCCCGTGCAGCGCATGCGCAGACGAGATCTCGGAAACGGGTGGAGCTATCGACTTGAAATTTGGTATGTGAATGTATCTTGCCCCGGATACGAATTTGATCGGGTCGCCGAGCCCGTGCGACGCCAGCTTCGCGCATGCGCAGACCAGATCTCGGAAACGGGTAGAGCTATCGACTTGAAATTTGGTTTTTGAATAGCCCGGACAACGTCGGGCTGGGTAGAGCTATCGACTTGAAATTTGGTTTTTGAATAGCCCGGACAACGTCGGGCTCATCGGCTAGTATATATATATATATATATATATATATATATATATATATATAACCGTTTATATAGTACTTGAGCGTAGAGTTGTATATATGATCCAAAAGAATGGAGACATGACTTATAAAACGATCATTTAATACATTTGCCTAGTAAGTCTAGAGGCATTTCGTGGCAGAAAGAGCTTCCATGTCTTCCCGTTCTGCAAGATGTACAAGAGCAAAATACATCGCAAGATTCGGGAAGATTTCTTCAAAATCCTGTTCAAAGCAGGGGGGGGCCGAATTTTTTTTACCAGACATGGGGTGGGGGGGGTGGGTGGGTACCCGAGGCCGGAAACAGTTTTTGACCACCTTTTTTGCATTTTTTTTTCATTGACATATTTTCAACTGTTTTAAACATATGTGTTTATATGTTGTGGCTTGTTGCAATATGAGAAGCACTAATACATTCAATATTGTTATAATTACCCCCATAAGTTGATATAAAATGGAAAAATAGTGAATATTGTGGGGGTGGGTCCCAAAATTTTCATTGATTTATTTTGCGCGCAATTTTTTTGTATTGTGTCTGTTTCAGTTTGCTTAGCAGTTTTTATATTGAAATTTGTCTAGTTCATGGTGTAGATCGCTCTAGGGTAGGGTGAACTTAATGCAGTCTGACAATATCAGCTGACAACTCATGACAGAATATGACAATAATTATTATAATTCATGACAGTCTCTTTTATATACTCATACAGTTAGTTGATGCATGAGTGTAATGTATGAAATAAGTATTTGTATCAGTGTTTGTATACTAAATTGATTTTTAAATATACTTTTGTCAATTAGTTTCAGTGTTGTTGACAACCATCAATAAGTAAACATGAAATAAAGTTTTAATAACATTTATTGAAAGAAAAAGAAAAGAAAACCTTCCTTGGATAGTCTTCTGAAAAGTATAAAAATATTATTTAAATAGATGTGAAGAGGGGCCAGGACACATTACAGTTTTGTTCACATTGTAATTATTACATGTATATCCTATAATTACCTGCATATGCTACAATGTAAATGACACTTAATATCTAATTCAGGCTAATTTGAAAATTATCAAAGAAGAAAAATTAATTTACTTAATTATTGTATATTTATAAGATAATGTGCATGCAAGGTGGTCTAGTTTGAAGGCACACATAAAGGTCATGTACAGAATGTGTGTGAATTTCTTATTGCACATGAATTCCATCCAGTACATGACCGAAGTTCAGCTCTGATTGTCCAAATGAATCTCAGTAATATACATCCGTGTATATGGATTTGGCACTAAATTGACCATCAACGTTCAAACTCAAAGGGTTAAGCCATTATTTTAGGCAAAGTTCTAAGTCGTAATGCGAGGTCGGGTCGGTGGTCATGCAGCCATATATAAAATTAATTCGTACACTGGTTCATATGCACATTTTCCTTTTTGGTATTACTATAGGCTCTAGGCCTACTAGTTGATGCTGGTTGATGTCTGAAAAAAAAAGATAAATTTAATTTTGTGTAATTTTTTATTCTACTATAGGCCCTAACACTGGCCCTAGTTATTTTTTGTTGTCATTCCAGAGGATTCAACATATTTTTCATCTACTTACCAGCTGTACTCACACAGATGAATAGGCTGGGTTATAAATTTACCAATATAATCACATCATATTCTACCTTTGTTGATTGCTTTGAGTTCAATTTTGCACATGTTTGTTAACAGGAAGTAACATTCAATTTGGTCTTTCAAAGAAGGGACCATTATAGAGCGGTTGGTCGTTTTTACAGAGGGGACCAACATAAAGCTTTGATGTTTTGAGGTGGGTGTCTAAAATTTTATGAAAAAAAATGCAAGAAAGGGTGGGTGGGTGTAAAAAAAAAATGGAAATGTAAAAAAAAGACCCCCATGTCTCGCAACTTTTTTACGGCCCCCCTGTTCAAAGCAAAACTAAATGCTGACTAATGACATAATAGCCGTAAGTGCATGGGAGAGTTATCTCCCTTGCGTATAATACGTACGACAATAACAGTCTACTGAAGAGTGCAATGATACTAAGCACGAATGGCCTCTAGACTTACAAATGTGTGCAATGTTTTATTTACTCAAATCACAGTATGTGACACAAGAGACATATTTATAATTATACAGTACATGATATGTCATACACATACATATACACACACATGGTCGATCGAGGCATCGCGTTGTTTGCACTTACGGGTGTATAATAACATTCATAGCGAAATCATCTTGGAATTTGGCTTGGTCACAATAGAACACTTCCCTGACCAAACTACCCCAGAAACGTTTAAAGAAATCCGATTTCTTAAGTTCAAAGGGGTACTGTACGCCACATGTTGTTGTTGGTTTCTATAGTCTCCGAGTCGGAGAATAAGGTAACAATTTTTCCATTATTTGAAAGTCTGTTGAGTACGAAGTCATGTTACGGATGACAAATTTACCGGAATGCAAAAATACAAATTGTCGTTGTCGAGTAATTTTTGTAAAGTTTTCAACCAAATGAATCAAATAAAAGTTATATTATATGCATACTAGTCCCATATAATCATTTAAGTTATTGTATCGTCGCTAGTCAGTGAGTGGCTTGAGTGTTCTCCCCGTATCATCATAATATTTTAAGCAATCGTGTGTGCGATCGGTTTAAAAATCCAGTATCCCTCAATTACTATTTTTGATTACGGTAATTCGTAATTTAATTGACGCCATTTTATGGCTCCAGTCATAAATTCAATTTATATCAAATTATTAACTTTTAAATTATGAAATTTTAAGATAGCCTATTAAAGGGGTACTGTACGCCATTTTCATTAAATTTCCGGTGACAACAACGATCTAATATCGATAATATAGAGAAACATAAGTAATTTGAGTCGAAGATGTATTCTGTAAACGCTCAGGTTAATAGGCTATCTTAAAATTTCATAATTTAAAAGTTAATAATTTGATATAAATTGAATTTATGACTGGAGCCATAAAATGGCGTCAATTAAATTACGAATTTACGTAATCAAATAAAATAAATGAGGGATACTGGCTTGTTAAACCGATCGCACACACGATCGCTTAAAATATTATGATGATATGGGGAGAACACTCAAGCCACTCACTGACTAGCGACGATACAATAACTTAAATGATTATATGGGACTACTATGCATATAATATAACTTTTATTTGTTTCATTAGGTTGAAAACTGTACACAAATTACTCGACAACGACAATTTCTATTTTTGCATTCCGGTAAATTTGTCATCCGTAACACTACTTCGTACTCAACAGACTTTCAAATAATGAAAAAATTGTTACCTTATTCTCCGACTCGGAGACTATAAAAACCAACAACAACATTTGGCGTACAGTACCCCTTTAACCTGAGCGTTTACAGAATACATCTTCGACTCAAATTACTTATGTTTCTATATATTATCGATATTAGATCGTTGTTGTCACCGGAAATTTAATGAAAATGGCGTACAGTACCCCTTTAAGTTCCGTATTCCTGGCGTTTATGGGCCAGAGATCACACAAAAACCCCCCAAAATGACTTCTATTTACACTTTTGAGTACAAAGCTGATTTTTATATTAATAGTGCTCCAGCAAACACTGATCAATAATACACAATTTCTGAAACGAAATTTCCTGGCGTTTTCATTTCATAACGGGGTTTTTGATAGTACCCCCCAAAAATGACTTCTATTTGCACGTTCGAGTACAATTTTAAAGCTGATTTTTGTATTAATAGTGCTCTAGTCATTACTGATCGATGATACACAATTTCTGAAACGAAATTCCCTGGCGTTTTCATTTCAGAAGGGGTTTTTTAATGTACCCCCAAAAACACGAAAATTTACTTTTATTTGCACATACAAAGAACAATTTTGAGGTGAACCCGGAATAAATTTATAATAAGCTGTTTTTGGTGTCAATTCTGTAAATATAACTGCTAAATATGACCAAACAGCCAAAATTTCCGACAGTTTCAGGGAGGAAAACTCGTTATTTTTGCAGGGGGGGGGGGGTAGTAAAACAATTTGCAGGAAGGTATGCCGGGGTGGTGGGTGGCCCAAGGGGCAAAAAACGTGTTTTTTACAACCTCATGCAAATGTTTTACTAAAGACCTTTTGTGCCCTTATTTGACATTTGTAACAGTTTAAAACATATTATAAGGATTTATAACTGCAAAAACACCATATTTATGTTACTGTGACCTCATATGGGCCTTAGTGGAGATGACATTAAGCTATGGCATGTTGCATTATGGGGCGGTGTGGTGAAAAAAATCTTTCCCGACACCCTTTGGAAAGAAGCTTCGAGAAATGTAAAACTGAAATAAATAAACTTGTCTTGATGTAACTAAAGCCTAGATCATTGTGTGCATGAAAAAAGAGTGAGCAACTGTCTCAAAAATTAATGTGACTATCAATGGCTTGAATATAACTGTCATCACACTGTTCATCAGTGCATCAAGCCAATCAGTGAAATATTTGCATGTCTATCAACTCATATGATCGGCTACTCTCACAACACCTAAAATATCCAAGTCTGGCATAGTGACTGTTTGTCATTTATTATAACAGAGGTTGCTCCAGTAGACTATATACAAAAGTGTTAAGGCATAATGCCAGATAGTGGGCTGGTTGACAGACTAAATGGTTAGAAATTATGGAATTGTGTGTATCCTGTACTATGACATAAGTTTGAATATATAAGTAAACTTGTCCTGATGTAACCAATGCATAGATCATTGTGTGCATGGAAAAAGAGCGAGTAACTGTCTCAAACATTACTAATGTGACTATCAATGGGTAGAAAATATCTGTTATCAGTGCATCAAGCCAATCAGTGAACTATTTGCATGTCTTTCAACTCAGATGATCTCTCACAAGACCTAAAGTATCCAAGTCTGGTATAGTGCTGTATTAAACTGTCTGTCATCTATATATATAAACAAATAGGATCTGTCAAGATTTTTCTCTCAGACCCCTGGACCGAATTCAACCAAATTTGGTGTGGTGACTCGGGGTACCCTGGTGGATGTTATAATGGTATTATTTTTCAAAAGATTTTAATTAAAAAAAATAAAATAAAATTGGTTTTGTTAAACTGAGCAAGGAATTCAATCTTTAAAAAAAAATATTAAAACAATATATATAAATCAAAATGTTTCATGACCAAATGTGCTTGAAGTGCCAAATGAAGGCTCTGTCTAAGATAAAAAATGAGTGCCAAGTCCCACAGGTATATGTTCACAAAGGGAGACTGTTTCAGCTAGCTTAGTATAATAGAAGTAAGTTGCTCCAGTAGACTAACATAAGTGGTATGGAATATGTTAGATAATGGGCTGGTTGACAGACTAATCAGGAAATAGTCAGAAATTATGAAATATTTTGCATTCTGCACAATGACCTAAGTTTACAGATGATCAGCAATTTATAAAACATTTTTTTTTCAATTAAAACAGCTTTTGAAACAGGTTAAACTGTTATCTGAACCAATTGAGATCATTCCCAGTCATATGAGTGATATCAGTAGAGTTTTATGCGATTTTAGACCAATTTTCGTGAAATTTGGGGGGGGGGGTGTCAAAAAATTGGGAGTAGAAAATTAATTTATTTGCAGGTTTGGGGGTGGTGGGTCCCCGAAAATGCCAGATGCAAAAAAACGGCATACCTTCCTGCAATTTTTTTTACTACCCCCCCCCCCCCCTGATTTTTGGGTAAAAAAAAATGCAGAAAAACATAAGAAAATGAAAATTGAAATTTTAGTCCAGGAACAAGGTCGGTCAAAGTGCATACCCCCGCCAGGATTAAACTTCATTCATTTTTTTTTGTAAGGATGTCTGCTCAAACTATTTCGACGTTAAAAGGTGATCTCGTCCAGTGTATGTACCGAGAAATATGGCGACCATTTCCGGTCCATGGCATATGCCTGTCATTTCATGCATAATTTGACTGAAAAAAAATCCAAAATGGAGGACAAAATGGCAACCGGAACTAGTAAAAAGAGCACCATAGGTGCCGGTTGCGCCACCATACATGATGTCCAATCCTAATCCAATAATAATATGTGATAACCCGAGTTTTCAAAAATGACGACGAAAATTGAAGTGCTTTTTTAATTTCTAACTTTTTAACTTTTTAAACTAAATCTTCAAATATCGAATAAATATATAGCCAATAAGTAGTGGTATATATGCCATCATACAAGTTTCCAAAGCCACCAAACTATTTCAGAATACATCAAATGAGTGTCCCAAACCACCTAACGAGTGTACCAAACAATATACTGAGTCACCTACCTAGTATCCAAAACCAATCTATGAGTATCTAAATCCATACGTCTGGTGCCCCAAATACAAATATTGTCCCGAGTAAACATCGTAAATAATCCATCCAACGAGTTTCCCAAACCACAATGTAGTGCCACAAATCAGATGCAACTGGTTCCCAACCCACATAGTCCCCAAGCCATGCATCTGGTGTCCTGGTCCACACAATGAGTGCCACAAGCCATCACAAGCCATCTAAATTCACACGATTATTGTCGCAACTCTGCAACGATTGTTCCAAACCACGTTGTATGGTAGTGCCCCAAACAATTCAACTGGTGTTCCAAACTACACAGGTTTTGTCCCAAACTACCAAAAATGAGTGTCCCTAACCATCTAACGAGTGCTCCAAATCATACAACGAGTGGGTCAATCCATCCAATGATTGCCCCAAACCACCAAATGAGTGTCCCAAACCATCCAGCGAGTGTTCGAAAGGAAAAGAGTGTCCAACATGCACCAAAACTAGTGTCCCAGGCCATCCGAGGAGAGTCCTATGTCATACAACAGGTGTCCCAAACCACCAACTGTCGTCTCAATCCATTTAACGGACCGACAAGTGAACCAATCGACAAATTAGTATCGCATTCAACCACTCGTGTGTCCGATACCCACACATAGTGTCCAAAAATCACCCAATTGGTGTCTCAAACCATCAATTGGGTGTCACAAACAATTAAATAGTGCCCCATACCAAATGCATCTGATTCCCGACCCACACAAATAGTCCCACAAACCATGCATCTGGTGTCCTAACCCACACAATTAGTATCGCAAGGCATCCAAGGTGTGTCTCAATTCACCCGATTAGTGTCGCAACCCTGCAACGATTTTTACAAACCACATTGTACGGTAGTGCCCCAAAACAATGCAACTTGTGTTCCAAACCACATAGGTTTGGTCCCAAACTACCAAAATAAGCTTCCCTCGCCATCCAACGAGTGCTCCAAATCAATCGAGTGGTCAATCCATCCATCCAATGATTGCCCCAAACCACACAACGAGTGTCCCAAACCATCCAACGAGTGTTCGAAAGGAAAAGAGTGTATAATATGCACCCAATACCTCACAACAAGAGACCCACGTCATCCGGGGAGAGTTCTATGTCATATAACAGGTGTCCCAAATCACCAAAAGTCGTCTCAATCCGTCCAATGGCCCAGTCAGTGAACAAATCGACAAATTAGTGTCCCATTCCACCACACATGTGTCCCATATCCACATCGAGTGTCCAACACCACCCAATTGGTGTCTAAAACCATGTAATGTGTGTCACAAACCACCCAGCCAGTGATCCAGACCATAAAACTAGTATCACAAACCAGCCATTGAGTTCCCACTCCACCCAAATGGTGTCTCAAACCATCTACTAACTGGCATTCCAATACATCCAAACTAGTGTACAAAATCCTCCACCGAGCATTTAACCCTTTCTTGGTGGGTGCTTAGCTGCTGCAACTTTAATGATTCTATGTGCCATTCATTCTCTCATAGGGAGTCTTGCATATATAAGAGAATGCCGTGGCTTGCATGGTCTAGGTAAGTTTTGTTAGGCCAATGCATTTTCTTATATATGCGATGCGCCCTATATGGCACAGGTTTTTCGCAAAATTTCAAGAAGCTACAGTCGTTAAAGGGTTAAGACCATCAAATGAGTGTTCCAAACAACCCAGTGGTTTTTCCAAACCAAGAGACACTCTCTGTGTGGTTTAAGATATTCGATGGATGATTTTGTACAATAGTTGGGACAATCATTCGATGGTGTGGGATATTCTGCATGGGGTGCTATTAGACACCAGTTGGATGTTTTAGACACTGGTCCTTGTGGTTTAAGGCATCGTCATGTTGCACGGGGCTGCCATTGGATGGGTATGAACACTCATTGATTGGTTTTCATTGGACACACATGGGATGGTGTGGGGTTCTCAATTGATGGTTTGAGATGCTCGTTGATACACTTTTCTCTTTATAATTCTGATCAAACTGACTTAGTACCTCATCTGATAAACGGCAGCCATGTTTGACGCCATCTTATCTGGTGTCTATGTGGTCACTTTTTATGTTAAAATTGCTTGAAATTTAAGACATAATAAGGAAGAAAATGAGAGGTCCTGATGCGCATGTAGGAGTACCATGGGCTATCATCTCCCGGACAGATAGCGAATTTCCGCAGTTTTATGGGAGAGGTCAAACTACACCTTCTTATCTGACAATACTGTCTTAATTGGGTTTCTGTGTTCAGTATATATATCTAAGATCGACAAATAGTAACTTACAACGACGTAAGCGATAGTTCGAGTAGAACTTGGGGGGTTGCAAAAAGACCCCTTCTTAAGCTATGTTTTACGATCAGTGTTGTATCCAGGTATGATCACGACAAACGTCATGCTCGTTCTGGAAAGTTTGTTTAAAGTGATTTTCCCTGACCCCTTTACGGCGGAACTTAAGAGTTGGGTTTGTTCCGTCCGCCCGGTCCTCCCGACAATTCAGGTACATCAAACCTTTCGTACTCAATAGTTCGCATAAAACTTTCTGGACTCTCCGACTAGCTGGGATAGTTTGGTGACATCGAGCGATGAGATGGTGGACAGTGTGCGATGAAATGGTGGAAGGTGGGATTAAGTGGTGGCAGTGGTGGGATTAAATGGCAGCATGAGTGGGATTTGATAGTGGAAGGGGTGTGATGGAAGGGTTAGATGAGATATACTAATATAGCAGATGTAGGAATAAACAGTGTGATGCAATGGTGGCAGGGGTGGGATCTGATGGTGACATGGCTGGGCTGGAACGGTGGCAATTTCGTTTTATTTTCGGACCTTGCCTATTTTCCACCCATTTCCGACTTTTCGACCATATTTTGTTGGCACAAATTGTCGTCCTCATTCACGACGTTCTCGTGGTCATTTTCCACAATTTCCAAAATGTTCATGACCGACCAGAGCGGCAACTCATTTTCGGACCACTTTTTGAAACTCGGCCAAGATGTTTTTGGTCAAAAATGTTCGGACCAGGTGGCCATTTATGAATATGGGACCGTCTGACACAATTTCCTAAATTTTCCAGACCGAGTAGAACGAAAATTTATTTTCGATCCACTTTTTCGGCGTTGGCCCAAAAAGTTTGGCCCAGGTGGCCAAACTTATGTATATATATATATGGGGTCATTTGCTACAATCCCCGAACTTTCCCGAATATGGAATAAGTTGCTGGTGAAGCAATTGATACGCGATAATAAAATGGCGTTGCGTCACTTCCAGCTCGTCTTTCTTGACCCTGACCATTGGAACAAACGTCGCACTACCGACGACTCGAATTCGAGTTTAATTCTAAATTCGTCTGTTGAAACAAACGTCGCATTTAATTCAAGACGAATC
Source organism: Siphonodentalium dalli (assembly GCA_032622095.1). Lineage (NCBI taxonomy): Eukaryota > Metazoa > Mollusca > Scaphopoda > Gadilida > Siphonodentaliidae > Siphonodentalium > Siphonodentalium dalli. The sequence goes on along the minus strand of CP136069.1, from coordinate 100,972,369 downwards.
TAAATGATTTCTTAAAAGGCCACAAAGCGTTCATGAGGGTTTTGGTCAAAACGGATAAATTATGAAGTTATACTGTATAATACATCAATGGAACGGTTATTTAAATATATGTAGACAATTTCTCTATGCATATCAATTCCTAAACGTAAAACTTAGTGAGAAAATTCTGCTTTGACTTCCAAGCGACGAAAGACCCTTGTCAATTTTTGAGGAGTGGAAATTATTGTTTTGATATCGCTATTTCTTAGGTATTTGACACATATTTTAGGTCGGACATGATTCTATGGGTGGTATTTCTATTTTAGGCCTATCTAAAACCGCGTCGTAAAATAAACATGGCGGGCAGGGACGTACAGCTAGAGGGTCTCCGTTCTGGGGGGTGACTCATAACTTTTGCGTAATTCAAATTACATCCCGCATCGGCTGTCCCTTCACAGACCTGGATGGTCGCCTATTCTGGATGGATCAGTAGACTTGTGATCATGCACTGGGCGGACCATGGTTCTGCTAGTATAAACCTGAAAATCCGATCACAGTTGGGCACAGTGTGAGAAAATTTTGAAATCTGAACATGAAAATCGCAAAATCCTGGCCTCAAGCTTCACAGTGTTGGGAATTTCCAACCTGACACCCCACTAAGTCTAAGGTTCTAAAATTTCCAACATTTGAACAAAAGTGAATCTCGACACCTATTAGTTGAGGCCGTTTACGTGTGAGATATATCTACCACAAAATAGCATACATGCAGTTAGATGTGGCCGTGACGATGTTGTGAATTGACATGTTTTTGCAATAGACTTTATCTTACCTTGTATGTTATTTTTCAGAAAGAGAAAGCGAGGATATGTGTGGGGCCCAGTCAAACGAACAAATTGGCCCTCGAAGGAGAAGTACGTTTTAAAGACATTAGACCAGATACTCCTCAATTTCCCCAGGCTGGTAAAGCAACATTCTGCTGAAATCGCAAAATAAACCAGTTGTGAAGTACCCCAGTTATCACGAATGGAACATCGGTCGATCGATACTATTAGTAAACCAAATGAACCGGGGAGCGGCGTTGTTGGTGTCAGGCAACACCACAAGACAGACGAGTGATATTATGGTGACTGCATGGTCACCTCGCACACGTTATATCGGCCTCCGCTCCGAATTGGTCAGTAACACTCCTCGGTGACCAACCAGTTTATGTACTAGTAATGTCTTGTAGATCTCAACGCTTACTTTCATTCATTAAATGTTGCTCACGAGTATAAGTGGCAAGGGATTTATTTATAAGTATGGTCAGTCTGAGCACTCGCTATTATACCGCGTTATCCATGGCTCTGTGATTATCACGTGAATGTCTGCTATTTTTCAATACTTTATCGTCAAATATGTTTTTTCTCATGTATGCATTGCAAGAATAATTGAAATGGGTGTCATATATAATTTAATCTTGTCCCATAGAAGTAACCAATAATTTGGTTCCGAGGTTTGGTTCATTGGAAGTATATGAAAATGCTTCTGTAAGTGTTTAAATAAGTTGGAGCTAAGTTAGCCATTGGTTCCATAATCCATATAGACTCCTTTTCCTATACTCCCATTACTTCCTATGAATTACTTGTATGGTAATTGGCTGGCAGCAGTTTCTGTTTGGGAAAGATTCTAACTAAGCGAGTTTCGGTGTATACTATATTAGCTGATATAAACAACTGACTAACAATACAACTTGGCCGCGAGGTGGGTACAGTTCATGCGTATGCTTATGCTCAGTGGAGTGAAGTGTTGGCTATAGGCCACACCAAAGCTTTTCCCCGACACGCCCCGGGGAGGCAAAAGAAAACAGTTACACTGTTGTATAGCTGCACACAAATAACTAAAACCATCACGAACAGATCATAATTCATATTGGCGTTCGTTGTAACAATCATGAACATAGATACACAGATGTCCCGGACGTTCAACTTTGTTAGTACAATTTAATATAGTTCTGATAGTCGTCGTTCTGGACTCTTTGAAAACAGGATGGTGGGAAACATAGTGACATTTACCAGTTTCATTGAGCGTAACAACATATATTGGCACCTTCACATCAAATCCACATTTCAACGTGTCCTTTAGAATGCTATCGTGTTTGAGAAGTCCTGGTGTCATTCCCAGGCGTCTCACCACTGTACCTGTTTGTTGTGTCTGAGTCTCAACATTCATAAGGAAGGATTCATCTCTGTCAGACCAAGGTAAATGTGCCATACAATGATTGTCAACATATTCGATGGATTCACCGTATCTCCCAAGCAAATCACTGATATTCTCCATTGGATAATCAACATCATTGGCTCTGTGCTTCTTAAATTCCTCAGTGTCACGGTTCTCTGAACAATCCTCGGTCAGCACACTCAACATCATACAGTCCGATTTCAGCGAAGATTTGATCGGACCAGCTAGGAGGTATCCTAATTTTGACTGAACTGCTATTGGGCCTGACTTTCCACGAATCTGAATTCCATCAACTAACGTATAGTACTGATCCGCACCAATTAGTATGTCAATTACGAAAGAATCGGAGTTTCTTGTTGGATGGGCCAATTTGCAATGAGACCACGGATGTGCTCATATTGTGATAAATTGCGATAGGTACTAATGGTGTGGAGATTTGAGGAACCACGAGAAGAATTAGTTTCACATCCCCAGTGTCACATGGTAGTCTCACACGGACGACATCAAGATATCTTGTTTGAGGAATTCCATATCCAAATGTTGACACGTTTATTTGACGTTTACGGATCGAGTTCAGTTGTTGTCTCTTAGCACATGTTTCAGTTATGAATGAGCATTGTGAACCGTCTGTCAAACAGGAAATTTGTACTTTTACAACTTATATGGGAAGAAACGTCAGCCACCGCATTTTTCAGCAACGTTGGCGAGACACAAGCGGTAATGTCAGCAAGATCGTTTGTACTTACATTGAACCCACAATATCGATCGCATGTGTCTGAAGATGAGGCGAACATTTGGTGAGTTGTCTGATTTTGGTTGAACTCGTTCGTAGCCGCGATTCTGGATGGGTTACAGAGACTCGAATGATGTTTACGTTGACAAATTCTGCATCGAAATTTTTATCCACAAACGAACACAAGGTGAGAACTAGAAAGACAATTGTAACACAAATTCTGTTCTTTAACGATGTTGAGTCTATCTTCGAAATTACTGACATTAGAACAAGAATATGAAGAGTGGGTTTGAGATTTACAATAAACACAATACAGCTTATTTGAAGACGAATCACTGATATTGTTATGAATTGTATTCTTGGCACTCGTGAACATAGTGGAAACAGGTGATTGCTCGTAATAACCGTCTTCGCAGCCAGCTTCAAGAATTTCGATCTCTTGGCTGAGGAATTTTCAAATTTCAGTTAAGCGGAACTGTCTATTTCCATACTGACGGACAATCGTACAACGTATAACAGGAGGCAACTTTTGTAATACTGTTGATACGGTATGTTTATCCATCGCCTCCAGAGATCGCACATGTGATTCGAGTTCATCTCGAAATCTGTTAAGGCTATACAAGTTATACTGAGGACGAGGAAGTGAAGACACTGCTTGGAGATGAGCGTTAATAATTTTATGTGACTGTCCAAAACGCTCGTAATAAGCGATTTCAAGAATTGCTGGCACACTTCTCTTTAAAGTCTGTCATTGAAGTCCTCTGCGCCGACTCAAATATAACAACATCCGTACATGCTGATGATTCTGCAGTCGGGTCTAATATCGACCATTTTCTTATCCGGTCATGCGATTTACACCAGGTACTTAATGCTCAGATATTTGATGACGCTTCCCTTAATATTTCCAATCATAGACCTATCGAAATGTCTATAGAATTTGATCTCAACTGTTCTCAGACAGCCAACTTCAGTCATGTTCCAGAGAAATTCAAATGGAAGTTTTTAAATAACAACACTGATCTTCTTGAAAATTACCATTCGAAATTGGAATCGTACCTTCCTCAGTTTCAAATTACCGATATATTCTTGTTGGATCAATATTACAACGATATAGTAAACGCGCTTCTGCGTTCATCCAGGGAAGTCATTCCCATATCAAAATTTCAAAGGCACCTGAAGCCTTTCTGGGACGATGAACTTCGTGCCCTGCATAAAGTGATGGACGAATTACGAGTCCTCTGGATTCAAGATGGCCGACCAAGAGGCAACTTATTTCCTTCATATGCTAACTATAAAGATGCAAAACGTAACTTCCGTTCTGTTCACCGTAGAAAATCCAGTAAATTTTTGCGCGATAAGCACTCTGACAATCTAGCCGAGCTTGACTTAGCAACGTTCTACCGCCTACTGAAAAATAACAGAAAGGGCCACAACCGTTCTCTCTCGTTCTTCAAACATAACGGCACAACTCTCAGAGGTAGATCGGAGATAGTTAGCGCATGGGCTGAATATTATAAATCAATCTTCACGGAGTCAAAAGTTATAATATCCATTATATGATGTAGACAACTATAACTCTGTAAATAATTTCATCACTAACACCACCAGTCACTCATCCTCAAGCTCATGTGATGTACTTATTACACACCCTGTGACCGTATATGAACTCAGTAAATTACTCAACAGATTAGATAGGAACAAAGCACATGGATACGACTCAATTTCCTATGAGCACATCATTTTCTGTGGTGAAGCGTTGCTCAATTGCCTCGCACATTTATTCTCATATATGTTTGAATACTCACACGTACCTCTTGCAGCAAAACGGGGCGTCATGGTGTCTCTTTACAAGGGTGGGCGAAAACCTAAAGACAGCTTTGATAGCTATAGAGCAATTACCATATTACCTGCCATTTACAAGCTGTTTGAGAGGGTGATATCTCTTAGATTGGAAACGTACATGCCATCTTCAATCGCCGTCCATCCGTTACAACATGGTTTCGAAAAAGGGATCAGTTGCACCATGACATCATGTTTTGTGCAAGAATGTATTAGTTACGCCAGGGAACAGTACAATAAGCTTTATTCATGTCTATTGGACGTGCGTAAAGCTTTCGACTGTGTATGGATAAATGGCCTCTTGTATAAATTATTTCACAGAGGATTACAAGGCAAAACATGGCTCATCATACGAGAATTATTATCTGGCATAAAATGTTGTATCCGCAGCGACGGAACATATTCCGACTGGTTCTCCTTGTCTCAAGGAACCAGACAAGGATCAATATTATCACCTCTGTGGTACAAAATATACGCAGACGATCTCCTCCATATTATTGAGAAATCAAAATTGGGCCTTCGTATCCACTCATTGAATTGTTCATCTCCCGCCCAAGCCGATGACATGATGCTTCTCTCTCTATCCCGCCCAGGTCTTATTGGCTTATATGAATTATGCATTGAATACAGTAATAAATGGCGCTTCATTTATAATTCATCGAAAACCGTCATAATGGTTTTCAATGAATCAAAACAAGAAGCCGATAAATGTGCAAGATCATGGCCATTTGGATCATCCTTTCTCAGCGAAGTTGACTCCTATACTCACCTGGGAATTCTGATTTCCAAATCCTATTTCAATAACAAATTTGTCGATGCCATATGCACAAAATTAAGGGGGACATATTTCGGCCTCTCCGATGTTGGCCTAGACCCGGGTGGTATCTCTCCTCAAAGTTCATACAAACTTTACAGAACAATAGTCATTCCTTCCGGGTTGTATGGCAGTGAACTTCTCTGGAACCTAAACACAACTCAAATAGATAAGCTTGAGAAGGCCCACATAATTTGCATCAAGCATATGCAAGGTTTTCCGACGAGGACCCGAACAGTTATTGCACAAGGCTGTCTAGGCTGTTCCTCGCTAGAATCGTGGATCGATCGTCGGAAACTCTCAATGCTTGGCGCTTTCTGTTGGCCAAATCACGAGAAAGCATCGAAACAGTTATTCCTACGACGTTTGTATGATTTCATATCTGGTCTGTCAACAGACGAAACATCTTTTATACATGACATATGGTGCATTCTATGTAAATATAATATTGAACATCACCTTATTGAATATGCTAATTCCAATGAATTCCCATCGCCCGTGGTGTGGAAACGCTTGGTACGGACAGCTGTAAAGGAGTTAGACGAACTTGACTGGTATAATCGTATCTCCGGCGACTCCTCTTTAACAGCATTCCGTACCATTCACCCCACGCTACGAACGATCGGTATATGGAAACTATGCTCACAATTTCCGGAGGAAAAATTTATATTCCTATTGATCGGTCGCATAATCGCACATACATCTTTCGGACAAAATGATACATGCAAACATTGTTTAGCGACCTACTCATGTGTAGTACAACATATCTTGTTAGATTGCCCGTCATTGCTACATATTCGGAATGACATGTGGTACCACATCATTGACCATTATGGCATTAACTCTACCTAGACCAAATGCCCCGTTTGCAGCTACTGTCTGCCGTTCTGGGATCGCCACCTAGAGATCTCGCTTTACTCTCAGATAATCAATCTAATCTGTCTCGCTTGCTCGTTAGGACAACAGCATTTATGTGGAAACGGTTTCACTTTGATAATGGTTAACTAAAGTGATCAGCACTCTTTAGGAGTAGAATAGCGTTAATTTTCCATTAATACATTTACTGTTAGTTGGTAAATTATCTATGTCACAGCACTGGCCAATTCAGTACCATGCATCCTTCAGCCAAATATGCATATATTTCAAATTACCCATATTTCCTTCATTTGTTCACTATTTACAGTTTACGTACTATACACTTCACATAGCCTCACTTCATCGGACGTCCATGAATCTTAGTATTCTCCCGGATGCATGATCACACAAGCCATATCCATGTGTAATTGTATATGTGTATACATATGTATGCGTGAATATATATATATACATGTGTATATGTGTATACATATTCAAGTGTATATATATGTATATTCATGCCATATAACTTTCGCAATTATCCAAACTTTGGAGTTATCCCGCTTGCACTTAAGATAACAGTCTTAACAAAGTATAACCTTTCTTTAAACACGGCAATAAACGTCCCGCTTCAGCTCAACGCGAATTTTCCATACCCTTAACTTTCGCATACAGCCATGTACCATTTATGCTTTGGTGTATATTTAATCAGATATGCATGCACATATAATCGTGCACATATAGTAACCTGATCGTTACATATGTATTCATATGTGTGTGTGTTGGTGAGTGTGTCTACGTGGATGTATGTGCATGTATATATGCATATATATTTATATGAACATTTATATATATGTATATAACCATGCATATATTCACGAGTGCTGGCGCGGCTGTGCACGTGCGCGCTCCCTCTCTCTCTCTCTCTCTCGTGCGCATGTATATGTGTATGCATGTATATATTTGTATATACATGTATGTCAGTATATGTGTATGTACATGTTTGTATACATGTATATGTGTGTGAGGGTGGGTGTGTATGTGGGTGTGCAGGTGTGTGGTCGTGTCGGTGCTCGTGAGGGTGTGCATGCTTATATGCACTCAAATATATGTTCGTATTTGTCTCTTTATCAGGCAAATTGTATAACCCTGTATATTGCATAGCCAAATTCCTGCATGCAGGATGTATTTGTGTTCTCAAATTGGATGTATTTGTGTTAACAATTTATTTATAATGTTTATATATACGCTCTTCATTATATGGAGGAATAAAGATATATATATTAAACAACATGATGCTTGTTCTCTGAGCAGTGAGCGTAAGTGTTGGAATTTCTGAATCCCGGGCAACTCAGTGTCGGGAACACTGTGAATTGCAGCTTCAAATGAGTCCCAGAATGTTTGCCACTCCATTATGTCACCCGAAAAAATTGGCAAAGTTAAGAGATACATTTTTGGTAACAGATTTCGGTGAATGATATTTTGTTGCTGTTTCGAGTTTAGCTGATGACCTTTTGTGGTCGGAAATCATAATCTGTGCTGACAGTAATGTTTTTTCAATTTTACACATGTAATTCTCAGTCTCGTCGGCCTCCGTCGCAAACTGTTCATCATCCTCGATGAGGTTTAATATGGAGTCATTTAAATTTGTTAAATTGTCTATTCGTGAGGCTACTTGCGTGCTGACGATCTCCAACTCCCGGTATTCTGGCGGTTTCTGTTCCATGATCGATTCCATGTCGTTAGCATGTCTCATAGCATGACCTCGGAATGCAGTCCGTTTCCTTATCAGAGCAGCCAGTTCTTTGTTCATCTTCAAGATGGTTCGAGGGACCAATGTTTGGGAAAGATTCTAACTAAGCTAGTTTCGGTGTATACTATATTAGCTGATATAAACAACTGACTAACAATACAACTTGGCCGCGAGGTGGGTACAGTTCATGCGTATGCTTATGCTCAGTGGAGTGAACTGTTGGCTATAGGCCACACCAAAGCTTTTCCCCGATTTTTTTTTTTTTTTAAATTTCGCAGTGTGGGTCGGTCAGAACAAAACAAGCTAATGGCACCCTTACATATAATTACCGAACCGTTTGCGATGAAATAAATGCTGTCCAGTATGCCGGCAATGTGTCTAGAGAAACTTTTGTGTAGTATATCATTTTGTTGCCGACTTCGCGGGCTCTATAGTGACACCCTACAATCCCCACTGTAAACACAGGGTCCAATCGCTTTAAGGCCGTCTTCGTGGATATGACGTTGCTTCTCAATCAATTCCTAACACTAACAACGCATACTTGGGATAAACGTCAGGTTAGAATACTGTTGGTGTTTCATTTAGGACTGATAAACCCCATTCTTGTTGTGAGGTTCTAATCGATACATCATCATATTTTGGTACCAATTGTTCTATATACATAATAATACATAAAATTGTGTATATGAAACAATTAGACCTCAATATCTTTCTGATTTCCAATTTGGTATTACGTTATTGTGTAGAAGAACTTCATTCCAATGTCTTCCATGTGACTTAAGTGGTGGTGAAATGGCACATGGAACAATTTCGCCCTGAAAAAACCTTATCGTTGCCAAATGCTACACAATACTGAGTGGCATTAATTCCGTTCTATGTTGTGCTATGTAAAAAAAAATTGAGGGGGTATCTCGATGGAACTGTCGCTGGTGGAGTGTCACTAACTGTTGCGGCACTGCCTTTTATTTTTGCTCGAAAGAGCATAACATTGTCTACATTTTGGTGACAAGCCGACCAATGTATCTCTTATAGTTCACGAGTACTACATCGTCAAACTTTAAAATTCGATTCTCTCGTAACATTGAAAAGGGCACTTAGAACAAGTTCGAACTCAGGTGACGAAATGTATCTGAATTTAGCAACACGATTGAGTATTCCTCGTTGATTATTTTAGGATTCCTACGTGTATAGTCAAATCTTCCTGCAATCACCTTGCGTTGAAATGAATATTCATCCTTTCGTCAATTTCCATAAATTGAGTCGATTTGGAATTGATGAAAACAAATTCAATGCGAATTACATCATATAGCACCAGGCTGGCTGGTAGTATTCAACTATATTCACTGTCACATTCGTATTGCTGAAGTCCTGGAATCGCTTTAACCCGTGTAATGTGACGCCCGTAGTTTTCTCGATAGTATGTCGTGACACGGGCCCACTTGTTGCTATGAAAATATGTGGTGAAACCCATTTTTACGGGAGTCAAAAGTGATTAGCCCCAGTAAAAAGAGACAACCCCAATTAATGTATAGCATATTATAGTGAAAGTTCAATATATTATAGTGATAAACATGAGAAGTTATAGGTGGTAGTTGAATGACGATGCATTGCATCAAACAGTTATATTGAACATAATTTTTAAGTTTTAATTCATATTGTAACTTGCAACTGCCTATACTGTATGTCTGCTGTATTGCAATACATATTATATTCTATTCTATACTAGATCCATTGGAACTTAGTAGCATGGCTTACGCCATCTAAGTTCCATCGCTGGTGCTGAACACTATGAGCGAGTAGATTTTCAATAAAAGTAACAATTATGACCAACGCACATGTATTTGTCAACTAAATACTAATACAAGTGTGAAACCGTCCACTCACCTACATGTCATTTGTCCTTAAAATCCGACAAATAACAGAACGTAAACACCGATATGTCTACCATATAACATGTGACCGCAGCATGTAATTGCGCGCACTCGTGAATCATCTTGGAATATCCGAACTTTCCACAATCAAGTCGAGTGTAACTACACTCTGCGCATGCGTTACCTTTGTTCTACTAACTTTACTAGGGGTAACTCCACGAGTTTTCGGTGACATGTGACGTGCACGTGTTGTCATGTACTATTTAGGACCTTCTACTTGCCTTGCTCTGCCATCTTTCAACGTGTTTTCGACATTTTTACGACTGAATTTTTTTATTAAATAATTACGGAATTATACACACTTTATGGTAGGTATCAGAGTTAATATAGATTTCAATATTGTTAACATTAATGACTGTGTTAGTTGATTCTTAAAATTAAGTGTATTAAAAAAAAATTAGGGGGGGGTGGGGTCAGGAAAAAAATTATGGATAAAAGGTGGAAATTTTGTGTTTTTCAGTTTTGGGGACCCACCACCCCGGGAGCGTAAGTTTTTTCCACCCAGGTCTGGGACACCCACCCGGGAACGTAAGTTTTTTCACCCAGGTCTGGGACACCCGGCCACCCCCAAAATTGATGAAAATCTTGTAAATTCTATTAATAATGTGTTGTTGGCAGGGTAAGGGTCTCTCATTGTGTCTGCACCAGAACTGAGAGAACGCTGATCAAGTACACCCACAAACAAATAAACAAACAAAGCACATGGCTGAAAAATATGCCAACAAAACCAGTGACAAAACCTTTAAAACCCAAATAGTTATGGTTATAAAAGTAAAATACTCACTTTAACAGGATAGTTGTGTACCTTGTTAGCAATAGGTTAAATATGTGCATGTGTAAAGTAAAAACACCATCAATTTGATTAAATAAACACAGTTCCAGTTCTCTCCATGTGGGAAATCACTGGTGAGCAATGAGGAGCTCCCCTTAAAGTCATTCTAGGCGAGTGGCGAGTAGTATCCCAGCAGGAAGGCCTGTCGGGGGGAGGGGGTCAGGGGGCCTCCCCCGGAATTTTTTTGAAAATTAGATGCTCTGAGATTGAATCTGGAGCCTTTTAATGCTCCAATCAGTGAACAACACGTTATTATGTGACTTAAGTCACTGTAGTCATGTATCGACATCGACCATGTACTTCGACCACGTGGTCACTGTATTTATCGTTTATTCAATATCTTGACTGATATCATTAATATAAACAAATGAGGCCAACGGGTTTTCGGCTTTTTGACAGCAAATCAATCTAATGGGTCATACATTACCGGTATTTATTTACAAGTACTAGCGTTTCCAGTGGGATTTCAATGAATGAGGGAACCAAGAACTTTTAAGCAATATGAATTTCTATGTTAGTTACTATTTATGTATTTTGTTGTATTTATGTTACATTATTTATGTTGTATGCAGTTGTATACAGTTTTATATTTTATATCTCACTGTGACCAGTCATGAGATACTTCCGGTATTCACTCAAAACACGCAGGTATCCTCTATGTATAATAAGTTTTTAAAAGCCATAATAAACTATGATAAAAGATGAGAATGGATTTTTTTTCATTGCAATGTTTTTCCTCGACCAAAACTGGACCCACCCATGGTTTCAACTGTTAAAGGGAGAAATTGTGGACAAAAAAATAAAATATAGAGACCCCCTCACTTGTATAAGGCTATAGCATGCACTACTATATGAATCTGATTGTTTCAATTCATTTTGAAGCTGTAAATTGTCTTAGAAATGATTTTGGAAAAAAATTGCATGACATCAGACAAAATCTGCATTCCGAGCTCGGGGACACCCACACACCCGGTCCTTGTGTCCTGTAATAGTTTTCAGACCCCCCCCCCCCCCCCCCGCCCCCCATGAGTCGCCCACGCTGAAGCCCGGCAGCGTTCTGACTTGATCCGAACATTCAGTTAATCAAGTCAGGTCTGACTATATAAGCATATACATCTATCTATTATATATTTTGGAATATCTCTGTGTGTGCGTGTGTGTGTGTGTGTGTGTGTGTGTGTGTGTGTGTGTGTGTGTGTGTGTGTGTGTGTGTGTGTGTGTGTGTGTGTGTGTGTGTGAGGGAGGGTGTGTGTGTGTTCGCGATGGACTCGAACACGGCTGGACCGATTTCGACCAAACTTGGTACGGACACGTAATTCGACCCGGGAACGAACATGGGCCTATTGATTTTCAGATCCGAGGTCAACTTTTCACGTGCCGAGGTCAAATCTGTTTTTACGCTGTGTTACGGGACTTTCATTTGAGTTCGGTGCTTACAAATCGATTCGAAACAGCGCGAATAATAAAAAGCCAGTCATAATAATGACACTGTGAGAATCTTTCGTGTTTCCTCTTTCCAACGATATATAATGCGTATGTATCCGTTTTAGTTATCTGCCTCAATTATCAAGAAGAGGTGGTACTATCTTCCATCAGGATAAAAACAATGCGTAACTTCTATGACGTCGTTAGAGGTCATAACGTTAGATCACGTTAACGCTTAACCGGCCGATGCATTTGACTGTTTCAGACGTCTTGGCGATATCTCGGGCACCGATGGTAATTTATATTTACGTTGAAACTTGATAATTAATGAGCGTGTGTATATGAGGCGCGTTTATATACTTGAGTGGAAATCAAATCGGGTTAAACTGGCGGATTTTTACGGACGAAATTTGATGCATAGGGTATCTCGGTATCCGCTGGGCCGATTTCCCGGTATCCGCTGGGCCGATTTCCACCATTTTTGGGGTGTTGGTGTTTGACCCCACCTGACCTTGACCTTCAAAATGGTCAATTCAAGGTCAAAGCCCGGACGAAGTCGGGTCACCTTCTAGTCTTCTATACTATATATTTTGAGACTTCGTATATATATATGTATGTATGTACTTCATAGAATCCAAAACGCGTGTACAGATTGAGATCAAATTTCGTATGTAAGTGTAAAATCCCACCGACACCGCCGTAATCGTGTTTTCGAGAAGCTCTGAGCACCCTTTATCCACTCCCAGTCATCGAAATCAGCTCAAACGGCACGGCCGGGGTTAATAACGTCATTATATATATATATGAAGTCAGAGTCTCCAAAGTTATACCGGAACAAACACGTGTTTACGTCGTCTTGGGGGTCCACGATGGGAGTCTGACTTCAATGCAATGTTATCGCTCGAAACACGTGTTTACTTCGTGTTGAGGTTCACGATGGGAGTCTGACAATTGTTATCGCTCGAAATAGTACATTAGGACGGGAACGGCTGGACAGATTGAGCTCAAACTTCCTATCTAAAGGTAAAATGCCACGTACGATGTCGTCCACGCGTTTTCCAGAAGCTCCGAGCACCCGTACTCCACTCCCAGTCATAAAAATCAGCTCAAACGGCACGGCCGGGGTTAATAACGTCATTATATATATATATATACGAAGTCAACGTTATTAGCATCTGCATTGAGTGCATTTCCTAGAACGCAACACGTGTTTTACGTCGTCTTGAGGTTCACGATGGGAGTCATTTAAATGCAATGTTATCGCTCGAAACACGTGTTTACTTCGTGTTGAGGTTCACGATGGGAGTCTGACATTTCAATGCAATGTTATCGCTCGAAATATTATGCAGAAAGGCAGATCTCGGAAACGGGTGGAGCTATCGACCTGAAATTTGCTATGTGAATGTATCTTGCACCGGGTACAAATTTTATCGGGTCGCCGAGCCCATGCGACGCCCGTGCAGCGCATGCGCAGACGAGATCTCGGAAACGGGTGGAGCTATCGACTTGAAATTTGCTATGTGAATGTATCTTGGGCCGGGTACAAATTTGATCGGGTCGCCGAGCCCGTGCGACGCCAGCTTCGCGCATGCGCAGACCAGATCTCGGAAACGGGTGGAGCTACCGGGTACAATTTTTTCTTATTGAAACGCGTGGAGCTAAAAATTAAAAAAAAATATAAACAAATGTCACAATTAACTCATTGAAAAACTAAAAATGTCATGTTTCGGACAAGCCGCCGGTGGCGGGCTACCCTGCTATATATGTGTACTTCATAGAATTGAAAACGGTTCGCTCGATTGAGTTCAAACTTCCCATCTAAATGTAAAAACCCACTGGAATCGTCGTCGCGGCGTTTTGGAGAAGCTCAGAGCACGCGTTCTCCACTCTCAAAATCACCGCAAAGGCACAGCGGGGGTTAATCGCGTTGATAGTTAAAGAGCGTCAGTTTTCTGAAGTGTCTATATAAAGAGCGTCGTTTTCGCTATCTACTTATCTGTATGACGGGCAATTCAATGCAATGTTATCGCGTTTGTTTTCAATGCAATACCGGATTCGACATCAAGCGTGAATGCTTATGTGAGTCGTTTCCGGGAATCAGTGTTAAAAAAAGGAAAACAAAGAATGCGTTGTCTGTCGTTCCTAGGAAGGGGGGGATTTCATCGAGTTCTATTGACCATCTCGTAAGGGTGGACAACCTATGTCAGGGACTGCTCAATGGCCACGGGGAGTTAAATAACGGGGAAGTTTAGGACGGGTACCATGAATTAACTCATTGAAAAACAAAGAATGCGTTGTCTGTCGTTCCTAGGAAGGGGGGATTTTTCATAAAACAAAGAATTAAATTATAAAAAAGAATTAAATTAAATTAATAATTAAATAAATATTAAAAAATTCAAAAAAACATAAATTAAATTAAAAAAACATTAAATTAATATTAAAAACATAAATTAAATTTAAAAAACATTAAATTAATATTAAAATATATTTAAAAAAATATAAATAAAAACCAAATAATGAAAAAAAATGTCATGTTTCGAACAAACGCCGCCGGTGGCGGGCTAACCTGCTAGTACTATATATTTTGAGAACTCCGTATATATGTATATATGTGTGTGGGTACTTCATAGAATCCAAAACGCGTGTACAGATTGAGCTAAAATTTCGTATGTAAGTGTAAAATCCCACCGACACCGCCGTGGTTGCGTTTTGGAGAAGCTCAGAGCACCCTTTATCCACTCCCAAATCACCGCAAAGGCACGGCGGGGGTTAATCAAGTGATTATTTAATGAGCGGTTTTTTTTTACGCATCGCTATAAAGAGCGTCTGTTTCCCATTCAACGTTATTAGCATCTGCAGAGTTATACGGGAAAATTGAGTGCATTTCCTATGCGGGGAGATTTACCATACTCTTACAACATCATTGTTATAGTATGTATGACACTTAGGTCAGGGCTTAGGGGGGTAGTTATAGGCATAATGCTTCTCAGAAATCCCGGTTACAAACCAACACTCACAATTTCGTATCGCAATCGGCACTTCGGGGTTAATAGCGTTGATATATAAAGAGAGTTAGTTTTCCGCAGTGTCTATATAAAGAGCGTCGTTTTCGCTATCTACGTATCTGTATGACGGTCAATTCAATGCAATATTATCGCTCGAAATAGTATGCAGAGAGAGAAGCGTTTGTTTTCAATGCAATACCGGATTCGACATCAAGCGTGAACGTTATCGCTCGAAATAGCTCGAAATATTATGCAGAGAGATTGCCTGTCGTTCCTAGGAACGGGGGACATGTTTACAATTCAACAAAACGTTACGGGATTCAACAAAACGTTATCGCTCGAAATGTTTAGGACGGGTACCATGAATTAACCCATTGAAAGTCGTTCCTAGGAAAGGGGATTCATCGGATTTTTCCGCCAGAAAAAAAAAAAAATTAACAATAAAAAAAAAATTTAAATTATAAAAAACAATTAAATATTAAAAAATTTAAAAAATACATAAATTAAATTAAAAAAACATTAAATTAATATTAAAATTTAAAAAATATATAAATAAAAACAAAATAATTTAAAAAATGGCATCTTTCTGTTATGTTTCGGAAAAAATTCAGAAAACAAATATATTACATTTAAAAAACATTAAAATAATATTAAAATGTCATGTTAAAATTAAAAAAAAATATAAATAAAAAAAAAATAATTAAAAAAATGTCATGATTCTGTTATGTTTCGGAAAAAAATCAGAAAAAAAATCTATTACATTTAAAAAACATTAAAATAATATTAAAATGTCATGTTTCGGACAAACTCCGCCGGTGGCGGGCTAACCTGCTAGTCTATCTATCTATACTATATATTTTGAAAACTCCGTATATATATATATGTATATATGTGTGTACTTCATAGAATCCAAAACGCGTGTACAGATTGAGCTCAAACTTCCTATGTAAGTGTCAAATTCCACCGACGCGACCGTGGTCGCGGTTTAGAGAAGCTCAGAGCACCCGTTCTCCAATCTCAAATCACCGCAAAGGCACGGCGGGGGTTAATCAAGTGATTATTTAATGAGCGTTTGTTTTTGACGCATCTCTATACAGAGCGTCTGTTTCCCATTCAACGTTATTAGCATGCATCTGCAGAGTTATACGGGAACATTGAGTGCTTGCCTATGCGGGCAGATTTATTGGAGCTCTTACAACATCATTGTTATAGTATGTATGACACTTAGGTCAGGGCTTAGGGGGGGTAGTTATAGGCATAATGCTTCTCAGAAATCCCGGTTACAAACCAACACTCACAATTTCGTATTTACGCAAACGTTATCGCTCGAAATTTATTCCCTGCGAGCACGGATGGCGCGCTTTGCTTCGGTATATACCGAAATCATCCCAGATAATCACGAATATAGCATCAGATTTCTCCCCAGATATACCGTTATAAAGCTACTGGAATCTGCCAATATATCTATTATATATTTTGGAAGATCTGTGTGTTTGTGTGTGTGTGTGTGTGTGGGGGTGTGTGTGCGTGTGTGTGTGTGTGTGTGTTCGCGATGGACTGGAACACGGCTGGACCCGATTTCGACCAAACTTGGTACGGACACGTAATTCGACCCGAGAACGAACATGGGCCTATTGATTTTCAGATCCGAGGTCAACTTTTCACGTGCCGAGGTCAAATCTGTTTTTACGCTGTGTTACGGGACTTTCATTTGAGTTCGGTGCTTACAAATCGATTCGAAACAGCGCGAATAATAAAATGCCAGTCATAATAATGACACTGTGAGAATCTTTCGTGTTTCCTCTTTCCAACGATATATAATGCGTATGTATCCGTTTTAGTTATCTGCCTCAATTATCAAGAAGAAGTGGTACTATCTTCCATCAGGATAAAAACAATGCGTAACTTCTATGACGTCGTTAGAGGTCATATGGTTAGATCACGTTAACGCTTAACCGGCCGATGCATTTGACTGTTTCAGACGTCTTGGCGATATCTCGGGCACCGATTGTAATTTATCTTTACGTTGAAACTTGATAATTAATGAGCGTGTGTATATGAGGCGCTTTTATATACTTGAGTGGAAATCAAATCGGGTTAAACTGGCGGATTTTTACGGACGAAATTTGATGCATAGGGTATCTCGGTATCCGCTGGACCGATTTCCCGGTATCCGCTGGGCCGATTTCCACCATTTTTGGGGTGTTGGTGTTTGACCCCACCTGACCTTGACCTTCAAAATGGTCAATTCAAGGTCAAAGCCCGGACGAAGTCGGGTCACCTTCTACAAGGTCAAATCGGGTAAAACCGGATGGATTTCGACGGGTACTTTTGTCGGGTACTTTTGTTCGGGCAGTGTTTTGGACAAGTCAAATCGTGACCCCACTTGACCTTGGCCTTCAAAATAGACAATTCAAGGTCAAAGCCCGGACGAAGTCGGGTCACCTTCTAGTATATTATATAGCTGTGTTATTTTACTGAGTGTTGCTACACATGGCAATATATGCAGGTGCATAATGTTATAATATAACCTACGTATCATAGGCAAATCCAACACAAATAACAGCAACACAAAATTACAACTAGTGTCCAAAATTTATTTTGACAGAATGAAACGGTTGGTATATAGTAGCAGTAAGTAGTTATATTCGCTCGAGTCGATTTCGGAGCTGGATATATCGAAAACTATACGACAATGCTTCTTTGTGACCAACCATATATGTTGCTGAATTCCCTTCTAATTATGACGAAGGAAAATATGGCGTGTGTATGTGTCCGAATTGATGTTTAAAGAGCGACTATTCGTTTATCGGAACGAGATGTACTCAAATGCGTCTCGTCTCGCATATATGGCAAGAAACGTGAGCAAAAAGTTAAGGGGGTATGTTTTTGTCCCATGTAGAAAGCCTTGATACAGAGCGGGACAAGCGTTACAGAAGCTGACAAATATGTTTTTATTTCTCATCGTTATCTGCGTCCCAATCTATCGTCTCGTGCTGAAATGACACATTCGGCAAATCATATTAGTCAAATGTGTGCGCATGGTGATAGCGTCGACAATACTTTATACAAGACTACATGGGATTGTCAAGGGTTTTATTGGTGCTATTGGTTTTATTGGCTATTTTCGGCGGGGGATTCGTTATATTGGTGCATGGCTATACATGTATATGTCGGGTAGTCGTTATATTGACGCATGACTTTATATGATGGGGAGTCGTTATATTGGTGCATGGCTATATATGGTGGGGTATCTTTTGATTTCAACATATTTATTGCGTATAATGAAATGTATATTTTGGAGGACAAGTTGTTATCACTTACACGAATCTCGATCCGCCCCTAGCAAACTACATATTATAACGTATTACATTAACAGTTACTGAGAAACAATTGTGTATGGCGGGTGTATTATAATAAAATGTAATGAGTCCTAAGCACAGCATACATGTATGATATTCTAGAATTAGGGGCCATGGAGTTCCCAAGTGTTGAAGTGCGTGGTGGAATATGATCTTTACGGACGTAAGACAGGGTAGAAATTCGTGGCATTATCACAATTATCTTACTAGAATTATCAGATTTCATCTCATAAGATTATCATCGGCTTTTTAAAAAGACTAGTTTCGTACGCTTGCACTTTGTAGCCATTGTTACCCTCGGAATAAACGTCACACTACCGACGACTCGAATTCGAGTCGACAAAAGTGCGACGTTTGTTTCAAATAAATGCGAGAAGACGCGCTACCGACGAAGAATGTGTGTGGGCAACACGAATCTAATTGGTGATGCGTCTGAAATCCGTGTTTGAAACAAACGTCGCATCTTGGTGGTATTTGGTGGTATTTGAATTCGAGTCGACAAAAGTGCGACGTTTGTTTCAAATTAAATGCGAGTAGACGCACTTAAAGTTTTATTCCGTTTGGATATACCCGCTACTAGGGACGTGGCGGGTATACTCGGAACGAGATGTACTCAAATGCGTCTCGTCTCGTGCTGAAATGACACATTCGGCAAATCATATTATTAAAATCAGCTGATATAAGAGTCCATATGTTCTTGAATTTTGAAGCATGGCATACTTGACCAGCTGATTGTCCCGTGTCGATGGGGTCGCATGTATGTTTGTAGAAACGTGTTGTAAAGGACTCTGTTATCATTGAACATAATTTCTCAGTCTAATTTATTTGCTTGAAAGAATTTAGCGTCTGAACGAATAACCTGTCCATGTGTACTGGTAAAGTTTCGTTCCCCGGACACTAGTTGTAATTTTGTGTTGCTGTTATTTGTGTTGGATTTGCCTATGATACGTAGGTTATATTATAACATTATGCACCTGCATATATTGCCATGTGTAGCAACACTCAGTAAAATAACACAGCTATATAATATACTAGAAGGTGACCCGACTTCGTCCGGGCTTTGACCTTGAATTGTCTATTTTGAAGGCCAAGGTCAAGTTGGGTCACGATTTGACTCGTCCAAAACACTGCCCGAACAAAAGTACCCGACAAAAGTACCCGTCGAAATCCATCCGGTTTTACCCGATTTGACCTTGTAGAAGGTGACCCGACTTCGTCCGGGCTTTGACCTTGAATTGACCATTTTGAAGGTCAAGGTCAGGTGGGGTCAAACACCAACACCCCAAAAATGGTGGAAATCGGCCCAGCGGATACCGGGAAATCGGCCCAGCGGATACCGAGATACCCTATGCATCAAATTTCGTCCGTAAAAATCCGCCAGTTTAACCCGATTTGATTTCCACTCAAGTATATAAAAGCGCCTCATATACACACGCTCATTAATTATCAAGTTTCAACGTAAAGATAAATTACAATCGGTGCCCGAGATATCGCCAAGACGTCTGAAACAGTCAAATGCATCGGCCGGTTAAGCGTTAACGTGATCTAACCATATGACCTCTAACGACGTCATAGAAGTTACGCATTGTTTTTATCCTGATGGAAGATAGTACCACTTCTTCTTGATAATTGAGGCAGATAACTAAAACGGATACATACGCATTATATATCGTTGGAAAGAGGAAACACGAAAGATTCACACAGTGTCATTATTATGACTGGCATTTTATTATTCGCGCTGTTTCGAATCGATTTGTAAGCACCGAACTCAAATGAAAGTCCCGTAACACAGCGTAAAAACAGATTTTACCTCGGCACGTGAAAAGTTGACATCGGATCTGAAAATCAATAGGCCTATGTCACCCCCCCGGCCGAAAATACCCCCACATACCAAGTTTCATCGAAATCGGGTCGGCCGTTTTCGAGTTCATCGATTACACACACACACACACACACAAACAAACGCACGCACAAACAGATCTTCCAAAAATATATAATAGACTAGCAGGTTAGCCCGCCACCGGCGGCGTTTGTCCGAAACATGACATTTTAATATTATTTTAATGTTTTTTAAATGTAATATATATTTTTTCTGATTATTTAATTTATGTATTTTTTCTATTTTTTAATATTTAATTCTTTTTTATAATTTAATTGTTTTTTTATTGTAAAACAAATTTTGTTTCTGGCGGAAAAATCCGATGAATCCCCCTACCTAGGAACGACTTTCAATGGGTTAATTCATGGTACCCGTCCTAAACATTTCGAGCGATAACGTTTTGTTGAACCCGTCGTGAAATCTCTCTGCATAATATTTCGAGCTATTTCGAGCGGGTCAATGAAATCCCCCTTCCTAGGAACCACTTTTAATGAGTTAATTCGTGGTACCCGTCCTAAACATTTCGAGCGATAACGTTTTGTTGAATCCCGTAACGTTTTGTTGAATTGTAAACATGTCCCCCGTTCCTCTCTCAGCATAATATTTCGAGCTATTTCGAGCGATAACGTTCACGCTTGATGTCGAATCCGATATTGCATTGAAAACAAACGCTTCTCTCTCTGCATACTATTTCGAGCGATAACATTGCATTGAATTGACCGTCATACAGATAAGTAGATAGCGAAAACGACGCTCTTTATATAGACACTGCGGAAAACTAACGCTCTTTATATATCAACGCTATTAACCCCGAAGTGCCGATTGCGATACGAAATTGTGAGTGTTGGTTTGTAGCCGGGATTTCCGAGAAGCATTATGCCTATAACTACCCCCCTAAGCCCTCACCTAAGTGTCATACATACTATAACAATGATGTTGTAAGAGTATGGTAAATCTCCCCGCATAGGAAATGCACTCAATTTTCCCGTATAACTCTGCAGATGCTAATAACGTTGAATGGGAAACAGACGCTCTTTATAGCGATGCGTCAAAAACAAACGCTCATTAAATAATCACTTGATTAACCCCCGCCGTGCCTTTGCGGTGATTTGGGAGTGGATAAAGGGTGCTCTGAGCTTCTCCAAAACGCGACCACGGCGGTGTCGGTGGGATTTTACACTTACATACGAAATTTGAGCTCAATCTGTACACGGGTTTTGGATTCTATGAAATACCCACACACATATATACATATATACGGAGTTCTCAAAATATATAGTACTAGCAGGTTAGCCCGCCACTGGCGGCATTCGTCCCATGGCTTTGTTTCAGAAACATGACATTTTTGTAATTATTTTGTTTTTATTTATTTTTGTTTTTTATTTTTGAATATGAATTTAATGTTTTTTAAATTTAATATATTTTGTTTCTGAATTGTTTTTTTATTTGTTAATTTTTTTTAATTTTAAATTGTTTTAATTAAATTGTAAATTGTTTTAATTATTTTTTTTGTTTCTGGCCGAAAAATTTACCCGTAGAAATCCCCCCCTTCCTAGAAACGACAGACAACGCATTCTTTGTTTCGTGAAATCTCTCTACGATAACATTGCATTGAATTTAAAACAAACGCTTCCCGTCGGGAAATCTGTCTTCGGGTCGTTGTTGTTGGCATCACGGCTACCCGAAAACTCTCACATTGCCGAAAACGTGTATTTAGTAATATCGTTGTTGTTGATATTTACGGCTTGGGGGCTATTTTCTTATTTAGCAAGTTTGAGCTCAATCGGTTAGAGTCTATAAAGGACACACTCATATATATGACACTTCCCGTAGGTAGCAAGTTTGAGCTCAATCGGCATTCCCTGGAATTTCCCGTAGATTGGCAGATTCCAGTAGCTTTTTAACGGTATATCTGGGGAGAAATCTGATGCTATATTCGTGATTATCTGGGATGATTTCGGTATATACCGGTATATACTGTAAAAACAAAGCACGCCATCCGTGCTCGCAGGGAATAAATTTCGAGCGATAACGTTTGCGTTCCCGTATAACTCTGCAGATGCGAATAACGTTGAATGGGAAACAGACGCTCTTTATAGAGATGCGTCAAAAACAAACGCTCATTAAATAATCACTTGATTAACCCCCGCCGTGCCTTTGCGGTGATTTGAGATTGGAGAACGGGTGCTCTGAGCTTCTCTAAACCACGACCACGACCACTTACATAGGAAGTTTGAGCTCAATCTTTACACGCGTTTTGGATTCTATGAAGTACACACACACATATACGAAGTCTCAAAATATATAGTATAGATAGATAAGATATATATATATATATATATATATATATATTGAAGACCTCTGTTTGTTTGTTTGTCTGTATGTCTGTATGTCATTTATACAAATATACGATTCTCGACCGATCTGGACGAAACTTGGTAGGCCTACATGTGTGTAGTTTGACCAGGCGGTCGTCGTTGTCGTATTGGCGAGCCCGTGTGGCGCCCGCTTCGCGAATGCGCAGTAGAGATCTCGGAAACGGGTGGAGCTATCGACTTGAAATTTGCTATGTGAATGTATCTTGCCCCGGATACGAATTTTATCGGGTCGCCGAGCCCGTGCGACGCCAGCTTCGCGAATGCGCAGACGAGATCTCGGAAACGGGTGGAGCTATCGACTTGAAATTTGGTATGTGAATGTATCTTACCCCGGATACGAATTTTATCGGGTCGCCGAGCCCGTGCGACGTCAGATTCGCGCATGCGCAGACGAGATCTCGGAAACGGGTGGAGCTATCGACTTGAAATTTGGTATGTGAATGTATCTTACCCCGGATACGAATTGTATCGGGTCGCCGAGCCCGTGCGACGTCAGCTTCGCGCATGCGCAGACGAGATCTCGGAAACGGGTGGAGCTATCGACTTGAAATTTGGTATGTGAATGTATCTTGCCCCGGATACGAATTTTATCGGGTCGCCGAGCCCGTGCGACGCCAGATTTTGCGCATGCGCAGACCAGATCTCGGAAACGGGTAGAGCTATCGACTTAAAATTTGGTTTTTGAATAGCCCGGACAACGTCGGGCTCATCGGCTAGTATATATATATCGAAAAAAGACGAAATCGGGTCTGCCTAATTTTTGCATGCCAGTCACAATTAGTTATCTTGCGATTTAATTGTTAACACCTCTACGGATTTAGGTTGTCTTTTGTTTATAAAATGATGGGATTGAACAAATTGTTGAAAAGGGCATTTCCGCCCCGATAATTTTGAGACATGTATATTCGATCGATATAGTTTCATCATTGTGCGGTCTTTTTTCAATCCCGAAATTTGTACTCAATTTCGATGTATACACCAGATTTTTCGATGTTTTAATGACATTTGACCTGTTATCTTCTTTTTTGCTGCATCCTATACATAAAAATGCAAAAACCAGAAAAGTTTATTTTTTCAAGACCGCTGTGGATGTTTCGACCGCACAATGATGAAATTATATATCGACAGAATATACATTTCTCCAAACGAACGGGGCTGAAATGCCTTTAATTTCAATCCCATCATTTTATAGACAAAAGACAACCTAAATCGGTTGAACAAGGAGAGGTGTTAACAATTAAAGCCCCATAACTAGTTGTGACTGACATGCAAAAAGTAGGCAGACCGGATTTGGTCTGCATAATGCCACAGTCTGCCTAATGATTGTCAATGGTCCTCTTAGAATTAGGCAGACCTGAGAATTTGTATATTTCATATTACTTGAGGAATCACAAATTCCCATTGATCACACCTTGGTGGTCACATTTAGAACAAAACTAGATAAAGAGTGTTTAAAATTGAGCGGTTTTAAACTTTTTAATCTGGGAACGATTATTCCTATATTTAAGAATAAGGGAGATCCCAGTGACCCGAATAATTATAGACGATAACAATACTCAGCTGCTTGGGCAAACTATTCACGAAGGTCCTCTCTAACTGAACGTATTCGTAGAAAGTCACAGTATAATTTCAGAAACACACACACTCCGTGACACCCTTCTTCAAAACTCCATGGCCCCAAATTCTAGAATATCATACATGTATGCTGTGCTTAGGACTCATTACATTTTATTATAATACACCCGCCATACACAATTGTTTCTCAGTAACTGTTAATGTAATACGTTATAATATGTAGTTTGCTAGGGGCGGATCGAGATTCGTGTAAGTGATAACAACTTGTCCTCCAAAATATACATTTCAGTATACGCAATAAATATGTTGAAATCAAATCGTTGGCTTTTAAATGCAGACTATATTACATCTAATATGCACTGATTTGAAGATACCCCACCATATATAGCCATGCACCAATATAACGACTCCCCATCATATAAAGTCATGCGTCAATATAACGACTACCCGACATATACATGTATAGCCATGCACCAATATAACGAATCCCCCGCCGAAAATAGCCAATAAAACCAATAGCACCAATAAAACCCTTGACAATCCCATGTAGTCTTGTATAAAGTATTGTCGACGCTATCACCATGCGCACACATTTGACTAATATACCCACCGATTCACTTTATACTGTATTATTACTATTATATTTACACATGTATTCCCGGTATTTTCCTAGTCTTGTAAAGCGAGACTTGTGTTCTCGAGCAATTGTATTCTTATAAATTCCTTGCATTCTATATTGGAATTTAACAATAGGCGATTACACTTTTTCACACCATACATCGGTATGCACTGACTTATATAATTTCTCGGAGAGCCATTCTGTAACTGGGATTCATTTCAGCAGCAAGCTGCTCGTTTTTTGGGGTGAATGGAGTGTCCCAACGCTGCAACTTTTTGTTACTATATAGTACTCGAATTGTCTATCTAGGGGGAAAACAAGAACTCGCTTGACGGGCTGATAAATTACCAACTTAGGGAGTTTCATAGTACAGAAATAACACAAATCGGGTAGAACACGGTGTTAAAATTACAAGTATACGAGGCTGAGTTAGTGGTTGTCACCGCAATGAAACGCGTGCGAATGTCGATATGTCGGATTATCAAAAAGGTTTTTTTCCGACCCCGAGGAACCCACCACCCCATTTGTGCAAAAAAAAAAAAAAATCCTCCACAATTTTGGGGACCCACCCCCCTTTCTCATGTTTTTATCAAAATTTCAGAGTTTTTTTTAGCCGTTCTTCAATAACTGTGTTAACTGCCTTTCAATCCCATTCCACTATCATTTTTTTGGTGCAAACTCTTGCTGTGTACCATTAAGACTCAAGCAATAACATGCTTAATTGGTAAATACAGATCAGAAAAACGAAAAATAAACTGTATTTCCAGGTGTTTCCCAGTGTTTTCAGTATCTAACAACAATAATAAAGCATTGTGTAGGTACACTATATGTCACAAATCGCCCTAGACCCCATTATAGCCTTAATATATCGAGTGTGTTGTGTCTGACAGAGAACACTGGCCAGTGTAAATAGTGGTAAACAGGTCAGGGGTTCCACAATTATTTGTGCATGACCAAAGAACTCTTTAGTCTTATCCACCGGGGTGGGGTGGGGGATGGGAATTGTTTTTGGTTAGGTACACACCTAGATATATGGTTATTATACCCCCCGATATTAGTCGGCGGGTATATAGTTGACGTCTAGAGCCGTCCGTGCGTCAATCCGTACAAACATTTTGCATTATAACTCAAGAGTAGGTTGTCATATTTTGATGCCCTATGGCATGGTGACAGACCAGAAATGGGGAACGAATTTGCATAATATCACGGGTTGTGACCATCAATGCCTACCAGATTTATGGGCCCTGTTCTACTTTATGAAATTCAGTCCGTACAAAGTTTTTTGCAATATAAGTTAAGTGTCAGTTGTCGAATTTTGATGTGGTTTGGTATGGCGATAGACCAGAATGGTAGGGGAAGGATGTATGGGCATATTACAGCATATCACAGGTTTCGCCTATCAATGCATACCAGAGTTACCGGCCTTGTTCCATCCGTAAACACGTTTTGCATTATTATAACTCAACCATGGGTTAAGTTTCCTGAACGCTATTACGGTGGACCACTGTGAAGTGGGCCGGGATCCTGTGAAATCCAGAATGTTGCTAAATCAGAGGCTAAAGAGTCACTATAGCTGCATATATATAGCCCTATAGGCCTATACCAACAAGCATGGTACTAACATGCTTACAAACAACATTACATGGTCAGTACATGTAAATTGTTTGAAATAAAACCATTTTGGAAAAAATTTACAAGCACAATTTTTTCGGCCTCTGGACCACCCACCCACCCCGGCCCTATATACGAAATTTTTTGCAGACTCCCCCCCTGGTTTCCACATAAATTATGTTGTGACAGGGGCGATTCTAACCAAAATACTCAACAACTGGGAATTTCATGCAGGGAAGTGTCGATGGGTGTTGGTGCATCACCATAATCTTCGTCCCAAAGTTCGTGATGATTGATTTATGGAGTTAATTGGCAATTAGTTGAGAAGTTTCGATCGGTTGGAGTTGTTGGGTTGGGGATTTCTAACAGTTGGAAATCTTGAGTAACCATCGCAGATGTTCAACCGAAAGTGGTGCAAATATAGTTTTCCGGACTCGGAAATAACATCTGGTTCAGGGAGGAGGTGCACTCGGGCAGCGGAGACCTTATACGTGAACGTTACCGCGATTCCATGGTAGAAAATGGCACTGAATTTGAAAATTAAGACTGGAGAATAGGTTGTAATCATTACAATGGCTAAATTTTCCAGCAAATTATACTTTATACCACTAGTATGATGTTTTCCTACATTCAGTGTAATTTTGGTTGTTAAATCTATGTTTCTCCTTAAACAAAAAGTTACACCGTCCCTTTGGAAAATATGTTGAAATATATATTTTCACCCTTTTAACTTGGAAATATTTGTATCAGTCTATTATCTCCGGCAATTCAGTTTGTGTTCAATTACATTCTACATGTATCGAAATCGTATGTATATATATATACGATTATCAGTTAAAAGTTTACCTGCTCAATCTGACACTATATAATCACCATGTGTAGGTTTTTCTGTCGATGGGGTTTATTTGTGATCACTCTATCCGTCTCTATCCCTTTGTGTTCGTACGGACATCGTTAAATATATTTGACCATGAACCATGTAAATACAAGGAAAGTCAATTAAAAGCTATATATATATATATATATATATATATATTGTCTTCTATGATGTAGGTCAATAAAACATCTATCTCTTATTTAAGAGCGTTTTCGCTTATGATATTTTGTACTCGTGTTCAGCGTAAAATGTTGTAAGCGTGTGTGTATTTTCGCGATGCTCGTGCCAATGGGATTATGGTGCTCGCAAGTAGTTTTCATGTTGCCCATTGCCTATCATAACATTGACTTTATACATCAACTAAACCACTCGCCAACTGAATCAAATATATATAGGCATTACTATATCCATTAATGTATAATATTAGAGTAAGTTCCCTTTAGCCATTAACAAGCGTTCGCATCCGCGCGCAGCAAACGGAGATCCACAGTACTGGATTTTTTCTGCTCTTGTAAATGACGGGGAATCGCACACACTTGTAAATTACCGTATCCATAGTATTTGACACGTTGCCCACGTGTTCAAACACGGCTATTGGAAATCTATAGTACAGGCCCCTGGTTGACGAACAGAGTTGATAGCCACATGTAGACGCAGCGATATGTATATATATAGTATATTTATTCACGTCGATGGTTCGCTTTTGTTAAAAACGAACAGTGCTCATGTACTAATTCCCCCTCTCCCACCAGATAGCTCTGCTTGGATTGCTGGCTGTTGTGTCCCTTGTTGCAGCGTTATACATCAAATGCAGTGATATTACGATGGCATATCTGCAGCGGGGCTGTTAATGTGAGGAGAAGTTAAGCTTATAGAGTAAATGAAGTGCGCATTCAGGTTTCGCCCAATTTAATGCCATCAACCATTAGAGTGAACGAATATGTCAGTTTTACATATTTGAGCTGCTCAACAAAGAAATTGTGTTGTGTTTGCATTTTTCAACTACCAGCTGTTTTAATTAAATTTTAAGCAAATTGCCACACATGTAGCCGGATTGGGCTATAATGGTGGATAAATATAGCAATATTTATAGGCCTGTCAAATTAGAATAGGTTTATGTTCCTATCTGTTTCATTAAACCGCGAAAATGATGAAGATGAATCATTCAGATGGACAGCTGTTTGTTTGCTCCAAACATCGGATCAATGACCATGATATATATTTTGGAGATGCGGCAATTTAGGCCTATCGATTTATATCATGCTACTGCTGGTTTCTCATTCACCACACCGAAAGACTCTAAATTCGGACCAAAAATCTACTTATCGGATTAAATACACACCCGATACTTCACAATAAACGACCTTTACCCTATACTCAAACTGAGACATAATTCATCAGCAATGTTAACTGTTATATTATGCATTGTGTTACCGCAATAAAATCTCCAAGAGTGGCCCAGCCATTGTTCACACCTTATATCTAAAGTGGTTAACACGGTCATAATAGTTATATACTGCAACAATGAGACATCCGAGAATACATGCTGCAAAAATTCTAACCGGTACGCAATATATAGCTAGTACATTATAAATCATATTTCCTAAAATAACTCGCATCGCGTGTAACCGTAATGTGTTGTTCTGTGAGATATCCCCATCGCTCCATTGGCACGGCCATGTGGCGTATTAAGATGACGGAGGTATGGGTGGACATATTTTGCACTTTGCACTCAAAACACCATAGCTTTAGAAGGGATACATTGGCAAATTGGATATTGTTTCCTTCATGATGCATACGCCACATGAGCATTCAAAGTTGGCATATATTTTAATTTAAGGGCCATACCCTGCAACACATCATGTACGAAACAATTTCCAGGTTGATATCCCTTTGGCCCAGTATACCAAATTTTAAGATCACTAAAATCCGACCTATGATGAGTGCGATAGAGGGCTCCAAATGTGTTACGTATACAGATGGACGTATGGGCGGACGAATGCATGCATGCTGGCGTGTGGAACCCATTCATATATATCCTCGCCAAACTTCGTTTGAGGTGGATAATACATATCACATTGAAGTTAATATGCATTCAGCGATTCATTGAGAAAATTCCAGCTGAGCCATGCAGCAAAGATATTACAACTTAATATTGGTACTTACGCTCCTGAGCCACGGTGTAAATTCTTGTCGTCTTCGCCGTGAGTGGATCGTAATCTTCCTCATAGTGTTTCCTTTTCACAGGCCTCTCGAATCCATATGGTAATTCATATCTCAGAAAGTGTGGCGGAAGTCTGGCTGCATCCGATAGTTCTGCGGGTGGCTCATCGAGGTGTAGACGTTGTAAAATAGTCCGTTTAACGCTTTCTGTTCTTATTTCTCGTTCCTTTTGACACAGTTCTTCAATTACCTTCTGTAAATCTTTGCGTAATTCTTTGATTTTTGATCCATTGTTTTGAAGAACTAACAGTTCGTGATAGCGCCTAGCTGATGCGCACGAATGAAACCCGGGTATATGTTTCTTCTTCTCCTTTCTTTTATTTTTTCTCATTTTGTATTTATTTCTGCTGCGCTCTTTAATTTGCTTCTTTTTATAGGCATGCGGAGGGATATGTTTGTTTTTTACATCATAAGACTTTTCACTGGTTGTTTTCGATTTAGTTCTGCCGCCTGATGATTCCCTGTGCTTTGTTTTTCCAGTCGTTGACAAGGACTCGTTAGTTGACTCGTCCATTGAAGTATTTTCTACACTGAGTTTGCTCGCGTTTTGTATTTTCTGCGCCGAATATCCACTGACCACAGTCACAATATGTTTTGGAGTAACGGATGGAGTCGTCACTTCTGGCCGACGTGTTTGTGTTGTTCCACCAGACATGTTAACCAAATCGTTCACTATTGATGAAGAGACTGCAGTTGTTTCATTATATCGGGATCTACGGATAGCGGCCAATTCCTCCAATTCGTCACGACCAACGTTTTCTAATACATCAGGAGGAAAAGACGTCTGTTCGCTTTCTGTTCGTTCAATGATGTTGCCAGTAGACGCATGGCTGATACGTTTAACATACTCGTCTGAATTGTCTTGGACATCCGGCATCAGAGAAAGTGGTTTCTTGTTAGAATCAGTTTCGCGTTCATTGTCGGCATTTAGTTTTCTCTTTCTTGTCCTGGGTGCGACATCCCGTGGTAGGTCACGTGGCAAACCTTGTCCTATATAGTCCTGCAACAGACTGTATTCCCCCAAAAGTAATCGAGCGTCATAATCCACAAGCGCCTCGAGTTCTCTTTGCCTGTAATAAGCGAGTTCGTTCTCATTGTATATATACCTTCGATGGTTGAAACGGTCATTTTTTCTGTAGGTTAGGTCCAAGTGAAGATTTGGTTTTGAAATACTTTCCCGGAAATGTTTCTTTAGTCTCCGAGTTTTATGACCCCACGCGTATTGGTTGAGACAGGCATAACTTAACAGCATAGAATAAACCACACACGAAAGACGGGTCATTGTGGGTCCTCCGAAGCTACTAGCAATGCTGCGTCTATAAATCTTCTTGACCAATAAAGCTATAGCAAACACTTCACGTAAGGATACCACGTGGATTCGCCAGGTTAAAGTTGTAACTCGAATAATTCTCGTTGACAACTGAACAATAAATTCCAATTAAAATATCTGTCATGCACTAACAGGTCTTTATGACCGATAACTGGATATTTACGAAACCGTTGTGAAGACATGAATTCGAGCAGGCATGCATCTGACAGTGATGACAATAGGAATGCCAACCCCCTGATGGGAGCTCATTTTATATTGCCCATTGCTTAAAATAGTTGCCGGAAATGGCCACATGTTGGATATTCCTAGCTGATCGACCGCGGTGTGTCGTGTTCGTGACCATCAGTAGACACAGTGTTCGTGACCATCAGTAGACTCTGTCGAACTGTTATTGGAGGACATGCGTCAACAGAACATTACCCCTTAATTGCATTGATACATAATCCTCGTGCGCGGGGCACGTGCACTATCAGGGCTTTATATATAACATAACATTGGGGATTATGCCTCACTCAAAACACTAAATTAACACATATTAGAGGGTATTAGCGATTGTATCACGGCAGCCTCGAACCATGATTATGTAAATAGTTACTCTCGTGAACACGAACAGGAAAATATATAGATAGGCCTACCGTTAATTGCAATGTGAAAATGAATTTCAATGTTTGTCATATTTATAAGTAATATCAAATTCCCTATACAACTTACCACGAACTTTAGGAAGTAGGCCTATACGATCGCGATTATCCGGGATTTAACAAAAAGGAAGGAATGCAAGATTCGGGATATCAATGAAGCGTGCATCTAAACTTCCGACCTGTTTTTATTTTTGTAAATAAAGTTTATTTGTGCATAAGTGTCATACAGAGCGCCGGGTCCGGTCAACAGGACAACCTATATAAGTCCATGCAGACCCAAAAACCAATAGTCAAACTTCAACGCACGTGATCGGGTTCAACAGTGAAATAAGGAAAACATAATAGGCGAGCGGCAGGTAACAAAAAAGGTCATATTTAAGGAGTTTAATGCACCCCCCCCCCGTACACAGGGGATTGTGATATGTTTTCGGAAAGCACACCTCGTTGGTCATATGATAGGCTGTGCTGTGGTGAATGGACGTGGTGCGATTGTTTAGAAATTCGTGTTTCCATGGCAACGGAAAATTGGGAAATATGGTTTTCGACAGCACCAACCTGGTTGCAGTGAAGTTTGTTCGCATAAATACACAATATACTACCAATTGCTCACAAAATTGGTACATGTCAAACCTATGCAAAGGTCAAGGTCACCAGAAAAGGTCAAGGACATTGAAAATCACCCAAAACCATCCATATTTCCATATGCTACTTTCTATTTCTGCCTATGTGATCCGACCCCCCCCCCCCCCCCCCCCCCCCCCGATGTGATGTGATATTTTCACAGACATGATCAACATTTATCTGACACAAATTAACCCACGAATACCGTTCTCAATATAATACATCACACCATAGTGATTGTTGTAGCTGATGCATGTTTCATACAATTTGAATATGTTGGAGGCATTTTCAAATAAGGCTCGATTTGCCCATATTAGCAACTATCCCATTTCATCTAGGAAAATAGGCAACTGACAGAAAAAGTTTGTACCAACACGAATACTGTACAGATGGAGTGGTCATATGTTTTTGAATAACTGAAGACATTAGCCTTATAATTAGGCTAAATCAAATGCTCAAAAATAGTGTGATTAGACTTAGCTTTGTGTTTCCATGGCAACCGAAGACATTTTAAGAGGATAATGGAAAACAACAGTTTTATGACAGCAATAACCTAGTTTGAGTGATATGTGTTCATGTAAATGCACATTACTATCAATGGTCCACAAAATCGGTACATTTGGAATCCATGCAAGGGTCGATCGAAATGATATGGACGACCGGTCGTCAAAAACTCAACATAGAAATACACAGGGCAATGTTTATCGATACAAACTATGGAGTGAGTTTTTCTTGTATATCTCTCGCATATATATAGGCCGTTAATGTTTACGATCTGACTGACAGTTTCATTACCTGCAAAACTTTAAATCGAACCGGGGGGGGGGGTGGCTCAAATTACCAACCCAATACCAATTTTCTAATTCCTCTCAAAACTGGTGGTTGTTGCCATAGACACGGGTGTTTATCGATGAGAAATGACATGGCCCTAAGAAAACATCAAGTTTAATTGTATCAAAACGTTTTCTTATCAGTCACCGGGAATGCACCCACCAAAAGGCAGTTAAAAACATTGCTCCAATCTGCCGCGAAAATTCAGTGGTGATTAAATGACGTCACATAAATGGGGACGTTTTCAAGGGAAACAGGGATGTGGTGTAGACGGATGAAACTGTAAACAATGTATGCCCTCGGGCTTGTCTGATCCTCCCGCCCAGGGATGTGGCTAGGGGGGGGTGTGGGGGTGTCTCACCCCCCCCCCCAAATTTGGTAAAAATGTTCAACAGTTGGAAATTTCATACCTGCCAAAACATTAGTTGGAATGGTCATCAGTTGGAAATTTTCCAACCTTAGGGGGGTGACAGGTTGGAAATTTCCAACACTTGGAAAGCTTGTGTCCTGGTCCTCCCCCGTGGCTAGTCAAAACTGCTACTAAATTTAAGAAAACAATATTGTCATACATTTGGTCAACATTGTCATTGGAATTGTCATCATTTGGAAATTTTCCAACCTAAGTGGGGGGTGTCAGGTTTGAAATTTCCAACTCTAAGAAGACTTGGGGCTAGTCTAGATTCTAGGATTTTGCGATTTTCTTGTTCAGATTTCAAAATTTTCGAACACCGGGCCGAACCATGGTCGGCCCGGTGTGTCACTGTCCCTCCCCCGTGACCAATACAAGACTGCTAATTAGTTCAACAAAACAATAGTTTAGTACATTCGGTCAAACTTGTGGACTGAAATGGTCATCAGTTGGAGAATTTTCCAACCTACGATTGAGTATGAGGTTTGAAATTTCCAACACTAGGGAAGCTTCAGTTGAGGCCAGGGCTGAACAAACATGAACGGACACAATGTCCTGGTCTCTTACCCGTAGCCGTGTGCATTTGTCTGGAGTAGGCTACTAGATGTTAGGATTTATGCAATTCTCAGGTTAAAGGTACTCAATCCGTAAAGAGGGTCCCCATCTCAACAGATTCCAACAACAACAATCCGATCAGAGGGTCCTATATTACTATTTCTTTGGCTTTGGGGGTAAACAATATTTGATTCGAGTCGAGGAACCCATCAAACAAAGCTCAGAGTTATTAGATATTGATTTTTGAAATTTGTTATGTTCTCGAGATGAGTACTAATAACTGCCGTAATCTGCTCTGGATGTGTACTCCAAATATATTCAAACAGACAAGGATGGATAACTCTAAAATCAAGTGGTAATTTTAACGCAATTTTGACTGAGTTCTGGGCCAGATAGTATTCCCGATAATGAAAAATAATAGATTTCTAAAATCGATATCTAACAAATCTGAGCTTTGATGGGTGACTTCCTCGACTCGAATCAAATATTTTGGACCCCCGAAGCCATTGAAATAGTAAATGAGAGGAGTTTTATCGGATTGAGTACCTATAAAGTATCTGAATTTTCTTATACCGGGCATATAGAACAACATAGTTTATGAATACATAGGATATTAGGCCTGAGGACTGATGTGCAAGGGGGGTGCAAATGGAATTATGCAAAAATTGTGTTTGGTTTGTGATTCTGATTCAAGGGGGGGGGGGTGCAATTGGAATTATGCAAAACTTGTGTTTGGTGTCTGATTCAAGGGGGGGGGGGTGCAATTGGAATTTCCCAAGGTCGACACCCCCCCCCCAACGGAGACCCTCTAGCCACATCCCTGCTCCTGCCATACATGATCTCTTCTGTTTTGGAATATATATATACGTCATCTGTATTTTAGGTTATTTGTTTGGATTTGGAAATAAAAAACAAGTTTATACTAACAATATATGCACTAGTTCAATCGGGTTCAATTGTATTACATTGAGGATTCTGAATTAAACCGCTTGGTAGATTAGATGGATATTAAAGACAAGATTATTTAAATTGTTTCAATAAAGTAAGCTTTACTATTTATGTACACATTCATTTTCTTTAGTGAACTATACATAACTGCCCGTTGACTACTGAATTGTACACAGTGCATGAAATAATGTTCAGTATCTTCAGTAACAGTCACATCTATACAAGAACAATCGTCCCTGAGAAATCGATCAAACATATGTGCATTAAGATCACTACAGCCTACTCTAAGTTTTGAGTGAATGATTTGATTTGAGCTTGTGCCTGCACAATAATATGTAAGAACGACATGCTCACTGGGGGCCCACCGGCCACCGCTCCTGCTAAATCCGTCCGAAATCGCATAATCGCCCAGTGCGAAATAAAGAAATTGAGCCCAGGGAGCGTTATTGGAGAAGTTTATATAAGAAAATTACGTTTCCCTCTAAAAAAAAAAAGGCCATTATGTATATGTAAAGCAGTTCTTGGTCCGCAGGATTCAATAAATTTGAAATTCTTGGTATTTTTTCCCCAACCTCATCATTTCCATTACGTTTTACTATGACAAATCCGAAAGCATTCAGAGTGGAACATGTGCTCAATTTTACTACAATCATCATTTAAATTATTGTCATCTTGGTATTGTTTTTAATATAGCCGATTAGAATCATTGTCATGTGGGGATTGTAAGTTTGTTAAAACAAGGTTTATAAAATATCACAAAATGATACGTTACTTTTTGGGATACAACAAGCTACACGAATGGTGCGCATTCGGCGAAAGTGCACCAGTCCGAAATCGTCACCTCAGTATGCTTTCCATGTTGATTGCGATGCTTCACGGATTCCACGAAGCTATATTTTGCTGATATGAAGGGACGTGGCGCCGGGGATATTAGCGTAGGGTGTATTCCACCACAGGGACGTGGTGACAGGGGGGTTCGAGGGAGGTCTAACACTCCAACTTTGGTAAAAAATTTCAACGGCTGGAAATTTCATGCCTCACACGCAGCATTTGTTGGAAATGTACACCACTTACAGGTTAAAATTGTTATTTGGCTGATTTTCCAACGTCTAATTAGTGGGAAATTTGTTGTTTTAGACCAACACTAGCAAATCTGTTCTATATTTTGTCAAAATTTTGGTCTGAAATTGCTGTCAATTGGAAATATACCAACATTATAGTGATGTCAGGTTGGTTGGGAATTTCCAATAGTTGGAAAGTTCAAACCCAGTTATCCCCTATTTTGACCCCTCTGTGCGGCGGCCATTTTGAATCTGATGTGTTTGGTGAAAATGTGAGGTGTCTTGGGGGGGGAACCCTCACCACTCTTTGTTCGACCTAAATCGGTAAAGGGTCGAGAACTGGCATGGGTTCCCTATTTGAATCCCTCTGGACGGCGGCCATGCATGTTGGATCGATAGGGGGTGTGTGTGTGTGTGGAAATAGAACTTGCGGTCATCATACGTATTGTAGGATACTTGAATGAAATATTAAAATTTTCAAATAAGGAATAGAAGTAATATTCATCGCATACGTTAAGTAAAAGCTGAAAACGGCGGCCATTTTGTAAAAGTGACGGCCATTTCGAATATATCGACCATTGTGATTGGTTTGTCGGAAAAAAATCAGTCTTCATAATGGACATACACTGGCCATTCATGCTAAATGTCAGGTTTGCATAATAAAGTGAACGATTCGCTTACTATTTGACACTTATAGCCGCTTTATATATTTTGCAATGGTAACATCTATATTTGCTATGCAAAGAGCAGAGACAAATTTATGCACAAATATTAGATAAAATGTCATTATGCTCGGCTATAACGTATGGAAGCGTATTAGTGCCACCTAACAAAAAATACTATCTAGTATCTCCTAATTAGGAGATACTAAGTCCTAATTAGGAGATACTAAGTCCTAATTAGGAGATACTAAGTCCTAATTAGGAGATACCAAGTCCTAATTAGGAGATATTATCAACACAAAATAGTCTATAAAAGCATGTAATAGGATTTATTATTATCCTGCACCCCAAATGCAATAGAGGGAATTTCAAAATAACATATTTCCTCTAATGATGAATATTCAATTGGTGGTTTTTAAATCCTTACTGAACCTGGCTCAAAGTGAGAGGTATAATTTAATATCTACCTATTCGATATCATGTGTCTATGGAATGGGTTAATTTTAATCCCAAAATCCATGCAAGTGAAAAGTGGATCACCATCAACCTGGACATACAATCAGAGAACGATCAAATGAAAAGCATCAAAACCATATCATGTGTGGAGAGGGTTAATCATTTCCAATGACATCATATGATGGAACTACGCAATGGGTGGGTTAATTTTTTTTCAAAGATAAGATACAGTGTCTCTACAGCTCTGTAAACAAGTGCTGGTGTATTTTATCAATAAACTGTACCTATCCATACCAGTAGCTAAATATAGAATCTAATAATTCACTGCTCTGCGACTTTCTCTTAAAATTATCACAGTGTCAGTTTATTACACATATTTACATCATCAGATACGTGAATTATAACGGGCCATAACTCTGTTAAAATATATCGGATCAAACCCAAATTCGAACTTGATCTGTATTTTAGAGTGAGGACCACATGTACCAAATTTGGTGTCGATCAGATGAAAAATATTTAAGTCATCACAGCTTGGATGAATTCAATTTAAAAACAAGAGTGGAAAGGGTTAACTATACCATACCAAAATCAATACAGATGAAGAATGTGATAAAAAAAACCTAGGTAAGAAATATGAGGCATATCAGAAGAAAATTGTTTGACTTAGATGCATCATATAGCATTTGTGTGCAGGGTAATTATTTTCTAAAACAATCAACCAATCCATACCAAAAACTATACATGTGAGGTGTGTGTTATCATAAACCTACATATCAAATATGAACACAATCGGACAAAAAATACTTTGGTTACAGCATCGGATAGCTCATGCCTATGTGTGGATGCAAATTGTTAATAATTCTAAAATGATCAACCGACCGATACCAAAAACTATACAGGTGAGGAGTGTGTCGTCATAAACATGCACATAAAATTTGAACACGATCCGATAGAAAATATTCGAGTAATCAAATCAGATAGCAAGTGTCTACGGACAGATGGACGGACGGACGGACTAATGACGGTTGATCCGGATGTCAGCATTATGTGTACCATACATGGTATAGGTATACATAAAAACGATTTCCTCTAGAACTGTTACCCCGAGTGTCAATACAGGAAGCTGCAGGGTAAAGAGGACGGGAATTTGAATATTGTTCTGTATTTTCTCATAAATGTTGGGAAGTTAGTTAAGCGAGTGCAGGGATGATAAAGGTGGAGGTATGGTAGAAAGGGAGAAGATAATGAAGTAGGTAGGGAAGATAATGAAATAGGTAGGAAATAAGTGTGATAAATGGTGTATACAATAATGCCTCATGCAGTCATAATCAAAAAATTTAAATTTATTTTTTCAAATTATGGTATTGATCATGTCCAATATAGAAACGGAATTAGACGCCAAATACGTCTCAGCACCAATTAAGGTGCAGAAACGCGACTTACATATTTATATCAGAACGTCAGCAACCATGCAAGGGTCAACAAGGCCTTATTATCTGGAAGACGGATAGGAATGATGATTATATGGGCGAGTATTGACATTTAAATCCACCCAGGCTCTGTATACTAGCTTGTTAATTATTTTGGGTAAAATTTACTCGTTTTTTTACGTACCATCCCCCAGGATCTCAGAACGTGGGCATTCAAGGGTTAACAAGGCCTGATTATATGAAAGACGGATAGGAGTGATGATATGGGGGAGTATTGACAGATAAACTAACTCCGGGCTCTGACTATACGAGTTTGATAATTATTTTTGGTAAAATTTGCTCGATTGTTTATGTACCATCCCCCCAGGATCTCAGAACGTGGGCAACCAAGGGTCAACAAGGCTTGATTATAGGGAAGATGGATAGGAATGATTGGTGATTATATGGGCTAGTATTTAAGGTTAAATCTGCATGGGCTCTCAGTATCACGGTGGGGAATCCCGTGGTTTCGAGTTGATGAGTACCACGCACTCAAAATGGCCAAGGCGATCGCAAACGCGACCAGAAACGAGGAAAATGGTAATAAACTAGGATACTTGTCCCCCGAAAAATTAATTTTCGGGGGACTATAGAAACGGGCTCTGTCCGTCCGTCACATTTTGAGTACCTTCTTGGTTTAATCATCTCCTCCTACAGATTTCATCCCAGAGATTTGAAACTTCAGAATATTGTTGCCCATATATTGAAGATGTGCAACATGTATATAGATGACGGACATTTTTTTTATGGAGTTATTAACCCTTTTCGACTCAGAAAATTTCAACATGTTTTATAACTTTCTGTATGAGGTTACCTTCATGGTGTAATCAACTCCTCCTACAGTTTTGATCGTAGATATTTTAAACTTCAGAGTATTGTTACCCATATATTGGAGATGTGCAACATGTATATAGATGACGGACAAATTATTTTTTTACGGAGTTATTAACTCTCTTAGACTTAGAAAAAATTTCAACATTTTTTTTAATTTCTTTAACAAAGCAGCATTGACTTGCCACTTTGTCGGGGGACACTGGGGTCGGCTGAACTTTTATTATATATTACATGGTATTTTAGCAGCTACGAGCATATGCTATTCTATTTTTCAAACATGCTGATACCAAATTTGTGTACAAACTCACAGTTTGTGTGCGCTAACATTCTGACCAAAGTTGTCAGTCGAAGGATTCTCCCAGAAGTATGGTCTTGCATGTGTATTCCACGAACCTCCCGACTGGAAACTTTGGTCAGAATGTTATAGAAAACTACTGAGTATTTCAGAACAAATAAGGTATCAACTTGTTTTTAAAATAAGCTAGCATATGCTCGTAACAGTCAAAGTGCTATGTTTTGTGTCAATTCCTCATATATCATGTTTTTGTGCGTTTGCACATTTTGAGTGCGTGGTATACTCACCAACCTCGAAACCAATTGATTCCCCACCACGAGTATACGAGTTCGTTCGTTGACGTTCAACTTCGTTGGTTATTTTGGGTAAATTTTGCTTGAATTCTTATTTGTCTTCTCCATAGGATGTCAAAAACGTGGTCAATAAAGTAATTTGGGCCTCTTATCATGGAAGGCGGGTAGAAACACGATTAGTTGGGGTATTAGTAAGATATAACTTATTATTTTGTTTTTTATAATATACCATGGAATGGCAAATAGTGCATACCGATGGAATCACTATTTACCATCCCATGGTAAATAGACACTTCCTATTAGTTGGGGAGCCCAGAAAGTTTTATTGGAACTATGGAGGTCGATATATTTGATGAGACTAAATTTTCGGGGGGGGGACCCGGCAGAGACCCAAACCCAATTCTTAAGTTCCGCAATTACAGCATAAAAGAGCCAGGGGCTCACCAAAAAATCACTTTTAAACGAACTTTCGAGTACGAGCATGAAATATGCTGCAAACATGTGTGGGTAACATGCTGATCATAAAAACATAACTTAAGAAATGTTATTTTGCAGCATTTTCAGATAAGAAGGGGTATTTTGACAGAAACCCCCAAAATGTAAAAAAATCAATTTTATTCTAACATTCGTGAACGTCCTTGAAATTTACTATGGTCATTCTTAGATATATACTAAACATAGAAACCCAACTTAAGAAGCGGATTTCTGCTGCATTTTCAGATAAGAAGGGGCAGTTTGACCCCTCCCCTAAAATTTTAGAATTCGCTATTTGTCCGGGAGCTGATATCCTAGTGTAGGCCTACCCCTGCACCCAACTAATTTTCTTCGTTTTTTTGTCCCTCAACTTTAGATAAGCAATTTTAACATAACAAATTGGCACGTAGACACCAGACAAGATGGCGTCAACTATGGCCGCCGTTTTTCAGACGAGGCACCAAGTCAGTTTGATCTGAAATATAGTAGTGGAGCGGACGGAACCAATTTCAGAAAGTTTAGTCCATCGGGACCACACACAAGCTTGTGATACATCATTTTGAAGGTTATGACATTCCGCAGCGGGTAGGACCCAGTGTGAAATATACAAATGATGCAAAAGATGATTTTTAGAGGATTAATTGAGATATGACATTGCAATGAATTGCATTTTGAATTGCAAATTTGAAAATCAAAATCCAAGATGGCCGCCAGAATATGGCACAGAAGTTGAAAAAATCGATTTTTGTTCAAACATTTTTCAGAAAAAAACACAAAACCAATCATAATATGTCACAAATATTTGAACATTATGACGTTTATATGACCGCAAGTAATTCTTCAATATCATCTGACAAAAAAATCTGTAATCGACAACTTAGGGAGAAAACAAAATGGCCGCCAGTGCGATCATCCGCAAAAGTCGATACATTTCGCGATATTACCCTATGTCTATTTATATGACGATTGTGGATGAACCAATTGAGTTATGACATTGCAATGAATTGCAGTTTGTTCCTTATATATTTTTACGTAAACTGATGTCAAATTTGTAAATCTAAATCCAAGATGGCCGCCAGAAAATGGCTCAGAATTTGAGAAATTAGATTTGTTTTCAACAATTTTTTCAGAAAAAAAACACAAAACCAATCATAATATGTTACAAATATATATTTGAACAGTATGACGTTTATATGACTGCAACTAATCCTTCAATATCATCTGACAAAACAATCTGCAATCAACAACTTAGGGAGAAAACAAAATGGCCGCCATTGCGATCACCCGCAACAGTCGGTACATTTCGCGATATTACCCTATGTCCAGTTATATGAAGATTGTGGGTAAGCCATTCGCTGTATTACATGTGGTGTATTCCTCGTACTTTTTTGTGTCAATTATGCCAGTGAAGACCCAAACTGACTGCTATGATATGCCTTAATTTAGAGAACATTCCTGTTTTCTTTACAGAGATCCTATTATAAATAATATTTAAGTATTGTTTGTAAGTAGTTTTTAAATGTTCCCGGGCAATTTCATGGGCCTGCTTCATTTCTTGTTCAAGGTCTTTCAGGTATTGACCAGTATCAGTTTAGTCTGAGTTTCTTTCGTAAAATTAAACACCAAGTCTACTGGGTGATTAACTTCACGTCCCAACATAAGTTTATTTGGGGTTTGGCCAGTAAGTCTGTGCACTGATGATGTTAGCAGACCCGCTATTTGGGGAAGGAATATGTCCCAGTTTCGTTGGTTTTTGTTAGCGAATAATCGGACGGCATTCATCGGGGTCCGGTTTTGACGTTCCACCTGGCCATTTGTCGAAGGTCGATAAGGGGCCGTTCGGGTTTTATGTATCTGGAGTAACTCGCAGATCGCACAGAAAAGTTTACTTTCAAAACATGGGCCCTGGTCCGTCAAAATTTGCAACGGGCATCCGAAGCATGCAAAGAATTCATTTGCCGCCGCACATGCCATCGTTTCTGTGGTCTAATCAGGAAGGGGAATACACTCCACCCACTTAGTAAACTGATCCGTGATCACCGGAATGTATTTGTCATACTGTTCACTAAGTGGTAATGGTCTCAGGAAATCCAGATGCACTCTTTCCATTGGATTACCCACATGGATGGTTTGCATTTCCCATTTGGCATGCCTCGATGGTTTCTTCCCTTGCTTGCATTGAGGACAGACCCATATGAATGATTCAATGTCTTGAGTAATTGCATGCATAGAAGTACTGTTTGGCCCTAGCTTTGGTATGCACCACTCCCTGATGACCATAAGCGGGTATATCATGAGCCATAGCCAAGATCTCAGCCGCAAATTGGCTGGGAATGACTAGAACCTGCTCCCAATTTCTATTTTATCTGATACAGTAATTCATTTACTATCACAAATCTCTGACGATTAATCCAGATATATTTAGTGGCCTTAATGGTGATGAATAATTCACCCTCTTGACCGGATTCTATTCATGCAATGACTGGGGATAGATCCGGATCCTTACGTTGTCTCAGAAGTTCAACTAGGGTGCATATACCGGCCAAGCTTATGTCTGGATCTGAACTTGTAACTTGTTTCATATTAACCTTTGTCTTATATATATGGTGGTAATGCAAGTCCAATTTTGAGTGCATCCATCCAGTGCCTGGGCAGACACATACAGTACATGGCTCGCAATCCGACAAGTCGCCTCCTGGGTCCCAAGGCAGACCTTGGAATCCATCTTGCCATCATTCCTCACCTAAGTAAT
Organism: Siphonodentalium dalli; assembly: GCA_032622095.1. NCBI lineage: Eukaryota > Metazoa > Mollusca > Scaphopoda > Gadilida > Siphonodentaliidae > Siphonodentalium > Siphonodentalium dalli. The sequence goes on along the minus strand of CP136069.1, from coordinate 100,928,831 downwards.
TAGCGGAGGTTACCATTGAGACAGATGGAGTCACTAGGTCATTCTAAGTTACAAACTCCCATAACCCCTGGGCTACCATTATAAAAATTTACCGCGGTAAACCTTTCTAAAAAGTACCGCGGTGCTGTACCGGGTTTTTTTGGTCGAGGTAAACCGCGGTACATTTGACACAATGTACCGCGGTTCATTCACCATGGTAAACCACGGTTTACTGTGGTTAACCACGGTCTGTTTACCACAGTAAACCACGGTTCATTTACTGTGGTTAACCACAGTAAACCGTGGTTTACCACAGTAAATATACCCTGGTTAACCACAGTTTACCGTGGTTAACCACAGCAAACCATGGTTTACAACAGTAAATGTACCATGGTTAACCACAGTAAACCATGGTTTACCACATTAAACCATGGTTTACCACAGTAAATGAACCATGGTTAACCACAGTTTACCACAGTAAATAGACCGTGATTTACCACAGTGAATGAACCATGGTACATCGTGCCACATATACCATGGTTTACCTCGACCAAAAACCTAGATGCAGCACCGCGGTACGGAGTATGATACTACTGATCTCTCCCTGAGTTACCATGGCTGGTTATTTAGAGGAGTCTGCTCACTAATTAATTCTGGAGACTGGAGTATTGAAGATTTTGATGGAAATATCACATGTAGAATAAACATAGGCTTATAAATGAGAATTGTAGCAATTTGTAATATAATTTTATATAAGTCACTTTCAATATTGTAATTAATTAGTAGTCGTCTTCGAAACTTTTCTCTGTTCCGTCTTATATGCATTTCTCATCTTTTGACACATATAAAATCTTATGTCAGCTGGCTTCTTATGCGGGAAGTAGTATCTCACAACATCTGAAAAAGATAACATAAACATACATGTTTGTGAGTTTGTAGTTTGAAGCTATCGACTACCTTAAGTTTGTTCTTATACCCCAATATCTAAACTAAGGAAAAATTATCATAGATAATTTATCTACCCGGTCAGCGTTTGCATGCATGTTCACAAATAAGTTTGTTTTCATACCAATTATAAATATTGCATAAATAGCATGTTATCGATTCTATTAAATGGCTATGTAAATATAAATGTAAATGCGATCCCAAGGTGTTAACAATTATATAATCCATCAGGTTTATATTGGCCGAAATAGTGGCTTACAATATTAACAAACAAGTCAAGAAATGGACAATGAAAATAGGAAATTAGGCAAGGGTTACATGTAATAATAATTGATGCATTAATGAAGAAAGCTAAAGTGTATTCAGGATTACAACCAGTATGACAAGTTTCGAACAAAGTAGTGTATATCATTTACTGCCAACTTGAAGTTATCGCTACGAATGAATCATTATGTTTGAACACAATGTTATAATGAAATTTCTGTAATATATATAGTTAAAAGTAATAACAATTTAAAATAAAGGGATTTAAAATTATGTGCCACGGGAAATTTTGTTTTGCCACTCATTTCTGGTGAGACCAGCCACAAAAACTGATTCTAAATTCATTCATCACATTATGATATATTTGGATAGATTACACTTTCCACGCAGAAGAGAGTTTCGAAATTGTATAGCGGAAAAGACATTACGCATAATTGTGCAACTATACCCCTTTCGACATAGAGCTATCATAACTATTTTACACCTAGATAACACAATCGATATAAACTTACCTCATTTTTTAAGAAACCAAAAGTCCAGGAACAATTATAGATATAACTTCAATGTGTCGTTTGTCCATACTGATTTCACTTGGTGCAAATTTAAGTGAATCATGATAAAATGTTCAACAGTTAAATTGACGAGAACATTGAGTGATGAATATTACAGACAAATTAACAGTAAACTGTCAATTGATAGAGGGTATATATGAAGCAACATAAACATACATCCAGTCTAACAGCATGTGATAGCCCACAGACCCAGAGCACAGCACATTAACAGCCACAGGCCATGGAATCCTATCATAGCAAGTATCATATTACACACAGGGGGCTATTTGGTCAGATAAATCACTGTGGCTTTTATATTGTAACTCTGTGCCAGGAACATGTGTATATAGCATTAGAGTTGGCCACATCTGGGGAAAATTAACAGTTACTAGTAAATTGACTGGCATGAGAGGAAGCTGATATCCACTGTAAGATTTTGTACAAACCATATCAACATTTTGAAGAGCGACTTATTTTATCTATCAACATTGCCTTATACCAGGAAAATAAAAAGGAAACTTACTTAATTTATATGGCACAGGCACTGCAAAAATCCTAAGCATGGGATTATATGCTGAAAATGAGTAAATGCGATCATAATTGAGAACGCTCTTTATTATGGATACCATTTCTGGATGACGGCATAAACGCTCTTTATCAGAGACGATCATTGGAATTTTTGATAGCTAATTCAATGCGATATTTGGTTTTCAAAACGGCATATTAATAATGTGAGTATGGGTCTGATCTGTTCTCGTATAGCTAGAAAAGGAACATATATGTGTATTGGTTAAGTGGTGTCAAAACTCGGCCATTACATCTTTTAATTTAAAGGGGTACTGCACACTAAATCTGACCATTTATGGGACCATCTCTATGAATGAATGTTATACTCAGCAGAATGTATAGAACAAATGAATTTTAGCTACATGTATATGTATGGATCAGTTCAAAAATACACTTATGTGCTCCATGAATTAATGATGCAAACAACATGGTAATTATAATGAAAATGAGTTTATGACTCGAATCCTATTATATAGCGGCCCTCAATACTGGGAAGTTATGCTGTTAATAATTTCTATAATAATATCGCCAAACACTATAATCAATCGTAATGGCCTCCAAAATCATGTTATGTCTGTACCTAATGCATGGTTCACCTTGCATGTGGTGAGATGTGATACACGCCTTGATGCACCATGATACACACCTTGATGCACCGTGGTACGTGTACACCTTGATGCACCATGGTATACCAACATTATGTATAAGTATCTACATGTACATGTAGGTTATCGTGGTTTACCGTGGTATACACGGTACACACCTTGGTGCACCGTGGTATACCAAGGTGTTATGCTGATGTACCTTGGTTTACCGTGGTAAACCGTGGTACACATCATGGTGCACCGTGGTATATCAGGGTGTTACGTCTATGTACCTTGGTTTACCGTGGTTTACCACGGTAAACCATGGTTTTATCGTGGTTTACCACGGTACTTTTTTATAAGGGATAAAGCCACAATGTTATCAACTTCCTCTTCAAATCTAGCCCAGTTTCGCTGGAGACGCTGACAGTATTTGCAGCCCTTGCGTGGCAACCTGTCAAGGTCACAGTCCGCGGTATACTGCCGGCAAGTGACCTCAGTTGGTATTCGGGAGAGGGCGTCAGCGTATACATGCTTATTACCCGGTCGGTGCTCAATCACTATGTCATATTGGCTGAGTTCCTCCAACCATCTAGCTATTTGACCACGGGGCTCTTGAAACCCATCAACCATTTTACGCTGCTATGATCCGTCCTTAGAAGGAAGGGCTTGTCCAAAAGGTAGTGACGGAATTGCCGGTTAAACCTTATGACAGCCAGGAGTTCTTTCCGGGTTGTGCAATACTGGCTTTGCTCAGGGGTAAGGACAAAGCTACCATGGGCAATCACTCGTTCTTCGTCCCCTATGATCTGCAAGAGCTCCGCCTCGACGGCCCACCCACCAGCATCGCAATCCAGGACAAAGGACCCTTCACTGTTGGGTTGTGTCAAGACTGGAGGAGACACCAGAGAGGCCTTGAGCGTATCAAAGGCCTCCTGCTGTTCTTACCCATATGAATGGCTATTTTCCAGTGAGGGCTTATAATGGTATTATAGAGTAAACTATAGGGTCTTTATTTGGACAGCATTCGGTATCAGAGATTAATTATAGTAAGACGTTTTTCCACTCAAAACTCTGAGTCAAAACGCGAATAAATACTCTGAGTATACATTAAACAACAAAGTAGTGCATATTTTCATCACATTTACTTCTGGTTAAAAATCAGAGTCCATGTTATGTTACTATGGTAAATTTCGTTTTCAAATCTCCGTTAACTTCGTGGAAAATCCAACATGTAGATACTACACAATTTGATATACATTGACTGTGCATAATTATTGTTGAATAACTAACGTTCAGCAAAGGGTGCTGTTTTGAAGAACCAGTTTTATAATTATGTTACAAATGAATCGACAGCGTGGTTAATGCCATTTTATATTAAACGCATAATCATCTCTTCAACATCTCCACATATAACTAAGTCCTCCCTAATAATACTACATGGTGGCATCGGTAAAAAGTTGTTTTATCTAAACACTCAGACCGTTATAAAGTGTCAAGGTGAGAGAATTGAAGCAAAATGGCGACGATAATGCCGGAGCTAAACTGGTCTCATGAACCACTCTTGGACTCATATAGAGCTTTTAAAGCACGTATGGAGCTGTTCCTAGCTGACAATGAAGTCACAGACGCCGCAAAGCAGGCAATCAAAATAAAGATAGCCGTTGGAGACGAAGGAATGAGACGTTTATTGGCATCAGGTTTGAGTGATGCTGATCTCAAAGTGCCTGACAAAATTTGGCAGCTCTTGGAACAACAACTGGATGTTACTATCAACATCAGTTTCAGAGTTCACCGACTAGAGTTCGCGCACATGCGACAAGAGCCAAGTGAGTCGTTGCAAGATTTTGTCGCAAGGTTACGAGGAAAATCCAAGAAATGTGAATTTTCTGCAGAAGAATTAACTGAACGAATCATTGAAATGATGATCATCACTACGACATTTGATGACTTTCGAAAAGAACTTTTGTCAAAAGAGCGCGGCTACACAATCAAAGATGCTCTACAAAGAGGGTGCGAGTATGAAGCAATGAGTTTATCGAAAAAATCACTCAGCAGAATCTATACTGGACACCAGAATATTGATACTATTGTGAAGAATCATACAGCTTGTGGAAATTGTGGGCTCAAACATAAACCTCAATCATGCCCAGCATTTCATGACACTTGTGAATTTTGCCGAGTAAAGGGACATTGGAAGCGTTTTTGCAGGAAGAGACAGCGTCAAGATGATCCGCGAGGAAAACCACAACGAAATCGCTCTCACTCTCAGAATCGCAGACGCTCATATAGTAGACGGCGAGACACAAGCAGACATAATAGAGATAAAAGCCAGCATTATCAAAGGAAATCACAAGATGAAATACATATCGATTCAAGAAATCAGCAAGTTCCCAATGACATGCAAAGCCAGCAGTTTTATTGCATCACCCTCAGTGACTTGTCATTTGAAGAGCATAACAGTGTCGAAGCATATACCACAGTATTTGTGGAAAACAAACACAACCATGTGAAAGGACCCCTCAAAATTAAAGTTGACACGGGCTCAGGGGGGAACACTCTTCCATTACGAACATACAGACAAATGTTTGGCAATAAACCATTCAACTGTGTTTTGGAGAATGAACCTACTGTGAAACTCACATCATATAGTGGTACAGCTATCAAGTGTTTTGGTTCAATCAAATTTGAAGTTTCCGTGATGGATTCACCAGACACATTTCTGCAGAAGTTTTATGTTGTAGATGTGCCTGGTCCTGCTATTCTGGGATTGCCAGCCTGTGAAAAGCTTGATATTGTGAGGCTGAACATTGATTCTATCAAATATCCACTTGCGTGTGACATTCATAAACACCAACACGAAAGCCAATCTGAACAATCAGACCACAATAAACGTGACATTCTTCCTAGGAGTAAGGAATGTGATAGTAAACAGGGTGTTGGACATGACAACTATGTTCGACCACATGAATGTGACATACACAATGATATTGAAAAACGATCATATGGATGTGAGATATCAGAAACTCAAAGCGATCAACAACAGGACTGCAAAATGCAATCAATAAAATTCCCTGATATGTGTAACAACAGAAATGGACAATCACCAACTCACACGACATCAGTTACATCAATAGCCGATCTTTAAAAAATCTTCCCAGATTGCTTTGACGGAATTGGTAATTTTAAAGGCGAGGAGGCATTGCATATCAAAACAGGTGCCAATCCTTTCATTGATGCACCTAGACGGGTATCTGTGCATCTTGAACAGCCTATAAATGAAGCTTTAAAGAAATTGGAGGAGCAAGGAGTAATTCGGAAAATAAATCACCACACTCAATGGTGTTCATCACTGACTTATGTCACTAAAACTGATGGGAGCCTCAGGATATGCCTGGATCCACAGAAACTCAACCAAGCTTTAGAGAGATGTCCGCACAAAATTCCAACTATTGAAGAAATTACACCTAAGTTTGCCAAAGCCAAAGTGTTCTCAAAATTGGATGCAAAAGCAGGATATTGGGGAATAAAACTGAATACAGAGAGCCAGGAACTAACCACATTTCGAACGCCTTTTGGAAGGTGGTGTTGGATGCGCCTCCCATTTGGTTTATGTGTTAGTCAAGATCTATTTCAGCAACGAATGGATGCAATAATAGAACAATGTGAAGGCTGTGTAGGTATAAGCGATGATCTGATCATATACGGCGAAGACGAAGTTCAACACGACCAGAGACTGTTAAAGTTCATGCACATTGCTCGAAAGGAGGGACTACGGCTCAATTCAGAGAAGTGCGTTATTAAACTGAACAGCATTTCATTCTTTGGCAGAGTATTCACTGACAAAGGTGTGTTTTCAGATGCGACAAAAGTCGAGGACATTAAGCAAATGCCTATTCCCAGAGACAAAAAAGATCTACATACATTCCTCGGGATGGTTACATTCTTATCACCACACGTTCCGAATTTTTCCGAACACACATCTGTATTGCGTGACTTGCTGAAACAAGAAGTCCAATTTGAATGGTCGGAAGACCATACGCATGTGTTCGAGATGATGAAAGAAATTATTGCGGGTAGTATAGCGCTGCAATTCTTTGACCCATCTGCTGAAACTGTTCTCGAAGTTGATGCAAGTGAAAGAGGCCTTGGGGCTGCAATTATTCAAAATGGGAAACCTGTAGCATTCGCGAGCAAAGCTTTAACACCCACTCTATCAAACTACAGCAATTTAGAACGTGAGTGTCTTGCTGTAATATATGGCATCCAGAGATTTCAACATTTGTTGTTTGGTAAACATTTTAATACCATCACAGATCACAAACCATTGGAAGTTATTTTCCATAAGCCCATTCATACTGCACCACCAAGACTCCAACGTATGCTTATCAAGGTGCAGGGATATGACTTTGATGTCAAATATCGCCCAGGCAAGGAAATGGTATTGGCTGACGCACTTTCCAGATTACCAAACATTAACAAAAGTCAGGCAGTCGAGCTGGACACACGAGTGGACGGTGTCCATTTGGATGTGATTGACGACATTCGTTTGGACATGATTAATTTCTCGCCCGACAAGCAAGCTGACTTGCGAACAGAAACAATGCGAGATTCAAGTCTCAGTAGCTTGGCGGAGGTCATATTTACCGGATGGCCAGATTCGGTAAAAGATCTTCCCAAGGATTTGCGACAGTATTACAGTTATCGTGATGAGCTTGCTGTGGAAAATGGCATAATATTCAAAGGGAGACAAGTGTTAATTCCGACATCAAGACACAGTGACATTTTAAAACAGTTACATCAGAGTCACCAAGGAATTGAGAAAACAAGAAGGCTTGCAAGAGAAAGTGTTTATTGGAATAACATAAACAAGGACATTGAACTCTTGTGTAAAAATTGTTCATATTCCCAAGAGTTACAACCCCAGCAACAAAAGGAACCGCTAATCTCACACGAAAGGCCGAGTGCTCCATGGATTAAATTAGGGACTGACCTGTTCGAGATAGATGGCAAAGATTTTCTGATCATCAGTGACTATTTTAGTCGTTATCCAGTTGTGAAAGAATTGCGATCAACCAGTTCTGATGCAGTTGTTCAAGTAACAAAGGAGGTACTAAGCTTACTGGGTGTTCCTCGCATCATAGTGTCGGATAATGGTCCACAATATCTCACAAGATATAATGAATTCTGTGATTCTTGGGGAATACAGCATGTCACAAGCAGTCCGAGATTCCCAGTCAAATGGTTTTATTGAACGTCAGATTCGATACATCAAACCAATCATCAAAAGGTGTTTGAAATCTCGGAGCGATATAAATGCAGCACTGCTAAATGTTCGAGCAACGCCGCTCGACAACGTGATGCCGAGCCCTGCTGAGCTTATGTTTGGCAGACCGATTCCGACAGTGCTTCCCAGTCAGCGCACCGACCATTCTGGTGTGATATACAGGGATCATATTAAACAACAATGTGATAAACAGGAACAGTATGCGAACCAGAAATGTAAGAGTTTAGTACCTCTGTTACAAGGCCAGAAAGTGCGTGTTCTCGATAAGCAGTGCAGTGTGTGGTTCCCAGCGGAAATCATCAAGGAACGCAGCAATCGTTCGTACGATATTGAAATGCCAAATGGCAGAGTGCTTACTCGAAACAGAGTACAAATCAGAGAGGATACGAGTTTGTGCGATGATTCTGGACAGGAAACCGATGTTTCTCCAGTTATTCCTTCCAGTCACCACGAAACTGGCAGTTCGCAGCCAGTTAAGCCACTTGTGTGTGAGACCCTTGACAAGTTACCACCATTGCCATCTCCTGGAAATGATAACGATCATTATCACACAAGATCAGGGAGAAACGTAAAACTTCCAAAACGATACTCGGATGAGTGAGCATAATCCAGATTGTGCTAATTTAATTTTAACTGTTTATGTTCAACAGCCTGTTTGTAAAAAAAAAGGGGATGTTGAATAACTAACGTTCAGCAAAGGGTGCTGTTTTGAAGAACCAGTTTTATAATTATGTTACAAATGAACCGACAGCGTGGTTAACGCCATTTTATATTAAACGCATAATCATCTCTTCAACATCTCCACATATAACTAAGTCCTCCCTAATAATACTACAATTATAAACCAGACAGTAATTTGTCTGGCTATGTCACATAACTTATACCTATTACGAAATATGTATAAACGCTCTATCGGAGAGTGGTTGTTCTGTTTGACCAGTGGTGTCTCAAATCTTACATAAGTCTGATTCACAATCGCTGTACACACAATATGAAATTACCTAGCGTTGTATTCAAGCTTTAAATGTCGCCTGTGGCATAATTATAAGAGGTCAGATGTCGCCCGTCTATACACATTATCATTAAATGAAAGCAAATTCCTCATTCTCCTTAGAAATGACTTTTACAAAACTGCCAATATTGCGCAATGAATTATATACGTTTATGTCACAAAATGGTATGCCTGGTTGGAAATGGATCTATTATAAGAATAGACCCAACAGCCACAAAAGAAAAAAAAGAGACACATCATCCAGACATGCGGTTCTGAGAGGTTCCACGAATTCGCATTGCGCTTCGGCGCAATGCAGCTATTTTGTTCATGTAAATCTTTTGTTATACATGTATGTATGCTGGACGTCTGGTGTATGTGATATACATTAAAGCTAATTCCCCAAGATCTGTGCACTTCCTTTAACCTCCATCCTCTACACGGAAACTCTTCTACTGGACTCGGAAACCCGCTCTACTAAACTGGTGAGAGAATTCGCGGCTGAGATTCTTTTTAGCTATCCCAACGATCCCGCACTTTATATTATATATATATATATATATATATATATCTACTTCGGATGGAGAATCACTGATGCTGAACAACGTCAATGCAAAATAAATATTGGAATTCAGGAGCTTGCAACACCACTGACATCTCCGTGAGTACATGATTTCGCATGAAATTTTCATCTTGTGAATATCTTCATCGCCGCCATCTTCTCAACTGTTGAACCTGTGCAGACTCCGAATTCCTCTGACTGCGTCCACATTCCTCGTTCAAGTTCATATTCTTCAATACATGTGCGTGGCAGAGGACCAAACCGGACCAACATGGGACTTTGCGGACGACAGGTGCCCCTCGATATCTATTCTTGGGATGTTCAACCGATCTGCTATTCAACAGCTGTTAGTTTGTGCACGGACAGAAGTTTCACTCTATATATATTTCGATCGCGAAATCATGGACTCATCCTGAATATGCTATCGATTCAGAAAAGCACGAATGCTATAATGTACCCAAGATTCGACAACGCTTCGGTTAACATTTCGTCTCTACAAATATTCTGCCACATATTTCGGAATCCACAAGACGGAGGACACATTTCTACATGTACAGTCCCTGCGCTGGATCAAACCGACTCTGTGGTATAGTCCGTTATTCTGCACATGGATACAGCAATTCTCACAATTCAAGATATACCTGCTGCAGTTAACGGAACATATTGTAAAGACGGATGGAGACAGATTCGATGTCATCTATTGGACACATTGGTGCTTCGTGAATTTACGGAAACAGATTAATTGTTCTAACATATTAAGTGACTACATGACTATATGTTTCTTCTTCAATGCACGTTATTTTCAAAGTGACTATAAGTTATTCAATTCATATTATACACATGCAAAAAAAATCATTGATGTCAGAAGGACCATTATTTTCTCAGAACATTACGTTAGTTTCTATATTTTTAATATTATTATTACTATTTTCATATGGCATAAACTGTTGCTTATGAGGTAAAGGCATTTGTTCCCTCATGACTAAACGACAGCATGCTATAGAGTTCCGCAACTCACACACGCCATTACTATTCAACTGTATGTCCCAGTTAACATGAATTTATACCAAGACAATTAAATGTTGCTTATATCAGAATGGTATGACTAAACGACATGTTAGATGCTTAAATTCAAATTCAATCGAATTCACATTTAAATGCCTCAGAGCAAACTTAATTACATTTTATTTACATTTAATCCGATAAGCGGATTTTATTTACGTTTGAGTACAAACTCACAAAATCAGTACTGGATACTTATGTGCATCCCCATTTAAAAGACCTTAAACCTCAATGAGATCCAGTTTTCAACTTCATATTTCATTTTATATATATATTTTTTCATTCTCCCCAATTTGGGATGAATTATTCCTACCCTCTTAATTATTTTCTTCCAACATTTTCCTTGTGCGTTGGTGCACCATCTAATAAGAAGAATTGATCACTCTTCTTTTGGAGAACCGCAGTAACCACCCCTTATTTTCTCTCTAACAGGAATTATGACACCCTTCATGATTTACAATCAACTATATAGTGTTCTCAGGACTTGTTCTTCTGTCATCTGCACAATTATGCATTTATGTCTAATTATTACTTCAATTTTACGATGCGGAGCATCTTTTTTAGGTAGGGGAGTACTATTATAGAGTAAACTATAGGGTCTTTATTTAGACAGCATTCGGTATCAGAGATTAATTAAAGTAAGACGTTTTTCCACTCAAAACTCTGAGTCAAAACGCGAATAAATACTCTGAGTATACATTAAACAACAAAGTAGTGCATATTTTCATCACATTTACTTCTGGTTAAAAATCAGAGTCCATGTTATGTTACTATGGTAAATTTCGTTTTCAAATCTCCGTTAACTTCGTGGAAAATCCAACATGTAGATACTACACAATTTGATATACATTCACTGTGCATAATTATAAACCAGACAGTAATTTGTCTGGCTATGTCACATAACTTATACCTATTACGAAATATTTATTAACGCTCTATCGTAGAGTGGTTGTTCTGTTTGACCAGTGGTGTCTCAAATCTTACATAAGTCTGATTCACAATCGTTGTACACACAATATGAAATTACCTAGCGTTGTATTCAAGCTTTAAATGTCGCCTGTGGCATAATTATAAGAGGTCAGATGTCGCCCGTCTATACACATTATCATTAAACGAAAGCAAATTCCTCATTCTCCTTAGAAATGACCTTTACAAAACTGCCAATATTGCGCAATGAATTATATACGTTTATGTCACAAAATGGTATGCCTGGTTGGAAATGGATCTATTATAAGAATAGACCCAACAGCCACAAAAGAAAAAAAAGAGACACACATCCAGACATGCGGTTCTGAGAGGTTCCACGAATTCGCATTGCGCTTCGGCGCAATGCAGCTATTTTGTTCATGTAAATCTTTTGTTATACATGTATGTATGCTGGAAGTCTGGTGTATGTGATATACATTAAAGCTAATTCCCCAAGATCTGTGCACTTCCTTTAACCTCCATCCTCTACACGGAAACTCTTCTACTGGACTCGGAAACCCGCTCTACTAAAATGGTCTAGCCAGCTCGGCATAACTTTTGACAAAAGCCAGATGATAGATCACCAGGCCACAAAAGATTTCTACTTCCTTGGTACTTGATGGGGTTGGCCAGTTTTTAACTGTTTCGATGGACTCATTCAATTTTAACCCCATCCTGACTGACTATTCTTCCTAGAAACTCGATTTTGTGCTGGAAGAACTCACATTTTTGGGGTTTTAATTTCAGGTTATAATTACGGAATCTCTGTAGTACTTCCTGGAGATTCTGGAGGTGATTAGACACGGAAAAACCTCCAATAACTACGTCGTCGAGATAGCACAATGCTACTGACCAGTTCAGGCCTTGGAAAACCAGGTTTATTACCATCGACCAGGTATAAGGGCTTCCCGAGAGCCCAAAGGGCATTTTGACAAATTCCCAGCTTCTGTTCCGTGTTTTGTACTGAATGCCGTCTTTCAGCGGTCCTCATCTTTGACCAAGACTTGGTGGTAGGCATATACCGGGCATGGTAATAAGACGCCTTATGGACTTGGATTTCCTATAGAGCGAAGAACGTTGACACGGTGAGATTTTGATGCTAATATAGATGGTTGGTAAAGGTGAACTAATTGGCACCAAGTCATCAAAATTTGACTTATCCAAAATGCCACCACACCCTAAATCTAGTTGGATAATAAGTTATCCAACAGTCAAGCAACCGTTGTATGCCCACAGCACCTATCTACGTTGTGTGAAAAGTTGCATGACAATTTTGTTTGATACACTTTTACACAACGTTGCATATATATTTACTACCAACGGTTGTATGTTAATTATACAACGTGTTGGATGAAATTTCACACAACACTCAATCAACGTTAATTGCCCACAGCACCTATCTACGTTTATTGAACTGTTGGGTGTTGGGTAGAGTTGGATGACAGTAGTAATGGTGGGCACTATGGCCCAGTACCCCCAGACATGGGCACTATGGCCCATTACCCCCCAGACATGGGCACTATGGCCCAGTACCCCCCAGACATGGGCACTATGGCCCATGGGCCATAGTGCCCATGTCTGGGGGGGTACTGGGCCATAGTGCCCATGTCTGGGGGGTACTGGGCCATAGTGCCCATGTCTGGGGGGTACTGGGCCATAGTTCCCATCCTGAGGATAGATGTTCCTGTCATTGATGTGACATTTCTGATCGAAAAAATGAAAATGGACTTAGACATTTTTTCATTACTAATTTAAAGTTTGTATAATTCTGACCAGAGATTACACATCGACACGAACAGAATCAAATGGTGGGGGTCCTACAGTGAAAACGATTTTGTTGAAATTTATCATTTTATTTTTCAAAAACAAGAACAAGAACAATGAACAATAATATATTATTATACATCAATAATATTAAAAAAGTACAATAATTTATGTACAAAACAAGGTCTCAGATTTGAAGAAACTTAATTGAACATCCTACAACATCCTACGCTGAATCAATAACAAAAAGAGTCTATTTTGTGGAGTTGTTGACACATTCGTTGTTATCTGGTCGTCGTCTTCTTTGCGTTGTATGTATATCAGCCGTCGATGTCCTGGTGAAGTTTAATTCAACAGCAAATTTGCTTTTCTGTATAATCGACCATAGTGCTTTCCAAACCATCGAACTATTGTTCTGTCATTCTTGAAGAAATCCCGAGAATTGAATAATATTTTCATCCTCTTTCCTTTCATCATGTGGTGGAGTGCGAATATACAATATAATCCACACACATTTGTCGCACGATGTTGATATCGTGTTGTATTCATAGTCCATGCTGATGAGTTCCTTTTTATGAATGGTAACATATATCGTCTCGGTGGTGGTAGTCCAAATGAGTCGAAGTATACAGCTGATCTTCCCTTGAATAACATCAATGTCCAGTGTTCTCCTGGCTGATCCGATGAGTGCGTGTTCACAATATATGCTTGAATATGCTGTGGTTTCTTCTCTGGTAACAGATCTCTAGCACAAACATGTGTGTTAAGTTTACACAACCAGGAATTGTCCAGAATATATTGAAGTTCAGCTGTCTGCATCGTTGTAATTCTCTTTGACTCGCTGTGACCACATCAGAGTCCACTCTGCGTCGAATTTTTTGCGGTTGAGCTCCAAACTGTTTCTCAGATGATCATACATGATGAATGCTTCGAACTTCTCCTTGCAGTGTGTGTTTAACCACATCAGCTTCGGGAACCATCTTTCCCAAACATTGTATATGTCAATTTTAATCAGCGCTAAGTCGATAAACTGGTTTGTCCAATCATCAGTTGTAGAGAACAAACACAGAACATGTTCACGTTGACTAGGATGTTCTATTTTACATCCTTCACAGTTTGCTGACACTTCCTTGCGAATAAGTTCTTGTAGTTCTTCAATCATAGCGTTGTTGAGTGTGTCCAAGATCAGGCTCCATCTCGGAGCAAAGTTTTGTGAACGTTGGTGTTCTTCATAGTAGTTCCATAGCTGTGATGTGAAATCCATCCTAATAGTCAGTAAGCACTTCTCTCAAAGCTGTGATCTCTATTTCACTGTCGAATTCAGCATACACCAAAACGTTGACGGCTGTAGTGAGAGCTGTCAAGAACTGAAGCTCCAAACGCAGGTTCCCTGTCTTTATAGGATGTAGATGTCCCTCGTCACTTCCTTGGTCCGGTGTCAAGTCGAAACCCCACAAACAATATCCATTCATATATTCTTTTAAATTAATGCCAATTGATTTGTTAACACCAAACATTCCTAAAGATTGATACAAAGATAAATATGATCTGAGACATTGTTTTGTTGCGAAGTTTGGTTCAAATGGACGGTTATGTATTGTATGACCGTCTTGACTAACTTCCAATTTATTCAAACTGAAATGTTTGAAGTGGAATGGATTGGTACCCAAATCTCCATTCATAACTTTATTTTCGACCAACGCAATAAAAATTCTCTTTGGTAATTGTCCTTGAAATAAGTGGTCTTCAATTTTTGATCTAAGTCCAGTACTAATTGTGAAAGTTTTTATTTCTACTCGTCTGATAGGTATTTTCATTTTTGACTGGACAATTTCTTGATTTAATTTATTTGAGACCGCTGGAAAGAGACTAACTGTTCTGACATGGAACACTGCTGATTCGAAAACAATTTGTCCATCCTCGGCGCCAATGAGGCAAAATTTTGATGGTGATCTGTTTAATCTGATACGAATTTCAATTCCATTTGGTAAATATTTTTCTTGAAGAAACAGATCAGTGTGTAAGCGTCCACATAGTTCAACAATTTTACTACCACCGATCAAACTTTCTCTAGAAGTTAATCCAGCATTGCCACCACCTTTGGTATTCTCTTCAAATTGTTCTGCTGTATCGCCATACCACATTTCTAAATTTGCTAATTGATTATCTTTATATTCTGGAGAGTATCCCAACAGATTTTCGAAATATGCTCGGTATGGGTAAGTGTCAGAATTCGAAGTTATCAATTTGTTGTTCAAGTAAACATCGATACTGCTGAACATGCTATGAAAGAAATTGTTAACAGGTGCTAATTCCGTACCAGCTAGCAAATTAGTTCCATCTTTTTTGTAATTTTGAATTTCACATAAAGATAAGATTGGTTAATATCTGTCCACTTTTCGGTTTGAGATGGTATGACAAACTCTATTCGAGCAGAATTATTCAGCGGTGCAATCGGATGATTTTCGATCCACTGCGATTCTGACATTGTAGCCACCGTTGGTGGAACATGTGTTATATCAAGTTCCGATTTATTGCATTCGCATGATCCATTTACCATTTGTGCCATGATTAATCAAAAATATCAAGAGCTCGACTGCTAGGATGTTTTTTCGACTGACTTTTTCGGCGTTTGACAGCTGAATGATTCATTTTTGAATTCGCTACTCTTTTTCTAGGTTTTTGTCTCGAGTTCAAAATTTGATTTTTAGCTTGTGTGCCAAAAGATTTTAAAGCTTTTTTACCTTGACATCAACGCTTCTTTCGGACTTTTACCTTGATTAATAATTTCATCTGCAACACCAAAAGTGTGTTTTTTCGCAAGTTGTAAAGCTGTCCGACCAATCGGTTTTAGAAATGGTACAGCAGATCTCATAAGTGATTTGAAAATTGAACCAATACCGTTACCATATTGCCGTGGTACACCTCTATACACGGGGAACATTGTTTTTAGAACTCCTCTCGTTTTCTGAAATGCAGCTTCGCCAAAGACTTACCACCAATAAACTGAATTGATTCTCCTGTGTCGCCACTTATATTTACACTAATTTTGTCAAAGTATGACTTTGAAACTGGAACATAATGTAAATTTAAAAATTCATGTTTTACATGTAATCCGTCGATATCTCTTTTAATTCTGAAAGAAACAACTCGTAAAATTTGTACTTCAACATTTCCAACAATTGTGAAATCGGCAATATCAGAATAAACAAACATTTGATTATGACCAACAAACAAATCTACACCAAACGGAAATCTACTATTTGAATAAAAATCTTCAGAAGCGTTTTCAGTTTTGTAACCCAACTTGTGCAAAAGACATTGTGGTAATTCAATTCCTAGTTTTGCGGTACTTAAACTCTTGCGAATAATTTTCACACGTTTTGTAACTTTTGAGTACTTGATGTGAAATCCGTATTCGTTTTGCATTGCTTCTCCAAGTGTTTCATCAATTACATCTTGCATTGTATCAAGTAAATCTGTCGCAGAGGTATACGAACCTTCTCGTATCTGTATTTCAATTGCACGAACGCCATCAGGTCTCGTAAATATCTTTTCTTCAAAACGATTTTGAAGAACAGACAGTATTATTGCATCAGTTGTAATCAAATTGAATTTACACGAATCCCCTGTAACATTGTATGTTTCTGAAGGTGTTATCAGTTCGACTAATGCAACTTCCCATTTTTCTTTATCAATTTGAATTGGTTTTGGTAATTGTACAGTAAAACAACATTGAGAATTGTTTGGATACATTACCATTGAACTGTCGCTCGGAATTGTAATGTAGAAAGAATTCATACTTTCAAAATTTCTGTCGACTGATTTTTCAAATATTTCAAACGCGGTGTTGGTAAAATGTATCCCAAAGAACTACTGAGTAAAATTAACCACAGTTCGTTATTTTCACTTTGTAAACTTAAATGAACAATTGCTGTAGCGATTATACCAACAATTATAATAATTTGTGTAAAATATGTTACTTGATTTTTTGCAATTTTTTCTCCACAGATTTGAAATTGTGATGGAGCATCCAGATCAACTGAACCATTTTGAGCCATGTTAAAAGTTTTATACCAAATTTGTGGCAGGAATCCAACTGTCAAATTTTTTAGGATAACCAGCCCAATGAACTTTAATTTCTCTAACTGATTTACCAGCAACTTTTCTTGAACGTTTACCAACAACTGATTCAATTTCGTAAACTTTATTATCTTTTATATGTTGAATTTCTTTACCATAAAATGATCCTGCGATGTTTTCACCATCTAAATCTACTAATTTGTAAGTTAATGGTGTACTTTTACAAACTCTACTAATTTTGAAAATTTCTTTTGTCCAATTTGGAAGATATCCTTTATCGAAAGTTCTCTTTGTTTTATTTATTCTAACAAAATCTCCAACTTTCAAGATCTTATCTTTTTTCGTTTTTAACTTTCCATAAAGATTTCTGGAAACTTCAATTTCATTTTCTCGAGTTACTAAAACTGGTGCCATCTTAATACTTCTATGAAAACTTTTGTTGTAAGAATTCACAAAATCGTGCAAAACATCATTGTATTTCAAAGTTTGATTATGTGTAAAATATTTCCACATCTTTGTTTTCAATGTCCGTTGAAAACGTTCAACTATACTTGCTTTTGTCTCTGGATTCTCTGTTGTGAAAAAATGAATTTTCTTAGATTTCAAAAATTGTAAAAATAATTTATTTTTGAATTCTGAACCTTTGTCAGATTGAAATGAAACTGGTTTTCGTTTTGATGATTTGAGAATTTTCTGAAATGTTTTAACTAAAGTTTTACCAGTTTTATCTTTAATTTTTTCAACCCATGCAAATTTTGAGAACACATCAATAACACAAAGTAAATATCTGTAATTGTCATTGTGCTTTTGCAAAGTTTGCAAATCTGCCAAATCAGCTTGCCACTGAATATCAATTCCTGCAACAATAGTTTTACGTCTGCGAAATTTCCGAACAATTGGTTTGTGCAAAGTATATGTTTTTTGCCATTGTAACCATTTTTTAACATCTGAAAGTTTAATTTTGTTATTTGTTTCTTTCGCATTTTTAAAAAGTTGATTTGCTCCGCTGAAACCACCAACTTCTTTTGGATTGTAGTAAATTTCAGTTAGAAGTTTGTCAAATTTTATGTAAGTGGGGACCATCCTTTCAAAATAGATTTTCTGGTTTCTGGTGTGAAAATATCAACTGAACGTTTTCTTGACTTGCCACTGCTAGGAGTTGCATGAGGTGTATGAAACTCATCACCAGTGTGACCTTTTAAATGTCTTTGTATCCACAACCATCGATCCCTGTTACCTACATAATCTTGTGGTATATTAAGTTCCCCCAATCCACGTAGGAATGTTTCATAACCAACTGGGTTAAAACCTTTTCGGTGACGAACAACATCGTTTATCAAATCAATTATATTTGATCCAGTAACTGTTTCTGTTCCATAAATTAATTGTCCATGATCATCCCATCTAAGTTTAGGATTAGTCGACAACAATGTTAAAATTTGTTGTGCTTTACCACGAAATTTAGATGGAACACTTTCCAATATATGTTCACTCATGTTCCCAAAGTTTTCAGATAACTTTTGTTCAGGTAAACTGAATTTTGAATTTAAAGATTTTTGTGAAGTTTTCAATTTGTACAAATTTTCTCCAAATAACTGTGACTTTTCTGATTCAGAAATATTTTTATCATAAACTGATTTCAATTCTTTGTAAGAATCTGAAACATTTGAAATTGCAGGATCAGGAGGTAATTGAGGTTTATTCATTTCTGACATTTTCCATTGTTTGAAATCTTCCAACATTCTGAATGGTACAATAACCATTTTCTTCATATTTATTTGAGATTTAGTTTTTACAAAATATTTTTAACAACTGCACCTAATGTTTTGCTAATCAATGGAGCAAGAAATAATAATGGTAAAAAGCCACCTTTTTGATTCAAAATTTTCTTCTTTTGTTGCAAAGGTTTGTTCTTGTCTGCAAGATATCTGATATGTTTACGCTTCGAATGTAACTTGCGGTTCTGAGCTTCATTCAGTTTTACATTACCTTTTAAAAGATTTCGACAACATTCTGAAATGCAATCCATCACTTGTTTCGGAGCATCGTTGATCATTTTCTTTTTATATGCAGATGGAACTTTACTCATTGCAACAATCAACTCCCCATATTTTTTTATCAGCGGTACTTTCCGGCTCTTAGTTTTTGAAGGCATCTTCACAGTCTAAGTAGTTGTCTCAAAATGAGCAGAAAAATTATATGTTTCATCTTTTATCTTTTCTGATTGAACCATTCTAAAGCTTCGAATGCCGATTTCGATGGATCAGACAACGGCATAAATTTAGAAAATTCAAGATCAATAACTGGTTTTTTTTGTAACGGTTGATGTTGAGGGTTCTGCTGAGAAGGTATAGGTGTAAATTTAGAATGTTGATTTTGTTGAGTTTGCATCGGTGTAAACTTTGAATGATTTAGAGAAAGCTTTGTTTTACGTTTAGATTCTTTTTGATTACCCCTTTGTTGTGTTTGCTTCAGTGTAATCTTTGAATGTTTTGGAGAAACCTTTGATTTACTTTTAGATTGTCTACCAGTTTGTTCAAATGAATTTTTCAAAAGACTTCTAATTAAAACTCCCCCAAGGAACCCACTACCACCTCGTTGTAAAATTAAATTGCGTTTTGTTTCCATATCAGTTGATCGATCAGAGATTTTTTTAAGAACATTTTTATTTCTCTGAAAAAACTTTTTTGTCTGTGATGGTAATTTCCAATCATGTTCAAGAAATAATTCAGCTGCAAAAGTGAAGAAATTTATAATTTGTGACAGTTCATCATGACTAAACATCTCGGTGGACGACATGGTTCTAAAATGAAAAAAGTAACAACAACTGAATTTATACTTTTGAATAAATGACAGGACCTCGGTCATTAGCTGTCAACCATTTATAGAAAATATCAGTTCTAATTCGCAAATAATTTTCTGTTCTAGGATGAAAATCTACTAAAATATATCCATGATTTATTGAAGTTGCATCTTCGTATGCTTGTTTCAAATGATTGGTTTGCATTTGATGAGCCAAAACTTTTATTTGATTTTTATCTCGAACGCTTTGAAATAAAACCATGTAGTGTGCATTCAAACTTATAGTTCTGCTACTTTTTGATTTTTGGAACATGTTTTGAGTAATGTAAATTATTGAAGCATTTCGATGATGACCTTTTCTAGTAAACCAAAGCATTATTTTGTCTTCATCTTGTTCCCCCATCATGTCATCGAAAACAACAAGATGAGGAAATGATTTATCTGATACAATTTCCTCATCATCGTCTGGAATACCATCGATAAACTCAACGTTATCAATTTCTTTTATACGATTGTATGTGTCTTGCCATTCTTTGTAACACCAAACTATTTTCTTTGGTGGTGTTTGGAATAAATCGTGTTTAAATTCAATAACTTTTTTAACAAATTCTGTTTTACCTGATCCACTAGGTCCGCTGATAAAGAAATTACACGGATGTTGGAAAAGTAAAGATTCTTCCATGTTGTCACTTTGATGTCTAATCAGAGAGTGAACTTAACGACGTGCGAATTTAGTTCTTAAAGAGAAATCTCCAAAGCTGTAAATATTTCCATACATTTCAATAATCCAATTATTATAGTCTTCTATTCTTCTGTACTTTGTTCTGTAAATATAAAAATCATCCCCCAAAATGTTTTGAATTTTTGCATATGTTGACATTTTTTTTGTTAACAAATACCCATAGATCCTAGGAACTGATTCAAAAGTTCCCCCAGCAAGAGGAAAATGATCTTCATACTTTGTATAATGAATATAGTCATGTTCATCAAAAGTTCCTAAATCTAAATCTAAATGGTGTTGATCACCACCAAATATCCAAAAATCAGATATTTTTTCAATGAGAAAAAATGTTTTGAATTTAATAAATGATTCAATATAGTTTTGAGAGAAATGAGAAAATATACTTGTCTCAAGATAGTCCAATCTCTGTAAACATTCGTCGACATCACAGCATCGTAGTATTGCTTTCTTTTCTCTTTCAAACCAGACTTCTTGTAATTCCTTCTTTATCTCTGGAATAAGTGTTGACTGTGCCACCAAATATCCATAAATCTTCTCAGCAATTTCTGGAGGTACTACTCCTGTCAACATCTTGACATGAAATGACTCAACATCTCCATCCGTATGGATATGTGTGAATACCATTGACGAGTTTTCGTTTTGTGTACACCGATCTGAAAGTTTTGGTTTGACACTCACTAATTAGTTGATGGTTCTTTTGTCTTTTAATTCTGGAAGGATACTCAACAACAGTTTTGAAATTTTCACGATCATTAACACATTGTACCATTGTTTCAAAATTAACTTTTTGACTTGTGCTGTAATCAAGAGTGATACCTTTTACCTTACATTTGGTGTATCTTCTCCCATCTTTGATGTATTCATATCCGTAGTTCTTTGGCCCAAGTCCAACAAATTTGACAATCTTTGCATCTGGATGTTCGTCGCTCCATTTCCCCAATCTTCCTTCGATAGTTTTGATGTTCTTCTTTGATGGATCACTGACATACATACAGCTGTCTGTATCAAAATACAGCACTCTATCTCCAAGTTTTTTTTAAACTTTATACAATTGTAATCTTGCATACGCTGTAACAAAAGAAGCAACAACAACATTTGCTGAATGATGAGGTTCAATATTATCTAAAATATCAACATAATTTACCAGAATGAATTTGTCACCATCAAGAAGTGTAACATTTTGAACAATTATATTGTTACTAGTAAGCAATTCAAAATAACGTGATGGTTTATCCACATACTCTGTTTTTGACATAAGATTTCTTTGTGCATTCTTACCCCATATACAATTAATCATAATTTTAGATATTTGGCGTTTTCCTGGATTCATCTCGATGTTCTCCAATTTTATACCCTCAGCTGCATAATAATCCTGTACAAACTTTTGCTTCTGTTCTTCTGTCTCAACACCAAATGGATAACCACTACATTCCTGTTTGATCTTTAGATGTTTGTCGATATAGGATTTGTATATTTCATCTGTCCAATCTGTCCAATGCCAAATTTGGTACACATCAAGTATTTTGTAGCCAACATCCATTGCTTTGAATAATTCTGGCGTTGTCCACACTCCGGTTATAGCTCGATCTTCTTCTGAATGGTTACATGCCTCGTTCTCATTGATGGCACAAGTGTTGCACAGAGTAAAAACCATTTTCTTGTTACAATGAATCGGTAGAACTGGAATATACAATTTCGATGGTGGTAAAATTGTACATTTAACAAGCCCCGCATAGTCTCTAATGTGTTCTTGATCGATCTGCTCTTGGCTCAAAATTTCTGGATGTCCAACAGGGTAGAATTTATATTTGTTGCAAAATGGATACAACGAACACACATCGATGAACTTGATTTCTTTTGTGGAATCTTGATCAATTTCCTCGTACAATTTGATGGCATTTGTACGTCCACCAAACAATGCTTCTCTTGGCAAAATGGGGTCTCGATGTTTGTAGAAAGATTCCATTTGTTGTTTGAATTTCACATCCGATTTCATTCTTTCGTCGATCTGATGCTCCCAAATTGATTCAACTCTGTAACCAAGACTTTCCAGTTCATCTTTCTTCTGTTGAGTTCTTGTATATAATTCTTCCATGGTGAGCATCGTATAGGGATTCTTGTATTGTCTGTTGTTGTAACATTTTGGACATCCATGAAACAGACATCCATTCATCTCAAAAACTGTTCTTGTGGCTTCCTCATATCCATCGACGTAGTGTCCACCAATCTTGATTTCTCCTCCATTCAAAGCATGCTTGATTGTTATCATACGTGACAATGATATATGTTGAAGCCAACGTATCGCTTTCATGGAATAGTTTTTAGCACATGGGTATCCACCATCTGGAATGATTCCAATTGTTTTCTCTGGCATTGAATTCTTCCTCCATGCCAAATTGCAAACTTGCGCCAATGCTATTGACTCAATGAACGGGTCAATCTGTTCTGTTTCCAATATGTATTTCCTGAATTTTCCACATCCACGGCGAAGAATATCCACGTCTGATTTGCAGTACTTCTCCATCTCTTCTTGGAAGTTGAATATCACGTAATTTTCTATTTTCTCATTGTACCATTCAAAGAATTTCTCTCGATTTTCCACGCTCATCATGTCTGGTTTGTAGTAATCAGAAGCCAAGTAATGTCCAATGTAATTTTGAAACTTTGGTGAATTCGCCCAATGTAGAAAGTGTCCTTTCGCCATCTCATTCAGCTGAAAAGTTTGTGGAAACTTTGAAAGCGGCATCATCAGAAAACTCAGAGAATCAATAACTTTCACGCTGTTGCATTTTAAACTGAGAATCTTGTTTCCATTCATGATCAGTTCTGGTTTATGAATTCCACTTTGTATGAGTGCTTGAAGTAGAAACTGTGCATCGTATCCCTGAGCATTATGTGCTATTGCAACACATCCTTTGTGATCTTGGTGGAATAACCAGTTTGTGAAGTCTGTTAAAACGTTGTCACCCTTGAATACAAATTCTCTGGAATCCGGTCCGCATGTTTCACATTTTTCTTCGATTGGTTTGCACATGCAATCTCCACAAGCGGTATGTGCAACACAGAAGTTTGGAATATGAACACCTGTGTCTTGTCTGCATTCAAAGTCAAAGAATACATATGGAATCTTTGCAGGTTTCTTTTCCGGTGATTCATATTTTGGAATGTAGCACCTGTGATCTGCTTCAACGATTTCTTTGCAATGTTTGCATTTCTTCAACCCCGCACATATATGTCTGCTTGATTTATTGATGAGAATTTCTTCATCACAATTGTTGCATAGTTGAACCAAATCACATATTTTTCTTTTCTGTTTTCCTTCCGTCTTCAAATGGTTGTCGAAACATGATTTACTTCTGAATGATCGTCGACACGTTCTACACTTCACCCAATTTGTGAAATTACACTGTGTCAATGACCAGCATGCACAAACAAATCTGCATCGATGATCGCCATGCATATGGAATCCAATGTCGCAGGATTCGCAGTAGTAGCTGGTGCCTAGAAATCCTTTGATTGATGTTATGGTGTCGAAGTGATTGTTGTTGTAGTAGATGTGTACACATTTGCTATCCGAACACATTTCTGCAGGTTCAAATAGAAATCCAGCGCCAGCAAATTCATTGTGAATTTTCACAACATATTCTGGATACAATATTTCTTGAATCTTGTGGAACTCATTGATACTGCAAACTGTATCGTGTGGAATGCCAGCACGGTTGAGTAGATTTTTTGCTGCATCTGTTTGTGCTGTGTATATTGATTGTCTTATTCTTTTCCATATCTTTGACCAGCACGCAGATCCATCACTATCTGCCTTACACATTCCGACGACAATAGATCTTGCCATACACATAACATCATCAGCATTTTCAATCCGGACAATACTTCTTTTTACTTTTGTCAACTTGTTCTTGTCTGCAAATGGTCCATAATGTAGTGAGTGTCGTGTACCACCTTCCGGAATATCTGTAACGAAGATTTCGAAATTGAGTGCACCGTCATGAATTGTAAAGGCTACATTTGATTGAACCACATTTGAATATTATCCATGAGTGTCCGACCATTCAATTCACTGGCTTTTGTGAATGGAATGAAAATGCTCATATCAAGTCCTGGATGATTTATCGTAACTCTGATTCTTGTCTTCTCATTTGCTGAACATTTCTGTTTCAATTCTTCTGTCAACTTCTCAAATATCTCTGGAATGTTTTCGATTGGATCTGTAAATTTCTCGAATTTCACACCAAATTGTCGTGATGCTGATTTAAATTTTCTGGAAAATTTCTCCGAGTTCAGCTCCATTTTGAAATATTTTGTTGGATTGAACACAACACGCTCTCTAGCCAGACTTCTCTTTCTCTTCCCACCAATTTCTCTATTCTGTCTTCGACCGCGTCCAATCTGCCCATCACTAGAACTTTCTTCACTTTCTGCCCTATCAGTTTCCATATCGCTCTCTTCACTTTCTGCCTCATCAGTTTCCATATCGCTCTCTTCACTTTCTGCCCTATCAGTTTCCATATCGCTCTCTTCACTTTCTGCCTCATCAGTTTCCATATCGCTCTCTTCATTTTCTACCTTATCAGTTTCCATATCGCTCTCTTCAATAACTGCAGGCCTTGGTCTTTTTCTAACAATATCTTCTTCGCTGGCGGCGTCGTCTGAAACAGGTCTTTTAATTCTCTTAAACATTTTTGTCTTGAGTTTTGTCAGCAAAAAATATTGCGACTGGCTTCTTCGGAGTTGAAGTGTAAAGTGTAGAATTACATCTGCTTTTATAGCATTCGCGATGAAAATGCTATAAAAGCAGATGTAATTCTACACTTTACACTTCAACTCCGAAGAAGCCAGTCGCAATATTTTTTGCTGACAAAACTCAAGACAAAAATGTTTAAGAGAATTAAAAGACCTGTTTCAGACGACGCCGCCAGCGAAGAAGATATTGTTAGAAAAAGACCAAGGCCTGCAGTTATTGAAGAGAGCTATATTGAGCTACATAAAGAAGATTCAAAAAAATCTACACAGCCACAGACTAGAAAAATTCAAGATAATCTTGTCGAAATGAGACAGATCTCTGCCAATTTGTTTAAACTTTGTAACAAAATGCAATGGCAAGAGAAACAAGAGAAAAACAAAGCTGATAAAAATTGGAAACCGCCATATGGTTACTGTTACAAATGCGGACAAGAATCCCATTGGTCCTTCCATTGTAAAACAGATTTCGGCGACAAAAAAAATGTGAAAACTATACAAAAATGTCTACAAGCAGTAACAATACAAGAACAAAATGCAGATATCAAAACTGAAGAGATGTCTACAACATCAGATGTTTTCAAACAACCCCGACCTGTTGATCCTACGAATGATTCACAGAACAAATCTGAAGATAAAAATCCAGATTTTGAAAATTCCAAGAAAACTTCCAAGAAAAAGAAGCTGAGACCATTCTACATTCCAAAAACAGATAAACGAATCGATACAAACATTTGAAAATTATGTTGTGTGAATAAATTATGAATTGAACAATCGTGTTTTGTTTTTTTCAGCTATGAAAGAGTAACCTTTTGGGGAATGTGGGTGGCCCTGAAAAGGGCCGTTTTTTCTTTTCCAGAATTCATAAAAATTCTGCCAAATCAGGATATATCCCGTTGGGATTAATTGTCACAGACCAAGTAGGATTTTATCTGTGCGCCGCAGCAGCCTGAGCGAAGCTGTCAATTGCTGCATTGCACAGATCTTTCTTCGAGATCTGTGACAAGATCTCCACGAGATCAAGATTGCTTGATTCTTGATTCTTGATTGCTTGATCGCATACTTCAGGCGATGGTCGTCGCCGAGCCAGAAAATCTCTTAGCATCTGTTTCTGTACCACCTTTTGTTCAGGAGAATCCTGCCATTTCCTATATGTTCTTATTTTCGTCTCCTCTGAATCTCTCTTCCTCCATAACTTCTTGATAAATTTCTTTAACGACGGCATAATGAATGAAGTTCACTGAAAAAGTGAAAATATTTTTATACATTTGACACGGGCGTCAATGAAATCACATGTCGCGTTGGCGTTAAAATTGACAAATATTTCCTGACGTTGTGTTTTTTCAGAACCGGATCAACATGCATATTTTTCTTGATCATTATTGCATAGCGATCAAACAAATGTTTTTAATTTCGTTAGATCATTATCTATTATTTGGTACACATGATTGATATATTTATTACCTCGTTAGGCAAATATGGAATGTTTTTCTAGTTTTTGTTTTTGGAATTGTACATATTTTATACATAAAACTGAACACAAGATTGTTACACGGGCGTCAATGAAATCACATAATACTTTGGCGTTAAAATTGACAAATATTTCCTGACGTTGTGTTTTTTCAGAACCGGATCAACATGCATATTTTTCTTGATCATTATTGCATAGCGATCAAACAAATGTTTTTAATTTCGTTAGATCATTATCTATTATTTGGTACACATGATTGATATATTTATTACCTCGTTAGGCAAATATGGAATGTTTTTCTAGTTTTTGGTTTTGGAATTGTACATATTTTATACATAAAAACTGAACACAAGAAACATACTGAACATTTTTCTTCATCATTACAATTGATAACTTTACTTGGTCATCGTTTATGAACGAAGATGAATTCATATGTTAAAACATCTTAATTAATTGCATATACTATCATGAATTTAATCTATAACATATCGAAATAGTAAAACTAACAGATAATGCACTGTAAAGAAACACAACGCCCGGAAACATTTGTCATTTTTAATGCCAACGTGACATGTGATTTCTCTACCGCCCGCGCAATCGTGATATATGTTCAAACACGGCCGTGAACAATTTTTATTCTGCATTCAAAGATGTCCGAAACCCCCGAACCGTTGATGTCTATACTAAGAGGAACGATAGGGCTAACACCCCAGATAATGCGGGCCGGACACGCAAAAGAAGTAACCGCCAGTGCAAAACTGGTTATGCAAATATGCAAAAAACAACAGCGTTGGAACAAAAGCAAAAGTCTCAAAAGAAAATCGTGGCGTGAACTTTGATGCCATACAAAACGGCCCTTTTCAGGGCCAAAAACAAAAACGGTCCTTTTCAGGACCAACCAATTTTTTCAAAAAGAAAAACTTTTAGCATTGCTTAAGAACTAATAATGTTCTTTGTACCCTATGTTTTGTTTTGAAAAAATCACGCCACGAATAATTTAAAACAAAATATACTTGCAAATATTTGTTGTTGAATAAAATATAAATTGAACAATCGTGTTTTTGATTTTTTCAGCAATGAAAGAGTAACCTTTTGGGAAATGTGTGTGGCCCTGAAAAGGGCCGTTTTAAAATTATCATCTGACTTTAACATCGTTTTGTGTTTTTCTTATATCTTGACATATCTTTCCCATGAGAACCAATAGCTTTTGCGAATTCATCACTTTTCTCTGTATCTTTAGATTCTTTACAAGGAAGACGAAATCTGACTTTTGTCTCAGTAGAAGGCTTCATGATACTTTTAGGTTCTTTTTCTTTCGCCGCCAATATTTTTTCTTTTTTGATCTGTTTCTGTTCTTTCGATCTCTGAACATCATGAACCCTGATTGGTATATCTATCTCTTCTGCAACGAAACGAAGATTCACTTTTACTTCTTGATGCGTTACTTGTGTTTTCACGTCAATATCCCTGCGAAGACATCTCAGTTCATCTAAAATCGCTTTTAAAATGAGTGTATCACCACCTATAGTCATTGTCGTATTAGCTTGGCCTGTTGACTGTGGTGCCGCATATGTATTCTGTACAACAGGATTACTGTATATCTCACTCTGAAGAAATTCTGTTAACGGATCCATCTTTGATAGCAATGCAATGTAACGTTGATCAAATTCGAAAATATTTTTATACATTTGACACGGGCGTCAATGAAATCACATGTCGCATTGACGTTAAAATTGACAAATGTTTCCTGGCGTTGTGTTTTTTCAGAGACGGATCAGCATTCATATTTTTCTTGATCATTATTGCATAGCGATCAAACAAATGTTTTTTATTTCGTTAGATCATTATCTATTATTTGGTACACATGATTGATATATTTGTTACCTCGTTAGGCAAATATGGAATGTTTTTCTAGTTTTTGGTTTTGGAAATGTACATATTTTATACATAAAACTGAACACAAGAAAACATACTGAACATTTTTCTTCATCATTACAATTGATAACTTTACTTGGTCATCGTTTATGAACGAAGATGAATTCATATGTTAAAATATCTTAATTAATTGCATATACTATCATGAATTTAATCTATATCATATCGAAATGGTGAAACTAACAGATAATGCACTGAAAAGAAACACAACGTCAGGGAGCATTTGTCATTTTAACGTCAATGCGACATGTGCTTTCTCTACCGCCCGCGCAATCGTGATATATGTTCAAGACGGATCTTCAGACTTATTCTACATTCAAAGATGACTGCTGTAAACATAACAGATCTTGACGAGATAATGGCCGGTGGGGTATACTGTAAAGCAGTGTACGGTGAAGAAATATCGCTGTTTTGGAGAGCACTCAGCCTCGGGGTTTACGGGACGACCGATGGATGGATGATTCTGAGAGATGCGGCAGTTGACCTGTACTACGCAGAGAGTGACGAACTTGGTGCGTCGGCACAAGATTTACGGCGCACACCACTTTTGGCTGAATCAAGATTGATGGTTGAATTAGCGGCGACTGTTATACAGCGACCTATCGTCATGTTTGATGCTACCAAAGGCGGCTACAAATCAACACCAAGATTCAAGTCATCAATAACTCTAGTGTGGATCCCACACGTTTGCCACGAGCATTATTGTGAATGCGAAATATGGATGAGGCGAGGAGACAAATCAATTGAAGTTTTGGCGAACAAAGAAGTTCAATGTGGCGGATTCTAAACTATAACAAAAATAAAACGGCCCTTTTCAGGGCCACCAAATATTCGAAAAGAAAAACTCTTGATTGCTAATTGATATTTTCCAAAGTGAGATTTTCCTTTTGAAAAAAAATAATTCTAAGTCCATTTTCATTTTTTCGATCAGAAATGTCACATCAATGACAGGAACATCTATCCTCAGGGTGGGAACTATGGCCCAGTACCCCCCAGACATGGGCACTATGGCCCAGTACCCCCCAGACATGGGCACTATGGCCCAGTACCCCCCAGACATGGGCACTATGGCCCATGGGCCATAGTGCCCATGTCTGGGGGGTACTGGGCCATAGTGCCCATGTCTGGGGGGTACTGGGCCATAGTGCCCATGTCTGGGGGGTACTGGGCCATAGTGCCCACCATTACTACTGATGACATTTGTTGATTGGAAAGTTTACCCAACGTTGATTGGAAAGTAAAATGGGGCAAGACGTCGTGAATAGAATACAAATCCAAGAAGAGCCGACAAGGGTTCCCTATATAATCTCTGACAGCAAGGGAAATTATCTTCAAAACTACATCCGATCTCGCACAGAAAAATCATTTGTGTGGAAATCGACGTCGGGGTACACAACCGATGACGCAATCTTCTGACTGGAGACACACATAGCCACGATAGCGAAACACTACAAAGGGAAGGTGTGGTTCTATATATGGCCTGGCACGTGCGATTTGACTGACAAAACCAAAGGTAAGAAATTCACAAAACTACATCCAAATGCTGAGCTGAGAATTTCTGACATCGCTCAAAAACTTAACACTGTGAAAACCATCATCTCGAAATTCCGTGGGTGTAAACTTACCATCCTGGAAGTACCAGCATATTCTGTGAAACACTTCAATAAATCCAGATGCAGAAGTTCTCAAACAAGAAGGGAATTCGTAGATACTACAATTATTCATTGTATGTGGACGGAATCACCCCCAGAAGCTTCTAACAGAAACATGGTTACATCGGATAGCTGACCAGGTCGCAAAGGACTGTCGGAGACACTAAGGTAAATAACCTCATTAAAATCATCGGATTATAGCCGGCGCGGTCGACCCTGTCACAGTAAACAGCAGGACTTGATCCCGAGCTGCCTATCGTTAACTGTGCCAGCAGGACGATCCTACTAAATACCGACATCATGCTCATCTCATACGTCGCGATACTAGTCCTACTACAAGCTGCAAAAGCGCAGTTTACACCAACATCATGGTACCACCAGCAACTGACAACATGCCTCTTGAACAGCAAACTGGCGACCTTCAGGAAAGGACCAATGAATTTGCCTGTAGCTGCAAACCCAATGTCCGTGATCCTACTGGTGATAATACTCTCCGGTGACATTGAAACCCAACCAGGACCCAGGGCAAAGGATATCTACCCATGCGGATTCTGCGAAAAACCTGTAACATGGTCCGTGGGTGGCGTCTGTTGTGACCACTGCAGTATCTGGCATCACCACTCTTGCCTCGGGAACTGCACACAAGATATTAGAGATCTCGAAAGATCAAGTGTAGCGTGGATATGCTGCAAATGTGACAGCATGAACGTGGACTCATTCACCTTCCATGGCTACGAACTCTCGTCAAACATC
This sequence comes from Siphonodentalium dalli, assembly GCA_032622095.1. Lineage (NCBI taxonomy): Eukaryota > Metazoa > Mollusca > Scaphopoda > Gadilida > Siphonodentaliidae > Siphonodentalium > Siphonodentalium dalli. The sequence continues at coordinate 100,897,116 of CP136069.1, read as the reverse complement.
TACGAGCAGCCAAACTCCACCATCGAGTCTGTTGAGTCACCATCGACCTTTAGCCCAGTGAAGACGAGCACACCAACACCGCGAAACAACACATCAAAAGCAAACACCACAGGGGAACCAAGACAAAACCATACAAGCGCCTTCGATTTACCACCGAAACGGAACCTGAGAATCCTCACTGTGAACTGTCGGAGCATCAGGGATAAAAGGGCAGAACTCGCAGCAACCATAGAATATGTAAAACCGGACATCATCTGCGGCTCAGAATCTTGGCTGATCGGAGTGAAACCAGGCAAAAAACCAACAGACGGGCACATCAGATCAAGTGAAATTTCCCCCGAAAACTACAACGTATATCGGAACGACAGAGAATCAGTAGGGGAGGAGTCTTCGTCCTGGCACACAAAAGCCTCATATCAACGGAGCAGCCACGACTCATCACCAACTGCGAAATAATGTGGGTAAAGATAAAGGCACGATCGAATAAAGACATCCTGATAGGATCCTTCTACACGCCCCACCGCGAGGACAAACACATAAATGAGCTAGAGAAGTCAATCAAACTGGCAGCTGGAGACAATAAACAGACCATCCTATGCGGCGACTTCAACTGCCCTAACGTGGATTGGAAACGGCTGATGGTGACAAAACCAGCACCAGAGATGGAAGTCCAAGAAAAAATGCTTCACGCTACATCAAGAGCTGGACTAACACAGATCCACGACAAACCAACAAGAGAAAAGCACCTCCTCGACTTAGTCTTCACCTCAAACCCCATCACTGGCGAAGACACCAAACAACATTCCAGGCATATCAGATCATGCCATGGTAGTGACGGACTTCGACATGAAAGCTCACCACCAAGACACACCTACCCGCAAAATATACATGTACGGGAAAGCGGATTGGGGAGCCGTGGCGGACGAAGTGGCAATCCTAGGGGAAAGCCTTCGGCTACTGACGAATCCTTACGTCAGCACCATGTGGGACACACTGAAAGGCGGAATCCAGGAGATCGTGGAAAACATATACCATCAAAGATGATCAAACCTAAACACAATACTCCCTGGGTTAACAAACACACGAAGCGCCTATTAAGAAAGAAGAGAAGAATATACAACAGAGCGAAAAGATCAGGGAAATGGGAAAACTACAGGCAGATACAATGAGAGTGTAAACGGGAATTAAGAAAAGCCGAATGAGACTTTGTCAACACCCAAATTACCGAGGGGCTGAAGAACAACACCACCATACCATTTTGGCAATACATAAAGGCCCGACGACTATGGCAAGCCGTTTTCACATTTTTGATTGATTTGAACTTAAGTCCAATGATTTGGACTTAAGTCCAATTATTTGGAATTAAGTCCAATTATTGGACTTAAGTCCAATTATTTGGACTTAAGTCCAATTATTTGGACTTAAGTCCAATAATTGGACTTAAGTGCAATTAATTGGACTTAAGTCCAAATGAATTGGACTTAAGTCCAATTAGCGAATTGATTTGGACTTAAGTCCAATTCATTTGGACTTAAGTCCAATTCATCTGGTTTGAAACGATAGTCCCCTTCTTTGTAATGGTATATTCCTGCAAGTTTTGATTGACAGTCAAACTCCGTACTAACCAGGGCATTCCTGACTCCAAGCATACACAAGACGGCTGTCAATCAAGACTAATTCCGTACCAAACTGCAAGACAGAGTTCAGTCCCCTATGCTACGCGGGACTTACAAATCATAGCATGAGCGTACAGCTTGACTCCGTACGTCCCCTTTGCCACGTGGCTTGTTTTCGGCATGCCGAGATTGAAAATGTTTCGAATCCGAATTGGATCTTAATAAATGCTAAATGCATGCATGAATGAAAATTAATTCACGACTTGATTCAATTGTCATTTGACAGCATGTAGTGTATGCTACACGCAGTTTCGTTTATTGCATTTACTAAGTGTCTTATTTGTATAATTTGCTCGGTTTTCAAACTCAATGTAATAAGGGTGTACTCGAAAGTCGAATTATGCCAAAACAATAGATTAGAGTGACTCCCCTTCTATTGCTATTGTAATGACTGCGTGAAGCACAGCCTCAGTTAACTTTGTCAATCTATTCTACAGAGACTTCTTTGCATCAATTGGCTTGATCAGAAGAAAATTGCAAAAATAATTTACATTATATATTTCTCAGACTCAGTGTTAACATACGCTTTAGCCCACTATTTCTATAAATTTGGTCAAATATATAAACAAATTAGCAGTCATAATTCCATTAGTGCATGCAGCCTCGATCGAGTGTGGACCCTGTACATAAGTTGTAACTTTTTTATCAGGTTAAAATTATAAAGAGCAAGGGGTGGTATTTTATCTACCTGGTCGGACTCTGGTAACATTATTATCGGTATACGGACATTTCCCCACCCGGACAATTACCCACCGGACATTTACCCACCATACTAATAAAATGCAGACATCAAAGAATGCTTTGACTGATCAGTGAAGCCTGGTCAGTGAGGCCACCTCAAGCGATGTCAACTCAGTCGATGTAATGTTTTGACAGACAGACATCATCATACGTTAAAAATCGTTCCGAACTTCTTACAACACGGGCTATTGTTGATATGATCTCGTCCACATCTAGCTGATTCATTATATATGTTGAAAAAGGTAACAATTAACAAGATCAACAAGAATTAGACCCACATGTAAACGGCCATTTTCCCACAACTCCGCCCTATGAGCAAAACCAGACCTGCTTAATATCTGATGGGGATGTTTCTTATACAGATGAATTGGACTTAAGTCCAAATACTACATAATTGTGAATTCGGCGAGGAATTGGACTTAAGTCCAAATAGATGAAAATATCTGTATTTGGACTTAAGTGTAATTCATTTGGACTTAAGTACAATTCCTCGCCGAATTCACAATTATGTGGTATTTTGACTTAAGTCCAATTCGTCCAAATCAATCGAAAATGTGAAAACGGCTTGCCATAGACGACACGATAACATCGGAGTGTCACCTCTAAAAGATGGAGGAACCCTAATAGATGACGCCAAAGGCAAAGCCGAAGTACTCATCCGACAATTCCAGTCCGTATTCACCAAGGAAGAACCACTGAATCAGACGGATATAACACCACCGGATAAGAAGTATGACAGCATCAGCAACACCGAGCTGGATATAAAAGGCATAGAAGTTCTCCTACACAGACTCAAGACCAACAAAGCCTCAGGACCCGACGGCATACCCAACCGGGTACTCAAGACATGCGCAAAGGAACTAGCACCAGCTCTCAGACTTATATTCAAGCTCTCCCTAGACACCGGCAAACTCCCCCAAGATTGGCTGAAGGCAAACGTGTCAATTATCTACAAAAAAAAGGAGACAGGCACCTGGCTGAAAACTAAAGACCGGTATCCCTAACATCAGTCCCTTGTAAAATTCTGTAACATATAATATGTCGCCACATTATGAAACATCTTGAGGAGAATAACATCCTAACATCACTAAATCATGGCTTCAGAACTGGATACTCATGCGAGACACACTTGGAAGTCACACTCCACGACATACTTCAAAAATACGACAACGGAAAGTAGGTTGACGTAGCCATACTCGACTTTTCAAAGGCGTTTGCTTAATAGGCTTCAATGTAAATACAGAATACAATTAGCCAGCGGTTAACATGACATACGCCAACGTATACATGCACATCATACATGATAATGTGAATAGTCTTGTTCATTATTTAATTGTTACTTAGTTCATCGCTCAGTTATGTTTTCATTGTGACATGTTATAATAATGGCATCACATAGAATAAGCATTGATGAGGTCAAGGAGAACCCAGCCATGGATTTTTCTACAATATATGAGGAACTTCTAAAACATACAAATGATCCAGACGAAATATCTCCCGACTCACCATTTGATCTTCATGATCAAAATTGTCAATATCTATCTCCTTCAGAATTTAAAACCAAATACGAACACGCTAACAATAAAGGGCCAAACATCTTAAACCTCAATTGTCGGAGTTTAAGTGCTAACTGGGATAAATTAAATAACTTTCTCTGTGAACTTCAACAAGAAAACAACATATTCGATATAATAGGACTAACAGAAGTATTCAAAATACACACAACTGGTCTAGATTTCTCTCTAGAAGGTTACCACCCTCTCCTATATAAGACGAGAACAGAGACCGACGACGGAAGAGGGGGCGTGGCAGTTTATGTTAATGACAATTTACCATACAAAATTAGAGACGATCTCACAATTTTTAATCCTCACAAATTTTAATCTCTGTTCCTGGAAATATTTCCCGAAAAAAAAAATTCTTACATCATCGGTTGTGTCTACAGACCAAATACCGCGCCCTTAGCTGACTTAGACGTATTCCAATCGTCGATTGAAAACATATTAGGTATTGTAAACAACGAGCACAAAAAATTGCTATTTATTCGGTGATTTCAATATAGATTTATTAAAGTTCGGCACACATAACAAAACTGAAAAATTCGTCGATACAATGTTCTCAGAAGGGTTTTTACCATCCATTACCAGACCTACTAGAATAACTGAATTCTCAGCTACTCTAATAGACAACATTTTCTCAAATAACGTTTTGAATGATAACGAATCGGGTATAATAATTACCGATGTTTCTTATCATTTGGCATGTTTCTACATGCATGGGACTAAATCACCGGCGCCACTTATGAGCTCAACGCGTGATCGGCGAGTTTGTTCACAAAAAAATATGAACTTGTTCAAACAAATTCTTACCACATCATCGTTTGATGATGTATACAATTGCCAGTGTCCAAACGAATCATACAACAGATTTATTACAACGTATACTGATGTATTCCATACAGCCTTCCCAGTAACTAATACTCGCATCCCTAAAAGATTCATAAAACAAAATCCTTGGATCACTTCTGGAGTCCTAACGTCTTCGCATACAAAAAACAAACTATATAGAACGAAACTAAAAAATCCAACCGATCTAAACATAAAAAAATATAAAACATTCTACAATATATATAATAGAGTCATCAGGAAGAGTAAATCGCTTTACTATAAGAATATTTTCAATGAAAACAGGGGCAACATGAAAGCCACTTGGAAAATCCTTAGAAGTATAATTGGCAAGAATAAATCATCATTCATACCACCAAACGAATTCATCAGCAACGGCGAACGCATATCTGACCCAAAAGAGATTGCATCCCATTTTAATTCATTCTTTGTTAATGTTGGACACAACATAGTCAACTCGATACCTCATACTGAAAACTCACATGTAGATTATCTTACGGGCCATTATCCACATATTTTTAAACTTCTCCCTACAAATGAGCAAGAAGTAATCCTAACAGCATTCAAAATAAAACCAAAACATACTCTTGATTTAAATAATATTTCCAGCAAACTTATGAAAGTAACAATTAATGAAGTAGCACAACCACTGGTCCACATAATTAATCGTTCATTCAAAGTGGGGAAATTTCCAGATGACATGAAACTGGCGAAAGTTATTCCAGTCTTTAAAAAGGGCGATAATTCTAATTTCAATAATTATCGACCGATAAGTATACTTCCTATATTTTCCAAAATTATGGAAAAAATAATGGCCATCAGACTCAGAGACTTAACGACAATGATATATTATACGAACACCAGTATGGTTTTCGTAGCAAACACTCAACCTACCATCCAACAATTCAACTCCTAAGTTCAGTTGCACAAAATAATGACCAAATATCTAGAGATTCAACATTAGCATTATTCGTTGATTTTTCGAAAGCATTTGACTCTATAAATCATGAAATACTCTTATCTAAACTATCCCACTATGGAATTATAGGTCTTACAAACGACTGGTTTCGTAGCTATTTAGTTAATAGACAACAATGTGTATGCTTTAAAAATACACTCTCTGAAACTTTAGATGTTAGTTGTGGAGTGCCCCAGGGGTGATTTTTGGACCTCTTCTTTTTCTAATTTACGTTAACGACATGAAAGATGCAACCACCCTCTCGCTACTTTCATTTGCTGACGATACAACCCTATATACATATGGTAATAACACACGCGACTTAAAAGCGTATATGAATACCGAAATAGCAAAATTCTTCGAATGGTGTTGTGCAAATTATATACAAATAAATCCTTCAAAATGTAAATATATTCTCTTTCATCCTATGAACAACTCGCATAGGGGCGATAATCTATCACTTAGGATCAACAACACCGAAATTACACAGGTTGGTAACACGAGACACGAACAATCATTAACTTATTTAGGTGTGAAATTGGATGAAAATTTGAAATTTCATCATCACATAAATCATGTGTGCGCTAGAATTGCCAGTGCAAATTATAGTCTGAATAAAGTTAAACACTTCTTACCACGCTAAGCACTCAAATCGTTATACTATGCAATAGTTCAGTCATTTGATGTATGCTATACATATATGGGGAAATTCGAATAAAAGTGATAGAGTATTCAAACTGCAAAAACAATCCATGCGCATAATAAACAATAAAAAATACAATAGTCACACAGATCCGCTATTTAAAACAAATGACATTTTAAAATTTAATGATATCTATACCCTGCATTCAAATCTCATTGTGCATGACTGGTTTCACGACCAGTTACCAAATTCATTTGAAAAATTCTTCACAAGTTCCCAAAATGACACGCGACAAGATGGTATGCTCAAATCTGGGACACCGAAAAGTGTCTTCTCGGAAAACTTACCAGAACACTATCTTCCGAAGATGTGGAATTCCCTGGACGACAAACTAAAACGTCTTCCAACACGAACAATGTTCAAAAATGATTACTCTCGAAATAGGCTATCTTCATATCAACTGAATCCCAAATGTACATACAAAAATTGTCCTGACTGCAACGATGTTAATAAGTAGTATAGTATTCGTATAGCGATAACTGACATTGTATAACAAGAGAGAAGGATAGATAATGCATGTGCATCATCACCCTATCGCAGGAAATACATGAATGTATTATTCGAATGCCTTATCCGACCCATTGGTTAAACAATTATCATGGTTCTCCGCTGGCCTCATCCACATATCCATATTCCACATGCTTGTACTTTATATACCATATCACAAACTGAGCGATGAACGGTGAACGACAAACGAATTATACTATTATTTATTTAAAAACAGACATTTATATACCAATGTTTAAAGTTAACAAGACAAAACCTAGATAAATTAAAATTATTATTACATGTATAGTTATATTACTTTTCAACGGGGACGGCAGGTAGACAACCTTCTTGGTTATGCTGTCCCCGATAGCTCATTGAATGTTATAATATTACACTGTGTATATAATTGTATATATCATATGAATGAGTTATGAATAATCATAGTCATAGTCATAGTCACACGGTGCCCCACAACAAGCTCCTCCACAAACTGACATCATACGGCATCGATGGTCAAATACATAGTTGGCTAACATCATTCTTAACCAGACGATCTATGAGAGTCATGCTTGAGGGGCAGTTCTGAAGAGAAGTTGATGTGCAGTCAGGAGTACCCCAAGGTGATGTATTAGGACCGCTGCTTTTTCTGTGCCACATAAATGACCTTTTCATCACAGTCAAATCGCAAGTCCGACTCTTCGCCGACGACTGCCTACTCTATCGGCCTATCGACAAATACGAAGACCACAACAAACTACAGAACGATCTGAATAACCTGGAAGAATGGGCAAAGAAATGGGGGTGCGGTTCAGCACCAGCAAATGCTACATAATGAGCATCCAACAGAAAACCCAGAAATTCTACACACTGGGCAGGGGGGGGGGGGGGGTCGGAAAAAAAATTCACTTTCGATAATTTGTTGTACCCACCCACCCCCACCGCCAAATTTTTTTCCGTTTTCGGCAGTTTTTTCCGACCAGTTTTTGACACCCACCCCCCCCCTTTTAACACTAAAACAGCTGTATATGAATTTCTGTGCATACTATTTATCATGGATGTTAACATGGACGTGTAAAGAGGAATGAGTCATTTTGAGGTCATTCGGCCAAAAAAACATGGCTGCCAGCGGCCATCTTGGATTTCAAAATTTGCAACAAAATACAACACGATAACTGCCTGCAATCTGTTTACAGTTAGAATTACATTATTTCTCTCATTCAAAGTGGTTTTGAAGCCCAACTCATTGCCAAAACACTAAAAAACAAGCAGGAACTTATTTTTTTAGTTGCGGAAAAAATTGCTTGTTGGTGGCTTTGACCACCCACCCACCCCGGCATACGTGCCTGAATTTTTTTTTCACCCCCCCCCCCCCCCCCCCCTGCACTGGGCGGTAAAATCCTCGCGGAAGTACCCACAAATCCTTATCTCGGCGTCAAACTGTTAAACGACCTCAAGTGGGACGTACACATAACTAACATCACCAAGAAGGCAAGCTCCACCCTCGGCTTCTTGAAGAGGAACCTCCAACACTGCCCAGAAAAATGCAGAAAAACAGCATATATTGCTCTGGTGAAACCAATTACGGAGTACTCCGCCACAATCTGGGACCCGTACACGGCTAAGTAGTAAGTACTCATCAATACTCACGAGATAAGGGCTGCGTCACCAGAATACTCAAACATCTGGAACTTCCACCTCTAGAAGAGTGTCGCAGAAATAAACGCCTGACCCTATTTTACAAAGTGGTTCAGGGGTCGGCCCCCGCAATATCACCCGATAACTACCTGAAAAAAAAAAAACCAATCGAAAAGGAAGATCAAGGCAAAGAAATACGTGTCTATACCAACATTGTGGAAAAGTCTGAGACCAACAACAATCAATCATTCCAACCAATACAGGCAAACTCCGACCAGTTCAAGTATATATTCCCTATTCCCGCGCACCGTCCTGGACTGGAATAAACTTGACGACGACACGGTCAACGCCGCAGATATCGAAACATTCAAAGCGATTCTAACTAGGGGCGGAAAAATAAATGCGCTCTCTCCACCGTCCTATAAATGCCAAACTGGTCACTGGGACGTACAGATACAGATACAGATAGCTTTGCCGGTATAGTATACCTTTGTTATAAGTATTCTTTGTACGATACGCTGAGTATGTAGGCTTTATGTGTTGAGTGTATGAGTGTCAAATTAACGTCGTCAGCAGTTGTGTAAATTTGTAAACATCAAAATTTGGCAAATATAAATAAATATACACTCAATACATAAATCCTGCATAATCAGTGTATCGTACAAAGAATAATTATAACAAAGGTATAAACTATACCGGCAAAGCTATCCACGACGTCTTGTCCCATTTTCCAGTAGCTCGGGAGTTTTTTCACGCAGTCGTCCATCTTGTTTTGAAATATTTGGAGCCAAAACAAAAACTCGCATGCTCGCCCGCACCGGCATTGCGCTGCTATTGGATGACCCGGTCACGCGGCGGTTTTATCCAATGTGGTATAAAAGTAATACCACAGAAGACAGTTCACGCAATCAGTTGTGTACATCGTACTAAACTGTTGGATAATAAGTACACAACAAATTCGCACCCAACGAGTTGTATACAACGTTCATCCAACTAGATTTAGGGTGCACGACTGCACGTAAGAGGTCGCTGACGCCTCACATAAAACGGGTGAACTCCCGTGTTGGTCATGTGAATAAGTACACTATTCTGTCACCATTGAAAAATGGATGGACCGATGACGAAGGGCTTTTAGAGACACTGTGGGCCGAATGTGGCATTCTTCCACCAACACTCTAAGATTTGCTTGTCGAAGGAAACATTGAAAGCTCTGACGATGAAGATGTTGAATCCGATGATATCAGGATTAATATATAAATACGAGTTGGTGCCTGTCTTGTTTATTATAGGCTACTCGTGGCGTCTGTTCGTGATGAATAATGTTGAGGTTGGAGCCACTTGTTGTAACGTGTACATACAAATTGTCACACATTCGTGACATGATTTATTACGCCACACCGTGGTGTTGCTTGGTACGCAGATTTTCATATTCTGTGGTCGATCGATAATCCACTGAGTCGTAATTTCGCTAAAATCCGGATTGAGAATCCGAAGCCGATTACGGGCCGGGCGGGGCTAATTCCCGATTCTAGGTCAGATTTTGAAATCCACGTGGTCTCCGAAACTATGTTTAATGTTCTCCCAGCGTCAAACATGGCTCATGTATTTGACACAAGTATCATTTGTATCTTATATTTATAAAGTTCATGTTTGTTGTGAAAGTCATGCTTTTCTTCTATGTGTATATACACGGCACATAATTTGCTGCCAATCCGACTTAATCGCATCTTTTTTTTCAAGTTAAAGTGTGTTTATTGATGATGGCAAGCATATCTAAACGTGACAGCTCTAGGCCTCCTGAATCAAATTCCGAAGATGTTGTGAAGAACACACGAAACTTGCCAGTTGAACAGGGACGTGACGACAGGGGTTGATTCGGTGTCTCGACCCCCACTCCGAACTTTGGTACAATTTGCTAAGCTGTGCAGTCATTCATACGTGAGGAAAATCAGGATTATTTTGACTAACTGTTTCAAATAATGATACGTACAAGCCAACAAACGCAATAAACAAACCCGATTTTAAATAAATACATATACAAACTTATGACTAACTCGGGAGAGGGGGTGTCCAGTGATCTGTATATATGTTCAACTTGTTTTGGTAGTCATGTTGCTTTGCCATTACTAATTATTTATTTGTTCAGTGTAATAACATATGGGAGAGGTGGTACCCTTAAGTGAGTCAGTACTTGTCCCCCAATTCCTTTGTATGTATAAACAAATGTATGTGTTATATATCATGTGTTATCTAAATTTGACATATATATATTTGAAATAAATATATCTAAACTAAACTTTGGTACATTCCAGCAGTCGGAAATTTCATGCATGACACAACATTAGTTGGACATTAATTTGACACCATATATAGGTTGGCATTGTTCTCAATGTTTGATTTTTTTCAACCAGTAAAAGTTGGTAATTTTCCAATCTTAGTGTTTGTCAGATTGGATATTTCCAAGGGGAGCAAATTGAATTCTGCGAACCTGTGAGATTGATGTTTTGTTCAATTGGGGGGGGGGGGGGTGCAGTTGGCCCGAAATTTGAGGAAACTTCTAGCCACGTCCCCTAGAACATGTGTCTGTTGTCTATACAGAGACTATTGTGCAAAACGACTGCATTTAAAGGTGGATTATCTCTTTGTAAACATGTATTATATAGTTACCGGGGTATAAAATATTAGAGTTGAATCGAAGACTCCTGTCCGGAAATGCTTCTATCGATTAATATTAATTTTATTTCGAATATTTTCTGGTCTAAAAAGGTGTGTTTGTTCAGCTAACGAACAATAGTGGTTACTGTTAACAGAGACCAGAAATTATATTGTGCAATTTTGTCACAAATAAACGTTAATTATACTCATTATCGCATATATCTGTGGAACAAAATAATACTAACAACCAATCTGTGACATTTGACATTCGTTGCGTAGCCGTAGGAACAACCCAGTGCTCTATATCGCAATACGGTCTCATCCGAATGGTCGGTTCTAAAAATAGTAACATAAATGGGCCCGATTTAATATTCGAAATAAAATCAATATTAATTGATAGAAGCTTTTCAGGACAAAGGTCTTCAGTTCATATCTATTATTTTATACCCGCGCAACTATTTAAAATTTGTTATTTAAAGAGATAATCCATCTTTAAAGTGGAGCTGTCAGAGATCAAAAAGTAGCTCAAACCGGGCAGAAAATACGATTATTTAAACAACTATTACCTATTCTATCATAATCAGTTAACAATCCGACACGAAACCGCCTAATTAGTGAGATATACGCCTCGGAAAAACATTAGTTTTTTTCATTTTCGAGAGACTTTAGAAAGTCTCATGGCGGCGGTCACGTGACACGACGTCATAGACAGAGAATGCGGACGTAAACACATCGGCCGAGTGCTTGGCCCACGGCTTGTTTCGAAGTTTTCATTTTGCAAATTTGTTGTTTTTTATTGTTATCTGTGATATGCTAGCGAAAATTGTGAGCAAGAGAAGAATCTTCTCTTCAAGTGGCCAAAGAGATGCAAGCCTTGCCCGACAGTGGAGAAGATTTGTGTCCACAAAACGAAAGTATTTTAAACTGTCAAGTCTATCATGCCATAAACATTTAGCTAAATTAGCTGGCTATTTCGAGAACTATACGAAGTTCGAAGGGGTTTTCTGATCGAGCGGGGACACCTGTTTTTGGGCAATGATATGCCGAAGGCATAACCTGAAGGCCTGATCAGAGGAATGTTTGGGAAGGGTGACCCCCTGATGATGGTGGGGGTTCTTCCCCTGGAAAATTTTTGAAAATCCATTGCATTTAGATCTAATCTAAGGCTCTTTGAGTCAGTATTTTGAATTTTACAGAGAGTGACCTCTCTGTAAAATTCAAAATACTGACTCAAATTTTATCAAGTTTCTCAAGCATAACTTTGGAACTTTTTATATATGTATGGATTGGAAATGCTTATAAGTTATTGTCAGATATCTTTTGGTTCTATGGATTATGCTTATCGGAAGCCTTATCCTGCTTGAAATTAGACTTGCCATCATCACTCTAATTCATAAATAGGCTATTTTATAAAATTCAAGTGAGACACACACGGTACATAATATACTACATGTACATGTAATACAGAAATCCTACATGTACATGTAGTACAGAAACAATGTACATGTATTAAGATAGTAATGACTATATATGGTACTAATCTCTATGTTAATTTTTCATTTGGTATTATGAGATCCCACTTGATAACCAGGTTGATTTGATCAAATTGTTAATGTTCCTGTGCTGTAATTGATTGAAATACTGAAGTCTGAACGCTGAATGATAACATACCGTACCTGAACTCAAATTATTTGAAGTTTTCACAGATGAAAGCTAGATAAAGCCAAACATACTTTACAGTATGATTCCAAATGTTAAACTTAAATCTTTTTGTAAACTTTAAATAAATTTTTTTTTTTTTTTTTTTTTTTTTTTTTTTTTTGGTCCAATTTTTTTTGTTTTGCAATGGCAATAAAAAGTTTAGGGTCGGCGGTTTAAAATAGGGTCGGTCGGGTTAGCGGAAACAAACGTATTATTTGTTTAGGCCTTAGTATTAACTCCTATTGACATGTCACCTCTTGGTTTCATTGGTTTGATTGGGTAGGGAGCTAGCCCAACTTCTTTATCAAAATGGCTGACTCGCAATAGTATCACCTTCTGTTTTAGTTGGAGCGACTCGTGATAGCATTACTTTCTATATTATCTTCGGTATATATTAGTTGGGGCTACTTGCAATAGCATTACTTTCTGTATTAGTCGGGGCGACATTGATTTTATTAAATTTTCGAGTATACAGGCACACCATATGAGGGAAGCAAGCCCTCGGTGACACCACATTCACACTATATGATCATGGATATACTATAGATTTGTGCAAGAGATGCTGATTTAATAAGAAAACTAGAGCTCCAGGACTGAGACACCAAAGCTCCAGTGATTACACACCATTTTTTGGACAGGGATGCTGATAATATGAAAATAGGGTTTTTTCCCCCTGATTTAAGTCAATAAGTAAACCATACAGTAATGCTCTAATTAATCGACTCCTTAACCACAGCAGAATTATGGATAACTTTTCAGGATTTAGTCGGAAATATGGCTTGTTGCCATTCATTGGAAAGCTCTCGAGAGCTTTTCGATGAATGGCAACAAGCCATATTTCCGACTAAATCCTGAAACGTTACCCATAATTCTGCTGTGGTTAAGAAGTCGATTAATTAGAGCATTACTGTATGAGGTAAGAAAGCCCTCATGCAGTGACACCGCATGCATGTATAGGCTAAAATCTGTGCAAAAATACATTAAAAACATCATACAAAAAATTACTAAGAGTTCCGGGAAGGCGACATCCATTCTTTGGATAGAGGGATGCTGATAATATGTAATTAGGGATTCTCCTTGTTGAACACATACTCACAGTTGACTGTTGAATACAGGTCAAAATTAGCCCAATGCTCATCTTGTGTTGCTAGGTGATACACCAGGTCATGCTAATAGTTTATGGGTAGGTTAGATAGTAGTCACAATTATGCTTAAGCGCAATTGATTGCGCTTAAGCGCAATTAATTGCTTAATTACGCTTAAGCGTAAATGCCCTATTTGCGCTTAAGCACAATATGTGGTATTTGCGCTTAAGCGCAATGGATTATTAAATGTGAATTTGGCCTCCCATATTAATGGCGTTAATTATCTAGCTGTGAAACAGTAGGCATGTGGGCTGAACACTGATTATTTTAATGAAAGTACAAAATAATGACAATTACAAATAAAACGTGATCCTATAATATTGTGAGCGAATGTGCAAAAAAGAAACAAATTACATACACAAAATAAATGAGAGGGTGGTCAAACATGGACTAAATGTGTGCCCACGTCCACTTATATATACCAAACAAGATGTTTAGACTTGGCGGCCTTGATATGTTGGGTTAATAATGTGACTGGTATATATACATATATAGTCCAGCCCTGTTAGTATTAAAATTGTTTCATTTTTTAATAATTTCTGTATAACTCTACCAAATTATATACTCTTAACTATAATATTGTGCATACATTATGGATGGGGACACTGTTCATCGTAGACAAATGACTTAAAATAAGATATGTGCGAAATTGAATACAAATTAGAAAAGTGTTGTACTCACGTCACCAGCATATTAACTGGTTCAAGCCCTCGTTCAAGTTGACGACATTTACGCAGTAAATATTTACGTTTATTTTGAACTACATATTAATTATCAACAGTACTTGTAGTATCACCATCAACTCTATCACCATACGAAGATTCCACGAAGTTTCATAATGTATTTTAATTCTTTGCCACAATGTATATCCAGATAAACCGAGCATGAAACAAGCGATTCTGTATATAAAATATAATGAGGTCACACGAAACACTGGCGATACAATTATTATAGCCAACACGACGTGTCGAAATGAAAATATTCCTTCCAAAACATACACTTAAAACACTTTTCCTCTATGAAGTTGTATCTGAAAATTCCTCCCGATATTGACTGAGATGTACAGTCGAATCACGAAGTTCTATTTCTGCAAAACTGGCGATGCAGTACAACGAATACTTTTGAAACTCGTTTTGCAATAAACTTCACACAACAAAGCACCCACGTGTACTGGCCTTGTAATTTGTATCACTCCGCCAAAGGTACCGATACCCAACAAAATGGTTTCACGTTTGTTTTTTTAACAGTGGAACATATTTTATCTTAAGAACACTCGTGTGTTCTTGTTGTTTTATTTTTGCGCATTGTGGAAAAATAAGACCGACATAGATACGTAGTTCATGTCTGACACAGGATCTATATTGTGTTGCGTTTGTTCCGAATGCACATCGGCTGTCACTGACACTGAAGTATATACTATTTTGGGCGTGGTTATCTGGCGAGTTATTTATAAACATTATATTGTGACATAAGATTGCCTGTCTCATTACCATATTTTATTGTCAAGTAGTTTAAAAAGTAGAGAAAACTTAAGAGCTTTTTCATTGTTGTGTATAGATAGATATATAGATAGATTTATTTGGTGCGATGTAAAAACATATTACAAAAGGTCCTACAGTTTGAATGATGTTACATGCAGTTTAGATTGTATACAGCAGTTATTGAAACAGAAAAGAAAATATCTATTTTTAATGACTGGGTAGACTTATTTCCACAATGGTCCTCAGGTTTAATATATGTTATCTACAAAGAGTTCCTAACAAAGGAATAAATATATGTTATAAGCAACTTCAAGTGATATATATCCTTATTAAAGTATGTGTTGAAATTTCTTATTAAAATAGTATTATTTTCCACTAGATTATACACAAAAAAATGACAAAATATTCTCGAACAAAATGTGTACATCCCAGTGTATGGACAAATTTGTCGATGAAACAGAAATCACGTGATGAAATACCATATTTGAGGTCATATAACAAATTAATAGTCATATTACCTGCGTTTCTGATAGCCTTTTATATATTAGATTAACAAAAATTGTGATAGTTGATGAGAAATTGGTACCGGTATTCTTAAAAGTGCACATACCGGTATATATAGGCCTAAAATTGTCCGTATAAATACAAGTTTGGTGTATTTAGTATCGGTAACCATGCAGTTATGTGTAAAGTTATAACAGTACTACGATTCCGAGCCAACGGCTTCCCCACTCTTGTAAGAGAAGCAAATGTCATTCAAGATTCGCCATTCCCGGCCGGTGAATCGTTATTGTTTTTATTTTTCACCCAGAATCATGACATTGTTTGTGAAGACGTGACCAGAAGAACTATAGCTATTATTCAGAAAGGAATGTTTCTCTAAGTGAAAGTGTCAATCAGACCACCAGAATTTGATTTATTCTATGCATATCTGTCATCTATTAAAATATTAATAAAACTAATCGGCAGCTGATTATCCAGCGAGATTTTCCATGGTGACAAATTTGCGTGAATTTCCAAATTCCTTAGTCTAAGCACGACATAAACATATTTATTTGGTTAATGTCTGACAGTGAATACTATATCAGTCAGATAACTTAAAACACATTACAAATTAGAAAGATTGCGAAAATCTGAAGACCAGAATATCAGTATATTTAATTAGAGAATTGCGTCATGAACTAATGTATTATGTAAATGACACGCCGGTTCTCTGCCTATGACGTCACGCAATAAGGCCACGTGTTTCGTGCAAAATCATAACAAAAACATAGCGCTTTACAGTTATCGGTCCCGGGTAGTCGATTCGGCTGTAGTCACGACTGGCAACGATTGTATTGTCATTGAGGGATGATAGATGCATCATTTACATTGTATATAATTGTTTAGATTTATAAATTCGTGTCAGTTACACTTTATATAACGAAACAAAACATGTTAAACATGAAATTGCTATAACTTTAAGACTAGATGATAGTACATACGTGTATCTGATAATCCATCGATACCATATAATCCTACTATTTCTTGAATAAGAAGAAACATTATAAAAACGAACACAGCAGAAGACATATCCATGCAGGTTCATATGAATTCGGTCAATGGTGACGTATCCGCCGAATTCGAAATCGACATGCGTTCGGGCGGTATTTTAAGGATGGAATTATGAAATGGACATATGAAAGTGACAATCAACCATGATTTGCAATTGCTTCGCCATCAACCGACGTGCTCACCCAGCGTTACTATCAATAGCGTTATTATTTGGCTAATTTCAGTAATATTCTCCCATTTTACATTCAATAAAACAAATTTGTCTCCGCATTTAAAATTCTTTGATATAGATCGTTTATATTCTGCAATAATTTGTACACAAGAGACGGATTCTTATGTTTTATTGTGTTTTTAAACTCCGAGGTGGCGAAATCTCGGTTTGTTTACATTACGAACATTTGAGTCCGTAATCGGAATCCGAATCCCAATCGGATTACCACGAAATTGAGATTACGGTCTGTTCGTTTACTGATTCTGCCAATTTCTGGTCTGTTCTTTTGCCGAACCAAGTCGTACGGGGACCAATCAGTAATCTGAATCCAGAATCTGAATCGGATTTTAGCGAAATAACGCCTCTGGGCGACTGTATTATTATGGTTACCGATAGAGTCACGATAGTACAACAAAGATTAGCACATGTGTTTACGTCACCGGTGTACTTGTGGGGGCATGTTTCTATTATGAAGGTTCGCTATCCCGAAGGTCCGCTATTCCGAAGTTCTCTATTCCGAAGGTTTTTGTTATTTTTAGGTTAATTCTATATTCTAAAGTATTGAGACTAATTTGAGAGGGTTCATTATCACAAAGATTCTTTTTACGGAGTGTGCGCTCACATCCGAACTGATCCTGCGCGCATACCGATACAGATACAGGAGGAAATAACTTAACTTAGAACATTAAATGTGATTTTGTTTTGTTTTCGCGGGATTTCTTGAGATTTAATGTCATTACGTGGGCCCATACTTTTGAATTCTTGGCATATAATATGAATGTTGTGGTATATTGTGGACCCTCCCGCATTGGGACATGACACAGGTACCGTTGACTTAAGTGGTGTTCTGTGTGGGTTCCAATTTGGAGTTCAATATTTTAAGGGCCAAATTTAGGATTTTATGGGCCCATACCTTTGAACTCTGGGCATATAATATGAATATTGGGGGCATGTCTCTAATCCGAAGGTTCACTATCCAGAATGTCCACTATTCCGAAATTTCTCTGAATGTTCGCTATTCCGAAGGTTCACCAATTAGAAGGTTCGTTATTCCGAAGGTTCTGTATTCCGAAGGTTTTTTGTTATTTTAATTCTATATTCTAAAGTATTGGGAGGGTTCATTATCACGAAGATTCTTTTTATGAAGGAAATAACTTAAAACATTAAATGTGATTTTGTTTTGTTTTCGCGGGTTTTCTTGAGTTTAATGTCATTACGTATGACTTTATTTCTCATTAAATATTCACGCCAAGCAGCCCACACAATTGCTATGTTTCCATGCGATTTAATGTCACTACGTGTGACCTAATATCTCAATAATCTGAGGCAAGAGTACGCCTGCTAAAGGCGAATTATAACAGTGGGGCTATAACGCTCAATGAATACTGGGAACTATAACAAACTGCGCAGCAGAATATCGCTGATTAAACGAGTATGAGATGAGCCTAACTGCAATTGTGACTTTGTTTAAAGGCCCACTTAATTTTCGAGTCATTCATTTTTGTTATAGTATATACGGTTTTAATAACAATTTATGCCATACAATTTGAATAAATTACTATAATTCATCACCATTTGAAACGCAGAATCCTTCTATCTCCTAGTTTGAAACACCTTTAAAATACCGCGACAAGTCGTGCGTCGTATATCTAGCAATTAGCAACTAACATGTCCTCTTCGGCTTTCCATAGATT
This sequence comes from Siphonodentalium dalli, assembly GCA_032622095.1. Classification (NCBI taxonomy): domain Eukaryota; kingdom Metazoa; phylum Mollusca; class Scaphopoda; order Gadilida; family Siphonodentaliidae; genus Siphonodentalium; species Siphonodentalium dalli. Next base: position 100,878,068 of record CP136069.1, on the reverse strand, counting down.
TCAACGTAATTTGATACTTATGGGTATTTGTGTCCGGGAAGTGTTTTGGACGGGTCAAATCGTGAGCCCGACCTGACCTTTAAAACTGGCAATGCAAGGTCAATTTGGGTAAAACGGACAAATTTCGGCGAAATTTGATACCTAGGGATACTTTTGTCCGGGGAGTGTTTTGAACGGGTCAAATCGTGACATCGGCGTGACCTTGACCTTCAATGTGGTCAATCAAAGGTCAAATCGGGTAAAACGGATGGATTTCGACGAAATTTGATACCTATGGGTACTTTTGTCGGGGGAGTGTTTTGGACGGGTCAAATCATGACTCCGACCTTACCTTGACCTTCAAAATTGTTAATTAAAGGTCAAGTGGGGTAAAACGGACGGATTTCGACGAAATTTGATACCTAGTGGTACTTTTCTCCGGGTGGGGGTGTTTTGGACGGGTCAAATCATGACCCTGACCTGACCTTGACTTTCGAAATAGTCAATTGAAGGTCAAATCGCGCCTTTCGCCGGAAATCAGATGGGAAACATCCCGGACGAAGTCGGGCCCATCAGCTTGTGTAATAAAGAAGACAGTTTGAAGAAAGTAATGTATAACACGAGAAACGGGAAAACTTGAAATATAGAAGTATGCAAATTTCCCAGATAAAATTTGAAAGCTAGTTTATAGAATAATTGTATTATAATTTATATTTATGGCTAATAACATGATCTTGGTGGCGTTACCATTTCTGACTATGGTTTTCTTGATTTCAATGGCCCTGGTGCCTGATTCCTCCTCGTTGGTGTGGGTAGATAGGAGGGTTTTTATACTCTGAACAGAACACATAATACAATACGTGGAATGGTATAAGGAACAAAACGAAATTTACCTCAATTTAATATCTCATATAGTTTTTCCCCAATCATGTAACTATAAACTTAGGAGTAATTTGCGAAAATTGTTCACCCTCCTGTGGCCATTTTGGATTAAGAGATGTGCGTCTAAGACGATTCTTGTTAACATTCAAAGTTCTACTTTAGTTGTGTCCAGGTACATACAACAATAAGTCCTGAGAACTCTCGGGTTCCATATTCCATAACAGGTAAACCACACTACCAGACTATATAATTATAAACAAAAATACGTAAAAAACAGCCACTTTGTGTCTTTACTGGCATCATTAACACCAGAAAAGTACGAGGAATACACCACATGTAATACAGCGAATGGTTTACCCACAATCTTCATATAACTGGACATAGGGTAATATCGCGAAATGTACCGACTGTTGCGGGTGATCGCAATGGCGGCCATTTTGTTTTCTCCCTAAGTTGCCGACTGCAGATTGTTTTGTCAGATGATATTGAAGGATTAGTTACAATCATATAAACGTCATAATGTTCAAATATTTGTGACATATTATGATTGGTTTTGAGTTTTTTCTGAAAAAAATTGTTGAAAAAAAATCTTAATTTCTCAAATTCTGAGCCATGTTCTGGCGGCCGTCTTGGATTTTAATTTACAAATTTGACACCAGTTAACGTAGAAATACATAAGGAACCAAATTCAATTCATTGCAATGTCATAACTCAGTTGGTTTTTCCACAATCGTCATATAAATGGACATAGGGTAATATCGCGAAATGTACCGACTTTTGCGGAAGATCGCACTGGCGGCCATTTTGCTGTCTCCCTGAGTTGTCGATTACAGATTGTTTTGTCAGATAATATTGAAGGATTACTTGCGGTCAAATAAACGTCATAATGTTCAAATATCTGTGACATATTATGATTGGTTTTGTGTTTTTTCTGAAAAAAAATTTGAAAAAAAAAAACGATTTTTTTCAACTTCTGTGCCATATTCTTGGATTTTGATTTTCAAATTTGCAATTCAAAATGCAATTCATTGCAATGTCATATCTCAATTAGTTTTTCCACAATCGTCATATAAATAGACACAGGGTCAAATCGCGAAATTTTGGATTACGTCATATGCGGCCAGGTTGATTTCTTGTTAAAGTGATGTGAAACGTAAATTGAACCTCACAATTGAGTTCCCTGCGTCATTCTGTGGGAAGAGTGAATAAAATAACTCAGATACACGAAATCCCCCATCCTGAAGTCAGTTTGTACACATTGAGTTCTTTTGTTAACAAAGGATGTAATTAACATAAGACTCAGGCAGTTCCTTTTGTTAGCCTTTTGTTTCCGATTACTTCTCTATTTCATATGCTTGCCACCTCGCTTATCTCTTTCATGAGCCTTAATCGCTTTTCATTGTTCACTACACGCCTTCTCGTGTTTACCTGTCAACTCACGTGCGTTCTTCTTGTTTACCTGGTTTCTCATTGGTTAAAAATTTAGACACACCTTTTTCGTATTTGCTTGCTGTAATTCTTCACTTTTGAATCGTCTCTTGATCAGAACACATCCAACAAAATTGTTTTTTGAATCGTCTTTGAATACGATTGTTCTTTCGATATTGAATCTACTTGATATAATTGAGAGCTTGAAGTTTGACCGTTTACACAAAAACATAACAATTTTCAAACTCGTAAGCGACATGACCACTTCTAATCCTCGAAGTAAAAGGGGAAAGCCACCAATAGACTACAAAGCTATGAATGAGGGAAATCTGCCACCTCTGCCACTATCGGACGAGGACGAAAATGTTAAGGAAGAGTCTAATTGGTCGGAGAACGAGGTGATTAACGAATTCGAAGGAAACGAACCCGACCACGAAGATGATGTCTTAGAGGATATCAGAAAGTTAAAGCAGGAGCTTGCGAGCGTAAAAAATGCAAATCGACAAACAGAAATTCTTCGATACAAACAACAACTTGAAGATGAACTGGAAAAGGAGAAGGAAATCAGAGACACTCAAAAGAAAAACATTAAAGGTATTAAATCGGTTAAAAAACCCAAGAACATTCAAGACTTGCGAGAGCTTGAACAATTAAACAAGCAAGTGAATTCCAAAATGAGGCGTCTGGCCCTCATCACCGATGGCAGCGATAGCGATACCTCAGTCTCTGAGGATGAAATTGACTCTGATGAACATGATAGCTATTGTGGTGAATCTCACTCAAACGTTGAATTGAATGTTAAATCAAATAAGTCTGTGAAAATAAAAAACAAAAAACGTAGATCTGGGATTAAAGCTAGAGCCAGTGACCGAGTACTATATCCACAACAATTTTCACATGCGGCTTTGCAGTTCGAGTATGTTAATTCAAATATATCATTTACAAATCTCACCTTTCAACAATTTGTGGCAGGAGAGCTCGAAGTCACGAGTCGCTCAGATATTAGCTCTGTAGAGCGCAATGGTAGATTAAATTTGCTCAAGAAAATTGCATATTATCAATCAGTCTATGAGTGGCGAGCTCTCTTAAATTTTTATGCAGATTGGTTAAGGCGCTTGGAATTGGGAATTAACACTTGGGCAGATGATCCTTCTCAAATAGAGACACCTATTTTGGCTCGATTTGTGAAGAGTAATTACAATGTCAAATTTGGTGGTAGGAATCAAACATCAAAGCTTGATGCAAGCCCGTTACGTGGAAATTCAACCGAAAGTAAGGCTTCAATTGAGTACACATGGTTTTGTTCTAGTTTTCAACGAAATAGATGTAAACTAAACGCTCCGCACAAGGCCACGGTCCAGGGACGTGAACGTTTAGTTGAACATGTGTGTGCCACTTGTTGGCGAGAGAAAAGTGAGAAATTGGGTCACCCAGAATGCTCTCCAGCCTGCCCCTATGCTGTTCAACAAAAATGACTAACCGACAACATTGGAAAATTAAAGGCCTGTTTTCCCCCCACAAATGCATATTTTGAGTATTTTCACGGACTGTCTCAAAATTCCAAATTTCATCTTTTGATGTAGGTACCCACCTCGAAAATACTGTCCGGTTAGTCCCGAAAAATTTAATCATTAGTTGTAAAAAATCTGTCCGCTTAGTCGTGATTTTGCTGAGGTCTGCCATCTTCAATTTCTGGTCGAAAAAGCAATTTTGCCGCAGATGATGGGCGTTTCATTTGACTTTTGCGTGGCCACAATGGTTCTGGGTGTTCATAATGTTGTATATGTCTCCTGGTACAACATAACATCCAGGCGGTGACTTATATTATATAACTGAACTGTAACCTGTAACTGAAATCCAACTACGAAGTACATGTTTGGTAAACATATAACTTTTGATGTATGTCATATTGTTAACTCTCGGAAGGCCGACATAAAAAATGATTTACATCCATCTTTTTTCAGAAAAATGCAGCGGTGTGCCGATTTTTACCCTTTATATTTGATTATACACTCGCAACGAGTTGTGGCCCACAACTTGTGGGGTTATACAGGAGGCAGCTTGTTCGTCCTTTCGTGGATGCAATTTTCCGAGTTTTTATTGCTAAGTTTTGCGGTCATTTGTTTTTTTGGCTTGGCATATATATATTTAGTACCATGGGAACATGCGAACATATATGATTATGAAATATGTCAGACCTTTTTGTTTGGAGTTATGACATTTTACGACTAGAAAATTATTGTTTTCAATATTCATAAATGGTTAAAACAATAATGTGGAGGGGACTAAAATATACAGTCGGAGGGGTGTACAGCTATATCTGTTACTAATATTAGCTTAAGTTCAAGTCCACTAAGCGATATTATTTTATAATTCCAGGTGCTACTGACGATAGGATCGCATGCCTGCCTTCATATATGTAACCACTGTGCGGCAAAGGCTTGCGGCTTCGCTGAGGCAATCGACGATGGGATTTTACAACACCCGAATGAATTATTTATAATAAAATACTATACAATACTATACTATACAATACTATACGAAATATTGGTACTCTCGGTTGATATAAAGAATAGAAACATCACCAGGAAAACTCCAGTGTTCTTTCGAGTTGTTGTATTTTTAATCCCACCTTGGCTGTCCATTAATGTAGAAGTGTTGTGTTTCCTACATGTATATAGCGGGTAAAATTCAAATCTATAGCGTACAACTGAATGTGGAACCAGATGCAAGTTACTTTTGTAAATATATAGGCACGTGATTTTTGTCCTGTTGTATTCAAATCGCGCCATAATTAATTGTTTCCACATTGATTCACACACTGGATAATTTGGTTGGGAAGTTTTTAACGCAAATGGTCGCTTATATATTCAAATTTAAGCGGACAGAAGACATGCATACAGACCCTACTCGTTCATATATATATAGACAAAACATTAACTGTATGGGAGGTCAAATTCACATTTAATAATGAATTGCGCTTAAGCGCATATACCACACATCGCGCTGAAGCACACATATGTCATTTGCGCATAATTGAAATGAATTGCGCTTAAGTGCAATTAATTCCGATTAAGCGCTATGAGTTGCTTGAGAGTAAGTGTAACTACCCATATAACCTAACTATTAGCATGACCGGGTGTATCTGCATTTGGCTAATTTAAACTAAAGGTCCTCAATCCGATCAGAAAGACCCATATTATAAAGATACAACAACAACGACAATATTTCTTCAAAATAAGCTTTAGTTATCAGAATCGATTAACTGCAAAAAATAATGCTGACCACTGTCAACTATGGTATCAAATTTCCCAAAAACGTGTGATTTATAAACATTTTGTTCAACAAAATATGGCCGTATAATTACTAAAGTATCACGAAATTTTACCGTATTACCACTTGTTTTAGAGTTATCCATCTGCATCTGCAATTTTGACCGAAACCACCCTTTTCACGGCGTGTTTCTGGGCAGCAATCAATTGAAATAACAAACTTCAATAATCGATATCTGATCACACTTGAGCTTTGATGGGTTGGTTCCTCGACTCGACTAAAACAGAAGGTAATACTGTCGCGAGTCACCCATTTTGATAAAGAATTTAGGCTAGTTCACAATCACAACTATCCAAAGCAATGAAAACAAGGAGGTGATATGTCAATATGAGTTCAGGTTTAGTTATAGATTCACCTATTTATTCACCAGGAGTACATAGTTACACACAGTATAACCATGAATTGCGCTTAATCGCAAATAATTATGCTTAAGTGCTATTGCTTAACTGCAATTAATTATGAAATGTGAATTTGGCCTCTGATAGAAATGGAAATAAACATCTGCATATTTGATTGCTATAATATGTAATATTAGCGAAAATTCTCCGAAATATGGGTGGGTGCCTGTTGTTTAAAACATAAAAATAAAGGGGTGTATATATACCCGAAAAATGTAGTTAAAACTTTATACAATCGTAATCAAAACTCGGGTGGTGAGTCCCGAAAGTGGCCATAATGAAAAAGAACAGCCATGGGTCACGATTTGTTTTTTCTGAAATTAATCGAATTTTAATTGTTTTAAGTATCAAATTTCACGCTATATACTGGCTGAAATATCAAACTATTGGAAAATACATCTACACCTCCCACCATCAAAACAATCCTGTTGCTACGGCCTTGGTCATGGAGGGCATTGTTATATTCTTGTTCTAACAATATTTCCATAAATGATTCTTTGGTTAATGACCTTACACGATCTGAACGAATATATGAGAGCAAATTGCAAACTGTACTCGGTAACTAAACTTGATCAGTATACTATAGTTGCAACAGAAAAGCAGTTGCCCCAAAACGTGCCACTGTTAACGAAAGGCAGCCAATCAACTAATCCATTTCGACTCTTGATTGAACAACAAAAACTGTCCGCCGGGTCTGGTGGATTGCAACTAGATTCCGGGGTGTACAGGACTAACCGGACAGTATTTTCGAGGTGGGTACCTGCATCAAAAGATGAAATTTGGAATTTTGAGACAGTCCGTGAAAATACTCAAAATATGCATTCGTGGGGGGAAAACAGGCCTTTCGACCGGTATATAGGTTGTTGCGACAGCTGTCTGCGATGAATGTGAAAAGTATTATTTTCTGGGATATTTTGGGGAAGAAATCGTCTCGCGGCGATGATTAAATGACATTTTTTCCGCGATCGAACAATGGCAACTGACTTAAATTGATCGTCGGTGTCCGAGCATTAGCGAAGAAATATTTACTCACCTTCAGTTGGTCAGATATGCTATCCAAGCGTTTATTTTCCCAAAAAACCGTCAAAAAATGTCAACAAATATTTGTCGACAGATATTTCTCCACCTCGAAATCTACGACTTCCGGTTTTGGTTCGTGTCCGTTGATCCACTGTGATAATTGACATAATACACAGATGACATAAATATACAACATATAAGAGTTAATTTTGGAAATGAGGATCAGACAACAAGCCCGAGGGCTTATAGAAAAATGTGTTTAGAGATAGAACCCTTTTGCTTACGAAACCATCGTCTCGCTTCCGGATCAGAGTGCACATGGAGATAGAACTCTCTATAGCCTGAATTTTTCCTCCATTTTATGTAGGCCTATGTGGTTAAATTCGACAGCATGCAGTTAATAAAGAAATATGTTGTATTTTCTCTCGCGGTTTGTGAGGGGATTGTGTTAGAGTATATGAGCGAGTGGTCACTATTCTTTGCCATTTTGGGAAACGAATGGTTGTCTCTTTCAATTTAATGGGTAAAAATGCATATATATATATATAGGCCTGAAAATGGCGTGACGCGCAGAATAACTTCTCACATTTTCCAGGTTCACAAGCATTCGCGCACCATGGAAATGAACGAAACAATAATTTCCAATCAATCGATTATTTATATTATTCTGTCTTACTGTAACATGTTTGTCAAATGTTTAAATATGTTATTATTTTGATTGGAATAAAATATGTTTACACTAAACATATAATATTATATTTCAACTGTAAAACCTCAAAAGAATAGGAACAAAAAGAGGTTTGGAACTATGTCTCGCGCACAGTATCAGACAAGCCTGGGAAAAGGTTAGGTGCACTCTAAACTAGTATTTATAATTTTCCGAAGAAGGAGCGAATATTTTCGGTAGATACACGTAACAGAATTTCCCTAATAACCAATTTCACCAAAAATAAAAACATGAAAGCCAGACTGGATCCATCCTTTGGATTTTCGAAGGAACAACTCAGTTAATAACTAACGTTGAGGTCTTTTGATAATGCTTTGGTTCACCATCTGGTAGACTGCTGGTCGCATTGATTTGTTCTCCAACAACACAATATTCTAAAGATGGTTTCTCGGTTATAGATATTACCGTGGACGGGTACATGAGACATCTATATATAGTTCCATGCCCACAAAATATGATCGATCAACACACGAAAAAGGTCCGAAACATAATACATATACATGTATACGTGTATACATACGTGTGATCTGAGATATTCTCGCTACACCAATTCAAATCAGAAAACAACTGCGCTTCCGCATTGAAATAGGAAAAAACAGACACAAGTCTGGCGAACTGTCATCTCCATTATAAAACACAACAACCGATCGAACTACATAAATTTTGTTCAACTTCATGTCGCTGCAATTCGATGTCTAAACTACGACGGGACTGACCTTACCTGTAGTATCTTAAGATGGAAGTTGAACAAATTTGATGTGCAACTTTTCGACTGATAAAAATAACGAACATAATATCCTCTATCGAGGAGAAGTGGAAAATCGAATGACGAATTTAAACTTAGAAAGAACCACATGTATGTGTGGCTATGCGCGAAACAATACATGTAGTTCGTACTTCGGATCACATTCATACATGAATTCATACATTCCGCCGACCTCTGATGTTTCCCGTGTTTTAATTGCCATCAGTGACAAAACTGACAATCACCTTGCAGTAAAAACAACTCACAGATGTGCAATTAACAAGGAGACAGAGTACGCCGTATATAGTTAATTAACACCTTTGCAGTATGGCTAATCTTGTGTTCGTTGTTTAGTAGTTTTGTATTCAAATAATGCTAATAACTCAAAAAATAAGTGATCAAAGTTGGAAATAACACCACATACACATAGAGTGGACCCACACGCACCCACAAACCAAATTTCACCCTTCTATTCCGCTTTTTGGACCTGTGTTCGTTTATGTTCGTTGTTTAGTAGGACCCATCGAATCTCCTTCCTGATATTGACATCGAATCGAATCTCGAATTGAATCAGCTAGTGATTGACATTGTTAACCAGTGTGAGTTTCGGTGTCTCATGACAAAAAACTGCAAAATTCACTACCGGTAGATATTATATAAAAATGTTAATCTCCTTAAAGTGGATATGTCCTTATTTTTTCAGTTATCCCCCATGGGAATCGATTACAATTGGTTTGGTATAGAATTACTTCCCTTTGTCGAGTTATTTTGTACGCATGCGCACACGTTTGTTTACAGGAACACACTAAAAGTGTAAGCCGACTCCGGCGACAATTAAATTAAAGTTGCAAGCGGAGTTTCATGATTACGTTTAGTACGTTTTACTCCATTGTTTCTCAATGGATATGAATGGAATTTTCAAAGTATGTCCGTGTTTATAATCGTTTAAATTAAATTTAAACAAAATCACACATTTGATGATGTATTGAAATGTTTCGTTCTGAAGCACACTGTAAAGCGTAAGATGCCGGCTCCAAAATAACAGATGTAAGAAAATCGACATTTCGACGGTGAAAAGTCTCGTTGCGGGTGGTGAACTTCGTGGTAAAAATTGACATTTCGGCCTCAAACAGCCTCAAAGGTGAAAAAGCGCCGGCGGACGTGATATTGCATTATTTCCTTTGTTTCTCAAACGATATGAATCAAATTTGGAATTTATGTCCGTATTGGTTTATGGAATGCAAAAACTTCAACAAATTACGAATGTGTTGATTTTATCGAACTGAGCGTGTAGATATGTGTAGCCTACATGCATGTTATCGGATTAACCAGGATTAACTAGAACAATAATTGGCAACGCTGTTACGCTGGGCTATAATGGCGGGAACCTTTAAGTTTTAATAAGGCAAATGTATGTTAATAATAACTCTATTTAATAATAATGCATATAATAAAAATACATATAATACATAAACATTAAATAATAAACAAAAAGGTATAGGGGAGACCGGGGCATGTTGGAACGTGGGGTATATTGAAACACCTCTCTAAAACAGCATCTACAATTTCCACTTATTTTGTGGAAAACACTCTTGCATATATGCACATATAACGCAAAAACATTCTGACTATTCTCGGAATGGTGTAAGAGATATGCATAAAAATATCTTTGGGGGGGGGGGGGGGGGTATCAATTAATTTTTTCGATTTTCATGTTTTATCATTGTTCAAGATAAAATTTCGGGACGTAAAGGTTGTAAATTATGTCAGTTGATCCAGTTTCATTTCATTTCAGTCATAAATAAAACAAAATACTGATTAATTAGTGTCTTTCCAAGATCGTGTACCATCAGACCCTTTTTCCACGTCGGGGGCATGTTGGAACATCCCATTGTGTCCCCATAGTGCGACTTACGGGAAAACCCCATAAAATTTGGCATTGAGCTAGTATAATTAACCATTATGGAACAATTCAGAAGGAATTATGGATGAATTCATCTCAGTTGCTTGCAACCATGTCCTAAATATGATTTCAATATGTTTTCGTTGATGAATAATTATTTGTGTGGCAAATGGGGAGGTTTGTATAGATAGCATGCACTAAAAAACCCTCAAAATTTTGCCCTGCTACGCCCCTCTCGTGTGTGAAACGACGTTTTCATTGGATGTGTTGCGTTTTCCAATGATGACGATTTCTCGTACATACTTTATGCCTCGGACTCAGCTATTATGTTTTATACTAGCAATTTAATATAGTTCTTGGAATATATTAGTAGTTTTACCTTGAACTTTGCATTGATTTCATATGTGTTCCTTACATGATCAGTGTTCTGACTTACCCCAGTCGATGTTCCAATTTGCCCCTGGTTTCAAACAATTTAACCCGGGGCATGCTGGAACGAATTTATTTTTTCTATGTAAAAGCGAAATGGATCATATATAATGAAATGCCATATTTAAAGTCTTTGATATACTTTATAATAATAGTTGAAAAAAGGAAGGGGCCCATGCTCACATTTTCCTGTATGTGTGATTGAATATAAAACGTTCCAACATGCCCCGCTCTCCCATACATTTGCGACTGCTCATGTTTTGTGTTGTATGGTACGTCGTATAATTAATGAACTCCTCTTGTAACGGACGATTCCGCCGGATATCCAGGAATTCAACGGCCACAAACTTCGAGATTCATATCGCGAAAATATAATAAACGATAATTAAGGGTGCCCTGGACATTGGGTGATTTCTCCATGTGTCATAGGTAATAATCAATGATGGACACCTTTTAGACAGTCTTTTCGATGACAAATTGTCTGCATCATTCGAAATACAACTTGGACAATTATATTATAACAACACAATGCATATGCCGCAAGTATAACATATACCAATTCCCTTTATTCCGGCTTATCCATTTGCTATAGCTTTCTTATAGTGTACTTTTGCATCAACGTGTAGTACAAGACAAGTTTTAGACAACGAATAAGAATTATGATCAGCAAATGGGCCATTCTCCGGAAAAGTGCGAAACAGGACCGGCCTACCATACTCGTCCAAAACAAACTCTTACAGATCACGCTAAATTTAATTTCCCCATAAATTAGAAGTGTATCAAAATCTAAGAAAGCATCCTCTATGGCGGCCACCATTTTGTGAATTAGTAAACGGACATACGAAAAATTCAATAAGAGTCCCCAGTATAGTATATTGTATTGTTTTGTAATGACTATATAGAAGAACATTTCCGATCAGACAGGAGTTTCACCATTCAGAAATCTTATCAATTGGTGCCATAATAGATGATGACTTAAGTGTCAGATGCATGTTTTGCCTAAATTTCCTGGTATATGTCTAAATGTATTTGCTAAAAATCTGTCAGGAATTTCTTTCGGAAATTTGGTATAAGCGATTATTGTGACACAATGGCTGCGGACACACGTATCACAGTAGCGATGGCATAGTAGGTGTGACAATTTATTATGGTGGAGTTTGGTGACAATTGGTCGTCACAATTAATATGCCATATAGCTGGCCATGTCGCCCGCTGCATATTCGCACAATGAGTCTACCAAAGTTCGTTATGATCAGCCTTTTTCTTGTTTTGGTCCTTGTATATATTGTTCGCTTTGTTTATTCCAGATACTTTCTCTCAGCTACATTTCTCCCAACAATTCCGACACAGCTTCATCGGCCCACATGATAATGTTAGCGGAATTATGCGTAGAACTAAACGTCGCAAAATTAAAAATGCAATTGGGGAACTGTCTTAATACGCATGAAATTAATATAAGTAGATAAACATGCAGTGAGATCATGTCAATAAAATACTACGTGCATGATATGTAAGTGAATGAGGGATTGCCACGGTCAAACACAATTCTGGACGATCGATCGTGCAATTATATTATATCGTAGATAATACAATGTAGCAAAACGTAATGAGTAGAGATCAACCTTGGTGAAACGCAATGGGTTAATTGGTCGAGTCGACTCATTGTGCGGAAACTCAGCGGGCAACATGGCGAGCTATAATATGGCACATAATTATGACGATCAATTGTCACCAAACTCCACCATAATAAATTGTCACACCTACTATATGGCATCGCTACTGTAATACGGGTGTCCGCAGCCAATATGTAAGAACTATCGACCCATTGGATAGTATAACATCATTTACTTCACTTTTATGACAAATATTTAAAATTTCACTGTTTTCCGGTTCCAAGAACCTCTGTAAAATAGATTGTTTTCAAACGTACAGTTCATATATCCATGATATCCAGTCTGATATATATCCAGACTCCGTCTCATTACTTTCATCTATATATTGATTGAAATGAAACACGGTCTGAGTTTTGTTAGACAGCATGATATCATAACATAACACAAATATGTCGGCAACAAGTCGCAATAAATTTTAGCCCAAGTTACGTAATATGAAATATAATTTGAAGTTTTCACGCGTTGCAAGCTGTCTGTTCACAGTTTATGTATGTACGCGGTATTAGGTTGTTACTCGTCGAAATGATATCTGATGTTCCAAAGTTCCGAATCAAGTCTTTCTTTGAAGGTTTTCAGGTCTTCCGAATCTACCACGAACTGTGATAAATCGCTCCAATGAAGCACCACTCAGTCTGCAAAGAAGTGCAAATGGGTGTCTTTGTTGCATCTATTGGGGTGTAATTTGTGAGTGTGGTCCCTCATTCCCGAATCGTATACCATCTGGAACATAGACATATCTGAAGATCGTGAGAATGATGAGAGGAGACTTAATTTTTCTTGATTCGTGACATTTAATAATTATTTACAATTAGAAAGGCAACTACCCATAAAGAATTTTCTATATTCGAGAATGTTCATGTCACGAATGTTGATAAATGAAACATTGTTCAGAGATAAGGGCTGGTTCGTGTGTTGATAACTAAATTAAAGCTGACCACCATATCTCTTAACACTGCGGCCTAATTCCAGTTGACCGCTCCCTGCTTGATGGGACCACAGTTGTTCCCATTGGGCTGTAGTACTTGTAACTGCTTTATTCTTCATTATAATATATGGGTGTATGATTCTATATTATGTTATTAAAATCTAACTCAACATTATGATACAAATGAAGACTCCTTGCATAGAGCCAATGCAATATTAAGCTATGTTGTGTGAAATAATTTCACTGAAATTACTATTATTCGAGCAGTTCTTGGTACCCAAATGGACAAAAACAAAAATTATATTTCCAACCTCTCAAATGTATTAAAATCCATTGTTTTTATCGTCTCTTAATAATTTCTCAGATTATATATACAATGAAGATGATGATAAGTGAAATTCAAGATTTTCGCCAGATAGATCCAGAGAAATTCTTTGTTGAAAATATCTTACCATTTTGGGCTAGATTTATGCAACCGTGCGTTTCCCCTTAACCACCACACGGTCACAAACTTCCGCACAGATGCGCCACTAAGGATTGTAGTTGATGGTAAAAAGAATCAATCTCACAATTTAGAAGTCTTCAGTAACTGTTCCAATGGTTTCACCTTGTTTGCTCTGATAGTTGATTGTATATATCACATATTAATTTGGCTTTTTAATTCTAATATTTGGAATGGAGTAGCATAGCGTCATACATTAATCTAAAATTGGTGAGCAGCATTTGCCTCTCTTCGCGGGCAGGTATTCATTCACAAGTATTACATGGCTCTGATACAATCGCAACTTCTCGGATTATCGTTCTAGCAGAAATAGTATATTTGCGTATACGGAAATCACCGAGGTTTGCCGATTGCATGGGCTCTGATGTTGAATCAATCAATTAGCGCTCAGTGACTAAATGTCACCAATGGCTCCGATGACGACATGTTGACCATACACTATACAGAGACAAGGGCATATCTTAAATTCATTTCTAATTAACCCATTTTCATTGATTAAGATTCATACTATGTGGAACTATGCAATTTCAGCAATGTGACACTTAAATATGACACTTCCATGTTTTCTGGACAAACACAAATTACTCTACAAATTACTCACAATATCATGGCATTTATAAAAGTGTTTAGTTGCACCACGCTGACTTACTCTGAGTTACTCTGAAACTACAGTTTGATGAAATGTTATTTATGTAGTCATAACAATAATATAAAATATACCACTGCGATATACCGTTTTCTTGATTTTCGTATGGCAGTTCAGTAAGTGTTAAAATTAAAATCGGCCACCATGTTGGATGCCATCTTGGATTTTGATACTCTTAATTATAACAGTGCATATGGATGGAAATTCGCATCTGACACTTCTTATGTGTGATTGATATTAAATAAAACCAAATACGTCGCATTATTCACCATTATTGGTTCCTATTGCCAGTGATGGCTTTATTTTGAATTGTATGGCACTGGGGAGGCCGGTTATATTTTTGCCTATTATCTCAACATTTGTGGGTATATTTATTGTAATAAGGTTTACATTTTTAGGTAGGAAATGCTCCACCCCCAAACGATAACATATGGGTGCTACGTCCAACGATCTATTTTTTGTGCCGAGTTGACGAGTGACAGTTTGTCGGAATAGTCATGATTCTGTTATTTGCGAAAACTCACAAATAGTCTTACCACACATAGCTTCCGCCAATTCAGATAAGGCCACGAATCATTTTCGTAAATGATATATAGATTTACCTTCCATAAAACGTTGGTTACACATTTTTCTACCAATGTACATGCTTGGGTATCTCGAAAACTAAGGCCCAATTTGGATTTGACCGCTCACAATATACACAGCGCATTTGCAAAATTGGCTGCAAAAAGCGCCGCAAGTCAAACACCGACAAGGCCCTCTTTTCCCCACTCCTCCTTGCACATATTCTTGCACTTCGTGAACTTGCAACGATAGGATCATGCTGGAATGACGAGCCAAACACTTTTTTGCCCATCGCTTTCTTCTTCCATTTAGAGATATAGTAGATGAATCAACAGGTTCTATGTCTGCAGTGCTATAGGATCTATAGGTTACAGTGAAGTAATTATTTCCCATAGGCCTCAGTGTTAACATATAATGGCCTGCAGCCCTGACTATCCACGAATTGTGATAAATGAGTACATGGTCACCGGAATTGGCATCTGCGCAAAGTTTCTGCGTGAAAAAAATCATATCGTTGAGCATGGAATGTAGCTTTAAATTTGGGATTTATAATCGAGAGTCAGAATTGCATGAAAAAAATATTGACATTTTTCACCTCACACCAAAAAAACAAAATCTAGGAACGACGTGCTTTACAGTGTGCCAATGTTTTGTTTGGAGTCTGAAATTTCAAGAGGAGTGATTGCATGTATTTTATATGTTTAAATATCGAAACTACTATTAACCAACCAGAGCCCAGAATTTTTTTAATTCTCTCCTGCATCTTGGTCCAAAATCCGTTGGAGGGCGCACCAATCGAATTACTTCACTGTAACCTAAAGTGACAACAACGTCAATGACATGCCATCTGAAAATGACACAAATCGGTCACTGGACTCTTCACATTTGAAAATAAAATACAAAATCTCTATCCATGACTTTGTTTTCGTCTTATTAACCCTTTCCTGACCCCACCCCTGTTTACAATTGCAACACAAAATATCTTAAAATGAACACGAAAAGTCACCATGTGAGGTCCATGTCGATAAAGTAAACGATGGTAGCATATATACCCATCATTGGTGTGAAAGATGACCGATTTCTCTCTGAGAAATATGGACGATGGTTCGCCTGATAAACATGGACACGCTGGAGCTTGAATTGGGCGCACTTGACAAATTCTGAGTCCTGGTAAACGAAATTTTTGACAAAAACTGAAGTTTTGAGTGCAGCAGAATGATTATGTGCCTACATGTATGTGCATGGAAACAGCCACATCACTCAAACACACCACCGTGTTACACTTTTTGTCGACAAGCCACCTCAAGCAGACTAATTGGCTGCCATTTAACCCTGCACTTGTCATGATTTACATCAAATTTTAGAGACCTGCCACAGATAGCGATGTAGTTTGCTCTCATGGCTAGTCGAAAAGCCTTTATTTCAGTTGTGTACTGACCCTCGATGTTCAGTGCGTGATTTGTTACCATGACATTCATTAAAGGTACACATATGGGTTCATAACGGACAACAAAGGGAGATTTTCGAGGTGAAAATTTGAAGCAAAAATTGTCCCAGATGGGTTAATATTGGCTTCTCATTGATTACCACCGACTCAAATAATATAATATGCCACGTGCTACAAGTTCCCTAATTGTTTGTTGGTCAGTGTTTATAGGAAACCCACCACTGGGCCCAAATGAGAAAAAGGATAATTTTTGTGCTTTAGGTTACAGTGAAGTAATTATTTCCCATAGGCCTCAGTGTTAACATATAATGGCCTGCAGCCCTGACTATCCACGAATTGTGATAAATGAGTACATGGTCACCGGAATTGGCATCTGCGCAAAGTTTCTGCATGAAAAAAATCATATCGTTGAGCATGGAATGTAGCTTTAAATTTGGGATTTATAATCGAGAGTCAGAATTGCATGAAAAAAATATTGACATTTTTCACCTCACACCAAAAAAACAAAATCTAGGAACGACGTGCTTTACAGTGTGCCAATGTTTTGTTTGGAGTCTGAAATTTCAAGAGGAGTGATTGCATGTATTTTATATGTTTAAATATCGAAACTACTATTAACCAACCAGAGCCCAGAATATTTTTAATTCTCTCCTGCATCTTGGTCCAAAATCCGTTGGAGGGCGCACCAATCGAATTACTTCACTGTAACCTAAAGTGACAACAACGTCAATGACATGCCATCTGAAAATGACACAAATCGGTCACTGGACTCTTCACATTTGAAAATAAAATACAAAATCTCTATCCATGACTTTGTTTTCGTCTTATTAACCCTTTCCTGACCCCACCCCTGTTTACAATTGCAACACAAAATATCTTAAAATGAACACGAAAAGTCACCATGTGAGGTCCATGTCGATAAAGTAAACGATGGTAGCATATATACCCATCATTGGTGTGAAAGATGACCGATTTCTCTCTGAGAATATGGACGATGGTTCGCCTGATAAACATGGACACGCTGGAGCTTGAATTGGGCGCACTTGACAAATTCTGAGTCCTGGTAAACGAAATTTTTGACAAAAACTGAAGTTTTGAGTGCAGCAGAATGATTATGTGCCTACATGTATGTGCATGGAAACAGCCACATCACTCAAACACACCACCGTGTTACACTTTTTGTCGACAAGCCACCTCAAGCAGACTAATTGGCTGCCATTTAACCCTGCACTTGTCATGATTTACATCAAATTTTAGAGACCTGCCACAGATAGCGATGTAGTTTGCTCTCATGGCTAGTCGAAAAGCCTTTATTTCAGTTGTGTACTGACCCTCGATGTTCAGTGCGTGATTTGTTACCATGACATTCATTAAAGGTACACATATGGGTTCATAACGGACAACAAAGGGAGATTTTCGAGGTGAAAATTTGAAGCAAAAATTGTCCCAGATGGGTTAATATTGGCTTCTCATTGATTACCACCGACTCAAATAATATAATATGCCACGTGCTACAAGTTCCCTAATTGTTTGTTGGTCAGTGCTTATAGGAAACCCACCACTGGGCCCAAATGAGAAAAAGGATAATTTTTGTGCTTTAGGTTACAGTGAAGTAATTATTTCCCATAGGCCTCAGTGTTAACATATAATGGCCTGCAGCCCTGACTATCCACGAATTGTGATAAATGAGTACATGGTCACCGGAATTGGCATCTGCGCAAAGTTTCTGCATGAAAAAAATCATATCGTTGAGCATGGAATGTAGCTTTAAATTTGGGATTTATAATCGAGAGTCAGAATTGCATGAAAAAAATATTGACATTTTTCACCTCACACCAAAAAAACAAAATCTAGGAACGACGTGCTTTACAGTGTGCCAATGTTTTGTTTGGAGTCTGAAATTTCAAGAGGAGTGATTGCATGTATTTTATATGTTTAAATATCGAAACTACTATTAACCAACCAGAGCCCAGAATATTTTTAATTCTCTCCTGCATCTTGGTCCAAAATCCGTTGGAGGGCGCACCAATCGAATTACTTCACTGTAACCTAAAGGCTTCTCCAGCCATGCAATAATACTGTCGCAGGAATTAATGCGAGGTAATGTTTCTATTTATAGATATAAGCCGACTGCCGTTATAGAATTCGGCGGATAGTTATAACATAGCCAAATTATGACATATCCACTTTAAGCATCCGTTGGAACTTTTTTTTAGGAAAATCATGACATAGGCAAGTCACTCTCAGTCTCATGAGGGTTTGGGATATGTTTCATTGAATTTATATATATGGCTGTGTCATGGCAAACATGACACAAGAAGTGACAGTAAGACACTTAAAGACAGTTCAATCAACGTATCACAAACCCCATGGAATGTAAGTCACTTGTCTACATTATTTAATGAAGATAATAAAGACTTGACACAAGTGGACTTTCCTGTTAAACTATTCACCCCACAATAGATCAAACACCTACATCACATATTCACAGTAGTCTTCACGGAGGGGGGTCCCAGAAAACAGGCACAAGTTACAAGTGCTAAATGTTATCAACAAGATTCAACCGATCAAAACTTGGTGTAACGCACTTGATTTCCCGTAATTTAGGTAATTTATAGGAATTCTGCCGGCAGTGTCGCAGATAACTGGTCGCACATGATGACTGGACAGTCCGATTGTTCTAAGGTTTCTCACCGTTTCTGTTCATTCCAATCTATGTTTTGTCACTCATTGAATTTTATTCATATAATCTGAATTGGATATCTGATGTTCTAAACATGAAAGTGTCAATGACACTGTTGCTCAACTTGGAAAGGGAATAATGTCATGTGTTACAGTCAATGTAGCGATTAGGAATGCGGAAAGTTGAAATTTCGAAGTAATACTAGATTATCAACATGAAGAGATATATAAAGTAAAATCCAAGATGGTTGCTGATAGCTATGTTTTTCAATGAAATTCAAAAACATTTGATAGCTTCCATCTAGTAGATCAATATCAAGATTAATATGAAGTTTGGTGATGATCGGATGAGGGAAGAGGACTGTAGGATGTTCCAAAGGATTTAGTCATGCAAAGAGTGAAATCCAAGATGGCTGCTGGCGGCCATGTTTTATGGCCGAATGACCTCAAAATGACTCGTTCCCATCTACATGTCAATATTAACATTAATGACAAATTTCATGATGATCCAACCAAAGGTACGACATGTAGCCCGTGCCAAAGGATTGGTCATGCAAAGAGTAAAATCAAAGATGGCTGCTGGTGGCCATGTTATTTGGTCGAATGACCTCAAAATGACTCGTTCGCATCTACATGTCATTGTCAACATCCGCGACAAATTTCATGATGATCCGATTAAAGATACAACATGTAGCCTGTGCCAAACGATTTACACAGGTGTCCCAAACCATCAAACATGTGTCCAAACTGAAAGCTATCCTGTGAGTGTCCATAACCATCAAATGAGTAAAACAAACCATACATAGAGCACCAATCAAGTGTGTGTCAAACCACTCAACCAGTGCCCTAAACCACACAATGGGTGTACCAAGGTAACCAAACCATCCATCGGGTGTCCGAAACCACACGAGTGGCAGGCATCCAATATGTACCCCATGCCACACAACTAGTATCCCAAGATATCGAGAGAGTATCATATGTCACACAACATACAACTGTCATCTCAATCCAATCAACTATAGTGTCCCAAACGGCCCAATCAATTACCTAAATCGTCCATGCAGTGTCCCAATGCACTGTGCACATAACCAGTGTTTAAAATCAAAAGCGAGTGTTCCCCAACCACTCAATGTGAAAAAAACACCCAATTGGTGCACCAAACCATCCAACTGAAGTCACAAATCACCTAGCGGGTGACCCAAACCATAAAACTAGCATCACAAACCATCCAATGAGTTCCATATCCATCCCACTGGACAGGTGTTACAAATCAACTACCAACTGTCATCTCAATACATCTACAATAGTGTACAAAACCCTCCATCGAGTATTTCAGACGATCAAGTGAGTTTATTAAACAATCCAATAAGTTTACCAAAACATGGTTTGATATATTTGATGGATGGTTTTGTACACAAGTTTGGGAAACTCATTAGATGTGGGACATTCAGTGGGTGGTTTGAGACAATAGTTGGATGTTTTTAGAAACTCCTGTTGGTTTGAGATAATCATCGTGTGGCTTGTGACACTCATCGGGTGATTATGGACACTCATCTGTTGGTTTGGGACACCCATTGGATGGTTTGTGGTACACACTTGTTGGTTTGAGATGCCCATTTGTGTGGTTTTGGGACACCACGTGCATGAATTGGGACACTCGATTGGGTTACATATGGCAATCGTTGGATGGTATGGAACACACATTGGACGGGTTTGGGCACTATTTGGATGGTTTGCAAATACAAAATCCTAGCACCCAGACTTGCCTTAATCTTTCCAATTGTTGGACATTTTCCAAACTTGACACCCCTCTAAAGGTTGGATCATTTCTAACTGATGGCCATGTCAGTCCAATAATTTGGGCAACATTGGTCTAAAAAAAATCCCCACTAATAAATTGTTCGAAAATCAAACTACAAGAACAATTTTAATATATTGTTGATGTCAAATTTCCAACTAATGTCGTGTCAGCTAGGTGTGAAATTTCCAGCTTTTAAATAATTTGATCAAAGTTGGGATGACACACTGTATATATGGACATGGTGAACGCCCAAATAAATGAAAAACATATTTTATTGTATATGTGCAAACGGAAAATGTGTCACATTTGAGTCGCGATGTTGAAACTTGTATATATAATAGAAAATCCAATCCGAATGATTAGACACCAATTTGCGACAAAAAGATCTCAAAACTGACAATGACCATGATGATCGTAGCTGTAGCCCGTGCCAAAGGATTTAGTCATGCAAAGAGTAAAATCCAAGATGGCTGCTGGCGGCCATGCTTTTTGGCATAATGACCCCAAAATTACTCGTTCCCATCTACATGTCAATATTAACATCCATGGCAAATTTCATGATGATCAGACGAACAGTACGACCTGTAGCCCGTGCTAATGGATTGAATTTTGAAATCCAAGATGGCGCCTGGCGGCCATGTTTTTTTCCGAATGACCCTAAAATGAATCGTTCCGGTCTAAATGTTGATGTCAACAGCTATGACAAATTTCATAATGATCCGACCTGTAGCCTGTATTGTTGACGACTCACACACACATGTAAACACACACGGACGATGGATATCAAGCCATGGCAATAGCTCAAACTTTACAAAGTAAAGTTGAGCTAAAAAAAACTTGGATCAAACCCATATTTTAACTCGATCTGTATTTTGGGCTGAGAAACAAATATACAAAATTTGGTTCCAATCGAATAAAAAAATGTTTGAGTTATCGCACCATGCGTAAAGTGTCTACTGACAGACGGACGCATGACAAGTGGTCAATCCGGATGTTGACAATATATGTGTACCATACTATGGTATGGGTACACATAAAAATCAAAATAAATCAATCAATAGGGGCAAAGAGTGTGTCAAAATAAACCAATATAAAATGAGACATGGTATCAGATGAAAGTATCAGGAATGTTGAGACGTGTTAATCTTTAACTACAGAAATCCATGCAAATGAATGAGGAGAAACCTGGAGATATAACAGAAGAATGATTAATTGAAAATTATAATGAGAACATCCCTACAAATGAATAATTTACTATTTCAATTAAAACTTTTAGAACTGAATGGGCGAGTCCATTGAATAATGAATGGGTTACAGATTCACTGCTATGTGATATATATGGTGGCTAAAAATAACTAATTCAATAAGACAACATTAAACCTAGTCTCTCAGAAAACTCTCTACTGCAGTTAAGCTGGTATTACTGGTAGTTAATTATAATCTACCTGGGTTATCAAAAACTCAAATCTGTTCAATTCTCAGTTGAAAAAGGGTCATAACTCTGGTATAACAAATCAGATCAACCCATATCAACAGTTTAACCTGAAGTAGGAACATATGGACTGTTGGTTTAAAAACATACATGTTGGAAAATCAAACCAAACTATGAGAACAATTCTAACCTATTTTTGGTGTGAACATCTAATCTACAACTAATGTAGTATCAGGCATGAAATTTTCAACTGTTTAAATTTTGATCAAAGTAGGGGGTCAAATATCCACCCCTCTACACTCCCTCCCCATTGCCCCCACCCAGGCTGCCTAAATATTATTATACCAGTACCAAACAGCATAGAGGAGAGTTAAATCTCTTATCTCTGCCCCTATTGGAACAAATGTGAATCCCCATCTTTGAGATCGATTCATTTAGTAATATCAATATACCCCCCAATATCCAATATACCCCCAATCTTTCTTTGAAAAATCAGGGTATGATTTCACCTGGATAAGTATCAGGAATGTTGAGACGTGTTAATCTTTAACTACAGAAATCCATGCAAATGAATGAGGAGAAACCTGGAGATATAACAGAAGAATGATTAATTGAAAATTATAATGAGAACATCCCTACAAATGAATAATTTACTATTTCAATTAAAACTTTTAGAACTGAATGGGAGAGTCCATTGAATAATGAATGAGTTACAGATTCACTGCTATGTGATATATATGGTGGCTAAAAATAACTAATTCAATAAGACAACACTATAGCTAGTCTCTCAGAAAACTCTCTACTGCAGTTAAGCTGGTATTACTGGTAGTTAATTATAATCTACCTGGGTTATCAAAAACTCAAATCTGTTCAATTCTCAGTTGAAAAAGGGTCATAACTCTGGTATAACAAATCAGATCAACCCATATTCAAACTCGATCTGTATTTTGAGTTAAGAAACTCACATACCAAATTTGGTTCCTATCAGATGAAAACTGGTTGCTTTATCGAAGCATCCATGAATTCTATGTCAAAGTGCCATAACTCCATTAAAAATAATCTGATCAAACCCACATTCGAACTCGAACTGTATTTTAGGTGGAGAAACTCACATACCAAATTTGGTTCTGATCAGATAAATATTTTTTAGTTATCATAGATTCTGTGAATTCTAAGTAGAAAAAGGGCCATAACTCCGTAAAAAAAACCTAGATCAAACCCATAATCGAACTCGATCTGTATTTTGGGCTGAGAAACTCACATAGCAAATTTGGTTCCGATCAGATAGAAACTATTTCAGTTATCGCACCATGCGTAAAGTGTCTACAGACAGACGGACGGACTAACGACGAGTGGTCAATCCGGACAACGACACTATGTTTTCCATACTATGATATGGGTAAACATAAAAATGAATACATGCCTATCTTCGCCGGTAAACAGTCGGCAGTAACTTTCGCCCTTTAACGGGTTCACCGCTTAGATCACTATAAACCAGCTATGTGTAAATGACACCTCAGTTACAAATCAATGAAATATTTTTAATTTGTTACTTTTGTTTGCAATTTTTGCCGCCATTTTGGGACACTGTATGGACAAATTCTCGACCTATAGCTCATTACTATCTGATTAGGATCCGACATGATTTTTTGTGGTGCTTGTCATTACCTAAATATTTTTCCTCTGAATGGAAACAATCTGGTGAACTTTAGCGAAAATTGCCCAATTTTACTAAAACTTTGGAAGCCATGTTGTCCCTACTTTAGGAAGTGATGGCTTCATGGCTAAAATGGGCACTAGTTGTTCATATCTGACATCTAATGAGTATTCAGTATACTGGTGTGACTTTTCTTCGAAATTTAGTACAACTTTTCAAATTTGTGGGACACTGGAGGGCCCAAATTCCCAATCCTCGTGATATATGATTCACAATCATTAGACATTGATTTAAAATTTTATATGTTGGCTCAAATTGCCATTTAAACCAAATTTCTTATAAATGGAAACAATCTGGTTAAATTTAGCAAAAATTCCCAATTTTACCAATTTTCGTTTGCCATTTTGAATTTTGACAATCGAATTGTACACGAAATGACATTATAGTCTCTCATGGCAACAATAATATTTTGTTTATGGTACATTTTCCCATCTGTATAACTTTAATTTAAATGCCATTCAAGTGTACATTTCATAAGGAACGGAA
This sequence comes from Siphonodentalium dalli, assembly GCA_032622095.1. Classification (NCBI taxonomy): domain Eukaryota; kingdom Metazoa; phylum Mollusca; class Scaphopoda; order Gadilida; family Siphonodentaliidae; genus Siphonodentalium; species Siphonodentalium dalli. The sequence continues at coordinate 100,853,349 of CP136069.1, read as the reverse complement.
AATCATACATAACAAGACAGTCAATGACTGTGGGTCGCTCACCAGACTGTAAAGACCGAGAAGACGGGGACTCTGAAGACTACAAGAGTCAGTACCTGACAAAATCACTTAAGACAAGTAGTTCTAAACATGGACATAGCTGGAAGTTCTCCGATGAGCAGGGCTCTTCGCCTTGAAATTTCTACTTAATTGCACACCACTGACAAATCTCCAACCTCTTACCTTTTAAAGAAGACAACAATACCACAGTACTAAGTTCACAAAAATCTTTTGTACATCCCTCTTTGGTTGAATTTTACGACTGATACCAGTACTTCAAGCTCTCAAACGTTTGAAAATTACCAACCTGACACCCCCCATAAAGTTAAAATTTGTGGCCAATTCGGTCCAACAGTTTAACCTGAAGTAGGAACATATGGACTGTTGGTTTAAAAACATACATGTTGGAAAATCAAACCAAACTATGAGAACAATTCTAACCTATTTTTGGTGTGAACATCTAAACTTCAACTAATGTAGTATCAGGCATGAAATTTTCAACTGTTTAAATTTTGATCAAAGTAGGGGGTCAAATATCCACCCCTCTACACTCCCTCCCCATTGCCCCCACCCAGGCTGCCTAAATATTATTATACCAGTACCAAACAGCATAGAGGAGAGTTAAATCTCTTATCTCTGCCCCTATTGGAACAAATGTGAATCCCCATCTTTGAGATCGATTCATTTAGTAATATCAATATACCCCCCAATATCCAATATACCCCCAATCTTTCTTTGAAAAATCAGGGTATGATTTCACCTGGATAAGTGGTGGTTAAAAAAATAATATTGGAACAGCCAAGTCTGTATTTAGTGTGTCTGACCTTTGCAGGTGAATTTAGTGACACTATTCCGCAAGGTGGACTAGCATCACCGAATTCACCCTCTGGAGACCTCATTTCCTAAAAATGACCCCATTTGAACAAATCTGAACCCCGGTCACCCAAGGCCCCTCCATCTTATATCTATATTTGCGAATGTCTGTCTGTCTGTCTGTGACTGTGTTCTATAGAAATTCACAGGGGACCATCTAGATGATGCCAAAGGGGTCTACTAGGAGTAGCTTTTTACGAGAAAGATAATGGTCGGGGTTAGAATTTTCTAAAGTGACGCCGTTGTTGTCAGGGGCAGAAAAGGGGGAGGGCAGAAACAAAAATTGTCGCCGATTGCCACCAAACTTATATATAATCATTCCCATAATATGAGGAATCTAATGGCGTGGTTTAAATATGGCAAAAGTCGCGCCGTTCGCGTCAGGGGTGCCCGGAAGGGGGGGGGGGGCAGATTTTTTTTCTGTCGCCGATTGTCACGAAACTTACATATAATCATCCCCATGATATGAAGAATCCAACGGTGTGGTTTAAATATGTCAAAAGTGGCGTCGTTTGAGTCAGGAATGAACGGAAGAGGAGAGGGGCACCAAAATTGATAAAACTAATTTTAGCGCCGATTTCCACCAAATTGATATATATTCTTCTTCATGATACAAGGAATCTAATTGTGAGATTTAACAACGCCAAATTGTTGTTTTTGGATGAGAGATTGGCAGGGGTGGGCACTAAAATTGATAATAAGTCGCCGATTGCCACCACACTTATACAAAATCATCCCCATGGTATGAGGAGTCTAATGGTGTGGCTTTTATCTGTCAAATGTGGCCTCATTCGAGTCAGGGTTGCATTGAAAGGGACAGGGGCACCAAAATTGATGCACAATTTTTTTTAGCGCCAATTTCCACCAAATTGATACACGTTCTTATCCATGATACGAGGAATCTAATCGTGATTTAAAGACGCCATAGTGGTGCTGCTTAGGTGAGAGATGGAGAGGGGAGGGATTGGCACCAAATTTGATAAAAAAAATGTTTAGTCGCCGATTATCACCAAACTTATAAACAATCATCTCCATGATATCAGGAGTGTAATCGTGTGGTTTAAGGATGTCATAAGTTGGGCCATTCGAGTCAGTGGTGTATAGAGATGAGAGGGGCTCAAAAATTATATCTATATGTTTAGTGCCGATTTCCACCAGATTGATACATATTCTTCTCCGTGATACGAGGAATCTTATCGTGTGGTTTAGATACACCAAATTGGTGCCCTATGGGTGAGAGATATGGGGACCTTAAATTTCATACGAATTTGTATACTCGCCAATTTTCACCAATTTCATATATATGCATCACTAATCTCTAATGAGTCTTAGTGTGTACAGCTTGAGTCCGAAATAGGGACGGGAGGGTCACCAAAACTGATACAAAATATTTTTAGTACCAATTACCATCAAATTCAGACACGTTCTTCTCAAATGATACAAGAAATAAAATCGTGCTGTCTGTCTGTCTTTTTGTCTGTCTGTGTGCGTTCTATATATAACTTCACGCGGTACAATCGAGGTGGCACCAAGGCGTTCTAAGAGGGGTAACTTTTTACAAGGAAGATAATGGTGAGGGTTAAAATTTTCTAAAACGACGCTGTTGTTGGGAGGAGGGGAAATTAAAAATATATGGTGAAATAGTTTTGTCGCTGATTTCCGCCAAACGAATACATAATCACCTTCGCAACATGGCGTTGTTCGAGTCAGCGTTGCATCAACAATTGATTTAATAAACCAAATTCCAACAAATTCATACACGTTTTTCTCTAATGATATGCCATGAATTAAATAACATTTGGTGTCGTTTGCATAACGGATGGCGAGCGGATATGCACTATCATTGATAAGATTGCTATTCGCCGATATCCACATATAAGTTATATACAGTCACCAGGCCACATCCATATCATTTTAAGTAGTTGTGCGTTCACATTTCACAATCCCGACATATGGTGACACACATAAGTCACTTGAACAATTATATCTTCTTAACAGTCATATTTATATGGGAATGGCAATCAAGGCATTCACACAATGAGCTAGCAAAAAGAGATAACTAGAAGAATCATTAAACGTATATTTATCATTTTATTGAAGAGATACATATATTCGTGCAAACTGAGATACCTCGAACCGTCAGAGGATTGCATATATATAATAAATTTTTTTAGTCTGTTCCATTCAATACAGTTTCCACAAAAAGTTACAATTTGTCAAGAGATATGGAAGGCCTGTTCAAAAATAGTGGTCACAGTGTGCAGTCAAATATAGTTTCTTCTGATATACAAGAAAATGCAGTTAGTAGCACAAGACTTTTCAGGATCCTACCAATACTGACATCTGACAAGGGTTTTAGAACAGACTCATCGACTGACATAAACAACTCAAAATCTCGCACTGTGCCTGTCACATGTAGCTTATATATTTGCGCAGCAACATTTCGTTTAAACTAAGAATATTTAGCCAATATATAGCACCATGAACAGAGGAGCACCTGGAAATTTCTTTGAAACATCTGTATCTTCATGGAGATATGATAGCCAGGTGTCCTCGAGATCTTAGTCCAACCCACTAGATTGATTGATACTTCTCAATATGTAAAACCCAATTATCATATTTTATCGAACTAATGTGCTTATGATGTTCATGTATCATACTATAACGTCTAATGTATACGCAGTTATAAATAAATAAATACTTCATTATTGGTGGAACAGATTAATCGTGATAAACAGAATGACAATTGACAAGGTGAGCCACTACTTATATTCCATGACTGTAATAATCATGTTTTGTGATGCTATTTGAATATACAATTTATGAGAAAACGTATAACACTTTAAGCAAGAGCATTCTCTATTCCCAACAAATATCCACAGCATACATTAACCTGGGCAACGCCGGGTAACCCTGCTAGTGTGAAATGAGATCTCGCGAAGGGTTACCCGGCGTTGCCCAGGTTAATGTATGCTGTGGATATTTGTTGAGAATAGAGAATGCTCTTGCTTAAAGTGTTATACGTTTTCTCATAAATTGTATACTCATGATTATTACAGTCATGGAATATAAGTAGTGGCTCAGCTTGTCAATTGTCATTCTGTTTATCGCGATTAATCCGTTCCACCAATAATGAAGTACTTATTTGTTAATTGAAGGCTCGCCTGGCATTGTTTTTCAGTTTGTGTTTGTTGTATTTTACGTTTTGATGCAGATATTGATTTTCTAGAGAGGATTTTTTTTTAATTGTTTAAAAGCCTAGAAAATATTCCAATGATTGCCTCTAATAAAGAGCGTCCATGTTTTCGTCGCGGTATAGACAATAAAGAGCGTTCTCAATTATGAACGTGCTCTATTTCTATATGTCATGGGTGATTTTGTATGGTGTTGTGACATTTAAATATAAAGAGCGTCCATGCTTCCGTCTCCCAAAAGCGGTAGACAATAAAGAGCATTCTAAATTACGCAGTGTTGTCTTTTTGGAGGTACTTAATAATGGATCGCTAGCCCGCCCACAACCGAACACACTACATATACTAGGCATCTTGGCATGTGTGGAGATGACAGATACTCGGGATATTTATATTGAAAGTAAAAAAAAACACAAAACAAAAAACAAAAGCGCCTAAATAGAGTTAACATTATTCAGCACAGTGTTTATATAACATTTGGGCGCTTCTTGTGTATGACCATGTGAATGGGATCCTCCGTCGTCCTTTCTATTCACTTTGGGGCATTTTAGAGTGCAAACAAGTTTGCGACTGACACTGATGAATAGTCACTGAGTGATTACAAATCACCAAGTGAATACGAGACAATCAAAGCGCTAATTACTGCCATCTATTCACCAAAGCAGACACGTTCTGGCATGTTATTAATGGCTACAAAAACAACCATTCTAGGCACTACTAATTACTTTATTCACATAGTTATTGTCTTCTATTCCAGATAAACGGCCAAAGCGGTCACACTATCTTTATTAATTAGATAACACATTGAATAGCGACGTAATCTATACACCACACGCGCACATATGACTCCGCATTTTAGTATCGGCTGACTTACGATTACGTCATCGTAGTCAGCATAATAAACTCTGGCTCTGAATCTGTGTTTTTAATTTGCTCTCCCACAACTACGTCACTCGTAGCTTAGTCCAGGAAATCTCCGAATACCGGTGGTGGTATTATTTATTTATTTTACGGGTTATTTATCATGCGATCGGAATGGGACTTGGATCATTTTAATCACAACAGGGAGGGCTTTCTGATTGCGTTTTGTAGTTTCTAGACCGAATACATCCTTTAACCCTTTACCCAACAAACCGGCCAAATAAAGCTTCAACAGCCTAAAATATCTTCGGTCTGTCTCAATAAAACCATACAAATATGGATATCATTGGAACCGGCTCCTTGACCACATTGTGATAGTTACAGTTATGCCCTGTGCCAATGCATTCTCTTATATATGCGAGTCGACCATAGGTCGCCTCGCATATATAAGAGAATGCATTGGCCTAAAAAAAATATTTTTTTAACACTTTTTACCATTTTTTCTTACATTCTTTAACAATTTTATAATTTTTAATGTGTTAAGCCAATGCATTCTCTTATATATGCGAGGCGACCTATGGTCGACTCGCATATATAAGAGAATGCATTGGCACAGGGGCGTTCTGTTGGGTAAAGGGTTAAGAAAATAATATGAAACCGCCAAGCCTGAATTTAGTGTGTCTGACATTTGCAGAATGAGGTCCCCAAAAGGTGAATGTAATGACACTATTCCGCAAGGCGGGCTAGCATCACCAAATTCATCCTCAGTCTGAGTAGGCCTCAACAGCCAATAAAAACCTAGGAACAGATTGAAGATCTACAGTTGAAGTTGGTGATGCACACCCATTGAGCACCTCAATTATGCAGTTTATCTTCTGCAAATTAGGGGTCATTGAAAATGAACAGGTGTGAAAAAGTCAAAAAGTAACTAAAACAAAATTTCAATTTGATACTCAGGATACTTCCCAGAAGATGAGGCCTAAGCAGAATTAGGTCCATGCAGGGTGTATTTGGTGATGCTAGCCTGCTGTATGGGGTAGCAACACTAAATTCACCCTCTGGGGACCTCATTCTGCAAATGTCAGACACTATTTCCAGACTTGAAGAAATCTAAGCCATTCACAGTACCATTGTATGGCAGGGAAACCAATTCCCATCAGCCATCACCTAACCTTGGGAACAGCAGTTTGTTTTTAATTTGCTAGCAGTTATGTTTATACAAGCCTGCCAGATGACATCTATTATTATAATCTAAATTAATGACCTGTGTCTTTGCAAACATATATCTGCTTCTGTGGTGAGAAGAGGTATTAAATTGGGAGATGATATGGGTTGGAAGGGATGTTAGTTGATGGCAGGGTGGGGTGGGTCTGGGCCATATGGGAGGGGGGATGGGTAATGGAATGTTTCCATAATTTCATTAAAGAGTAAAGTTTCATAACTCTGCAGATGTTATAATGGTGTCACTTTTTTCAAATTTTTTTTTTTTAGTTATGTCACTGGCTCCGCCCACATTCGACCTGGTGACCTCATTTGAACAAATCTTACCCACAGTCCCCCAAGGACCCTTTGTACCAAATATGAACCCATTCGGCCCAATGAAATTCGAGAAAAAGTCACTGTAAGAATTACAATGGTGGAAAAGAGTTATGGTCCTAGCTTCGCAACTATTTGACCGGGTGACCTCATTTGAACAAATCTGAATGTGATTCACCTAGGGAACATCCACACCAAATATGAACCCATTCAGTCTTACAGTTCTGGAGGAGAAGATGATTCTTGACGGACGGACGGATGGTCGAGAAGTGATGACTATAGCTCCACCGGAGACTTCGTCTCAGGTGAGCTAAAAACCACAAATATGACCTTTCTTCAAAATGCTCTAGAAAATTTTCCCCAAAGCGGATTTTGGATATGTTGTTCCCAAGATTCTGCCTGACAAAATGACACCAAAAACAGCTTGTCAACAATTTGTTCTAGGTCAAATGCTTGAACGACCTGACTATTGAAACTATTGAAAATTATGGTCCTGATTTGGGGGGAGGGGTCTGAGACACCCCACACCCAGTCGGTAGATCGGGAGCTCATATAAAAGCCGAACACAACCGAACACAAACGAACATAACCGAACACAAGTCCAAATAATGGGAAATTTCAAGAATAAAGTTCATAGGCATATGTATTCATGTTCACACTATTACTATACGAAGTTTGGCGGAGTTTGGGCCAATAATAAGTGTTTTATTCGATATTTTGTAAAACGCGTTTAGTGTTCGGCAAAGAAAAGCCGAACACAAGCTTATGTTCGACACTAAGTCACCGGTAATTAATTAACACATAGATGTGGCGTTAGCTGGCATTTGAGATATATAACTATATATACAGTCTACTAAATATACGACCACCTTGTAAAGTTCATAGGTATATGTATTCACGTTCAAACTATATACGAAGTTTGGTGGAGTTTGGTTCAATAATGGGGACATGACAATCTGCGGGATGGGATGGGATATGGGACAAAACGACAATCTGCGGGACAGAATTTCAAATTGCGTGGGACGGCCGATATCTCGAGGAATACAGGGCGTATGGGGCTCATTTTGGTGTCTAACGAAAGGCCCACGTTCGCCCTATCCAATCATATTAACCCCGCCACTGACCGGACACCAGAAGTTGCATTATTTGATCGACAATTGACCTAACATGGGGTGGAATTTGGGATAGCATGACAATCTGCGGGACAGGATTTTCAAATTGCGTGGGACGGCCGATAGCTCGAGGAATACAGCGCATAGAGGGCTACTTTTGGTGTCTAACGAAAGGTCAACATTCGCCCTATCCACACATATTAACCCCGCCACTGACCGGACACCGGAAGTTACATTATCCGGTCGACAACTGACCTAACATAAAATGACACAAACACGAAAAACTGCGTTCGACATTAATGTTTAGAATTTAGATTTCTCGATGAATACGCTAGCAAACAACAAGTTTTGGGTATCAAATAACGCAGTGGAATACTGTGCATTCGTTTTTGCGAATATTGTAATGGCGAACACGCAAACACGCGCCGATAAAACAGATAAAAATAGACTCGATGTTTACAATTACAGGATCGATTTCAGCTGGTATATTCAATATAATGGGACGTATGGTATATCAAAATGTAGGATTAAACACAGGGAATGTATTTTTTCCAAATGTGTCCCACCAGGCGGTGAAATTGTTGCAGAAATTCGCTCCAAGATATTCTCACTTATTTTTATTTCAGTTGTGACTAAAAGCCCAGATGCCGGAGCCCAGCGACTAAAAGCCAAGTTACAAAATAGATCAACTGGTTTGAACGAATGAATATGTCAATGGTAAGACTATTCAAAAGAATATTCAAATCAAATAGTGTTTATAGAGTTAAAAACTTATGTGTCCGCCATTCATATGCGGTGGAGGTTCTCATATTATCTGCCAGTCATACGCGGGGGAGGTTCTCATATGAACATATTATCTGCCGGTCATACGCGGTGGAGGTTGATATTATCCGCCGGTCATACGCGAGGGAAGTTCTCATTTTATCCTCCGGTCATACGCGGGGGAGGTTCTGATATGAACATATTATCTGCCGGTCATATGCGGTGGAGGTTCATATTATCCACCGGTCATACGCGAGGGATGTTCTCATATTATCCTCTGGTCATACGTTGGGGAGGTCCTCATATGAACATATTATCCGCCGGTCATATCCTCCCTCGGGTGTGACCGGTGGATAATATGAGAACCTCCCTCGCATATGACCGGCAGATAATATGTTCATATGAGAACCTCCACCGCGTATGACCGGTGGATAATATGAACCTCCACCGCGTATGACCGGCAGATAATATGTTCATATCAGAACCTCCCCCACCTATGACCGAAGGATAATATGAGAACTTCCCTCGCGTATGACCGGCGGATAATATGAACCTCCACCGCGTATGACCGATGGATAATATGTTCATATGAGAACCTCCACCACGTATGACCGGCGGATAATATGTTCATATGAGAACCTCCACTGCGTATGACCGGCGGATAATATGTTCATATGAGAACCTCCACCACGTATGACCGGCGGATATGTTCATATGAGAACCTCCACTGCGTATGACCGGCGGATAATATGTTCATATGACAACCTCCCCAGCGTATGACCGGAGGATAATATAAGAACCTCCCTCGCGTATGACCGGTGGATAATATGACAACCTCCCTCGCGTATGACCGGCGGATAATATGAACCTCCACCGCGTATGACCGGCGGATAATATGTTCATATCAGAACCTCCCCCACATATGATCGGAGGATAATATGAGAACTTCCCTCGCGTATGACCGGCAGATAATATGAACCTCCACCGCGTATGACCGGCGGATAATATGTTCATATGAGAACTTCCACCGTGTATGACCAGTGGATAATATGAACCTCCACTGCGTATGACCGGCGAATAATATGTTCATATCAGAACCTTCCCCATGTATGACCGGAGGATAATATGAGAACCTCCCTCGCGTATGACTGGCGGATAATATGAACCTCCACCGCGTATGACCGGCAGATAATATGTTCATATGAGAACCTCCCCTATGTATGACCGGAGGATAATATGAGAACCTCCCTCGCGTATGACCGGCGGATAATATGAACCTCCACCGCGTATGACCGGCAGATAATATGTTCATATGAGAACCTCCCCTATGTATGACCGGATGATAATATGAGAACCTCCCTCACGTATAACCGGTGGATAATATGAGAACCTCCCTCGCGTATGACCGGCAGTTAATATGTTCATATGAGAACCTCCCCATCGTATGACCGGAGGATAATATGAGAACCTCCCTCGCGTATGACCTGGTGGATAATATGAACCTCCACCGCATATGACCGGCAGATAATATGTTCATATCAGAACCTCCCCCGCGTATGACTGGAGGATAATAAGAAAACTTCCCTCGCGTATGACCGGCGGATAATATGAACCTCCACCGTGTATGACCGGCAGATAATATGTTCATATGAGAACCTCCCCCGCGAATTACTGGGAGATAATATGAGAACTTCACCTCATATATGAATGGCGGACACATAAGTTTTTAAGTCTATAAACACTATTTGATTTGAATATTCTTTTGAATAGTCTTACCATTGACATATTCATTCGTTCAAACCAGTTGATCTATTTTGTAACTTGGCTTTTAGTCGCTGGGCTCCGGCATCTGGGCTTTTAGTCACAACTGAAATAAAAATAAGTGCGAATATCTCGGAGCGAATTTCTGCAACAATTTCACCGCCTGGTGGACCCATTTGGAAAAAAATACATTCCCTGTGTCTAATTCTACATTTTGATATACTATACGCCCCATTATATTGAATATACCGGCTGAAATCGATACTGTAATTGTAAACATCGAGTCTATTTTTAGCTGTTTTATCGGAGCGTGTTTGCGTGTTCGCCATTACAATATTCGCACTAAAACAGCCATATTGTAGCTAAAAACGATGCACAGTATTCCACTGCGTTATTTGATACCTAAAACTTGTTGTTTGCTAGTGTATTCATCGAGAAATCTAAATTCTAAACATTAATGTCGAACGCAGTTTTTCGTGTTTGTGGCATTTTATGTTAGGTCAGTTGTCGACCGGATAATGTAACTTCCGGTGTCCGGTCAGTGGCGGGGTTAATATGTGTGGATAGGGCGAATGTGGACCTTTCGTTAGACACCAAAAGTAGCCCTCTCTGCGCTGTATTCCTCGAGCTATCGGCCGTCCCACGCAATTTGAAAATCCTGTCCCGCAGATTGTCATGCTATCCCAAATTCCACCCCATGTTAGGTCAGTTGTCGATCAAATAATGCAACTTCTGGTGTCCGGTCAGTGGCGGGGTTAATATGTTTGGATAGGGCGAACGTGGGCCTTTCGTTAGACACCAAAATGAGCCCCCTACGCCCTGTATTCCTTGAGATATCGGCCGTCCCACGCAATTTGAAATTCTGTCCCGCAGATTGTCGTTTTGTCCCATATCCCATCCCATCCCGCAGATTGTCATGTCCCCAATAATGATTGTTTTGTTAGATGTTTTGTATAACGCGTTTGTGTTCGGCATAGAAAAGCCGAACACAAAGTTCTGTCTCATGGATTAGTTTATCCGCTGATGGGTGATAATTAATATCTGCCAGATGGGATTTGGCAGGCTTTATTCGCGAGGAAAACGTGTTTTGTTGTCCATTTTCGACTGTATTATCTGGTATTATCACTAAAATGTTACCCCCACCCGTTATTATTACAAGTCCATTCGTACAATACGGTAGTTTAGGTGGATCATACTGGACAAATGCGAACATATCAGCACGCCCCGGACTTCTAAGAAGTAGTAAATCGGTTGTTGAGTTAAGATACTCATGCCGAAATGGTTCGGATAGTATAATACTAACCACAAAACAAATAATTTTGAAATAGTTTATTGCAATCATAAGTAAACATTGTAAAATTATATATATGCAAAACATAGATCTGTGTTACTGTACTCTTCTCTATTCACGACCACCGACGAGCTCTTGTTTGCACCGATCACCATCTATGTCCTTAAAGTTTTTTTGTGGATCCCCATGCCTGTTTTTTTGTATTTACAATGGTTATTTGTGACATCGTGTCGACATGACTGTCCTGGTTCATAGATATAACAAGAAAACTAAGATGCATGCATCAGGTCACCCATGAACTATTTATCATAGAATTCTTGTAGCTATCTATTATACATTTTGGAATATCTGTATGCATGTGCTTATGAATGCATGTATCTATGTGTGTTATAGACTCGAACACTGCTCGAGTATTATATATTTCTAGATTTAGTTACAAACTAAATACCTGTATAACATGATTTATTAGCTCATTCCATAGCTTTCGGCCATAGGCCTTCGTCAGTGGAAAACGATTAACACAGTAAAGTCTACATGTTGCTCTGACATCAACTCATTCGTAAATGCCAGACGGATAACGTACGTTCATTGAGTTTGTTTACCTGACGTCATGTACGTTAGTGATCGATTTCATTTCGCGCCAAATTACCTGGCGCCAATGTTGTTGATTTTAGTGTTGAATCCAACCCCGTAGCACGTTCTTAGCCGGCGTATCCAACCATTCTCTTTTATAAGTCTGAAGTAGCGACTCCCACTAGCATACTCTAACACGACTACCTTCATATCTAGAAGTGAATGTCCATTTGTATTGAAATGGTCATACACCGGCTTATCTGGATGCAGGCGAATGTCTCGCATATGTTCTGTAACTCTTTCTTTCAGTTCCCGTGATGTTTCTCCCACATACACCGTGCACGAACACTTGTCACAAATTAGGCCATATACGACATTCCTGTAACAATCACATTTAGCATTCTGTGCCACTTTGTACTCATTAATCAAGTCCGTCGATTTGATGGGATCCGTAATTATTATCTTGCATACTTCACATTCATCTGTGCACAGGTTGTTTGGAGTACAGACGGCTTTAGCTGTCTTTCTGTGTACCAATATATCGCCCAAGTTGTTGTCTCTCGGATATGATATTAAAGGGGGAGAATCAAAGACTTTCTTCATCCTAGCTGATTCGTGTAATGCTCCCATATACTTCCTCGTTATCTTTGGCAGGTCTGGTAGTCCTTTTGAGAATGTTGTTACTAAGGGTACCCGGTTATTCTTCTTCCGCTGCCTCCTCCCCGTCAACAACTCCTCTCGTTTCAGTAAGTCTGTTTTGCTCAATTCCCTCTCAATAAAACTACCACTGTATCCTCGTCTCCTCAATTGCTTTTTCAGCTCAATGCGGTGTCGTATATAGTCTTGTTCCCGAGTGCATATCCGCTTGATTCTCAATCCAAGGCAATATACCACTGACCTTTTCGTGTGCGATGGGTGATCCGAACTATGATACAGGTATAGTTGGTTATCTGTCGGTTTCTTGTACAGATCTGTATATATTTTACCGTTACAAATTTTCACGTATGTGTCCAAAAATTCAATACATTTGTCGTGATGTCGCAGTTCAACTTTAATATTTGGGTGAATGGAATTAGCATGTTCTCTGAACCTCTCCAGTTCCTCTACACTACCAGTCCATATCCCAAATCCGTCGTCAATATACCGACCATACATATATGGCTGCTGTTCGAACGTAAGTAGAGACTGGTCCCATTTACGCATGTACGTACACGCTAGGTTTTTTCCAAGGCGACTTCCGATTGATACTCCCTCATTCTGAACATAATGTTTGTCTCCCAAAGAAAAGTTGTTGTTATCGAGCACAGTTTCTATCATCTGTAAGACATACTCTGAAGGGATTAACGGATTACTTTTCGAATCTAACGCCTCCTTACATGCGTCAAAAGCCTCCTTCCTCGGTACTGATGGGTATAGTTTGCACACATCGAAACAAAATAATCTGGCGTTATCAGGTACATTATTCACTTCCTTTATTTTATTGAGAAAGTGCGTTGTGTCTTTAATATAACTAGGCGAACTAACTACATATTAATTCAGTTCATTTTCCGCCACCTCGGCAATCCTTTCTGTTGGTGTACCCAATCCACTAACAATTATAGTCCTATACGGAGCACAAGCTTTATGCAGTTTAGGGTTCCCTTTCAGTTTTCCTGACTTGGAATATCTGGGTGTCATATATTTTTTCAGTTCACCCGATATCACATTTGCTTTATCCATTTTGTTGATCATTTTTTTAACATTTTTTATTGATGTATTCGTCCTGTCACCATCTGTTTCCACATATGAGTTACTACCTGCCATTTCAATGCGAAGCTTCCCAGTATAATCTATTTTATCCTGAATGACAATTCCGGAACCCTTGTCTGCCGGTCGAATAATGATATCCTTATTCTGTTCCAGTTCACGAATAGCCATACGTTCATCCATAGTAATGTTGCACGTCGGATATTTATCTATGCTCGCCACTATATCCCGCTTTACTAGTGTTATATACGTATCTAGTGCATGGTCCCTCCCGGCCGGTGGTGTGAAAGTGCTTTCCTCTTTTACCTTGAATTTCATTTCGTGTACGTCATTATCCTTGAGAGAAGTATCTCCTTTATCAGCGAAGAATTCACGTAGTCTCATTCTCCTCTCCCACTCTGCAAGGTCTGACATTAATCGATCATGGTCTATCTTCTTCCGTGTCGGTATAAATTTAAGGCCCTTTGAGAGAATAGTTTCTTGTGCACTTGTCAAATCGTATGACGAGATGTTAGTAACAACCGATTTTATGTCCGTATCCAATTTTTTCTCATCACATTTATTATTTTCTCTACTCGAACAGACAGAATTGTCCTGCAATGACCTGTTAAGATTCTTGGGCTCAATTTGTGTTTTAACTGTGGGTGACATGGAAAACCAGTCGAACGTGTCTGGTTCATTTCTATTTGGCGTATTTTCAACATTTATTACATGGGAAGTGTCATCACCATTACTGTATCGTTTCTGGCTATATTTAATATTCCTGGAATTTAAGCTGAGATAGTTCATTTTTCTTCTCTTTATTTCTGCCATTTCACTACTTTTACGGGATATGAAGTTGTTTATATCGCTAATGCTCACCTGTGCACTCATTTTCAATTCGGTAAGTTCATTCTCCAGCTGCTCACATTTAACCTCAACTGCTCTAATCATGACATTCATTAGTCTGTGTGAAGCATCCTCTCGAATTTTGTTGCACTGATGAATGTAATATTCACTCACGTCCAAAGCAGGCGTCCACTTTATTCTGAATCCTTTCGGGATAATGCGTTTCGAAAGTGCATCCGTGATGAATTTCAGGTGAGAATTGTACCTAGTAAATTTGTCCGCTATCCGTTCAGCTGTAGTCTTTATATCTGTGCTCGTCATTTTCGCATACATAGGAGCTTTAATTTCCAATAAAATATTGGAAATTAAAGCTCCTATGTATGCGAAAATGACGAGCACAGATATAAAGACTACAGCTGAACGGATAGCGGACAAATTTACTAGGTACAATTCTCACCTGAAATTCATCACGGATGCACTTTCGAAACGCATTATCCCGAAAGGATTCAGAATAAAGTGGACGCCTGCTTTGGACGTGAGTGAATATTACATTCATCAGTGCAACAAAATTCGAGAGGATGCTTCACACAGACTAATGAATGTCATGATTAGAGCAGTTGAGGTTAAATGTGAGCAGCTGGAGAATGAACTTACCGAATTGAAAATGAGTGCACAGGTGAGCATTAGCGATATAAACAACTTCATATCCCGTAAAAGTAGTGAAATGGCAGAAATAAAGAGAAGAAAAATGAACTATCTCAGCTTAAATTCCAGGAATATTAAATATAGCCAGAAACGATACAGTAATGGTGATGACACTTCCCATGTAATAAATGTTGAAAATATGCCAAATAGAAATGAACCAGACACGTTCGACTGGTTTTCCATGTCACCCACAGTTAAAACACAAATTGAGCCCAAGAATCTTAACAGGTCATTGCAGGACAATTCTGTCTGTTCGAGTAGAGAAAATAATAAATGTGATGAGAAAAAATTGGATACAGACATAAAATCGGTTGTTACTAACATCTCGTCATACGATTTGACAAGTGCACAAGAAACTATTCTCTCAAAGGGCCTTAAATTTATACCGACACGGAAGAAGATAGACCATGATCGATTAATGGCAGACCATGATCGATTAATGGCAGACCTTGCAGAGTGGGAGAGGAGAATGAGACTACGTGAATTCTTCGCTGATAAAGGAGATACTTCTCTCAAGGATAATGACGTACACGAAATGAAATTCAAGGTAAAAGAGGAAAGCACTTTCACACCACCGGCCGGGAGGGACCATGCACTAGATACGTATATAACACTAGTAAAGCGGGATATAGTGGCGAGCATAGATAAACATCCGACGTGCAACATTACTATGGATGAACGTATGGCTATTCGTGAACTGGAACAGAATAAGGATATCATTATTCGACCGGCAGACAATGGTTCCGGAATTGTCATTCAGGATAAAATAGATTATACTGGGAAGCTTCGCATTGAAATGGCAGGTAGTAACTCATATGTGGAAACAGATGGTGACAGGACGAATACATCAATAAAAAATGTTAAAAAAATGATCAACAAAATGGATAAAGCAAATGTGATATCGGGTGAACTGAAAAAATATATGACACCCAGATATTCCAAGTCAGGAAAACTGAAAGGGAACCCTAAACTGCATAAAGCTGGTGCTCCGTATAGGACTATCGTTAGTGGATTGGGTACACCAACAGAAAGGATTGACGAGGTGGCGGAAAATGAACTGAATGAATATGTAGTTAGTTCGCCTAGTTATATTAAAGACACAACGCACTTGCTCAATAAAATAAAGGAAGTGAATAATGTACCTGATAACGCCAGATTATTTTGTTTCGATGTGTGCAAACTATACCCATCAGTACCGAGGAAGGAGGCTTTTGACGCATGTAAGGAGGCGTTAGATTCGAGAAGTAATCCGTTAATCCCTACAGAGTATGTCTTACAGATGATAGAAACCGTGCTCGATAACAACAACTTTTCTTTGGGAGACAAACATTATGTTCAGAATGAGGGAGTATCAATCGGAAGTCGCCTTGGAAAAAACCTAGCGTGTACGTACATGCGTAAATGGGACCAGTCTCTATACTTACGTTCGAACAGCAGCCATATATGTATGGTCGGTATATTGACGACGGATTTGGGATATGGACTGGTAGTGTAGAGGAACTGGAGAGGTTCGGAGAACATGCTAATTCCATTCACCCAAATATTAAAGTTGAACTGCGACATCACGACAAATGTATTGAATTTTTGGACACATACGTGAAAATTTGTAACGGTAAAATATATACAGATCTGTACAAGAAACCGACAGATAACCAACTATACCTGTATCATAGTTCGGATCACCCATCGCACACGAAAAGGTCAGTGGTATATTGCCTTGGATTGAGAATCAAGCGGATATGCACTCGGGAACAAGACTATATACGACACCGCATTGAGCTGAAAAAGCAATTGAGGAGACGAGGATACAGTGGTAGTTTTATTGAGAGGGAATTGAGCAAAACAGACTTACTGAAACGAGAGGAGTTGTTGACGGGGAGGAGGCAGCGGAAGAAGAATAACCGGGTACCCTTAGTAACAACATTCTCAAAAGGACTACCAGACCTGCCAATGATAACGAGGAAGTATATGGGAGCATTACACGAATCAGCTAGGATGAAGAAAGTCTTGATTCTCCCCCTTTAATATCATATCGGAGAGACAACAACTTGGGCGATATATTGGTACACAGAAAGACAGCTAAAGCCGTCCGTACTCCAAACAACCTGTGCACAGATGCATGTGAAGTATGCAAGATAATAATTACGGATCCCATCAAATCGACGGACTTGATTAATGAGTACAAAGTGGCACAGAATGCTAAATGTGATTGTAGGAACGTCGTATATGGCCTAATTTGTGACAAGTGTTCGTGCACGGTGTATGTGGGAGAAACATCACGGGAACTGAAAGAAAGAGTTACAGAACATATGCGAGACATTCGCCTGCATCCAGATAAGCCGGTGTATGACCATTTCAATACAAATGGACATTCACTTCTAGATATGAAGGTAGTCGTGTTAGAGTATGCTAGTGGGAGTCGCTACTTCAGACTTATAAAAGAGAATGGTTGGATACGCCGGCTAAGAACGTGCTACGGGGTTGGATTCAACACTAAAATCAACAACATTGGCGCCAGGTAATTTGGCGCGAAATGAAATCGATCACTAACGTACATGACGTCAGGTAAACAAACTCAATGAACGTACGTTATCCGTCTGGCATTTACGAATGAGTTGATGTCAGAGCAACATGTAGACTTTACTGTGTTAATCGTTTTCCACTGACGAAGGCCTATGGCCGAAAGCTATGGAATGAGCTAATAAATCATTTTATATTAATGACAATTGGTCCCTTTATCTGGACTTTATACATATACTTATATACCTGTATATTGTACAAATAAATGTTTGACAAATGTATCTACATAAATATTACCATAGGGGTCATTAAAATAGATACGACGAAACAAAATTTTGAAAGGTGCATGTGATTGTGAGGAATAATAGGATCATAGGTAAATTTAATTTATGGACACTTGTTAATTTTCATTGGACTATAGATGTATCACTTGAGGTAAATTTTTATATTTCAAATGATGACAGGAATGCGGAAAGATACCTTTTGACGTTTGCTAGGGTTGATTGATTCAGTTTTGCATGACTTTACTCTTTTAGTCTGACGTGGCTTCTTGGCAGTAGCCGCGGTTTTCGGTATCGTCAAACGTCCGTCAGTCGAAATTTGTAATTTTGCCGTTCGTCCATGTCTGATTTTTCACTCTTAGAGCAGTTGAATGTTTAGCTAAGTCATATATAGTTTCCACAGTCATGCAATGCTCCTCGAATATCTCTCATCTGATCGTCAACTATTTCAGAAAGATTGTCTGTCAAGTCTGTGATCAATCGAAGAACTTTCCAGTTGTTTTCTAGTTTTATAATATTATTTAGACTTTCACAATTATTATTTGTCCACAGTTTAGGAATGGAAGAATTTTGCTGACGAGCATTAAAAACTTTTGAGTTTTAACCTTTCCATGAAGTTACATAAATATTTAATACAATCGTTGTCTTTCATGAAGGGGCCTATCAAAAGCAAGTTGTTTCTATACTAGTATAGGCGCCGTCAAACACTGATTGCAACTAACTGTCAAAACACTGAACTACAATAGGTGAGAGACCACCACCAACAATTAAAGCCTTTCGGCTTAGTGACCGTATATGTCAGATATTAATTATCACCTATCAGCGGATAAACTAATCCATGGCATGAGATAGAAGTTTGTGTTCGGCTTTTCTATGCCGAACACAAATGCGTTTTACAAAATATCGAATAAAACAATTATTATTGGCCCGAACTCCACCAAACTTCGTGTAGTAATAGTGTGGACATGAATACACATTCCTATGAACTTTATTCGTGAAATTTCCAATTATTTGGACTTGTGTACGGTTATGTTCGGCTTTTAATACGCACCGGGTAGATCCCTGCATGGTTCCAAATTCCAAATCATGCTTCCCGGCCGACAATACCAAAAATAACCACATAAGTTTTATTCCCAAAATTTGGATAAACATACAGATAATAAAAATGTCATTATACAATGTTGTTTACTGTACACAACATTGTATAATAACTTTATAGTATTATTCTGAACAAATGCCAACCTCAGGATAATTCATATAAGTTCAGTTTTAATCAAAAGATATGACGACATATTATTGCATCACGATATCATGACAGCCCCGACAAATTTGTAGCTACTCACAAGGGCCAACCAAATCGTAGAAGGAATTGTGCGAATCGTAAATGATTGACAGGTGTCGGGATTCTCAATAGCATGTGTGCATTGTATATTTCTAAAGCAGGGGCAGATCTTTTGTTTGTGTGAATATTCACATAATATATTTCAAGGTGCCGTTGCTTACTGCGACCATTTGACATAACAGCATAATACAATTGTGTGCAAATAACTCACCAGGAAACAAAAAATGGTCTGAAAAATTACTGTGAAACGTCTTCGTTTAGCTTTGCAAACCAACCGGCTTTGTTATCATTTCTATAAATTCTGTACTCATAACAAAAGCTGACACACCGCTTTTTGTTGAGCTATAAAAACATGTTTTACATAACACATTCATTTTGTTTCAAACAATGATGTTTAGAGTCATTAACGTGTCTATACAAGGTCTTCATTGATTTTCCAGTCTGTCCATTGCTTCTTCTACCATAGCTGTTGCCTGAAAGAAAATGGACAATGTTGAAATCAAGGCTGTAATTAGGCAATCTTCAGCTAAGCCAGTATGACCAAAGCAAGTAAACCCACAAATACATGATGCAATGGATGGATAGACAGATGCACGTCGCACACGGATGGACAGTGCTGATTTCCATGGTCCCCCGAAATTATTTTTCGGCAGACAATTAGAGAGGTGTTTGTGATGGTGGGAAATGTAAAGGGAAGTATCAATGAGACTGCAGCTTAACTTGGAGAGGGAATAATAAAATATAGTCAATGGATCAAGCGATTAAAGGATTGCAGAATTTTTAAATGTTTAAGTAATACCAGATGTCAAACGGAAGAGCCATATGATCGAAGATCAAGATCAAATCATCAATTGGATAAATATGTTGGCTGTAATATCAAAGATGTCTGCCGGCAGCCATGTTTTTCATCCAGTGATCCTGAACATGCCTGTAAATTTTCATAACATTTCTCCAATAAATGTCAGCTTTTCCCCTCTATTTCTTTTTACTCTTTAATTTTAGTCTTAAAACTTAATACTGTTTAGGGTTGGTCGCTACTATTTCGGTTATATGCGCATATTTATGTAATTCACTTCCAAATAGTGACCCACTGCAGATTAAAAGTTGCTTCTGCAAAACACCGGCTTTGTTTTTATACAGCGTGTCATCAAAGACGACATCACAAAAAAATATTTTTGACTCGGCGAAATCATGAAAAGTGACGTTCCGTACTTGTGACGTCACAAGTTGAAGACTGCATTGTTTGTGTAATGTTGATTAAAATTGGTTGACGCAAGCATGCATTTCGATCGGAGTTTCAACTGTCATAATTGTTGATCAAATGTCACAGATCCACCAAATGCCGGCAAAAATGTAACATTCGAGAAATAATTTGGATGGTGCAGAGATAGTAGCACTACTCTCCATCGTGGGATCCAAATAATAGCCGGGGTGGAATAAAAGTACAGGGGGCCACATATTTCAGAGAAATAAATTGATACCATAACTAATTGATACCTTAACCACTGTAGATTATTGGGTACAGTATGTTTTCGTGATTTAGTCCACAAATGTTGGTCATTATAAATATTAGCCCTAGTATAAGTACAATCTCTGAACATTATTTTTACTGTTTGTCGGGCTTTCTACACAATCACCCTCCTTCTGTTGTTTAACTAATTTCTCATGGGGCCACCTAGCCACTCGAGCAGCTTTTATCATCAAGTTGGCACCACTAGATTTGGCATTTTTCAGTGATATCTCTTACATCTTTTGCGATATATACCTCTGAGGTTGGGGGCTTCACAATTTGTTTTATTCCATATCATTTTCGCATCAGTCAATTCATTTTCATATTCTTTTTTATTATATATTTATCAGCTAATTTTTCTTTTTGTTGCAATGAGTATTTTTTATGCCTATTGCAGAAAACATCTTCCATTTTTATTGTGAGTCATGTGATTTTAAAAGCACCAGCTATACCGATCAAAATACGTAGATTTGAAAAATCAGCGCATGGAATTTACAAGGTCGGCTGGCGAGGATCACTAGGCGATCAATATTATTTCCACCCAGTATTGCCGCAGCATTATTGATACATGCACATTCGGCCACCCTAAATTTTATTGTGGCTTCAAACTTGCCGTTTCGGAAGTCTGTGATGATTTGTTTGTTTGTTAACTATAGAATAGCATTAATTTTTATTTAAATTTATTTAAAGAACAAAATAATACGCTTCATACTAGCACCCCTATGTGGCCCCAATGTACGGAACGCGTGTATTTGTTAGACCTGTTCGAGTTCGCAAAAACAACCATGCTATACCATAAGAATAGGCCTACCCTGCATCTGTTAAAAAATAGAATCACTCACGCAAGTAAATATAGCCAACCATTCGCCCAATAGCTCGGACGTGTCCATGTTTACCTGTCCAGAGGGCAGCATGGTCATATATGTAGGTCCATGCATTCTGGTGGCTGATTGTACTTTCATTTTTGGATTCACAATACAAGTATATTTAAACATTGTTAGATGTGGGAAGCCCGGCGCTATTAAATCGTCGGCGACTTTTGTTTAAAATGTACACATTTTGCTTTTGTTTTTGCTAGTGACTTATGATTTTTAGCGGGGAAATTAATAAACGTACGGTTCCCAAATATAAGCACCATACTTTTCATGGGAAATAAATAAGCGTACCGGCACCCATACATTTATTTCAATTCCGAGAGTATGACTACATATACACGGATAATTATGTCTGACTGACAGCTTCACGAGAATTTGAAGAAATAAATAGAGGTAAGTGGTAGACAATGGATTTTCGATTTCTTTATGTTTTGTTTAAATTCAGGATTTTCACAAAAGGCAATTTGGTATTTGGTGCATGTACTGACCAGTACTCAATTTAGCACTGTGATGCCCCATCCCTATTGTAAGATTTTCAAATCTATTACTTGCAGGTGGCCTTAATGTCTGGAAACTGGAGGCCGAAGAACGGTACATGATATTCTAACACAGAATGCTGAAAATAGTAGTTGCATGTGATAAATAGCTGAGCTGATGAGATTGAGTCAGAAGTTCCTAGATATATATAAATATATAGAGTGAGGGATCTTGAAATGAAGAACAGTCGATCACTGAATCATATTTGCCATAATATAGTCATTTAATGGTTTTTGAATTTACATGAGTCTTATTTTAATTTATTGTAACAGACCCAATCATCACTAGCATGCAGAGAGGGTGAAACAGGAAAATAGCTACATGCACTTACAGTGCTTTGCTGTGGATGCCTCACAACATGTTTAACTTAATTATTGACCCTGTGAATTTGATATACATGTAAATAACAATGTTTGGCAGATTAAGTGCTGTCCCTTTTGATTTGAAATATTTATTTACATGAGGACATAAACTTCTTAATTTTGGCCAGATTGTTCTGTTCTGATGCCTGTAACTTTTGATGATACAATCAACTGATCGAATCAGGTGATATGTCAAAAGGAACTATAGTCCTTCGGGAACAAAACGTGTGTTTAGTTTGAATAAAATTTTGTTTAAATATGTTAGCTACAGCTTGACAATGGCAGGTGGTGGGAATTTGGGCCATCTGATACTATAAAATTGCATTTATTCGTGGTGGTCCAATTTTCATGGTTTTTGTGGTTGCTGATAACCACGAAAATAAAAACCCCACGAAAAAATAATCTTCCAAGATAGATCGATTTTAGAGAAATAAGAAATGACATGCGGGAGGTAACTCTATGGAGCCAATGTACATTTAAAGCCTAGGGAGGTAACTCTATCAATCTGGGATATATTAATGGAAGAGCAGCTACAGACCAGTTTTTAACTTTACATCTAAATTACTGAGCACGAGTGGGTTTCCACGTGGTGACATTGGTAATGTTATGGGTTCACACCCACCACTCTTTTTTAGTTTCCGATACTGGTCGCGCATACTACTCAGTTGTTTCGCTAACCTTCCGGTTCAATAATGCAGTCTATTTGTGAGATGCGCTGGCAACACCGCTGTCTATAGAATGTTTCACAATTTTCACATGGGTTTACTCATCACATGTCACATACTCGCCACGTTTTCTTTTCCGAGATTGATGACAGGAATTGGCACCGAGTCGAGTGTCAACAGAATCATTAGCCACTTGCGTATAAGTAGAGCTAGGGTTCGGATCAGGTAATCGAGGAGTTGTTGGAGGCCGAAAGTCACTCTTGCCACTTTTTAACCAGCTTTTAAGAAACATATATGCATTAGGCCAAAAATAAAAGATGCTATGTTTCCGCACATCGAGCGACCCTAAAAATAACCCGCCGACCCTAAACTTTTTATTGATATTTTGAGAAAAAGTCAAAATTTTATTAAAAAAAAGAAGAAACAAATATAAATATTGATGATCATTAGTGTGCAAAACACATGGTTTCTAACATATCCCTGTGAAAAGTGACCATGAAGTGACAGTTGTCTCAAAAGCCCCAGGTGTGTGATGAGTTGTGGTTTGATGGGCATGAATTTTGCAATTTTAATTTCATGAGAGTGGATCTCATGCCTGCGCTTTACCTGTATGCCTTGTTTGGGACTTATGGAACATACTCTTGGGTTCCAAATAAACATGCATGCACATTTATTATTTTCTTGGGAAATTTCCCCCCTGCACAGTGCTTATTTGGGTCTGCAAGTTTATTAATTTTGAGACTATGAAAATTGAAATCAGCACAAACTCAAGATTTCTATATGATTCTGATACCAAATTGATGAGCTTATAACTTTATGCATGTACATATTCAAGTATATGGCATACATGTGAACATTTAAATATTGAATAAAACACCACATGACACATACTATGTTGATTCCTATGCTTGACCTACATGTACTATAAAAATTAACTATAGTTGATGTTTTGCTCAGAGTTTCCCCTGTGCTACTATTTAGGTCTGCACCAGACCTGTTAAGTTTTGAAAATGTCAATCCGTGAGATTTTTGCGGGAGGTATGCCCAAATATGTTCATGTTCCAAAAATAATTTTTATGACGAAGATTGCATAATTTTTATGAGTTTCTATTTTATAAATATATAGACCTAAATAAAATGGCAATGAATGTCCTGTTGGTAATTGTAATAGAGCTGCTCTGTGTGGGAGATACCACCATTTATTAAAAAGAAAGAAGCAGATCACACTTCGTAAAAATACTCAGATTTCCACCGGAAACAGCCGGATATGCGCGAAACCGAAAGTACTCTGCACTGTTATTAACTTTCAATGGAATTTCCCCCCTGCACTATTATTTGGGCCTGCACTTTTATTTGGAGCCCGAGAGTACCGGTAGGAACACTATCAACAGACATGGTGGGTGTGTATCTGTATATATACATGTATAGAGGTTATCACCAGTTTATCAAGTAATACTTCCCCACAACACAAGTTGGCATTTTATGTCACTTTGGTCGAGGTAATTTAATATTTCTGCCGCTGGATAAAAAATATCAAAATAAAATTATAAAAAAAAATTCCCTACCTACCTACCCTAATTTTTTCTCTCCGTTAGCGGAAACATACAATCTTTTTGTTTTGTTTTACAGTTGACAGTTTGGGGTTGTATTTCATATGGTGCAGATTTATAGATGTTGGCTTCGATAAATAATCCCCATTCGCTCACTGATTGCTTTGAAAAGCGAGTACTTTCACCTAGATTATGTATGCTTAAGTAATACAATCTCGTCATTAACAATATTGATTGTCGGCAACAAAAGCTTGGACACGCGAAGTGCTGCTAATTACGCCTGCAGTGCGAATGCGCAATTTTCGACAGCTCGTCGAGGTGTCTGCACTTCTATAAGTTGGATTTGGTTGTTATTATTGGGGGTTTAGATGTGCCATTTAGTACCGGCAGACCCACGAATTTACAAACCCACGAAAAAGTCATAAATAGCTGAACCACGAAAATTGATACCAACAAATTTAAAGCCATTCATAGCAGATAGTTACCTTGTCTTATACATGTATATATGTATTTGGGGTGGTGCGGTCTATTGTGCCAAATACCTGTGCTAAGCAGTTTCTGATAGCTACCAGTGGTGACCCCTGGTCCTAATGGGCCAACTATGGTTTAATAGACCCCTTAGGAGAAAATTTTGATATTTTAAGCTAAAACCTGCAAAATACTAGCATCTAGAGATCTGATTCCAGGCAAATTTGATCAGGTATTCTGAGGCATTAAAACAAAAATATTTGTACAGTTGGGTTTCTTGTGTGACACATTATCATAAGCCTGGAATTAGACCTGAAGTTCAGGATTTTTAAGTTTGATGTCTGGGTTGGGCTGGCTAAAATGGAGATATTGGCCAAAATAAATCATTCATAACACCAACCAACCATTATCAACGGTCGGGTGGAGTGCCTGTGGAAAATAATCTCGCATGTGACATCTTCCACTTAATTCTCTACCTCAGTGGCTCACTCTCTGAGATTAAAGATATATTAACCTCATCGCCGGGTCTGCAGGCAAAGTCCTCTCAAATGCCTCGACCAGTACCAAGCCTCTGTCCCTGTGGGTCAATCTGTGTGCAAGATAAAATCATCGAGCTAAATTCTTCCATTTATACTCTTGTTAAAGCAGACATTACCCTCCTTACAGTTTCTATCGAGAATCCAGATGGTATCTTCGGTTCGAGGCTGAAGTCAATCGATTCAGATCTGAAGGAGACACGTGCAGAAATCGAGACCTTGAAATATGAAATCGGTGTAATTGCTACCCAATCAGACTCAAATGAAACTATGCTTGAAGACCTGAGAAAAGCCAGTCCCAGTAATAACGATTCCGGAAAACGAAATTCTAGGCGGTGCTGGGGGGTGACCGTCGCACATCGGGGGAATTTATGCGACCATAATGGGTGACAAAATATAACTTTTCGCTATGTTTCATAGGGTACCCTACCTAAAAATGACACATTTTCAGAGGTTAACAGGTTTTAATAGCCAACTTGTTAACAGGGCATCAAAATCGGAAAGAGTGTAAACATATTTGCAAATTATGGAACGAATGTAGACACTTAATCAGATTCAACATCGTTTTGCTGCTTTCGTTCTGATTTGGTGACTTCATGGTAAAGAATTTAACGAGGCGCGTCAAAAATGCATGGCAATTCAGATAAAGTGTTGTGTGTCAACTCTATACAAACAGAGCTTATCTGCCATATACTTCCAACTTATATACTTTTGGAAATGGTAGGGTATTCCCTATATAAAGGTGTTGCTACTTACATTATATCTGTCTAAGTATTGACATAATAGACAAAAACTTAACCCTCCCCCAATTTCACAAATAACCACATAGATGCGTCCATGCGGTTTGTGTCCAACACATAAATTGACAATGCACAGTTTACCTTATCATATGGTGTAGAACCGTCCGGGGCACTGATAATGTTAAATATCGTTCAAATCCTAGATTAGGAAGGTAATAACATACAAGATGGCATCCAAGATGGCCGCCAATGTTTATATTGACACTGTACACTAGATATATGCTAACCGGACTAGAACATCGCGAGTGTTTTATATAATATGGCATTTTGTATCTGTATCTTAATGCATATAGGGCAACTGACTATGTAAAACCGATGATGGAGACAAAAATGGCCGCCAAAATAAACATAAGTGTTTCGATAAAACGACCAACTTCCGAGTTGCAAGAAAATCGCATGGTATGACTGTTGTAGCTTATTTGTTCGTACATATATACCATTGTGGCCAATGTGATCAGTATCTGACGAAACTAGGGGCATTAGGATAGTAACTGTTCATTAATTTCTCGAAATAACGACATCATATAATGTCAAATTGCCTAAATAGGACGAATTTCAACCTGACATCCATGTATTTGGTGGTATATATGTCAACGTTCTGCTACACGATGCTACAACTGCAAACATCCACATTAGTATAGCAATAATGGAAGCCACAATGCCGATTAAAACACACCTATGCACTAATAGCTATATATTCAATTATCAATAACTAAAGGAGTTGTTCCATGCTAGTAGCACATTAGGCCCGCAATTATAAACCGTCTGGAGATAATGGACCTATCTCTATTCCCGATAATTGCAGATATGTTGTTTAAACGAAAAGGTTGGGCAACTTTGTTCACATTATCTCGCCAATGTTGTCAAATGCTTAACATGGTAGTTGGTTTCTACGTTCAAAGAAGTGATGTTCCAAGGTAATAACCAACACTAATCAGCAGCAATTTAGACAGAACTAAAATTGTTTTCTATACATTTCCTCGGGGTGCCACCACGCACGGAAATGGGTGTTTGGATAAGCAGTTCTAATTCGTATTTGTTTAGTACTTCTCAACTCTGAGGATTTAGATAACATTAAACGGTTACAGATTCGTTGCAAATACTCATTGTATGAACTATTCGCATTGGCAACCAATAGTTTAAATCAATTTCCCACCAACGTACTATATTCATGGGTGTCTCAGTAGTGGTTGACGAGTTAATTCACAGGTTTGTGCCCTAACTTCCATATTATTTTATTTTATTTCACACTGGCAGTCCAAGATTCACGTCGCTGTCGCAATATGTTAATGCATATATTGAGTGTTTTGTTATGATATACATCCATTTTCGTCAAGAGACGAAGAAATTATACGTTTCTACCATATTTTATATTGAATAAGACCTACCAATTTGTAGACAATTTTGTTAGACATTTAACCACCGATAACATGATTTCACCAGGCTAGTAATTACCAATTAACACAAATAAGTTGATATGTGGATGTTTAATATATGAACCTAATTTAATCATTAGCTGTCAACTCGGGTAACACTATAACAGTTGGTTGGCACATGTGCATGGGCATTTTTGCCAAGTAATCCGAGAAGTTGCGATTGGTGCGTGGGCTGCAATTGCACACTTGTTTATCCACTGTGACAGTATTGGTGATTCAATTGTCTGTCTGTATGTTTGTCTGTCATTTATACAAATCTACGATTCTCGACCGATCGGGACGAAACTTGGTACGTGTGTGTAGTTTGACCAGGCGGTGGACGTTGTCGTATTGGCGAGCCCGTGCGGCGCCCGCTTCGCGCATGCGCAGACGAGATCTCGGAAACGGGTGGAGCTATCGACTTGAAATTTGCTATGTGAATGTATCTTGCCCCGGATACGAATTTTATCGGGTCGCCGAGCCCGTGCGACGCCAGCTTCGCGCATGCGCAGACCAGATCTCGGAAACGGGTAGAGCTATCGACTTGAAATTTGGTATGTGAATGTATCTTGCCCCGGATACGAATTTTATCGGGTCGCCGAGCCCGTGCGACACCAGCTTCGCGCATGCGCAGACGAGATCTCGGAAACGGGCAGAGCTATCGACTTGAAATTTGGTTTTTGAATAGCCCGGACAACGTCGGGCTGGGTAGAGCTATCGACTTTAAATTTGGTTTTTGAATAGCCCGGACAACGTCGGGCTCATCGGCTAGTCTATTATATATTTTGGAAGATCTGTGTGTCTGTCTGTCTGTCTGTTCGCTCGCGATGAACTCGAAAACGGCCCACCCGATTTCGATGAAACTTGGTATGTGGGGGTATTTTCGGCCGGGGACGAACATAGGCATATTAATTTGTCCGTGCGACGTCACCTTGACCTTGAAATCGGGTCATTTCAAGGTCAAACGCCCGAATATCACGGGATTTCGATGAGCCTTGGTATGTGGGGGTACTTTCTTATGGCGAGTCTCATAAGCATATTCATTTGCCCGTGCGACGTTACCCAATTTCAAGGTCAAATCGCCAATTTTGATGGGATTTCGACGAAATTTGATACGTGGGGTTACTTTTGTCCACTGATTGTTTTGGACGGGTCCAATCGTGACCCCGACCAGACCTTGACCTTCAAAATGATCAATTCAAGGTCAAATCGGGTAAAACCGGATGGATTTCGACGGGCACGTTTGTCGGGTACTTTTGTCCGGGCAGTGTTTTTGGACTGGTCAAATCGTGACCCCACTTGACCTTGACCTTCAAAATGGACAATTCAAGGTCAAAGCCCGGACGAAGTCGGGTCACCTTCTAGTGGTATATATAATTGAAAACTGGACGAATTTTATTAATAATGGGACTAAATTAAAATTATAAGAAACAACTCTTATTTCGATACCAATAAGGTGGTGAGTTAGAATCGACAATTTTAAAGACAAATTAACTTTAAACGCATAACCTTAGTCGAGACTAGATCAATTTATTAAATGTAACACTGGTTTTCAAAGGGAAAACATGTTTGCATTATTTGTGTAGAATTTTACACGTACCATATTTCAACACACGAAGTATCTCGATCTGAATTCCTACAAGATGTAAACATAAGAAAGTAAAGAGATTACTAATTTAATATGCTTGAAGCAAAGGGTGCTGCTACTTTCGAAGTATCACATGTGTGAGATACTATGTTTAAGTTTACTATGTGCCTTGCCACCTGTCATCGAAGAGTGTATATTATGAGCAGATAGGTCCAACAGCCATCAAATGTCAGACTGCGATTGTCTATATATGTCACACATTGAATCCAACGACAATAACTTGACAACCAACGTTTGTCATTGTCGGATATAGGACCATCGCCACATGCAACTGTGGAACCTGGTTTGATTGTATGATGCTTCACATGGTAAACTTAGTCAAATAATACCGACCCATTACGGCTTCAAATTCTTCAATATTAAGCTAAACATAAGGATTCAAAATCAATTGTTTTCTGGGTCATCTACTTAGATGATTGCACAAAATAACTACCACAGCTATGTACACTATCTGATATTTGTGATAATCGCATGCTTGCATATATGCTTTCGGTCAGATACATATAAATGTTCCACGCATATCGAACAATGTATCCTGGGGAGAAATAACAGAATCACGAATATTTTACATATATCAAATAAGTAGGTTTGTTCCATTGCAGAAAATTGGCGATCGTGCTTTAATAGGAGCTGCTACTTATTGTTTGTGTTAAAAGTACTCCACGGCTAGTATATTTCTCGAGAATGTCTCACATACAACTGTAGCGGATATACTCTATTTTGATTTAATAGATAAGCTTTGTGCAGTCTGAGTGGTCTTGTGAGGGTAGTCGCTGGGTGGACCAAATAATTCCGCGGCTATGGCTGGTAACATGTGACCAACGAGTTGTCATCCCGTTGGTTAAAATGGATCAGCATCAGTGAAAGGGACAACTCTAGTATGATAAGCATCATTCTAATGCCCGAGCAACTGAGTATATGACTTTTTGAACACGTCTTCTAACTGTGTGGCTTTCTAATCTTTGTACTTGAAATTTCATCTTTGGACAATGGCCTACATTGCTTCATACTGATATAGTTTTATCCCATTCGGGTAGTGTATGTGAATCTAATAGTTGTGTACGTGTGACGGAGCATCCAAAATTCATGGCACAATCAATACCCACGCCTCACACTTACCATTATCATTTAAAGCATTTACAAATTAGGGGTCAGTTTTGATAATATTCTACCTGTTCCAATCAAACGCTGAAAGTTGGCTCTGTGCAACATGGTTGGGTGAGCTAAAAGTAACTTGATATTATTTCAAATAACCAATGCCTTGTATAAAGTTAAATACTGAATGCATATAATGATTTTAAATACATTGTGATAGCAACGTGAATCCTGGGCAGCCGGTAAGATATAAAAATGAAAGTGTCAATGTCACTGTACATAGCTCAACTTGGAAAGGGAATAATTTCATGTGTTACAGTCAATGGAGCGATTAGGAACGCGGAAAGTTGAAATATCTAAGTAATACTATATTATCAACATGAAGAGATATCTAAAGTAAAATCCAAGATGGTTGCTGATGGCTATGTTTTCCAATGGAATTCAAAAACACTTGATAGCTTCCATCTGGTAGATCAATATCAAGATTAATAAGTTTGGTGATGAACGGATGAGGGAACTGGGCTGTTGGGTGTGCCAAAGGATTTAGTCATGCAAAGAGTAAAATCCAAGAAGGCTGCTGGCGGCCATGTTTTATGGTCGAATGACCCCAAAATACTCGTTCCCATCTACATCTCAATATTAACATCCATGACAAATTTCATGATGATCAGACATACAGTATGGCCTGTAGCCCGTGCTAATGGATTGAATTTTGAAATCCAAGATGGCCACTGGCGGCCATGTTTTTGGGCCGAATGACACCAAAATGACTTGTTCCCATCAACATGTCAATATTAACTTCCACGACAAATTTCATGATGATCAGACGAACACTCCGGCCTGTAGTCTGTCCCTTGGATTGAATTTTGAAATCCAAGATGGCAGCCATGTTTTTTTGCTGAATGACCCCAAAATGACTCGTTCCCATCTATGTCAATGTCAACAGCCATGACAAATTTCATAATGATCTGACCAAAGGTACGACCTGTAGCCCGTGCCAAAGGATTTAGTCATGCAAAGAATAAAATCCAAGATGGATGCTGGCGGCCATATTTTATGGCCGAATGACCCCAAAATGACTTGTTCCCATCTACATCTCAATATTAACATCCATGACACATTTCATGATGATCAGACAAACAGTATGGCCTGTACCCCGTGCTAATGGATTGAATTTTGAAATCCAAGATGGACACTGGCGGCCATGTTTTTTGGCGGAATGACCCCAAAATGATTCGTTCCCATCTACATTTCAATGTCAACAGCCATGACAAATGTTATAATGATCCGACCAAAGGTACGAACCTGTAGCCCGTGCCAAAGGATTTAGTCATGCAAAGAGTAAAATCCAAGATGGCTGCTGGCGGTCATGTTTTTTTGCCAAATGACCCCAAAATTACTCGTTCCCATCAACATGTCAATATTAAATTCCACTATTCAGACATATATGATATATAGTACATTAGCAGGACAATAATTAAACTATTGGTCGTCAATGTGTATTCAATAAAATAATTAATACACCTGCAACCGTGTATATCAAGTGTAATAATTAAGCACTGCTAAGCAAATACTCAAATTAACTGCTTAAGTAAATAAGCATAAATCCATGTGTGATGGGACGCGAGCAGCTGCGAGAATATAACGACACAGATACTTGTTCAGTCAGGTTTGTTAAGAGATTTGTTTCAGTTATTTCATTGGAACATCACTCCACTGAACGTGAAAAACAATGACCCCAGTACGCAATTGACAACATTGACGAGATATATAAACTAAGTTGTCCATCATTTGCGTATACATCACATACCAGCACTTATCAGGATTCAAAATTGGTTGTCATCGTTTGACGGCTTATGCAAGTAGGTCAAATGAGCCATTACCGTGGGACACCTACATTGGTTATTGAGGATTGAATATGTATATTTAGTCAGCATTGTAGCTTAAATTCTTATTGTACCAATATTAAAGTCAGAAGTTTCATCATCAAGTAGAATGTTGACTTGTATACCACAAAATGAATGTCAGGTTGAAACACTGTCCCATTGTGGCAATTTGGCATTGTATGTCGATTTTCAGAAAAAAATGAGCATTTACTTACTCAATGCCAATAGTTTTATTGGATTCGGATCACATTATCCACAGACATATATGCACGAACTATTAAGCTACAAAACTCATAACATGCAGATGCTATTGCAAATCAGAAGCCAGTCGTTTTATCGGATTTTTTATGGCCACCATTTTGGTCTCCATCATCGGTTTTACGTAACCAGTTGTCATATACATATGCTCTATGAAATAAAGATCAGTTACAATAAAGCATTTGTGATGTTACAGTCCGGTGTGCACACTCGGTGTGTACAGAGTGACAATATACAACTTGGTGGCCATCTTGGATTTTATTACCTTCCTAATCTATGATTTGAACGAAATCTTACATTCTCCGGGTCCCCGGATGGTTCTACCCTGTATGACACTATAACATGTGCATTGTCGATGTTTTATTGGACACAATCTGCATGGATGCATTTAAGTGGATATTTGTGAAATTGGGGTGAGGGTTAAGTTTTTGTCGATTAGTTTACCATTTGGAGATATATAATACAGATAGGAACACCATTTTGTAGGGAATACCCAACCATTTCCAAAAATATATAACTTGGAAGAATTCGACAGATATGCTATATTTGCACAGAGTTGACACACGACACTTTGTCCGAATCGCCATGAATTTTTGACGCGTCACGCTATATATTTTACCATGACGTCACGAAATCAGAACAAAAGCAAAAAACAATGTTGAATCTGATAAAGTGTGCACATTAGTCCCATAAATTGCAAATATGTGTTCATTCTTTCCCATTTTGATGCCCGGTCAGCCGGTTGTCTATTGTATGTCAAACACCGCTGAAAATGTGTCTATTTTTAGGTAGGGTACCCTATGAAACATAGCGAACATGTATATTTTGTCACCTATTTCGGCTCGGTGCCCTCTGAATTTGAAAACTAGAGTAATTTTCCCATAAGAAAATGATGGTCGCATAAATTCCCCCGATGTGCGACGGTCACACCCCCCCCCCCCCCCCCCCCCCCCCCCCCCACCCAGCACCGCCTAGACTATTAATATGTCTTTCCTGGATGAAATTGAGAAAGTAATTGGATCTGCTGAAGTTGTGTGCAGTACAACACTAAACAAATTAACTGATATTTGTACTTCTGTTGCTGTTACAGAGGAAGCCAGTGATAGGATTGATAAACTTGAGCAATCTAAGGACAAGCCCGTGGAGCGTCAGCAGAACTTCAGCTGTTCTTGAGCTTCTTATGCTGATGCTGTATCCACAAGTAAGAATTCTAGAGAATATGATGCCAATTTCTCTGCAAACTCCATTCCTGTTTCTATGGAATATGATACGTCTTACCAACTCGACTCCCCGATTCATTCTAGCTCAGCCATCCAGTCGGAGTCATGTCAATCATTTCCAGGATACAGAATATCCACCAGACACGAAGAGTCTTTATGTAGGTGATGTCGGACCCTACGACGATCAGAAGGTGATCCGCAAATACCTTGTGACTCGTGGGATAACTCCGTCTTACGTGAAAGTCATGGCATCTAAAACAGTTCCGGATGGTAAATCAGCTAGAATCACCATACCAACAGAGTCATGTTCTCTCATTGCTTCTTCCAAATTCTGGCATCCAGGTGTATATAGTCGCCCGTGGAGAGGCTCAACTGCCAAACCAAAAAACTCTTTCTACAATCGTCATGGATGAACAACAGAACAAAATTTATCGTGAAACAATTGTATATACCCCTCTTAAAGACATATCATGTACTTGTTTGGGTGCGTGAAACTGCTAAGTTAGTATTCAGGCACTTTGCCAATTGGAGGAATGCAACATTCTACTAACACGGCCGAAAATCAGAAGCAAATCGACCGTTCCACTCCATAGAAAACATCGTCTGAACTACGCTCAATTGTAAATATTTACTACTCGATTCGGGACGCATCTATTGGCAATAAACTAACGAAAACAATTTCACCATCGAGAGTCACGGCGTTTAATTAATACATATGAATGACGGTGTGTGTTGTAAATTTAGATATAGTATTTGTAAAAATAACTACTTTGAACAAGATTATTCTCCATTTCTATTTGATCACCCTACTGGAGTGTTTCACATCACTTTAACTTAATTTCGTGGAATGCAACTGGTATCCAATCCAGTGCTTCATATCTTACTTCACTGTTAAATGATCAAGTATATGACGTGGTTGGAATTTCTGAACATTGGTTAGATCCAAACTCTTTGATATTTCTAGATACGATCCAGCCACATTACACAAGTATATCTAAGAGTGGCAGAGTCATTGTAACAAAAACAGGTGGCAGCTACTGTCGAGATGGAGTAGCGTTTCTCATAAATAAATCTCAGAATACCTCTACAGTCAATGTGGATAATGAACGAATCATTGGGATTCGACTTAAGACTTGAATACAACCAGTTCTTATTTATTTTTCAAGTGTATTTTCTTAGTACGAATCACCAAGATGAATTGTACGCAAAATGTCTGTCAGATATGACCGATCTAATAAATGTATTCTCGTCTCATGGCTCAATGGTTCTAATGGGTGATTTTAAAGTCATTTAGCTTCACTCCCGGTGGGTATATATTTCATGTCAGACAGAACTGTATCCGATATACCATAAGAAAGGTCATAAAAAACTAGAAATAAAACCCCAAGGTTGCATATTATTGATGCGGTATTCGCCCCGTATTAAATTGTTGAAAACTGCGGTCAGAGTAAGAAATCTTCTCAGATACAACCACATTTTCGGCGCGAATCATCGCGTGGAGGTCATGGAATTATATTCGGAAGAAATCGGAACCGCCCGAAAAACGACGATCGGCTGGCACGCACGGTTAAGAGAACAGCCAAAACAATAGCCGACATGTCGATAACCGAAAGTAGATTCAACAAAACACAAACTAGATAATGTGATTATGTCTTGATTTTTGCATCGATATCTCATGTTTTCTAATTGAAATGTCGAGAATTAATTGGCAACTAACAAAGTGTACACCCTGTGTATATGTTATATATGGATTGTTTGCAAATTTAGGCGTGAATGGGTATTCGTGCACAGCATGCAAAATACGATTGGCACACCTCCGAACCGATCAGCTGATCCAGGTCGTCATGCTTCTCATCGATTGAAAATAAACAAATCGGGGAATTCCTGCCCTTCTTATCAAACGTCAACACATTTGGTCGAATTTAAGATGAAGTTATCTGCAATGGCATTATTGACTTATGTAAATGGAAATTATTAGCAATATTTCAAACGCAGAGAGTGCATGAACCACCGATCGATCTATAAATTATAATAGCCCAATCGGGCTGAACTAGATCGATTGGTCTTCCTGGCATAGTGGTTGCTGCTGTAAGAGAGGGAACTCTAAATTTCTTAAATATTAAAATTTTGTTTGTTTTCAGATTTGTACAAGTTTATAATGAATATTACTAGTAAAAAAATATACCATTGTCTTTCATTAGTTTCAAAATAAATGAGAATTTTTTTTAATTGGTAGAAACAGCTGGTCGAAAGAACAATTTAGAGTACTCCCCTTATCCCAGATTCACTTTATAGTAGCTAATTACACTTAAGCATAAATTATTTATGTTTAAGCATAATTAACTTACGATCAGCGTAATACATTTGAATTACGCTTGAGTGTAATTGGGTTCATCAGCTATCTCACCTCTATGGGAGGAAGCCAAATTAACATTTAATAAATAATTGAGCTAAAGCCCCCCCCCCCCAATCAAGGAATCTCTAATTACACTTAAGTGCAATAAGAATATTTCTTATCGCGCTTAAGTGCAATAAGAAGATTCCTTATTGCGCTTAGAGATTCCTTATTGCGCTTAAGTGCAATACGATATTCCTT
Source organism: Siphonodentalium dalli (assembly GCA_032622095.1). NCBI lineage: Eukaryota > Metazoa > Mollusca > Scaphopoda > Gadilida > Siphonodentaliidae > Siphonodentalium > Siphonodentalium dalli. The sequence continues at coordinate 100,816,507 of CP136069.1, read as the reverse complement.
TTTGTGCTTAAGTGCAATAAGATATTCCTTATTGTGCTAAGCGCAATTAGATATTTCCTTATTGAACTTAATCGCAATTATATCTTCCCTTATTATATCGCTTAAGCTCAATTATATCGCTTAAGCTCTATTATTTATTAAATGTTAATTTGGCTCCCCATATACCTCATGTATATTGGTATAACCTGATGTAGGTTACTGGCATTAGTAATGCGGTTGCATCCATTTCAGCTTGAGGGGAGTTCAATGAGAGTGTATATGAATTACGTTTAAGCGTACTTCATTTACGCTTAAGCGCGGAACTCAATTACACTTAAGCATAATTAATATGAATAATGCTTAAGCAAATACCTAACTCCAACTGATTTCCTCTGTCTGAATAATTGAGTCCATCTCATAGTATATGGGGGAGTCTAAACCGATGTTTGATTGATGTCTTATTGCCAGAGTAAATTTGAGTTTAGAGGAAATCGCATGGGAGACAGCCTTTTCAAATATATTATTTATTAGTGTAAATCAATTGCGCTCAAGCGTAAACAATATGTGTCTAATAATATATTTGCGCTTTAGCATAAAAATTGCCATAAATGTGATCTATTATATGGGAGGCCCTTTTCACATTTATTATTTATTTACGCTTAAGCGCAAATAACCTCTATCATTTGCAATTAAGCAAATAGATCATATTTGCGCTTAAGCGCAAATCATTTGCACTTAAGCGCAAATAAAAATCAATATGCAATGATCCCCCCTGAATTAATTTTACATGGCACAGGCCTAAACACATCACTAAAGTTGATATAGCCCCACCATATGAGGGAAACAATCCCCCAGAAACCCCAAGATCTGTTTTATGACCATGGAAATGATATAGATCTGTGTAGGATATGTCTCTTTTATAAAATATACTATATCTCTGGGATGGCGACACAAATTCTTGGGGACAGGGATGCTGATATTATGAAAATAGGGGTTTTTCCCCAACTTCAAGTCAATGAGTACACCATATGAGGGAAGCAAACCCCAGTAACCCCTAATTCCCTATTTATGGCCATGGAAATGGTATATATCTGTGCAGGAGATAATAAAATATACATGAGCTCTGGGAGTGAGGCACCAAATCTTGGGACACCAGGGACAGAGATGCTGATATGCATATGGAAATATGTTTTTTCTTCAACTTCGAGTCTGTATGGGGCTATTACTATGGGCCCATGCTAATATAATATGAGATGGACTCAATCATTCACATCAGAGGGATGTAATGGAGTGTTAGGTATTTGCGCTTAAGCGCAAATAAATTGATAGACACATATTTGTGCTTAAGCGCAAATGATTTACGCTTAAGCACAAATATTTGCACTTAATGATTTATGCTTAAGCACAAATATTTGCGCTTAAGCGCAAATAAATAATAAATGTGAAAAGGGCCTCCCATACTATTTCCGCTAAAGCGCATATGATTTGTATTTAAGTATAAATGATTTGCTCTTAAGTGCAAATGATTTACACTTAAGCGTAAATGATTTGCGATTAAGCAGAATCAGAATAAATGTGAAAACGGCTTCTCGTATAATCGCTTAAGCATAATTCATTTATGATTAAGTGTAATTAATCTATCAATGAAAATAAATGACCAGTGAGCTTAAGCGTAAATCAATTACGCTTAAGCACACTTTAATCAATTACGCTTAAGCACACTAGTCATAATTCTATTACTCATAGGAGTAATGCTTTATCTACATCATACGGTTAAGCGTAAGTGAAGTACGCTTTATATGTGTTCATTACACCTGAGTGTAATACATTACGCTTAATTGTAATTCACTTACGCTAATGTGCAATTAGCTAATACATGTGAAAAAGGCTTTCCATTATAGTTATCATCCATCAGAATGAATAGTGCTTACTAAAGCTTGACAACAGAATTTGCCATTAAAAACATTTCATGGCCAATGAGCTAACAAATGTTCTGTACTGGCATATTGAATACCAATTATTTGTACTATTGTACAGGTATAATGTAATTAAACAGTTTTGAGTTACAAAAGTAAGACAACTCTTTCTGCACGGTACTGTGCTTGCGGCCAGATTGATGTAAAAATTCGGTCAATGCGCTTACAATTTTCTATAAATAGTAACATTTTGGAATTATTACCTCTCGATCACTGTTCGATTATAATCTTTGCCACTAACTCGGCCAATGTTCTTCCGTTTGTGATTTCACGCAACAATTCCCTTTCTATTCCTTCCCTGTCGAATTGACTACCGATTGCGATGTCAATTTGTTTTTCGCTTTAATATTCTGATGTGCATGACGCTATTCCAGCGAACGGTCATCCTCCCTAGAAGCCATTTCTGAGAACGAAACCCGATTCAATCCCAATCGAGTCGGAAGTGCTCGGGCATTTCCGTGACTGCACAAGACAACGCATCGGTTTGTATTTTCGTGTTATTATGGTGAGATTAATCGGGACGATTGATGAATATAAATAGTTAGCCGAATGGCCGTATAATGTGTACAAACTGACTTCAGGATGGGGGGTTTCGTGTATCTGAGTTATTTTATTCACTCTTCCCACAGAATGACGCAGGGAACTCAATTGTGAGGTTCAATTTACGTTTCACATCACTTTAATGCCCATCTTGAACATCCAAACACTCCTTCCACTAGCCTGGGCTCAAAGCGATCATCCAGATCGGCTGGACTTGAACATTTCTTAAGTCAACATAAGATGATCTCTCTGATGGCGTTACCCACTTGCAAAGGCCCAACTGTATCATACATGCCTTATTCGTATGAACCATCATCTTCTCTACTAGATCACATTATCATAGATGAATGCAGAGTAGATCTTGTATCTAATACAGAGATATTAGATGACTTTGCTACAAACACATCGAATCATCGACCAGTGAGATGCACCGTTCTCATTGTATCACGCGGTGATAAGGACATTCGGTGTGATTCAACTGAGACCGAATTTCCTGTGCGACATTGTCACTCGGAAATCAAATCGTTTAGTCCTGATCTTGAATTCCAATATTGTGCAGATACAATCTATATGTATATAGCTGTGAGAGTGATGGCTGTCGTAACGATTCCGACTGTGGATCAACACTGTAATTCTTTGTGGATTCATACAAATGTAGTCGACGTGGATCTGATTCACACTCAATGAATGTCATGTCACTACGATGGAATCGCTGGCGTTGTTGTGGGTACCGTTGGTGAAGACCACATTTTCTAACTGAACTATATGGGAATTTTTCAAAAAATGTGGCCGATTTGGGTATTCAAGAATCAAAAAAATATTTCAACGAGAGAACATATTTTAGCCGCTTTTCGTGGTTGAGGGTATTCAGTAGATCAGAGGATAGTAAAATGCAACCTTAATAACCCCTAGATCCTGTCCGAATTAGGTCCAATGACGATGCACACACACCTAGTGTCCCTACTGTTGCCATTATGTTTTTCAATGTAAATATGATTTTGAGTGATATAGAGGTGGAAAATAACATATGCGCAACATGTGCATTGTGTGGTAATCAGAATTTGCAAAAATAAACACCAAAATATGATGAGTATAACGAGTTATGATAATGTATATGTGATATGCATAAATTTCCGATATCCAGGTATCGAGTTTTCTCGACCTGGAATGGTGTGCATTTCTGTTTGATTATGGCCATATATTTTTCCGAAGATTAAGGTATATACTCCACAATTCTATCGGGATGAGGGAATCCAATTCAAATCAATCACGATACGACAGAAAAACTCGACGGTAACAGATGGGACAAGCCAGTAACATGAGAGACACTTGACGTAACAGAAGGGACAGTTTTATTATGAACATACTTGTGGAAACATTATTTCCATAAGTGAACGAGACCCAACTGGACCAAATGCGTACAAGACCTGGAAACAAAATGTATTAAACGATAGTCTGATGCATATTAGCCTATTATTTGGTAACAGGCAGGACTGTACGTAGTAACAGGAAGGACACCCATATAACAAATGTGACCAACAACACAATATAGTATGCGTCCCGGCATAGTATACCTAAAAGCTAACGTTCTGATCGTCAAATATAGGTGCAATTGATGAAATTTATGACATACACACCGCAAGTGGTCTCAGGTAACAGGAAGGACATTAGCGTAACTATAGCATATTGGCAATTCATATTTGTTGTCAGACTATAACCGTGGATTTATTTTTCGTATGATGTATTATTGCAGAACTGTGTGATAATTTTAACTATAAACAGAGATCACATACTGGTAATGGCATATTGATACAATACAGAGTGACAATAAGCAAGACACACATGAACAACATTGTGTTTAAATATAGTATTGAAATGATAATACAATAATACATTTTGCACGATGTTCATTGACACCCTGCGCAAATTTTGATAAAATTACCTTCGTCCGACGCATACATGCGTACATCTGTTTATCATGAACAAAATACGTTTTGTTTGAAATTCCACTGTAATCAGGGGGAGGGGTCAGGAAAAAAATTCCGGACACTAGGCGCTTTTTTATTTTTCTGCCCTGTTGGTACTCACCACCCCCTAATTTTGTTCCCATTCTGTGATAGGGATCCACCCCTCCAAACTGCTTCAAATGACTATTTACTCAGTTCTCATGATCTTATCTGATCAATGTTCCATATAATGATTATAGAAGCATTCCTTCTTTTATTTACCAACAAGACTGTAATGTTTCAAAACAAGTCTCCAATAAATGTGGGCTGTATGGTATGCTGATGGATTGACATTAAAGTCCAAGATGGTAATTTTTGTTTGAAACAAATTTTGGGGAAAACATGGAGGCTCCCATCTAGAGGTCACTTCGAAGATCCATATGAAGTTTGGTGACGATTGGATGAGAAATGTAACCTGCAAAGTGCGCTAAAGGATTTGGTCATACAAAGAGTAAAATCCAAGATGGCTACCAGCGGCCATATTTTTCATTAAAAAGTCATTCAAATTTGGCAACTCCCATCTAGAGGTGACCCTAGATCTATATACCGAATATCGTTGAAATCGGTCAAAGTTTGTTCTAACACCTTTGTTTTATTTTATTATGGTTTTTAGAATATTCTATTTTTATTTGAAGAGTTCTGTGAAGAGTTTACATTTTTTTTATGAATCTATTTTTGTGTTGTTTTCATTTATATCAGGTTGAATAATTCATTTTTATTAGAACTATTTAAATCTGAGCCTTTCTGTGTCAATATGCATTGATAGATATTTGATGAAAACATTTAGCAAGCTGACCGTTTTATTGCCACTTGGTGTCATCCCTCATTATTAACTGATGGTGAACTCAAACCCCTTACCAAGAGTTAAGTACATACCTATTGTATACATGTAATAGAAGCATTCTTAAAACCTTATGTCCCATCATTTTGAAGACAATTGACTCGAGGGAAAAAATTACAGGGCCAGGAAAAAATGTGTCAGTCGGGCTGCTGAAAGATTCACCCACCCACCCGCATAGTGTTCGGAAAAATAATTACCCCCCCCCCCCCTTACCTGCTATCACTGGCTTTAAAATCAATTTTGATTTGGTTACTAGACAGGTTTAGATTGAACAACCTCTGACTTCTGTAGCATGGCAGGTGGTCATGTACAATGGTAGTGCACCTTTTACTACCCCTATGTTGATAGCTAATATCCAGTTAACACCGTTTGCTCATTGCTATTTGTTTACACACGAGTAGCAGTCTAATTAAATACTGATTATAGTAAACTCTGTATATTTCTTGTATGTCGTAGATGAATAATGGAATCGCTGCGGAATGATGGAGATACTTTGTTTGGAATTAGAATATAGTACCTCACAGTGAAATGACTTTTCACATACATGTACCGTGTGCATGACCGCAGTAATTCAATTTCGTGAGTTTTTGAAATCATAGCATATCAGCAGGTCTACCAGCATCATACATATTAGCAGGACCACTTGATCAGGTGTGTGTCTATATCTGACAGTTCACACGGGTTTGTGTTGGGCATGGGAATTGGCCCTAAGTGAATTTATGTGAAAACTGTTTGATCATTGCAAATGAGCACGTATACTTTCATTTACTGGATCTCAATCAAGTATAATAGAAAACATTCTATATCAAAATGAGTATGTGGAAGACAGAAATGAATGGCGTTCTGCAAGGAAATACAAATATATGTCAATTCACTGCCAAAAATAACAACTGTGTAATCTATTGTCACTGCTGTTACCGCAATGTCCCTCCTGTTACCACATCCAGCATTATCTGACTGAGACAGGAATGACGAGTAAAATCTGTGAAAATATTGATGTTATAAGCCAGGAACCAGAGCATGGATATGTCAAAATCATTACGACATGCAAACTAATACTTACTCATGCCATTTTTTTTAAATTTTGTCCATGCTGTTACCAAAGTGTTCCCCACTGTTACAATTTAAAAGGTAACAGTAGGGACGGTAACAGTAGGGACGTTTCGGGTTTATAAATGGGATTCCCACCGGTCGTCCATTGTTATGTAACAAAATGTATGTGTTGCCTCACGGGGATCACATTGGACAAAACTAAGAAGAGAAACATTTGTGTAATAATAAACTCACATACCTGTATCTATCGGTAACAGTAGTGACACACTCCCAAATATACTCACCTGTCTGATGAATGATACTGTCAATTACGGGCAAATTAATTCCACCGACCACCGGATAACAGTTGTTTAACCATGTGTATTGATGAGTAGCACTGGAAACCAATTTGCACTTCCTCATTCGCCAATGCCAGGACTATTGTATTATGTGTTTCTCTCTTGGTAACAGTAGGGACCACCAATCGTGGGACAGTTTTGTGACCTAAATTATGTTACTTGACTTGGTAAAAATTGTGCATATTTTGTGATTTTATGATCAGGCGTGTTTCATATGAGGCAAATTGTCTAATAAAGTGGTATTTAATGGTCATATTTTATACAAAAATGTCTGTTTTTGGGGAGATTTCGGAAAATGGGACAGGCATAATTGGCAACAAGTCGACCCCATCCCATATTATATCTCAAAATAAAAAAATGTGATCATTAATAAACTTTTCTAAAAATAAATGGTGATGGACAGAAATAGGCCAATTTTTTTGAAAAATGCCCATATACGCTCAAATCTTTGCGCCTTCACTGTCCTCCACTGAATTCGAACACAACTTTAATAATTCCTACTCATATCGGCCACAAATATGCCCGCCAACGTGTAAGTGTTACAAATACATACATATAATGCCAGACAGACCATAAGTGAATGATATTGGTTCTGTTTTCATTTGCATACTGATTGGAATCCTATCGATTCTGTTGATAATTCACCTGGCTGGTTTCGACCTTCACTTGACACCGTGATATAGGGATTCATACATCTGTGGTAATGTTGGGTGATTTCACCCACTTGTTAACAGGTCTTTTCTGTAAGGTGTCGTTTCACTAAAGGCACATTAACGGTGAGCTGGTCACCACTTCAACTTTGGACTGATCCAATGGGTGCAACGGGCAGTGGTTCTGATTCGTCGATTTGAGCGGTGACCTCCGATTGGTCGGCCAATACGATCTCCCGATCCGCTCAAATCGTATAAAAAGGCCACTGTTTCTTGCAACATTGGTTCAGTCAGAATTATCCCGAGTATGGTCACCATCTCTTACTAATAGCTCGGACTACCCAGCCAAAGGCAACAGTTTTGGGGGACATTATAATTACCACGAAATTGGGGAAGATTTTATAAACCAGAAGTTGTATTCTCCGGCTGTTTACACTGTCCGCTAATGCATAATACCGGAAGTTGTATTCTCTGGCTGTTTACACTGTCTGCTAATACATATTTACCGGAAGTAGATTTCTCCGTCCACTTTCTGTACCGGAAGTGGCGTATTCTGACAGTTTACCCGGTTCTCTCATATATGACCGGAAGTAGGTTATTAGGACATTTATTGTACTAGAAGTTGAGAATATATATATAGAACCAGTAATTGTATTTGAACTTGTCAAACATATCAAACTTAGATATTCAACATATAGCCATATAGATGATATTGATTAATAAACTCATGATTACCTCACTATTATATTCTATTAAACTGGCCCGGGGAGTGTGGAAACAATAAGACTTGGGAACCTGCGCCCACTAAGTAGTGTCCACAGCCCCTCCCCGCTTATGGGAACCCCCAGTTGACTACATTTATGGTGCCGTGAGCAGGATTATTCTTGTCACAATTTAGGACGTCATATATATTCACATTTTCAATATTTATCTTATGTTAAAGTAATATTCAAATTTCAAGTTTGAATTTTGCAAAAATTATATATTTTTGATAACTGTTTCCCCAAAAGGTTGAGCTATGGCTGGGAAATATTCCACAGGGTGGGATAGGACTGAACCCCGGGGTTTGTATGACCCCTTAGTCGGGTCTGATGAGGAGTCAGAAAGTACTGACAGGTATATTGCTACACTGTTACACTCAATGGGTATCAAACCAAGGATTGTATCAAATGATAGTGTTGTAGGCACTTCCATAATGGGTCATAATAGGCTGGATAGCTCGCTTCCAGATGGGTATACCTTACAAATTACCACGTCGGGTTGGGGTGGACCGACTGTAACCTCACATGTGACCTCTGTGGCCTCTACTCCAATTTCATCATTTAAGACTACTCCAAGTCAAAGTTTCAATGGGAGTAAATGTTCTTTTGCCCATTATGTACCGGAAACCCCAGCATACAGTAAGTCAATTTCAGGGTATGCAAATGACACTCTTGGTATTGCAACAGGGCAGTCGGCAATACATAGCCAAGACTTATTTTCTCAATATTTACACATGCGGGACAGGGGTCCCAATCACACACTATATAATTCTTCCACAAATGAATCTGTTCACAAACCAGTTTTTTCTGAGCACTTATCATCTTCTAATAAATTTGTTAAAACAATAGTGAATCCTGAAACTTTTGATGATAAGAAATGGGACATTAATGACTACATGACTCATTTTGAAATTATTGCTAAGCTAAATGGTTGGAAGGGACCAGAAATGGCATACCATTTGTTGATAAATTTGCGAGGGAATTCACAGACCATCCTGGGTAATCTAACTCCGGAGCAAACTTACAACTATCAAATACTTAAAGAAATTTTGACACACCGGTATAGCCCATCTCAACAGTTGTCAACACATCGGTCGAATTTCCGTCAATGCACAAGGAAAGTAGGCCAATCTGTAGTCGAATATGGTTATGAATTGACAACCTTGGCTCGAAAAGCCCACCCTGGCTTAACCCACTCTAATGTTGAGCCCTTCTTGGTTGAGCAGTTCATTTGGGGTTTGAGACATTCCGAATTGAAGAAACATGTTCAATATGGACACCCAGTAACACTTAATCATGCTATTGCCTTGTCATCCGAATTTGAATCTATTGAGGGCCCGTTAGACAAGCCCATGCTACCTCCAGATAGTGGTAACAATGCGGAACACCAGCTCCTTGATAGGATCTCAACTCTTGAACGTCAGCTGGGAGGTCAAAGTCAACATCGAGGTCCTACTTCTCCGAGGCGACAGGTCACGTGCTATTATTGCAATAAAGTAGGTCACGTGGAGGCTCGGTGCCGACGAAAGATGGCAGATCAGCAGTCGGGTTTTGTAAATTCAGCACTTTGTTATGAGACGAGGAGTCCTCAGTCTGATAGAAAACGTTTTGCTAGTTCTGATATTGTACCAACGTGTTCAACACAGGCTTCTAAGAAATGTTTATTTTGTCGTGCAGTGGTAACTGGTGTTTGTTGTACGTTTCTGGTTGACACTGGCTCACCCGTTTCTATTTTAAATAAAAGTTTTTATGATCAATTATGTCTGCCGAGTGATACATTGGACTTCTCTGATATTAAGCTTTCCACTGCAGCTGGACAAGACTTGAATGTACATGGATCAGTTTCGTTGGAAGTCGGTTTTCCAGCTCTTGTAGTACAGCAAGACTTTGTGGTAGCTGACGTAAACAATTTCAGTGGCATACTTGGTTTAGATTTCCTCAAAGAGAATCATGGAATCTTAAATGTTTGTAATAAAACATTGACTGTTAACGATGGTGAAATAAGGCTTTTCCATAGGCGCTCTTGTTCGACTGCGTGCATTAATGTTCATGAAACATATACTTATTCGGTTGGTACAGATGATTCACTGGCTCGAATTGGGTGTGACGAGAATGTAGGGTATCTTGTTGGGTATACATGTTCAGATGGACAGGACGTCGGCCACCTTCAAAAACCGAAGAGCTCACAGGACACTGGTGCCTTAATGGTGTCCAACCCTCCTGATGAGTTGGTCTCGAAGCGATTGGTACCATCCATACCATCTGCCGCTGCTGGTCGTAATTTTTCGGTAGGAGTTGTCTGCTTTAATTTTCCAAACACACTCGATTCTAGCAGTGATAGTCACGATAGTGGTCATGGTGACGATGAAGGTCTCGGTGTTAAAAATGATATCATGGTTCATGAGGGTCATAAGCAAAGTGATAGTCGCGATAGTGGTTATGGTGATGATAATGGTCTCGGAGTTAACAGTGATATTATGGTTCATGAGGGTCTCAAGCAATGTGATAGTCTGGTGCCACGAGTAAAACGATTGGTTACGACAAAATCTTTGGCGGAAGAGTATTTTGTTTGTGAAACCTTTGATGCAGGCAATATTAAACTATCTACGCCCATCGTTATGGATACTTGGTTTGTTGGACAGTCGAAAATACAACGCGAGGATGGCGAAATTGCATACTTGATCGCGGACTCTACCCAGTTATCAAGCGAGCATCTGCTCGATCATTACTTCTGGCCGGGAGATGGAAAGGTGTCTAAGCTGGGAAGGTGTCTAAGCTGGGAAGGTGCCTAAGCTGGGAAGGTGTCTAAGCTGTACATGGAAGGAAACTGGAATCGCACCATTTAGACTATTGTTCGAGAATCAGCAGTGAATTCGAGTGACTGTTATATTCTGTTTCAAAACGTGACAACGGATAACGATATCGTGAATTCATGATCCTCATCCTGTGCATCAAAAACAGAACATTTCTAACTTTGTATGGACCTTTTTCACAATGTATACATTGTGATTTTTAAGGAGGGAGGAGTGTGGTAATGTTGGGTGATTTCACCCACTTGTTAACAGGTCTTTTCTGTAAGGTGTCGTTTCACTAAAGGCCCATTAACGGTGAGCTGGTCACCACTTCAACTTTGGACTGATCCAATGGGTGCAACGGGGCAGTGGTTCTGATTCGTCGATTTGAGCGGTGACCTCCGATTGGTCGGCCAATACGATCTCCCGATCCGCTCAAATCGTATAAAAAGGCCACTGTTTCTTGCAACATTGGTTCAGTCAGAATTATCCCGAGTATGGTCACCATCTCTTACTAATAGCTCTGACTACCCAGCCAAAGGCAACAGTTTTGGGGGACATTATAATTACCACGAAATTGGGGAAGATTTTATAAACCAGAAGTTGTATTCTCCGGCTGTTTACACTGTCCGCTAATGCATAATACCGGAAGTTGTATTCTCTGGCTGTTTACACTGTCTGCTAATACATATTTACCGGAAGTAGATTTCTCCGTCCACTTTCTGTACCGGAAGTGGCGTATTCTGACAGTTTACCCGGTTCTCTCATATATGACCGGAAGTAGGTTATTAGGACATTTATTGTACTAGAAGTTGAGAATATATATATAGAACCAGTAATTGTATTTGAACTTGTCAAACATATCAAACTTAGATATTCAACATATAGCCATATAGATGATATTGATTAATAAACTCATGATTACCTCACTATTATATTCTATTAAACTGGCCCGGGGAGTTTTTGAAACAATAAGACTTGGGAACCTGCGCCCACTAAGTAGTGTCCACAGCCCCTCCCCGCTTATGGGAACCCCCAGTTGACTACACATCTATGTTCTTGTAGTGACACTTGTTGTGGTATAGTGTATACTATTTAATAAGTTGACTTGAATTGTGGTGTGTGTTTATAGTTTGTGAGGACCACACTTTTATACTATTGTGTTCATATTATACAGGTGTCTATTTCGGATAGTTGCCTTTAACGTCTTACTGTATTCTGTATTATTTGGTCGCATCCATACAGACGTGCTTTGTGCATTATGTATTTCCATGTATCCCATGCATGTGGATTTATCCATTTACATGTGACATAGTACTAATATGTGTTTTTCTATTACAGGTTGAAACAATAAAATTGTTTAACAACCTTGGCGTCTTGCATTTGGCCCCATAAACGAAACACTCATTCCCTCTCTAACGACCGATAACTCCAAAAGCGCCAATCGAAAAACAATAAATGGGCAAAAGGTTGATATTGATTAATATAAAAGCTATGTATTAGATAGTATCTCAGTAACAAGAGTGAAGTGGACGCAGCTTACACAAGCTTAGTTAGCGCTATGTTGTCTGCTGCTTAAAGGGCAAGTCCCACTCCTCATAGTTGACAAAACTCCAAACCATATTGGGGTCATGACATTCAACACTTACATAAAGCTATGATAGCACATAGGAAAATGTGGATTATTTCAGGGCGGCCCACAGATTTTAACAAACGTAATTTACCGGGCCTATAGAGACCAAAAACGTCAGTTCCGTAGCGCCCATCACTTAGCTGTAAAATCATATGTCAAGCAGCTTCCGATCACAAAGCCTTCTGGAAATTCGTCCGCCTAAAACTGGAAGCAGTGTGCGCACAGGAACGGAAATGTTATTTTGCGGTATTTATATGTATAGAAATCCTCTGGACATTGCTTTAGGATGGCAAAATTATTTTGCAGAACTTTATAAAAGTTCTGCCCATAAGGATAAGGAGTTTGAGTTATTTGTCAAATCGAAAATAGAAGAATTTCTCAATTCCGATCAATTAAATGAAGGAAATAATTATCTCTGCACATGGTCTGTCTCACTGGTCGAGATTAATGAAGCAATTGTAAAACTAAAACTGAACAAAGCAGGGGGGAATTGACAACTTGTCGAATGAACACATTATAAATGCACCATTGAATGTTCGCACTGTTTTATGTTTGTTATTTTCAACCATGTTTAAGCTTGCACACATCCCATCTGATATGAAGAAAGGTCTTGTTTTGCCAATCTACAAAGGAGATCCGAAACCTATTCAAAACCCAGACACTTACTTAGCAATCACGCTTCTTCCTGTATTGTATAAGATTTATGAGAATATAATTCTTCAAAGACTTAAGCAGAGCCATACTTTCAAGCATTTTCCGAGTAGCCTACAAAATGGTTTCCAGAAAGGTGTTGGTTGCTCGGTAACTGCCTCGAACTTCAAGAAGACATAGCCTATGCCAAATTCGAAAAAAGCATTTGACTGTGTATGCCATGAGGGCCTAATTTACAATTGCATGAGATGGGAATAAAAGGTAACTTGCTACGACTATTCCTTGACATGTACTCAAATGTGGAGAGCAATATATTGTACAAAGGAATCATAACACATTCAATCAAAATGGAGCAAGGTACGAGACAGGGACATGTTTTATCTCCCTCCCTGTACCTTATGACCTTATTAAGTCATTGTCTGACTCACCTCATGGTTTGCATATAAACACGCTGACATGCTCGTGCCCGACCACTGCAGACGATATCACGATAGCATCACTGACAGAGCTCGGTCTGCGAAAACTCATTGACATGCTATGACTACAGTTTAAAGTAGAGATTCCAGTTTTTGCACAAAAAAAGTAAGATTGTTATCTTCATCACCTCTCGCAAACCAGCTCTGCTCAGAACAGTCCTTTGTATTTGGGCCCTGTGCAATATCTGAATCCGATCAGGTAACGAATCCAGGATTCTAGAAGTTCCCATGTCCCGAACATTGAGCACGCTTCTCAAATGCTTCTTTGCCACTTGTCGCGCCCCGGTTTCGAAAGATTTCACTCCTCTGACAAATCTTACACTGTTTATTCAGGTAGCCATTCCTAAAGCCATGTATGGTTGCGAGATGTGGTGGAGCCTTTCATCTACGAATTACCTTAGCTTAGAACGATCATATCACATGTGCATTATAAACATGCAACTTATCTCTCAGAGAAGTAGTACAATTCTTACTCTCTCCTTGCTTGGTGTTTTGCCAATTCAGTATGAACTAGAGAGGAGAAAACTCTTGTTTCTGGGGTCGCTCATCAACTCATCGCTATATGGTCATAGGCAAGCCTTTATAGAAATATTTTTGTTCAATCTCCATGCGATGTTGTTATATGACCGTCCACCCACGGGTTTTCTTGCGAACATTACAAACGTTCTTAAAAAATATGACCTATATGATCACCTCTTACTCTACAGGAACTTTTCTGACTATATCAATGTGGAAAATGACTATAAAGGAACGCCTCACTGTCGTGAAACTAGTTATTATGCACAAGGGGATATGCTATTCTCAAGCCTTGAAATAGTGTACCTGTCATTTGCAGAATGAGGTCCCCAGAGGGCGAATTTAGTGATGCTACCCCACATAGTGGGCTAGCATCACCAAATTCACCCTCTGGGAACCTCATTCTGCTGAGTTGTAAGCAGAATAAGGTCCCCATAGGGTGAATTTGGTGATGCTAGCCCGCTATGAGTGTAGCATCACTAAATTCACCCTCTGTGGACCTCATTCTGCAAATGACAGACACACTATTTCAAGGCTTGGCTATTCTTCTTTAAGGTCAAACCTGATCCAATTTCCATTTGGAAACTCTGGGTTACATGTCGAGATGAACCAGCCTTTTTCGCCAACTGTGTTATCATGGAAAGCACTCTGAACAAAACGACATATGATAATGCTTCTGTATGTTATCATTGCAAACTAAATTATTCGAATCAATTGTTTCATATGTATAGAGAATGCTCGTCTGAATTCCCTTTGATAACGCGGAACACATTCTGGTATTCCATAATTGATCGATTTGGAATACATGTGTTCAACTTTTTAGAAGCAATGTCTGAATAAACCCTCTTAGCCTATAGCTTCAGTGGATGCACCAGCACAGAAATTCACCTCATCTGTGACGAGAAGCAGCTATTCGGGCAATGCGTCCGCTTCATTTGCGAATTATGCGTGGTCTGAAGTTCTGAACAGTACATGGATCTCTTAACATCTTGTCTTGCAGTAATAATTTCTGCAATATATTTATAATTATATGTGAACTATTCTTCGGTCTTCGATATGGTGACTCTAAAGTCATCGGACCTCCTGGTGTCTTAATTGCTAAGTACTGAGGAATTAAGTCGACATGTCCGTACGAACACCGTTTGATGGACGGGATTTCTTGAGAAAAACTAATGACTTCAAATGAAATTTCTCAAGTTAAATTGTATTGTGTATATATATGCCACCAGTTTTTGTGTGTATTATATATATATATATATATATACATTGTATCATATTGTCGCCATATTTGGAGGAATAAACTTCTCTCTCTCTCATTTTGCCAAAAGTTATTCTACCAAAGACTTCTTAAATTAATTATTATAGTTAGCCCACCTGAGTAGTGATACCGAACATGTCAAATTCAGGGTAATTGGTTAGTAAAAGTTAAACTTTAGGATTTCTGATTTACTATCTCAGTCTGTTCTATAATAATATATATTCCCAATATCATTTTACTGATAGACATCTGACTATGCCTACCTTACTAACAAGACAACAAATTACAAACAAAAGTCTAAATCCAGACAAAATTAGCAAAATCATCCCGGTTGGCCAGGGTTGGCAGGTATTTTTGGACAGAGCTTCAGTGTTGACAGTTGGATTCAACCAATCACAGTGGCCATTCCATTCAGACTGTGGTCCAGGTGAGATCCTTGTTTATTGCCACAACTGTTTGATCTGATTATGTTACTGGGTGTCCTTTGACACTGCAATTGCTACAGTGAGCTGAACTCTTTGATCATTGCCTGTTTTGTCACAGAGTTTGATTGACCATTGGCTGCTTTGATGTCTTGCTCCAATTTAGCTACCTGTGTTTAATATGAACAGTTACTAAGTAGTTTACAATTGCATGTTGTATACAAAAAATCATTTGTTGTGGGTAGAGGAGTGTATAGAATTCTTTGGAGTCGCATAGTCTGTCATGATAGCAGGGTTTTAGATAGATCATAATGCCATGAAGCTATACTCTGGCAAGCATGCACCTGTATAGAGCGGTTCCGTGTGATGTCACTAATCCCAGCATGCACTGCGGGTGCCATGTTGGAGGTACTAGTAACAACGAATATAAACAAACACACGTGTGCGCAGAGTTCATTATAATCAAGTGTCTCTCTTTCGTGTATCATTTCGTGTCAATTGATTTGTTAATGGTTGTGCGCACATATAAAATTACAAACTAAAAATTCGAAATAGTATAGTCCCGATCGATGATGTGTTATGAATATTAATTGCGCCGCGAGTATGTTTTATGTGAAGTGTTCGTTATACTGATATGAACATGAATCTGCTATAACACCGTGGTGATTTGACTTCAAATTTCTGCTATTCAAACTTTAAACATGCATATTTAGAGAATTATACAAGTAGTTCCGTATAAGTAGGGCCTACATATATACATGTCGCATAGAAAGGATGACAAGGATAGATGCCATGCTAACCTGTATAGTGTATGATCTTCTGCGAACGTTTAACTTAATCGAAGTTAATCCGTTTGAGAATCTAAAGCTTCCTCCACATGGCTGCGACAATACACACATGTAAATGGGAATCAACAAGTTTTCCAAGAGAATGACAAGAAATTTAACACATTGCACGTGATTCGCGCTGTGTACATGCAATCTTCGTCGAACGAGTTCACTCTGTGCTATTGTTGCCACGTGACAAGTAACTGACTCCATCATCGGCGTTTTTCTTTCATGTACTTAATAATGGCCAAATAAGATGTCGAATTAAAAAAAAACACTATTTGATAATCCTTTGCATCCGGTCGCCAAGTTGTTGACACCTTTAATGTGACTCAGCCAAGTTACGGGGAACGGTTATGTATATCGTTATATTTATTTTTGCCAACTTGAAATTTGATGCCTGAGGGTGTACTGTTTGACAAATGAGAGATTATAGATTAATTACGACATGTACACCTCCGGTCGGCTTCAAGTTATTTCATCAAGGTGGGAGCTATAAATCAGCACTGTTCCAATATTAGATAGTCTAATCTATATTGAAGTTATATAATGGCATTTGTTACGCACTAAATTTGATTCACACGTAATCATCAATCTTTGTTGGTTATCGGAAATGGCCAAAAATCGCTCTTGTTTTGTTGCTCTATTTCGTTTTTGTTATCAAACGATTGTCACTTTTACAAGATGCTTCTACACACACATAGCTATCTTGCTCGAAAACATCGGAAAGAAGCTATATTGTCGTGTTACATGCATATATACAGCGTTTTAAAACGCACATATGCCTAAATGCAACACCAGGGAGCTCATTTGCTTCGATAATACATGGACTACATTATCATTCATTGAAAACTAATTAGGTAAGCCTGTAATAATTTTATTTCAAAACATAACTGTGATTAACACGAATGTAATGGTGTATGTATGGATCTGTAACGTTTGGCGACAGTTCCGAGTCTGCACTCCATTCCTTTTAATAAATATCGCACCCCTATAGTAAGTTTATCCAACATTTCGATGTATTCTTTTAGAACTGTTGTTCAAGATTATTAATAGCGTTGGCAAATATTGCAACTAATTCCGTTGAAGCCATAACGAGAGGTTTTAAAAGTAGCTTTCTTAATTAATCCTATTAACTCAGTGCTTGCTTATGGATGTCTGTACCTCCAACATGGTGGCGCGTCACGTATCCAATCACGTGATTAAGAACGCTCTATAGAGATCATATTCCACCTCACCAGTACAAAACCTGGGAACTTTTTGATGTTCTGACCCCCTCATCACAGGGAACTTTATAATGGTGAACAAACAAGCCAGGGAAAATATTTCTTTGTTTATATTTGTTTCTCGCTAATCTACTCCAAAGTATGGGGTGGTCCCAACACAAAATTACATGATTTAATTTAGACAACATGCAGACAAGCTGCAAAGCTGAATATTGGAAATACATTCGAAATGAGTAAATAGTTGGGTAAGTACATTATTTGAAAGAATCTTCTTCAGAACAAATGCAAAACATTTAATCTGATATAATCAAGCAATTTGCACGAGGACTCCAAATTGGCTTTCTTCCTGGGTGCATACAGCATAACATTTGGGCATCTTCTTTTGTGCAATTGGTTTTGCATCAAATAACTGTGGATCCGGGCCTTCTAGATTGTCCAGCATAGAGCTGCGAAGGTTGCATCGCCAATCTGTTTTAACCCTGTTCACTGTGGAAAACCCTTGTTCCACTTCCACTTTTGCATTCGACAAATTGGTAGATTCTCAGAATCTTGATAACATGCGTAAAATTGTGGTATTTTAAAATGGTGTTCGTGTTGGATTTGGCAACCATAATTGCCCACAACTCACTGTGTTTCAAATGTCGCATTGATTTGTACCAGTCCAGATTGAACTGTTCATATTCATCGGGAATTGACCCTCAATCAGCACCATTCTTTTCTAGTATGTCAGCAAAGTGTTTCAGGAAGACAATAAGCTAGTCTGTTCTCAATTTAAGTGCACCATAATGCGTTTCATAATATTTCGTCTCCAAAGTCAGACACTCGTTTCCTTTTCTTCGATTTTTGACTGGCATTCTCAGCTCCTGCAATGTGGGTTGACTTTCACTGGCATCTGCTTCCAGTTAGCTCCCCTGGTTGGCTATCATCACAATTAGACCTGAGCGAAGCTAAATCCCCAAAACGGCAATTGAGTGCATCTTGAAGATTGTTTATGAGCTGTGGTTTTTGCACTTAGAAACTATTTAATCCTTGCTCAACATGTGTCAGTTTTACAGTTTTGTACCTAATGGCGACGGGAGGTATTTTATCTGGGTCTTTTTCAGATTGTTTGTTAGTTATTGATTGTTTGAGCTTTATATGCTCTGTAACTTCTTGTACGGTACTAGTGTAGTAATTCTGACAGACCTGAGTTGAACCTCGGTTTTGTTTTAGAAGTATCAAGAGTTTGGCTAACTGATTCCTGGTCCATTCCAAAGCTGTGTGTGCCTGTAACAGATCCATACTGTCCTATTGGAAAAAGCATGGCTATAACGAACTGGAAGCATTTCATCTTCATCAAGTAACTGCGTATTTTGGCTCTATCCTCCGCTTTCCTTGAGGTATCCTTGGTCAGATTCTCCATGTGACTGATGAAAATGTTAAAAGATGTGATGAGAGTTTTAGATGCCTGCATGGTGTTCGCTCTCCCCGGCTTTCGAATGTCCTCATCCAATATCGAGTTACACAGTCATTTCGAACTATGCTCATAAAACTTGTACAGATTCTCCAGCATACCTGTAAAAGTGTACAACCAAATGCGTCCTTCACTGCCAATTCAAGATGGTGGTTTAGACAGTGGATTCAAAACAGCCAAGGCATTCCATTTTCCTTTCTGAACTATCCTAACAACTCGTACTTCTCACCCATATTAACATTAGTGCTGTCGGTCATAAAGCTGACCATATGCAAACTGAATCCAGCTTCCTCAAACGCGGTCTCAATACTTTGTTTAGCGCCATATGCACATGCATTCTTAACTTAACAAACTCTGAAAAATCCGAACTCAACCAGACCACTATTAGCATCGTTGAACATAATAAAAATCAACTCATTATCGAGCACTGCACTATCAGTAATTCAGTCGACATGCAATGTGAAATATTCCTAATTTTATCCCAACAAATTATCCCTCATGTGTTCTCTGATTAAGCTGGTGAATTCTGCACATTTTTTATCATTGATATAGGTATTTCCAACATCTACCCCGTGGCTACCCTCCAGATGTGCAAGTGCTGGGAGTTTCCTGAATGCGAGCTCCTCTTTGGCAAGGAAATATGTAATGTCTATCAGTTTAGCAACCAGTCCTTCTTCCATGTTCTTACTCTGAGCAATCAAGCATCCAACATTCATTTTAAATAGGTCAATTGTTAATGGGCAGGGGTTCTTCATTACCACAGCTTTTTTTGTGTGGTTCAGTTTGTAAATGTTTAACAACATTGTCTTTTTTGAGTGATGTTCCACTCAAGCCCACTATAAATGCACGAGAAAAATTCTCCAAGTGATTTATTTTTTCTTCAAATTCAGTGCATATCATCAAACATGTAAACTTGGTACAGTATTTGCCTTCATTATCGTACTTCAACCAAATTCCGCTAGGGCTGAAATGGTTAATCAGTCAACCGGTTAACCAGTCACCACGGCCGTGACCAGTCATGAAAATTGCATGACAGGTTAACTGTAAGCCGACAATGCAGTACTTAAACGCCAACGTATAGTCAGATACATGTAGCAAAAATGTGGGAACCCAAGTCAAAGGGAACTGTTTCGTACATGTTATGACAACGAGAATCAGAGAATAATTATGATAGTATGGTGCATCAAGTCTTTAGCAACGTTGTTACATCAAAGGCACAGCTGGTCAGCGGTATCTTTTGATCTTCGCAACATATTCCACAAGTGTTATGTGTCAATTTCGGTGTCCGTGCAAACCGAAAAGGCCTGCATATATGTAATTTGCCTCATATACCACAAAGGAGCACGGCGGGTTAGTGTGATTGACAGCTCAAAAGAGCATCTTATTGGCTTGCGCAAATGCCCTAAGGAAAGACACAAAGGCGCGGTTTACTCCTTTCACGCGCCGAAGACATGCGGAATTGGATTACATGTTGTCACAAACAGGCATGGGCGTGGTCTTCTAAGACGCGTGTTGGTAATTATGATCACATCGTGCGTGAATCGGATTAGGACCAGACAAATGGGCAGTGCCTAACTAAACATTTGCGCATGTGCCTAATAACACATTAACGCATGCCATAAAAACATTATTCAATGCGCAAATGTCGGTGCTGTAATAAGATTATGCTACATTCGCGCATGCCATATATTGAGTAATAATTAACGAACTACAACATTTTTGTCCCATCACCATTTATTCGGAGACAACATTTCGCCCAACAGTGCTCTCACATTTGGAGCTATTGTCTTACAGTTCAGGAGATCTTTCAACAATGGACACGTTTTAATGACTAAACCGAAATCACTTTGTTTCGTTGGATCAACAAGATTAGTTTGTCCTTTAACAACTTGTGTCAATATTTTCGGGACCTTTTCATCGCCGCCGAATTGCAGAATAGCACGAGACAGTTCTCCAAGAATCATTCTGAGATGTGCTGGACACACTCGACCTGCTGATGTGACGACAGCCTGGACACTTTTAGAACACTTGAGTTCGTCACATAAAGTCTTGTACTCATTTTGCGCGATTTCAGTTGCGTGTTTTTTTGTAACGGCAATTAGTTGGTTTATGAGACATGTTGATTGTAATGCGCAATTTCCACTCTGCGCATGTGTTGGTTTATGAGGCATGCGGGTGTGTGGATATCCGCAGCCTCAATAGAACTGTCAGCGCCTGCGGGTTTGTCAATACAGGGATCACGTTACCGCAGAGCCACACAATGCTCCTTTGTCGGCTTAACTACAGCAAACCCGCCGTGCGCCTTTGTGTTAATCCCGCTAAATTACATACCTCAGGCCTGGGCAACTTGTTGCAGGCCGCAAGCCTAATCCATGTCCAAAAGTCGGACTCAAAGCATGTGGAATTGAAGCATGTATTACGGTGGGTCCCTGTGCACACAAAATTTAAATCCCAACAGTTTTAGACACTGATGCAATTGATAACGACTTCATACGCAGTGCAGATTATTTGATATGACCCAATCATGTCAATTGCAAATAGTATATCTTCTTGGCAAGTTGTGCACACCTATGCCAGTACATATACATGTATATCCTACTATAAATTACTTTATTAAACCTATATACACCGGTATATTATATAGATGGGCCTATATAGTGGCCAGAAAAATATTGCTCGAGAACTTTAGATAAACTTTTGAGAACCATGCCAAATTGCTGCTAGAATGCTGTAAATAAGAGGGACATATATCGATGTTCCATTCTATGCATGGATAGTATATATTACACTGCAAGGAGATAATAGGAACCAACCGAGTTTCATTTGCAACTCCGCGGGTTTGAGCATTTGCAGTAAGGAAATTGCCAAGTTTTGCCGATTTCCCTGACATCGCATGAACGTTCACAAATTAGCGAATATTTCGGCGTTTGCTTTCCATTTATAACTGAGCATGTTGGCCTTTGTTTCACTTAAGTTGAATCGTTTATTGTGTATAATAGACATCATATTATGATATAGACATCATGTATCAATGAAGGCCAGCATGACCACAGTTATTAAACCAGTTAACATAGGTTAATTCAAATGGTTAACCGGACATGAAAATCCCGTAACCATTTCAGCCCTAGTCCCACTGGGATCTAGCTCACTTTTCCAGCTCTCTTTTTCACGCCACTTGTCATTTCGTGAATTTCTACATAAAAATCAGAAATTTAAATGAAAGTGTCAATGACACTGTAGCTCAACTTGGAAAGGGAATAATTTAATGTATTACAGTCAATGGAGCGATTAGGAATGTGGAAAGTTGAATGTCTAATACTAGTTTATAGACATGAAGAGAAAAGTTAAATCCAAGATGGCTGCTGGCGGCCATGTTTTCGGCCGAATGACCCCAAAATGATTGTATCCCATCTACATGTCATTGTTAACATCCATGACAAATTTGATGATGATCAGACTCAGGCCTCAGGCTAGGGGTTCAGAACAGGGAGACTTGAAGTCTCCCTCCAGGAAATTTAGTGAGACTTCAGGAAATTTAGGGAGACTTCAGGGAGAAATTTTCAAAATTTGCTTTATTTATGACATTAATAAATAAGATAAAACAAGATAAAACTGTTGTCAGTGTTGACTTTATCTGAAGAAATGATTAATTATTGACTTCATAACTTTTAATATCTGAATTGTTATTATAAATTTTAATTTTTTGGAAATGGCTTTTGGCCACTGCTGTAATGTGGGTCTGTTAAAATAAACAATAAGGACTAATTAAGGAGGTGTAAAAGCTTTTAATTTTGTTTCGAACGAGTTTATTGTTGAGTAGCATCAGTGATGTCAGATGATAATCCGATTAAAGCAATAAACTTGACAAGTTTGATAGCTGTGTCAGAAAAAGGTGTTGATTACTAGTAATGTGTTCTTAACAGAGACCAGTTGAGCTTATAATATACACCAGCAGGTTAATTAAATACCTGCATTGCAATTAATTTGCAAACCGTTGACAGACGTATATTGCGCACGTGGCCTGAGCGATAGATTGACAACAATATTATTGTAATTTGCAAACACCTAGTTTTGACACAAATTAATCCTTTTTAAATGAGTTTGGATAGTAATAGTTTATTATGTAGATGTTTTATTTAACTAAGAACATTAAAAGTACTTCCAATGCACATTCAAACATCTGTGTTTAATAAAGCAAGCATGTGTTCTTGTTTGTAAACATAATAAATATCCAATTCCAAAAAGTAAAAAAGTTGGATTGGGAAACGGAGTCCGACACAAAATTGAAAATTCATAGATATGTTTTAGTTTAAATTCAAAGACAGTATTAGTTGTTCACATTGGCTACTGCATGAGTGGTGGTGACCATGTATGGCACAGTATGGCTATACAATTTGCGGTTACAAAATGACCGACGGAACAAAGTAAGGTCTAAATTCCAGTCTCGATCTCCTTAAAGGGACTCAAAAATAATCGCCACCATGTTGTTGTTGTTGAAATCAGCTGTTTACTGCCTGTTCCTAACGCTTCTATAAACTGCATGCATGGTTTATCTCCCCTGATACAGCCTGATATGCTATAAATAGATTGGGGAAATCCCTGTGTTCTGTCAAATATGGTTTCACTGTCAGGATATCGTTAGAAAAAGACTGAGATATATTGAGCTTAAATTGGCAAAATGCGATCAAATAAGAAGTTTTCGTAAGCGGGAAGATGCCGAAAAATTGGAAAGAGCAACGAATGGTGTGTGTCTTCCGCCGTGGTGGATTTTGAATGGGGATTTCCATGCAAATCTGCAGGGCAAAAGTTAAAGAGTTGCATATACTTCTGAATCTGAGTGTGACTTGATGTGGTACTAGACTAGACAGGTATTTATCTGGTGGGTCCGCTTCGTAAATTATAAAATTTTGCTATAAATATATTTTTGATAATTGTTTTCTGGAATTACATATCACTTGACCTACATTAGCAACATTACAAACTTTTTTGTATTTGAGATTTTGTTGAAATATTTTGGGTATTGTAGTAATTTAGAACATAAACATAACCATTTGATTGAGATTCATTACTTAGAATTGGTCTAAGTTAGAAAAATTGACTTTGAAAAAATTTCAGTTGTAAGACATGACAAATTCATATTTCGAGAAATGCTCCAAAGTCGAACCCATGACATAGAACACACCAGGATTCACTCAGTTAGGTAATAGTGTGTCCTTGCCTTACTGAAGGTTATGTGCTGCTGAAATATGATGAAATTTATGGAATTAATTGTCAGTAATGACTGTGCCATCAGGGGAAAGTGGCGGACAACATGAAAAATCGAAAGAAACTTGCAACATTTTGCGATTAATGTATATATATATGAAATGCAGCCTGCAGAATGACACAGCATTATGCAGCTAACTGATTTCAATATTCTGTGCTCTTACTGTTACACATCACAGCTTTAAAGGAGATTATTACATATATATACATCACAGTTACAGTATAATATATAGAAACAAATTTGACTTATGTTATACACAGTTTATATACACATAAAAGGCCGTCCCCCGAAAAAGTGGCTTCATTGGGGGCATCAGATTTTCTTTAAAAAATAACAAGGACCCTAAATCCGAAGCAACCAGACAAAAATGAGTGGGTGGATCTTACCCATATTCGAACTTGATCTGTATTTCGAGCTGATAAACTTATATACCAAATTTAATTAAAATATCATAACACAAACTAAAGTTATCATCCGGAAACCAGAAATTGACACGATTCCAAGTCGAAAAAGGGTCACAACTCTTGCAAAAATTTGCGGAGAAAACCCATATTCGAACTTGACCTGTATTTTGGTCTGATAAACTCATCTATGAAATTTGCTTTTGATCTAACAACCGAAACTGAAGTTATCATCCGGAAACCATTTCTGGACGCACGCACACACGGACGGACGGACGGACGACACCGGCTATTTTAATAGTCCCCCGGATAAAATATTTGGGGGATATATCTAAGTTATACTTTTGTCTGTAACACTGCACTGCATAACATGCATATGAATGCTATCACAATAAACTTTCATCTAACACCTGTTTTTGACCAGGTACTCAGCCTCAGGTAACTAGTAAAACTGATGACGGCAATGACAATGATTTATAAGTTGTGTCGAAGACAATGGGAACAAGGTCATGGCACTCCGAATATACGTATTCAATGTTTAGCTTCACCTACCACAAAATAAACAAGTGAAATATATTCTTCGTCTAGCTTTTGCTTCGTTAAAAGCGTTCTGTTCGCGAAAACGTGCTTCAGATCTGGATCTAAAGCGGAAGTGAGAACTATTCAAACGAACTATTCAGTGAAACGGACCCTTGTCTATTTATAGCTACTATAAAATTTGGTTCGCCATTAACTTTTACCGGGCATACTAGCGGTTGGCCGATGAGAGCGCAGCAGGTAAATCATTTTTTTTTCTGTCTCAAACATTACTTGTTATCCACGTTCACTGCATTGAACCCCAATTACTGTGTCCGCGTAATTTTCGAATAATTCTTTTATCATGTTCTAATTGATCCCGGTTATTTATTTGAGCACTAAATGATAGCTTATTTATTCGGATTTCGTTTTAGCGCGAAATCCAGAAATATCTATACAGATCGAGTGTCATGTGATTCCATTGATTGCAACACCCCGCTCCGGTTCCATGGTCGGGACGCCTTTTTATGTTTACCCATACCATAGTATGGTAAACATAGTGTCGTTGCCCGGATTGACCACTCGTCGTTCGTCCGTCTGTCTGTCTGTCTGTCTGTCCGTCTGTCTGTCTGTCCGTAGACACTTTACGAGTAATGCGATAACTCAAACATTTTCTATCCAATCGAAACCAAATTTTGTATATGGGTTTCTCAGCCCAAAATACAGATCGAGTTAGAATTTGGGTTTGATCCGAGATTTTGTTACAGAGTTATGGCCCTTTTTCAACTTAGAATTCACGCATTCTGCCATAACTCAAACATTTTTTATCTGATTGGAACCAAATTTGGTATGTGAGTTTCACAGCCAAAAATACAGATCGAGTTCGATGGGTTTGATCCGATTTATTTTAAAGGAGTTATGACCCTTTTTTCGAAAATAAAATAAATTAAAAAAAAATCCGATGCTCTAACTGAAATATTTTTTTGTCCGATTGTGTTCATATTTGATATGTAGGTTTATGATGACACACCCCTCACCTGTATAGTTTTTGGTATTGATTGGTTGATCAGTTTAGAAAATAATTAACCCTTTACACACATGCTATCCAATGCAATAAGTTGAACATATTTCTTCTGATCTGCCTCATATTTCTTACCTAGGTTTTTCTTAGCACGTTCTTCATCTGTATGGTTTTTGGTATTGTTTAATTAACCCTTTTCACTCTTATGTTTACTTAGAATTCACCCAAGCTGCTATGACTCAAAACATTTTTCATCTGATCAACACAAAATTTGGTATATGAATTTATCACCCCTAAATACAGATCGAGTTCGAATATGGGTTTGATCCGATATATTTTAACAGAGTTATGACCCTTTATAATTCAAGTAATTACTGCTGGGAATTTGAAGAGAACATATATCCCACAGCAATGTGTGTTATTGAAATGAGTTAATTATCACTATGACATTAGATACTACATGCTATAAAGCATGATAGTGGTACCACTGGCTGGCTGGACTTGTTATCATAATTATGTCAAACTGTGATTGATTACTCACTCTCTGGTGGAGTTCTGCTTTCTGTGCAATATGAAGTTAACCCCTTTGTTGAAACAGGTTTATTACATTAGCTATATGCACACACTATATGACACCTATTCTAAAATAATAAATTGGAATAGTCCATTGTTACTTTGTAGTGTTGTTTTACAGACATTGTTCTTTACAAACACTTTTGTCTTATCTTAGACAAAAATTTATCCACACATTCCTTAGTTCCATAACATGATGTCATTGAAAATGATTAACCCTCTCCACACATCATATGGTTTTGATGCTTTTCATTTAATCATTCTCCTATGTTATGTCCAGGTTGATGGTGATCCACTTTTGATTTGCATGGATTTGGGATTAAAATTAAACCATTCCATAGACACATATTATGCGATAGACAGATATAATATTATCCCTTTCACTTTGAGCCAGGTTCAGTAAGGGTTTCAATACATCACCAATTGAATATTCATCATTAGAGGAAATGTCTTATTTTGAAATTCCCTCAATTGCATTTGGGCTCCAGGATAATATTTATGGTGCTGGTATTCTTGAGACTGACTTATTGTATGGGGTTCTAAATCCAATGACATGCTTTTCATAGACTATTTTGTGTTTATCAGTTCATTAGTTTGGGTAAGATTAACCCCATTCTATCCGATTTGATAACTCAAATATTTCCATTGATTATGTTTATAGTTCTTGGCATAGTTGACGATAACACACCCCTAACCTGCATAGTGAGGGTCATTTGGTTTATTTTCTTAAAAATATTAACATCCTCCACCAATCCTGTTGACACAATGTGATAACTAAATATTTTTCACACTATCACTATATAAAGTGTGAATTGTTGAAACTTTTGCACTCATGAAAAGGTTGGTGTAAGGATTTATAAAATTTATAAAAATAGCTAATCGCTATCGCCAAGGCATGGGTTAAACATCTGCCGATCGTGATCGGCCTCTCGTTTTTAATACCGGAAGTCAGCTTACGAGCGACATCTCGGGGGAGGTAATGTCTCTACCTACATAACTCATATTTGTCAGATTCGAAATATCAATATAAAATTCTAAAATAAATACACCAACATTATAATTTATAATGGAACAAGTTCCAATTGGACCCGCCAGTCGCCAGATAAATACCCAGGGACGCCAGAGAAGGGGGACATACAGGGGCACTTGCCCCCCCTTGCTGGCCTGACTCAGGTGAGGCCAGTGGGTACCCGAAAAGTGCCCTCCTGGTTGGTTTGCCCCCTTGCCCTTTGATGCTTCTGGCGTCCCTGTAAATACCTGTTGTTTTCAATACTACATCAAGTCACACTCAGAAGTATGTGCAACTCTAAATTTTGCTCTGCAGATTTGCATGGAAATCCCCATTCAAAATTGGTCACTTGACCTCGAGATCTCTCTTAAACTCAAAGAACAGATACAGAAAAGAACATATACAGACGAGATGATGGATCAGTCACAGACATGCTGTCTGAGGTAAAGCTCCCAGAAGGAAAGAACAGCGACTGGTTAAATACCACAAAATAGTCATGGGGTTGCTCCCAGCACTTCCTAAGCCTGATTATCTAAAACACAAGGCAAATACAGGCTACAGCCAACAAAATTTGAGGACTGTACGTGTCAGTCAAAATCCGGTGGAGAAGGAGGTGTGTAACAACACAGAATCGTTCCAACTTCTGCGTACTAGCAGCTCACAATACGAAAACTCCTTCTTTGTTAAAACAACTGTGGAATGGAACCACCTGGAATAGTCGGTTGTTGATATCAGTGACGGTTTTCTATCTGCTCTGCGAGGGGAACAACAGTATGGGGTGTTTTCAACAATGCTAACAAGGAACTATTGCTTAACTATTTATAATTTATGCTTGTTTATCATATATAATAAATTATTTTTCAATTATTTCGCTTGCTGCTTATATTTATACTCCAAAATCATTTGGATGGCTCAAACAACAACATTGTCATTGCATATATTAAGTACTATATGGGAGATCAATCTAACATGTAATGGCTGATTATGCTTAAGCGTAACTCCATTACGCTTTAAAAGCATAATTGGTTTTTAATGCCTTACAGCGTTATATGTAATGGTAGACCTACATGTATCTAACTTAGTAAGGCTGAAGGGGTCACTCTCACCAAAAAAAGTGCTGAAGGGTACACAGGATTTGAAAATGTGCTGAATGGTATACAGGGTTTGAAATGTCGTTCTAAATGACGTTTAGATTTCGTATCTGCCATGATTTCTGTTAGAAAATAATTGATTACGTTCCAATGAACAGAAAATGAACTGAAAACAAACTGCTCATGGGGGTCAGACTTTCAGAAACACAGTTTAAGTAACGGTGTTAGTGGCGATCACAAACCTTCAGCACATTTTCAAACCATGTGTACCCTTCAGCACTTTTTTTGGTGAGAGTGACCCCTTCAGCCTTAGAAAGGTTTAATGTTCTGGGCGGATGGTAAGATGGTAAAAAATAGTTGTTTCCTCATAGAATCTCCACATATATATTCAGACAGACAGATGGGGAGGGGTGTTGAAAAATGCTTTGGGAAAACAATTGTAAAGAGGGAAAGAAATTGGTTGCGGGGGTGGGTGAATCGCAGAAATGGTAAAATGTAAAAAAGTATCATATGTGTCTGAATATATATTAACCCCCCCCCCCCCCCCACCTCCAGAGCAAATTGAAATAAATTTAAATCCATATACCCTGTTTTTCTCATGGCATATTTTTTTTGGTGTTTTGTTGAATAAAATTAACTTATGACTGAGATTACTCCTTCAGTCTTGAACTTTTCCAAAAATGCCATTTTTTGGCATTTTTGTCTGTTTAACAAATGTTGGGGCATAAATAGAAAAAACAACCAGTCATGCTTATGCATTCTTTTATATATATGAATCTCGCATATATACAATCTTAAATATAAGAGACTGCACTGGCTTAGAAGTTCAATGTAAGTATTGTTAGCTTAATGCATTCTCTTATATATGCAAGGCATCCTATTGGAGACTCGCATATATAAGAGAATGCATTGGCACAAGTTTTCAAAACATTTCATGAAGCTCCAATTATGGAAGGATTAATCATAAATAATGGTCTCCAATATGGCAGGTTGTAAATATAAAAGAATCCACTGGCTTGCATGGTCAAGATAAATGTTGTTAGGCCAATGAATTCTCTTAAATATGTGAGTCTGCCTATGGGAGACTGTCATATATAAGAGAATGCATTGGTACAGTGTTTTCGCTAAATTTCAGGAAGCTCCAGTCATGAAATGTGCAAAATTATTTAGAACACTTTCAATTGTAAAACGATAGCATCACAATGTGTTTGGAAATCCCTTCACAGTTTGTAAGTCTAACACATAATTTGTTCAAAAATAGTTTTGTCTTCACCATAGACTAATAAGAAATCATGTTTTGTACACAATCTAGTCAGAAAATTACTAAAACTATGAAAAAGCTGTTAATTTTGTTTCTTGTTTTTGAAATACCTGACCATCATATATTGAATTTGGCTCAGTGTGATACACTCCAATTCTTGAAGACACACAACTTGAAAAACCCTTACTCTTACAGATGGATTAATCATTATCTCTTTCTATAACAAGTATTTTATAGTTTCCTGTGTATAACAGAATAAATATGAATCGAAGACCCCTGTCTGGAAACACTTCTATCAATTAGTATTATAATAAGCATACAATCAATGTCCAGTATTTTAGGGCTCGTGTTTATTGGAACTTTTTCTAAAAAAAATAGGAACAAATATATATCCCACTTAATTCTCGCATTAAAAAATACATATTGATTTAAAATCAATATTAATTGATAGTAACATTTCCAGATAGGTATCTCCGGCTTATTTTTATTATTTTATAACCAGTAAACTATACAACACATGTTAGAGGAAGAGATAATCCATCTTTAGTGAATTTGGAAATTTGTAAATGATTAAATTTCTTCTGTAAAGCAGGAAAATAAAATCTACAAAATATGCAGTTGGAAGAACTTGGGAGACTCAAATATATAATATAACCATTTCTTGATGGGAGCTGCGCTAGTGGAGCATTGAATCATGTGCCAGTGCATTCCCTTATATCTGCAGGTACCATAGGTAGCCTCACATATATAAGAGAATGCACTGGCTTACAAGGTCAAGGTAAATATTGTTAGGCCAATGTAATATATTCTCTTATATATTCTAGGATCCCTACTGGAAACTACCATATATAAGAGAATGCATTAGCACAGGTTTTTTTTGCAATATTTCCAATGCTCCAATCATGGAAGGGGGAATGCTGCTCCCATAATGAAAGGGTTAATTGATTTTATTCCTAAATAGACAATTTTTGTTGTAATTAGTTTTAGTTCCGACCCTCCAGGTTCGGTATTTTGTCTCATAAATGAACCACATAGTTTTGATTACTCTGACGACTGATGGTATACTAGCACCTCCCATAAATCCTGAATAACATAGGTGAATCATGGGTACAAGATAAAAAATATAGGATAGAAGCCATGGTTATTTCACACTATTATAAATATGAAAATAATTACATTTTTGCTGCTGAAATATTGTCCATAACCCCAGCTCACCAAGAAGTATGAGACTGAATTATATCTAAATATGTCATTTTGACAAAAAAATAATCAATTTGATGCTCAATGACAAACTGTGACATAAATCTTACAGTTCCAGGAGATTTCACTCCATTGTCACTATACATATTTTCTTATCTGGTACCTGCTGGTAAACAGAAAAACCACCTATTTGTTATTAGTATTCAGTATAGGAGTCTGGGGTCTGCCATGAGAGGGATGGACATCATCAATATCATGAAGAGATATATTTAAGAAGACTTATATTAAATGATTTATTAATAAGGTACTTAACACATGTATGAATTTTCACTAATGAATTAAATTTAATATAATTACAAGTCTGTTAATAACTGAATACCACAACTGACTGTCACTAGCTGTGATAGACTTGCAATTGAATTTATTAACTGAGTAATTGGCAATCATGAATATTTTTGTGGGAGCTTCTGGCATGATTTAGTCCTTGTTCAAATTATTGTTGAATGTTGGGTCAACAGCCTGGAGCTATCTTGTTGAAAATGAAGAAACCCCCTCCCCTAGATCATGTCATGAATCTTTACTCTGCTTAGCGCCTGTAGAGATCTTATTCCATCAGTACAAAACTTGGGAATTTTGTTATGTTTTGATAATGAACTTTATAACATTGAACAAACAAGGCAGGGAACATATTTCTTTGTTTATATTTGTTCCTCGATAATCAACTTCAAAGTATGGGGTGGTCCCAGCTCGAAAATGCATGCTTTTTGTGGCTTTAGTGAGCTGATATCACAAAAACACTGAATTAATTACCCTGCAGAAATTCCATGATTGTAAGTGCGCATAGCAAACTCACCCATCAAGTCTGTTAAATAATGTCATCTCGAGTTGGCACTTTCACCTACTTATGAATAAACTATTAAGCGACAGGTATTAATAAAGAAATATATTCCCCTTGTTATTTTTTCAGCTTTATAAGGTTCTCTATCAATACTTTAAAAAGTTCCCGAGGTTTTGTACTGGTAGAATATGATTTATACGGGCATTCGCCTCTGGGAGGCCAAATTGTCATTTAATAATGAAGTGCGCTTAAGTGCAATTAATTGCACTTAAGCACAAATAATTACACTTAAGCACAATTAGTTGAACTTATCATTGTGCTTAAGAGCAATCATTGCTCTTAAGTGCAATCGATTGTGATTAATCATAGTGATTTGTTCTTGAAAACATAATTATTTGTGCTTAAGCGCAATCAATTTTGCTTACGCACAATCAATTGCCTAATCTTAAGCGCATTTCATGGTTATACATGCATGTAACTAAACACCCCTGGTGAATAAATAGGTTTATCCATAACTCAACCTTAGCTCTTATTGACATATCACCTCTTGTTTTCATTGGTTTGCATGGGAGCAAGCCTAAGTTCTTTATCGAAATGGTAGACTCGCAATAGCATTACCTTCTGTTTTAGTTGTGGCAACTCGTGGTAGTATTAACTTCTGTATTAGTTGGGGCAACTTTGATTTTCGAGTACATATACAGGTACACCATATTAGGGAAGCAGGTCCTCAGTGACACCATATTCGCGCTACAGTATATGACCTGGAAATACTATAGATCTGTGCAAGAGCCGCTGATTTAATAAAACTACCAGAGCTCGAGGAGTGAGATATCAAAGCTCCCGGAATGAAACACCAATTTTTGGGACAGGGATGCTGATAATAGGGGTTTTCACCCGATTTAAGTCAATAAGTACACCATATGAGGTAAGCAAGCCCTTATACAGTGACACCACATTATTGCTATATGACCATAGCTATGGCCCAAATCTATGCCCCAAAGTCATATTAGCCAGAGTATATGGGATGCCAAATTGACATTTAATAAATAATTGAGCTTAAGCGCAATAAGGAATCCCTTAATAAGAAAATTCCTTATTGCGCTTAAGAGCAATAAGAGATTCCTTATTGCGCTTAAGCGCAATAAGAGATTCTTATTGCGCTTAAGCGCAATAAGGAATATTACATAAACTCCCTATAATTCAAATGGTTTAGTCCATGGTGCAATCAATATCTATCCCTGTTAACAGGCAATATATGATAATTCTACTATTTGCAGAGGGGTGATCTCGTGAGGGAGATAATAATTGCGCTTAAGCGCAATAAGGATGTAATTGCGCTTAAGCGCAATAAGGGATGTTCTTATTGCGCTTAAGCGCATAAGGGAAGATCTAATTGCGCTTAAGCGCAATAAGAATATTCCTTAAGCGTTAAGCGCAATAAGAGATTCCTTATTGCGCTTAAGCTCAATTATTTATTAAATGTCAATTTGGCATCCCATAAGAGTAGAGATTCATGGCATGATCTACCCTCCTCCCAATATATCTAATACTGTATGGGATGCCAAATTGACATTTAATAAATAATTGAGCTTAAGCGCAATAAGGAATCTTATTAAGAACATTCCTTATTATACGCTTAACCGCAATACATCCTTATTGCGCTTAAGTGCAATTAATATCTCCCTCATGAGAAAATAGTAGAATTATCCTATATTTGCCTGTTAACAGGGATAGAATCTGATGGAATCTGAATAGGCCTACACGTGGACAGTCACCATGTGACCAATAAACTCCACCCATTGCACCATGGACTACACTATTGGAATTATAGGGAGTTTATGTAATATTCCTTATTTGCGCTTAAACGCAATAAGGAATCTCTTATTGTGCTTAAGGGCAATTAGATTTTTCCTTATTGCGCTAATAAGGGATTCCTTATTGCGCTTAAGCTCAATTATTTATTAAATGTCAATTTGGCATCCCACAATACTGGGCCACACATTTTGAAATTAGTTATTTTAATACTACAGGTCACTGTTGGAGACTTTAGTTCAATTTGAATCTTCAAGGCCTGTACTAGTGTAGGCCTACTGCGGCCAGTCCAGTCCAAAGCCATACATGTACATTTTAGTGTCAAAAAGCACTTGCTACATGTACATTTTTCTGACGCTATCTACCCACACTGTTTTTTTTAAATCTGCGTGTTTGAACGATAGGTTCTCCAAAAGTTCCCATTAATTGTGACCTGAGTCACTCTCCTGGGTCATCAGGATGAGAATTCCCGCTGTTGACAATATTCAATTAGAATGTCAACAACATAGCCTCATCTGATCACACGAACTTCAATTCGAACCGAGTTTTTGACAAGTTTTCCAGGCAATAATCGTTGATTTCATATGTGAGGACCCAACATTCCCATTCAACACAACATACACGGAGATAAAACTCCGATAATCTAACTCAAATATGCGTTCTAACTAATTAAGTTTTAATTAATTTATTTGGTCTTGAGAATGAGAGTTATTATTCTCAAAACAATCGTATCAAATTGGTGACGAAAGATCGCCGACCAATCGGATCGCGCGGATTGGAATTGTGGCTAAAAATAGTTATCTGCGGGATTCCGCCGTATATATATATGTTATTGCTTCAGTCAATCGGGGTATACCGGGGAAGATTGTTGTGTCCCTTTAAAACGAACCAGTAGCTCATCATAAACTTCGTTGGTCAGAGCAATTTGCCATTTTCAAAAGCACACAACCTGATTAGAATATGTGGATAGGGTACACCATGTATAATTGATAAATATAATGCCTAGTTGGCACAATTAAGTCTATCTAGATTTTTGCAAAACGAGTCAGATTTTCACCGGTAAAATTACCGTAAATCCTAAGCTAGTTTTGTCAAATTTTGAAGGCGACTTCGTTTTCGCCTTGCGGACATCCGAGGGCGACTTCGCCAGCCCAAGGGCGAGAATTTCGCCCGAGTCGCCTCCTAGCTTGGGGCCTGATCAGACTAAAGGTACGACCTGTAGCCCGTGCTAAAGGATTTAGTCATACAAAGAGTAAAATCCAAGATGGCTGCTGGCAGCCATGTTTTTTGGCCGAATGACCCCAAAATGACTCGTTCCCATCTACATGTCATTATTAACATTCTTGACAAATTTTATGACGATCAGACTAAAGGTACGACCTGTAGCCCATGCTAAAAAATTTAGTCATACAAAGAGTAAAATCCAAGATGGCTGCTGGCGGCCATGTTTTTTGGCCGAATGACCCCAAAATTACTCGTTCCCATCTACATGTCAATATTAACATCCCTGACAAATTTCATGATGATCAGACAAACAGTACGGCCTGTAGCCCGTGCTAATGGATTGAATTTTGAAATCCAAGATGGCCACTGACGGCCATGTTTTTTTTCCGAATGACCCCAAAATTAATCATTCTGGTCTAAATGTTGATGTCAACAGCTATGACAAATTTCATAATGATCCGACCAAAGGTACGATCTGTAGCCTGCATTGTTGACGCCTTACGTACACACATACACACGGACGACGGACGACAAAGCCATGGCAATAGCTCAAACTTTGAGCTAACAATGGAAAATGGCTACTCTACTTTAAATTATCCAATGATGTCTGATTACATAGGAATGCCTGCAGACCTAAAATATACCGGGGGGGGGGGGGGGGGGGGGGGGATAATCGACATTGGTACTAATCTATAAAAATCACCATACTGGGAATAGTCTGGGGTGTTACAATAATTCATGTTTTGTCGTGATATGCCGCAAACACGAAAACAGCAAAGGTCACAGACCCCACGTCACCCAAATCGAGGAGGCTTTTTAGGACGTTGGCTTTTTTTAAGTACAATTAAAATTCTGGCAAAATTTGACTCAAACTAGATGATGACCTGAATGTTCTCAAAAGTGAGCCACTCACCAAATATCAAGAAATTCTCTTGAAGAATGTTCAACTTTCATTGAGACAAAACAAACGTTATTTCTAAATGGGATAAAATAGAACTTGGCCTGTGTCTTCTCAAAAAAGAACATGCCAAATATCAAGAAATTCTGTTGAATATACCTCACGTTACTATGCGGAAAACACAAAAACAGTGCTTTGTAAGTCAAAACAGGGACATAACTCAGTCAAAAATTATCGGACTGTCACCAAATTCAAATTTGGCCTGCGACTTCTCACAAGTGAACTGTGTACCAAATATAAAGAAATTCTGTTGAATATTGCTCAAGTTACCAAGCAGACAACATAAAAACAGCACTTTCCAAGTTGAAAAACGGGCATAACGCTATCAAAAATCAAAGGACCATAACCTGGCCTGCGCCTTCTCAAATCTGAACTACATATTAAATATCAAGAAATTCCATTGAATATTGCTCAAGTTACCAAGCGGACAACACAAAAACAGTGAATCTAAGTCGAATAAGAGGCATAACTCCCTCAAAAATCATCTGACTGTGACTAAATTCGAACTATGCCTGCGTCTTCTCGAATGTGAACCACATACCAAATATCAAGAAACTTTATTGAATTTTGTTCAAGTTGCCATGCGGACAACACGAAAACAGCAATTTCTAAGTTGAATAAAAGGTCGGTAGACCTCATGTCCGCCTCTAAGTGTCTGCTTGATACGACCGTTGTTTGCGCATAAAACCTATCTTTAGTGCTAGTAAACCTACATACCAAATTTAATTTCATTCAGTATACATTTACTAAAGTTATCATCCGGAAACCTCAAATTGGCAAAAATTCTAAGTCAAAAAGGGACATAACTCTGGTGAAAATTGGCGGGCGGAACCCAAATTCGAACTTGACCTGTGTTTTGCTGGGAGAAAGAAACATACCAACATTGGTTCAGATCAAATAATCCAAACTGGAGTTATCGGTCAGAAACCAAAAATGTTAACAGACGGTCAAATTCTAAGTCGAATAAGTCGAAAAAGGGCCGTAACTCATGTAAAAATAATTGGACGGAACCCATATTCGAACTTGGCCTGTATCTTTAGCTGGGAAATAAATATACCAACTTTGGTTCAGATCAAATAATCCAAACTGGAGTTATCGGTCGGAAACCAAAAATGTTAACAGACGGTCAAATTCTAAGTAAAAAAAAGGGCCGTAACTCATGTAAAAATAATTGGACAGAACCCATATTCGAACTTGGCCTGTATCTTTAGCTGAAAAATACACATACCAACTTTGGTTCAGATCAAATAATCCAAACTGGAGTTATCGGTCGGAAACCAAAAATGTTAACAGACGGTCAAATTCTAAGTCGAAAAGGGGGCATAACTCTGGTGAAAATTGGCGGACGGAACCAGAATTCGAACTTGACCTGTCTATTCTGCTAGTAAACCCACATACCAAATTTAATTTAATTTGGTTCACTCTAACTAAAGTTATCATCCGGAAACCTCGGACGCACGCACAGGCTGATTATAATAGTCCTCCGAACCCGTTGGGTCGGCGGACACAAAGGGGCATAACTCCATAAAAAAAATCATAGGACCATGACCAAATTCGAACCGGCGCCTTCTCAAATGTGAACTACATACCAAATATCAAGAAATTCTGTTGAATATTACCCAAGTTATCATGCGGACAAGGATGTGGATGGACAGACGGACACACACACGGATGTGCTGATTATAATAGTCCTCCAAAACTGTTCATGGACAAAAAGGGGCATAGCCACAAAAATCATCAGACATGACCAAAATCGAACTTGGCCTGTGACTTTTCAAATGTGAACCACATACCAAATATCAAGGAACTATGTTGAATATTGCTCAAGTTATAATCCGGACAACCCAAAAACTGCGATTTCTAAAAAGGGGCATAAGTCAATAAAAAAATCATCGGACTGTGACCAAAATAGAACATGACCTGTGTCTTCTCACATGAGAACTATGTACCAAATATCAAGAAACTCTGTTGAATATTGCTCAAGTTATTTGCGATTTCTATGTTTATAAGAGGGCGATATCCATGACAAAAATGGTTCAACCGTGACCTGAATAATGTGATGGATATTCCTTATATCAAGTTTCATTCAGATCAGTTTATATTAACCAGAGGAAAATTTCTAAGTCCAAAAAGGTAGGGCTGGCAGTCTAGAAAATCCAGGAGGGCTATTAATTGCCCTCCTAGATTTGCCTAGGAGGGCTATAGCCCTCCTCAACTTTTACAGTTATGATTTATTTTACTGCACTTTGTCTATTTTTTATGTTGTTTAACTTCATCTAAATTAATTTTGTTATGTGGAAAAAAATGTCCAGAGTTGTGAATATCAAATCCCCCACAGTATATGGTATGTTGAATATTTAATTATGTTTTATATGTTATGATAATTAATATGAACCACAAACAAAATGTAAGAGTGTTTGTACTCAACAATTTCAGTCAGTGTCTAACCCAACCAACGAAATTGGGTGAGTTTGTCAATGTTTAAAGCAATTTCTATGCGTGTAATGTTACATAAAATACACAATCAAGTAGCATATTAAATACAGTATATTTACACATGAATACAATTACAAATGACTGCTTTATTTGATTTAATTTATTTAATTTAATGATTCCGCCATTTGACATTACCATCAGTTGCTGACGTCACCCATGCATACAATGTACAATATAATACTTTACAATTTCGAGGCAGTATTTTTCTCATAAAACGCAATAAAATAACTAACAATTTCCTATTGTAGACGAGGCGGGCTATAAAAAGATCGCCTTGGAAATTTCTAGGCGGGCTGTAGGCCGCCAGCCTGCCTTGAGATTTCCAGATCTGAAAAGGACCACAAGTCTGATAAAAATCATCAGACCAAAACCATATTCGTACTTAACCTCAATAACATGATGTTTCCAACTTTCATCATAATCGCATAAAATATTAACCAGAGTTATAATCCAGACAACATGAAAATTGCAATTTTAAGTGAAAACAGAGCCATAAATCAGACAAAAATCATTGATCCGAGTTATAATCGAACTTGACCTCCCAAGTTTTGTTTCGATCGGATAATTATAATTGGAGTTAACATCTGGACAAAATATCGGACGGACACAAGGACGGATGGACACGGCTGATAACAATAGTCCTACGGAAATATCGGGTGACATGTGGCTAAGCAGTCTTTTATTTCGATTGTCAGACCAGATTCTAAGCCGCCTTTATATAACACACATGTGCATGCCTATAGTGCGGTACTCTAGAGTACAATTGGTTTGGTGTATAGGACTACACATGGTATTCTTCACCTGATTCATTGGCCATGCTTTTACAAATGGATTCATACATGGATGAATTCGTATTGGATTTTAATTATTAGTTCAATCTGGTGAGTAATATTAATGATTTTCATTCCATTTCAATTTCAGGTTCTAATTGATGTTCACCTCAAACGTACAGCACAGTCACTGAGACAGATTATTAACTGACATCCTTGGAATTCAAGCCTATTGCCCATTGTCAATGTCATACAGGTAGCTGACATTTTTTAAATTTTATTGTCAAGGTATTGTCAAAAAAGTGATTTCAAAATAAGTGATTTAAAAAATGGAGCTTTTAACTCAACTCCGCCTTTCTTACCGCGATGACATCATTTCCCCCGAGTCGCAAATAAAACAGCCGATTCAAAAATTAATACTGTAAACAAAGAAGCCGTTTTCTTCAAATGGCTGGGAATAGTAGTTTTTTTCTTACAAAATGGACAGTACACATGGGCCTGAAAGTAGTTCAGGGAATATGTTTTCCAATTTGTAACCAATGTAACAAGGTACTTTGGGATTTCTAAGAAAAAAAAATTAAAGCAACCAGAAGTAACCATGTGTACCCCGTGTACCCATGGACCCCGTGTACCCATGGGCCTGAAACTAGTTCAGGGAATATGTTTTCTAATTTGTAACCAATATAACAAGGTACTTTGGGATATCTAAGAAAAAAAAATAAAAGTAAAACAAATGTAACATTAACTAATAGCTAAAGTAACCATAAGTAACCATGTATACCCCGTGCACCCACGGTCCTGAAAGAAATTCAGGAAATATGTTTTCTAATTTGTACCCAATGCACTCGACGTAACAACTGGGTACAAAAGTTTTTTCGGCGTACCAAAATTTCACCTGGTCTTGAAGGCCATAGATCAAATTTCATAAAATTCTGTCAAACAATAATCAAGTTATCAACTGAACAACATACATTTCAGACAAAGAGACAAACGGATGGATGAACGGTACGGTACGGACGGACACCGCTGATTTTTATAGTCCCCCAAAATATTTTTCAGAGGACAACAAAGCTCGATCCTTGCATGGTGTCTTCATCAGCACTGAAGTATTGTTGTCAACAAATTGTTCTCTGTGGAAGCTGCAATACCTCAGGTGGACATCTTTAAAATTATAGTGTAATACAAGTACATTTTGTATATTTATTTCTATAATCATGACATTAAAACTGCTAGTCAATATTAATAATTATTGCTGTTATTTCTTGAAGTGAGTACAACAAAATGCGGAATGGGATTCGGGTGAAAACGTAATAACAAACAACTATCTTGTCGCTGGCGACCAACACTCGTAGCCGGACAGCCAGTGTCACTTACCCAGACATAGAATGTAGCTGCTCCAGCACTCACATCCCTCACTTCTTCTAACTGATACTTTGACAACAATGACCTTTCTTTCTTCCCGACTGCCATGGTGATTTTTCCAGCATTGAACTCAACACATCGTCTTTTTAAACTTTCCTTTCCAGTTTTTCCAACCAGAGCTTGAACTGCTTTCCAGTCCTATGAAAATGAGAAACAATTGTTCAACACCCAGAAAACCAAACAAGGAGTTTAGTTAATATGAGAATACAAAGATACAGTTTGTTTGCTAAGGTTAATAGTAGATAGATACATGTTTAAGTGCCAATGAATGAATCTGTCAGTGTGATACACAGGAGTTCAGTAGAAGGCCAATAAAATAAGTACTTATTCAATGATACCACAAAACACACACATATCTGGTGTAACCGCAGGCAAGACGGAATGTAAAATAAACATATATGCCAACAACACTACTCTCATTCTTGACGGGAACAAATCTAGTCTCCGGGAGGCACTGGCTGAACTTAACAATTTCCAAAAATTTCAGGGTTCAAAATGATATTCAATACAACCTAAGTATTTGATTCGTATTCGATTCAACAATCGGTGGCGAATCTATCAAATATCTACACTTATCTTTGTTATTGGTCACTTATTTTTGAGAACTTATTATTTTTATGGTGGATAAAAACTTGTGAAACTCAACATTCAGTAGTCTTCATGGGGATCTTCTTGAGCTTGATGATCAGACTGGAGTACTTATGATGACATTAAACAAGCTACAAATAGGTTGCATTTCAGCATTTAAAGAATGATTGTAAACATGAAACTTGGATAATTAAACATGTGCAGTCCGTTTCTGAATTCTGTGTAGGGAAAACTTGTGTTTCTAAATAACAAGACAGTCAAAGACTGTGGGGTCGCTCACCAGACTGCAAAGACTGATGAGACTGGGACTCTGGAGTCCACAATAGTCAGAACTTTTCATAAGCACTTTGAAAAAAGTAGATCTAAACACGATATGTGGCTAGAGAGGCTTCAGTAGTGTACAGTGGGTAATTTCAAGGTGAATATCCACCATGACATTGCCCACTGTTCACTACTGATCACCCCCCTCCTCCAGCTCAACAAGTCCCCTCCCGACCGGGCTCCAGACTCCCAAGTCTTGGGTTGGAATTTCACAACCGACATCTCAAACTTTCTCAATTTTTGGAAATTTCCAATCTCACAAGCACCTTTTTATAAAACCATTTAGACATGTTTGAAGCCCATTTATCCATGGACCCAAAACACCATACATGTATGTCAGATTAATCAGTTAGGTAGTTCCAAGGAAGATGTTTTAATGAATTTGGTATTTCAATGATTTTTTAAACACAAAATTGTTAACTCCCCATAGCCCCCGTTATTTCTTAACAGGTTGACCTGATGTTAACAAATCTGAATATCAGTCACTAAAGGATCATCCATACTATATGTAAGCTAAATAGTCCAACCTCTCTTGGGAAGACAATTTAAGAATGACTATAGAGACATACAGTTATGTCCCTGGTCCCACCCTATTTAACCTGGTGACCACATCTGAATAAATTTCAATACCAAAATTTCAATACCAGACACCAAAGAACCCTTCATACTAAATATCAGCAAAATAGACCTGTTAACATTTGTGGCGATTTCGGTCGAACAGTTTAACCCGAAGTAGGAAAATGTGGACTGTTACAGGTTGAAAAATCAAATCTACAGCCTCATTGCCTCCATCCAGGCAGCTTAGAAATCAATAGGAATCTATATATTATTATACCAGTATCAAACAGCATACATACATACAGGTAGGGTGGGTGGTTGAGAGTTAAATCTCTTATCTCTGCCCTTATTTGAACAAATGTGAATCCCCATCTATGAGATCTATTCATCTAGAAATTTCAAACGGTAGATTTTAAGAGTTGAAGAAAACTGATTTTCCTCAAAAGTTTCCTAAAAATGACCTCACGTGTACAAATCTGAACCCCACTCACCAAAGGACCCTCCATACCAAAAGCTAAATAGGCCTGATGGTTTCTGAAGAATTACTATGGAGGGAAAGAGTTATGGCCCTGGCTTCTCACCTATATGACCTGATGAACTCATTTGAACAAATCTGAATGTGAGTCAAAATATATAAACCATTTCGGTCTTTAATATGTATGTGGAGAAGAACAAAATTGATGGACGGATGGAAACATCCCAACAGAGGGATGGACGGGAGGACATACTGACAGACAAATTGAATCCAATATACCCCCCCCCCAGTTTGTTTTGCAAATCGGGGTATAATGAGTACAACTGGATAGGTGGTGGTTAAGAATATAATAGTGGAACAGCCAAGCCTGAATATAGTGTCTGACTTTTGCAGAATGAGGTCACTAAAGGGTTAATTTAGTGCTGCAATCCTGTAAGGTGGGCTAGCATTACCAAATTCACCCTCTGTGGACCTCATTATGCTTAGGCCTCAACTGCCATGGGAGACATAGGAACAGATTGAAGTTGTCCAGTTAATTGGTGATGTGCGCCCATTGGGCACTTCAATTATCAATTTTATCTTCTGACAGCAAATTAGGGAATATAGAAACTGAACAGAAGGGAAAAAGTAAGTAGAAATGTCAATTTAAGACCTGTATACTTCCCTGAAGATGAGGCCTAAGCAGAATGAGGTC
Organism: Siphonodentalium dalli; assembly: GCA_032622095.1. Classification (NCBI taxonomy): domain Eukaryota; kingdom Metazoa; phylum Mollusca; class Scaphopoda; order Gadilida; family Siphonodentaliidae; genus Siphonodentalium; species Siphonodentalium dalli. The sequence continues at coordinate 100,772,615 of CP136069.1, read as the reverse complement.
ACTGGAGAGTGTATTTGGTGATGCTAGCCTACTGTGCAGAGTAGCATCACTAAATTCACCCTCTGGGGACCTCATTCTGCAAATGTCAGACATACAGCATTTTGTTTTGATATGATATGTTAATGATACACACAGAGCATGACTGTTTACACCTAGCTGTCAGCCAGCTAGATAACATCTGAATTGATGACTGTTATTAACTCTTTCTGTCTGGGGCTAATACCATACTTTATGGATGTTACAAGGTGTCAGTTTTTCTAATTAATTTTTTCTTGACTGCAGTGGGTGCAGGGCGGCGCAGATTGGGGGGGGGGGTGGTAGTGGGGACAGGGGTGTAGAGGGGTGAGGAGGGAAAGGGGTGGAATGGGGTGTTTTGTGTCTAAAAAAATACAAAAAATCAGGGGTTAAAATGAAAAAAATATTTTTGTATTGGTTCATTTTGAATTGTGAATTGTTTTTTGAATTGAGCAAGGATTTAAATTTAACAATATTTTTTTTTAAGTTATGTTCCTGACACGGCCCCTATTTGACACACTGACCCTATTTGAACAAATCTGAACCCCAGTCACACAAGGACCCACCATACAAAATATTAGCTAAATCGGCCTGATGATTCTGGAGAAGAAGTCATTCTAATAATTACTAGGGAGAATAGAGTTATGTCCCTGATTCTGCCCCTATTTGACCCAGTGACCCCATTTGAACAAATCTGACCCCCAGTCACTCAAGGACCTTCCATACCAAATATAAGCTAAATAGGCCTGATTGTTCTTGAAAAGAAGTTGTTTTAAGAATTACTATGGCGGGAAAGAGTTATGGCCCTAGCTTCGCAACTATTTGACTAAGTGACCTTATTTTAACAAATCTGAGTCTGAGTCAAGCAGGGAACATCCACACCAAATATGAACTCATTTGGCCTTATGATACTGGAGAAGAAGATGATTGTTGACGGACGGACGGACAGACGGTCAGACGGACGGACGACGGACGAGGAGTGATGACTATAGCTCCACCGGAGACTTCGTCTCAGGTGAGCTAAAAACAGATTATGTAGTGACGTCATTTCAGAGTTTGTTCTCTGTTTATAACCCTTTCATGATGGGAGCTGTGCTGGTGCAGCATTACAGATCCTGTGCCAGTGCATTCTCTTATATATGAGAGTCTTCCATAGGGAGCCTCACATATATCAGAATTCACTGGCTTAAAAGAAAATGGTAAATATAGTTAGGCCAATGCATTCTCTTATATATGCGAGGCTCCCTGTGGGACTCACATATATAAGAGCATGTATTGGCACATGGTTTTTGCAAAACTTCAGGAAGCTCCAGTCAAGAAAGGGTTAAACAAGTATGATATTAATGTAACCCCATAGTGAGTCAGATATATTATGTCATATATCCACATCTATTTCAAGAATTAGGATTGTGCTGTGCTATCATGCATTGAAATCAAATTATCAAATAGAGTAATTGGTTCTGGGAACACCTATAAACATGATGACTATGACTATTCGTTGTGTCAGAACTAAACTGTTCTATCTCCATAGTGTAATTCTTGTAGTAGATGGCAGCATCGAACGTGCAGCAGCGGCATTTCCAAATATGAACACTGACAGGCCAAGAGACAACATGTCATGCAGAGGTAATATATACAATGTTTACTACACTTTATTTCAACAATATAAAGAACAGAATAACAGTAAAAACCTTCAAACATTCACCAACACTCTTATGTTAATTACCTTCGTAATCAGATGGATATGGTTGTATCTGGTTGTACCTGCTAGCTTATCGTAACAGAAGTTATATGATTAATTTGCACTCTAATCAAACTTTGTTGTTTTTGCAACAGTTGTCTGATTAATTCGCACTCTAATTAGTTGTTTTTGCAGACGAATCATGCCTTTCTAGAGGCCAAAGCCCCTGAATTCTATCAGATCGACGTCCACTGCACCAAGACCAGCAGACGACATCTTGTGTTCTACATGGAGCGCCAACTTCAACTTCTCGCCAAGTCCAAAGTCTGGTACCTGGATGCAACATTCCGTGTAATCAACAAACAATGGTCTCAACTTCTGTCCATCCACTCATTCGTCAAATACAACGACAACTACAAGCAGGTCTCTTTGGTGTTCGTCATCATGCATGGAATGTAGAAAGAAAGATGACTACTATTCAGTGCTCCTAGCCATAGACAAACGACTACCATCGAACATCAGACTCTAACGATTCGTCTTAGACTTCGAGGCTAGAATGTGGCAGGCCATTCGACAACGTTTTCTGGTGTACCCGATTCGTGGTTGTGCTTTCCACTGGTCACAAGCCGTGTTCAGGAAGGTTCAAGAGTCGGCCTTCAGGTGTGTAGAACAGATTGTTTTAAAAATTATATTACATTTAAATTAAATAAAAAACACAATTTACTTTTTTTTATAAAAACTACATAATAATTGACAATAATAATCATTTATTTTCTCCGACAAATACTGTTTTCAAATAAATGCTCTTTATTTCTACCATATCAGGAATAGACCAACATGGAATGCACTTTTCTGGTCCATGCCGTGCACATTGCTATTTGTTTGGGACCAAACACTAAAGTTATTTTTTATATTTCAGTCAGGTGCCATTTTATTTGCTGATTGAAGAGCTGTACCTTGAGTCACAGGACATCCCAATGACATTGAAGCTGTTATCCGAAGCGAAGATTTTCCGAAAACCAGCGAAGGACATCCAGCGAGACACAGGCGAAGTTGTTTGACTTATGGTTCCGTTACGCAGAGAGGCGCATCTCAGAAACTTCACTCCTAGAAGCTTCTGATGGCTTGTATATCCACACTTTAATAGAGACATTGCTACACGCATGTTCATAACATGTTGTGCTATTCCGATCAGCATTCTTTCCTTAGCATTGGATGACTTGTGCTCTTTATATGTTCACCATGTTAACATTTGTTCCACCAAGTGTTTATTTTTGTAACCATGTTAAATGTTTTATCACAGGTGCCGAAACGTCCAGGTGCCGAATGCCAACCACAGGTGCCGAAACGTCCAGGTACCGAAACATCTAGCATTCGATAGAACACTTTATTTCTGATGCGACAAATTCTCAGGGGTGTATACTTAGGGTGTATACTTACCGCCCTCAGATTTATTGTTGTATATAATTTCCCCGACATAATACATTGGTTTCTTTTTGGAGAGCTAAAGCTAAATTGCATCAACATATTCAACACAAACTACAAAATGTAGTTTCGAATCTATGCCCCGATTCGATTCGAAAGCGGTCAGGTGATTCGGGATATTCGGGATATTTCGAATCGTTGTATACTTGTCCTTTATCACCGGAATAGACTGCATTATCTATAAAAATTGTTCATTATATCCCCAATACTTAACCTGAGTCTCCTTCAGCGCCCATCTGGGACTCCCTGGTCCAATGTGTATATATATAGGGTAAGTTGCCCAATAGCTCACTGCTCATATATATATATAGATTGGCCTCCCAGTCCCAGCGCTGGTTACTCATGGAAGGTCGGTGCAACTCGTGCAACCTGCAGGTACGTCTGCGATGGTTTGCGTGTTCATCATGGTTGTACCATAATCGTAGTGCACACGGTTTCCTTCACCACATAAAACCAGCAATGTCGCGATATAGCCGAAGCGAATGAATTTCTTGTGGGACATATTTGTATGTCGGTATCTGACATTCTTACCAGAAAAGCATATATTGCGTTACTCACTCAGCTCAATCAAATAATATAATTTGTTTTAAATTTAAAATTTAAAACGATATAAATAAATTAAAGAAACATTTTGGGCTCCATCATGACGTCTCCAAATCCGACCAACATCTTTAAACAGCATATATATATATATATATATATATATATATATATATATATGTTATCTGGAAAATGGAATATTGCTGACTATTCAGCTTTCATGACAACTCAATTGATCCGACAGACAGGCCCAAGTTGGGATACTATATAGTGCCTGTATTCCCGTTTGCGTGTGCGCACCATTCCCAATTTTGATATTGCGTGTGCCTGCGGGTGAAGTTTCTGTTTGTAATGACTCGAATCAGACTCCATTGACTTTAAAGTTCCAAATTGCTCACTTTTTACGAACTTCACGCATATAGTGGCAGTGGCACACAATATGAAATGATGTTGTGCCATTCTCATATATTAAACTGTTTTAAACTGTGAATAAATATTGTTCATATCATGTCATAGAAATTAAGTTTAATGAACCTCCTTCGTAATCTGAGTTTATCTCACTGACGTTATAAAATCATCGGACATTTGCCCCCACTGATCGGTACCACGAATCTACTAAAGTGTTTGAAAAAGATTCAATTCGAGATTCGATTCGATTTTGATTCATTATCATGATTCGATTTGATGTTGAAATTGCCGATTCATCGGGCCCTAACATGTCCTTGATTAATCTGTCTTAAAAATGGTATTTCATTTAACATGATAGAAAAAGTAAAGTGATGATACGATTGTTTAATATATTGTTTACATACATTTTTGGATAGCGCATAAAATCTAAATTCTCTGGAAAACAAGACTTTGTTTATTTATAAATCTTGTTGCTTTAACATTCAATGGACCTCTGATATATGCATGTTTAATATCATCATGATTGGGAAAGGCAAAGCACTACAGCGATTGTGATTTTTAACCCTTACTGATTTTTAATAAAAGGTCAGACGACCACAGTGTCACCGACAACGTGGCAAGTCGATGCCGCTTTGTTAAAGAAATTATAAATGAAAGTGTCAATGACACTGTAGCTCAACTTTGGGAAGAAGTTAAATTTGTGTGATGAGCAATGAATGGAAAGATTTTGGATTGAATTTTGAAATCCAAGATGGCTGCTGGCAGCCATGTTTTTTGTCCGAATGACCCCAAAATGACTCGTTCCCATCTACTTTCCAATTTAAACAGCCATGACAAATTTCATGATGATCAGACTAAAGCTACGACCTGTAGCCCGTGCTAAAGGATTTAGTCATGCAAAGAGTAAAATCCAAGATGGCTGCCAGCGGCCATGATTTTTGGCCGAATGACCCCAAAATTACTCGTTCCCATCTACATTCCAATTTCAACAGCCATGACAAATTTTCATGATCAGACTAAAGGTACGACCTGTAGCCTGTGCTAAAGGATTTAGTCATACAAAGAGTAAAATCCAAGATGGCTGCTGGCGGCCATGTTTTTTGGCCGAATGACCCCAAAATGACTCGTTCCCATCTACATGTCATTGTTAACATCCATGACACATTTTATGATGATCCGATCAAAGGTACGACCTATAGGCTGTGCCAAAGAATTTAGTCATGCAAAGAGTAAATCTAAGATGGCTGCCGAATTACCCCAAAATTACTCGTTCCCATCTATATGTCAATGTTAACATCCATGACAAATTTCATGATGATCAGACTAAAGGTACGACCTGTAGCCCGTGCTAATGGATTGAATTTTGAAATCCAAGATGGCTGCTGGCGGCCATGTTTTTTGTCCGAATGACCCCAAAATGACTCGTTCCCATCTACATTCCAATTTCAACAGCCATGACAAATTTCATGATGATCAGACTAAAGGTACGACCTGTAGCCCGTGCTAAATAGTCCAGTGCATTTATGAGAAAATAGGGCTGAACCTCAAAATAATTGCAACACAACAGATTTTGTTTTATTTTGGTTGGGAACATCATAGAGTATACTCAGTTAAAAATCAACAAAAATCTGAACATGCGAAATGGCCTTTTTGAGGCAAAAAGTGGCGAAAATGATGAAAAATTGGTGAAAAATGGAGATTAACATTTTTTGTTAATAACTCTTGATGTAAACATACAATTGTTATATTTACACAATAATACACTGTGGTACAGTTGTATCCAAGATTTTGTATCATTTTATTCTATAAATATTGATTAAATTTTCGAAATTTGGGTCAAAAAGTTGAAAAATTGCCAAAATTCAGTGAAAACTGGAAGTCTACAATAACTCTTGATGCAGTTGTAAAATTGTCATAACTGGGCTTGGAACTATTGTTATATAGTTATGTCCACAATTGTGGGGGTTTTTCATGTTGTTACTACAAGCAAATAATCAAAATATTTTAGGGTGAAAAGATGTAAAAATGACAAGAAATCAGAGAAAAATGGAATTTCACATTACATGTTTATGCATTAGAAAATTGCCATAGTTGGACTTGGACTGTTGTCAGTCAGTTATATATGGGATTTTCCATCAATTTTAGGCCAGGTTGTGGTATCAATGACACTAAGTTGTCCATATCTTGTGGCAAAATAGTGAAAAAAGAGAAAAAATATAGAAATTCATTAAAAAAATATTGAATTTTGAAAAAATAATAAGTCTGGTTAGATCGTTCTGATTTTCAGTCTAGGCCTCCATTTCACTGTTGTCGGCACCTTGGCATTCCCCACAAGATATAGAACACATAATTCCATGTTTTCGGCATGTGCACCTATTGCTTTTGCAGTCCGTTTTAGATTTACAACGAATGATGTTCAGTAGTTCTTTTGGAGCTGATGGTTCCGCACATTTGATAGGATTAAGCCACCCATCCTTAACCTGCCGTCCCCAATCAGTTGGTTCCAAATTAAGCCCCTTCCAACACTGCACCTGGTGATAGTGTATGTAAATGAAATCCTTTTCTACCTAAAAGTCTGACACAGCAGGTTACATCACCTCTGGTCGGCGCTTTGGCAACAGTGATACAAATGAAAGCCTCTGATACAAGAGTTGTGGGTAGATGTGTACAACGTCGTTGTCGATCTTGAGAGACGGAGCACTCATTATTATTGCTTGGGATGTTCGCTTGAATACATAATTCATAACATCTTTCCCTCCCAATGGAGGCTCCCATGTTCATAAAGATCTTCATGCCTATTAGTTCAGTGCATTTATGAGAATAAAGTGCCAAACCTCAAAATAATTGCAAGACAATGTTTCTTAGCAGGAATAAGTCTATTAACCAATTATAAACAACATACTAAAAATCTAAAAGGATCAAGAAAGGCGAAATTGATAAAATACCCATTTTATAGCTTTTCAAGGATGTTTATAAAAAACTTCATTTCACATGTCCTTCCATTTATATATCCATTTTGTTGAGTACACAATCCTGATTACAGAACAGAAAACATTTTCCAGATACGCTGAGAATTTTTCGAGTTATGTGCCTCCAAAATTGGCAGTTTGTCTAATTTCGGAGCCTCAATTTCTGAAGAATTAGCTAAATCCATATTTTAGGGTCTAGTATTTTAAAAACTAGAGAACAATGAAGGGATATCTTACTGTATTAGTTGCCTCACTATATTGTGATTTCTTTATGCATCTATGATCAAGAAGACAAAAATATCAAATCCTGGAACATCAGAATCAGAATCAGAATACTTTATTTCATGACATAACATAGTATATAAACATAGACATAATAAGAAACATAAGTGAGATGTCATGTGGAGGCAACATGACCTATCCAGGTCGTCTTCCTGTTGCTACCATTAATAACAAAAAAATTTGATTGATTCTAAGTTGATTTTATAATATAACCGGTCATATGACACGCGAGAGCTGGATTGCATATGTTATAATCCTTGTTCATTACTAAAAGCTAATAAAAGGACAAATAGATTTAGAAATCATGACGAGAAACCACATTTTGATTGGTTAAATAGACAATTTTTTATAAATCAATTAATTGATTAATTAAACAATTAGCATTAATCCATCAATCAATCAATTAATTAATTAATTAATTAGCACTGAATATAGGCACTGAATATAGGCATATAAATATAAATATATGTCAGGCATTATGAAAATTCATTTTACTAATAAGGGAAGGTCGTCCAATAATAACAGTTTCTTTCCTTTTAACTGGTTCATTGAAAGTTAAAGTTAAGTATATCATATTTGTACAATCTGGACAAAACTTATTTTTGCACTTAATAATCATAGAATAATTATCAATAATGGATTTTGTAAATTGGCTCTTAAAAGCTGACTTCGGTCGAGTACTCTGTATTTTTTTATCCAGTGAGTTCCATTCCTTTGGAAACACATGTAGGGGTAGTTTTTCAGTAAATTTAATGCGAGCTTTTGATTCCTGTATTTTACCTGAAGACCTAGTATCCATACTGGGATTTTTATATATTTTAAAACTATTTATAAAAGATTTTGGTACATTTGCACATGTCCAGTCATGCATAAATAGACATATCCGTTGCCTGTATTCATCCTGTAATTTTAAGATGTTATTAGTTTTAAATAAGGGTTCGGTGTGACTATTGTAGCGTTTTTTATTGATAGCTCGAATTGCTTTTTTCTGTATCACTACAACTTGATTTTGAGTACTCGCATTCCCCCATAACTCAATTCCATACAGAATATGAGAATGTACTAAAGTAAAATATAGCATTCGAAGACAATCAAGGGGGAGGAAATTTTTTACTCGATTTACAGCAAACAGAGAGTTAGACATTTTTGCGCAAACGGCTTTCACGTGGTATTCAAATGTCAAATGTTCATCTATGTGTATACCCAAAAATTTGAAAGACTTATCTTGACAGTCTGATCCTATTCTTTCAACATGTTGTCCATTTATATTCAGCCTACGATTAGCAACTACATAAGGACCATTTTTTGGTTGTATCACCATATATTTCGTTTTATTTGTGTTCAATGATAGTTTATTTGCTCTACACCAAATACTAAATTTTTCAAGTTCCTTGTTAAAGTAGTCATACAGATAATCCAGATTACTGTGCGAAAAGTACACAGTTGTGTCATCAGCAAAAGATAAAAGTGATAAAGCAGTTGATTTGTGCATATCATTAACATAAACTAAAAAAAGAATCGGCCCAGCAACAGATCCCTGAGGGACTCCACATGTAATTGGGAGTTTGGAAGAAACCATACCTTCCAAATCAACACATTGAGATCTATTGGTCAAGTAATTTCTAAACCACTCATTGGCTTTGCCTCTTACTCCATAAGATTCAAGTTTACTCAGCAGAATTTCATGATTTATTGTGTCAAAGGCTTTAGAAAAATCAATAAATGCAGTTAGAGTACAATCTTTGTTCTTCTTATCATTGTTCAAACCCACATCATAGAGTAGCTTCAAAATTGGATGAATTGTTGAGTGATCTTTTCTAAAACCATACTGATCATGATAGAGAATGTCATGTTTGTTTAAAAAATCAACTAATCTGTGACAAACAATTCTTTCTAAAATTTTAGAAAAAATGGGAAGAAGACTGATTGGGCGATAGTTTCCCATTATCTTTGAATCGCCTGATTTAAAGAGGGGGATAACCCTTGCTATCTTCATATCATCGGGAATAATTCCTTTTTCCATGGAAAGATTGAAAATATGACATAGGGGTTGAGAAATTTCATTGATAACTTTCTTCATAATAAAAGAATTAAGGCCATCCTTATCAATACTATGCTTTCCTTTACTGGAAGAAACTGTAGTTTCAATTTCTTCCACTGTTGTGGGGCGAAAGAACAGTGTTTCACTACAAGGTGTAGGTAAGTAAGAAGAAAAGTTTTTACAAGTTTGTGTTATTTTTTCAGATTCGGTGGTACCAATGGTAGAGAAATATGCATTAAAGGCTTCAGCAACTTCTTTTCTATTTGCTTTTTCGACCCCTCCAATAATGAATGACATAGGATATTCCATTTTTTTAGATCTTTGTTGCATTATCTCACCAATAAGTTTCCAAGTTTTTTTTCATATTATGTTTATATTCATTCACCATATGTATATAGTACAAATTCTTACTTGCTCGTTTTATTTTCTTAAAAAATTTACAAAATTCTTTGTATTTTAAAACATTAGTTTCAGAGGGATCCTTCAGTTTTTTGTGAAAAAGTTTAGCTTTATGTTCAGAGGAAATCATCAGTCCATTGGAAATCCATGGTTTCTGTTTGATAGATTTTTGCCTCAATTGCTTCAGTGGAAAAGCTATTTCAAAGGCATTTGAATAAATTTCCATAAATGATTTATATGATTCCTGAGGACACGTTCTTCCTACAACATTATTATAATTAGCAGACATTAAAAGTCGTTTGAAGCAGGATATATTTTCATCATTAAAGTTCCGCTGATATTCCATCTTGGATTTTTTATAAGATTTATTTTGTTTACTCTTGTAACAGAGAAAAGTACCAAAGTGGTCAGATATATCACTTAGTATAATACCAGATTCATAATCAGTAGTTAGGTCATTTATTAAAATTTGATCAATCAAAGTAGCAGTTAAGTCGGTCACTCTAGTTGGTTTTGTTATTGTTGGAAGGAAACTAGAGGAAAAAACATAGTTAAGAAAAGTATTAGTTTTATCATGCCTACTATATTTTAATAAGTCAATATTGAAATCTCCTATCAAAATTATTTTGTTATGCTCTCTATTAAACTGAACCATCTTCTCATTCATTAATTTTATAAATTTATCTAGGTCTGCCTTTGGTGCTGTATTAGGTCTATAAATAGTTCCAACTATATACGATTTATTTTTGTTTGTCAATACTTCAACAAAAAGTGACTCAAATACATGGGGAATAAATGTTGTTAAATCTTCTCTGATTTTATAAGATAAGTCATTTCGAATATAAATGCCCACACCGCCATGACAATCATCTCCATCCGGACGGCATCTTTTAATTAATGAATGGTATCCATTCAGAGGAAACTCAATACAATCTGGTGTCCTGAAAATTTCAGTTAGCCCAATAACTCCTAATTTTGATTTATTATTCTGCAATTCAAACATTAACGTATTAAAGTCATCCCAGTGAGAATTCAGACTTTGGCAGTTCAGGTGAAAGACAGATAGATGTTCATCCTTCGTGGATACGTTATCATGAAAAGATTTGGTAGAAAAGTAATGACAATCTGGTATTTGCAAAATAGTCTCATCACCCTGTTCTGCGATATCAAGGGCCTCTGGGCTAGATATAATTTGTTTCAAGTTATATCTGGGATCTTCCTCTAGTTTATCAAGTGCCACAGTGCTATCTAAATTAATCTCAGCCATTGTCTAATTTATGAAATTCACATTTTCTCATTATAATGAGCTTAGAATAAAGATTTATAATGTGTCTAAATCGTCTAACTATGAAGTAATTAAATATATAATTCATTAAAGCCTGGCTCTCACGTGTCATATGTTCATAACAAATGACCAACAAAAAGATTATAGTCCTAATCAGGGACATATAAATCAAACTAATGTACAATTGCAGTTCCCATTCATGTACATATAAAAAGTTCACACATGGAATAACAAGTAGAAAATGTACCAGTCTGTTTGAGGACTTGAAAAGCCATGCCCAAGATACATGTACTAGTAATTGCAGTCAATCCATAACCAATAACACAGTAAAGTTTACATCATAAAATTAAAATGGACCAACTGCAAACTCACATCTGTCATAATCCATAACAGAACAATGATTCTATATAAACCGGTACATGTGTACCATATAACTATTGTTAGTATTTAATATTATTCATTCAAAATAATAACAAACCTCGGAATTTAAGCAAATCATTGTAATAATTACTAGTATCAAAAATGGAAATAAATCCTAACGATTTTATAACACACCGTACCCCTAATGGGCCAACATAGTTGAGCACAGAAGATGAGCATACCGGTACATGTATCAGGGGTCACAGCTACCATCACATTTCATGCTCACAGCAAACTCATTTCAAATCAATAATTGTTCAGACATCAGGAAACATTGTGTTTACAGCCGATAAATAATTAGTATTTACTCAATCCCTTCAAAGAAGTACCGGCAAGTTCCAACTGAAATCTACGATTATCTGTCATCATTCAGGACCAGAAAGTGTTTAATATGAAAGTATTATATGGAAGTATTATATATACCAACATTGTATTCTAACAGTAATCCGTATTATGATTATTCGCGAACATTGAAGTCTTATCGGTTGTGCCGAGAACAGATTCCATACCGCAATTATATAAAAAAAAATTAGGTCTAACGGCCGTGTTGACAATAGGCGACAAGAGAATATAAATAATTTGGAAAATTAAAATAATTTAATACCATTAACTAATGATATTTTCAAATAATTTTCAGTGTGAACAAGATGGATGCATGTACATGTATATGCAGTGAATATTACTAGTAAATTTTAATAGAAAAAAAACAAAAAAATACATTCATTTGATAAGTTTTTAACCCTTTAATTATCTTTTTCTGCACTGTTTACTTTTTACACCCCCCCCCCCCCAGCTTGAATTCATCACAACCAACAGACCTCAATTTCAAACAATCACAGAAATTAAATTAAATTAATAATATTAAATAACATCATGATCAATTAAATTTAACCATCATAACGCTCAATCCATTTTCTGTTTGTGTCTCATATTTCGGATAAAACTCTTATTACTGACATCATTCCTCAACTTCAAGCAGTTTGAGAAATTTAAATGCAATATATTTATAATAATAACATTATAATCAAAACAAATCTGTCAAGACACACTCATTCAACTGTCATAATGACAGTTAAATAAATCTATCTTGACAAACCTATCTTGAGCATAATGCTCAGTCATTTTATTGTTTGTATCTCGTTCCTCGAGTAAAACATATCCCCGACATCAGTCCTCAACTTCAAGCAGTCAGAGAAATTAAATGCAATATTTATAACAATAACATTATAATCCAGATAAATTTATCAAGATAAATTTATTTATTTAACTGTCACTCCGCTCGATCCATTTTCCGTTGGCGTCTCGTACCTCCAGTAGAACTCTTATCCCTGACACTCTGATTCGAGTTTTCTTGTTCTCCTTTTTCCTAATTGAAAATGCATCTTTCGCGAGCTTGGCTCTTTCTCTCTTCAGTTCAGGAGGAAGGTCCGAACGTATACTAATTCTTCTGTTTTTGTTCAGATTTGTGATGGAATTTAGAATTATTTGTTTGTCTCTATCGGTTGCAACATGAACTATAATGGGGTTAGGTCCTGGCTTGATAGCTGAATTTCCAGCAGCATTGTTTGTTGCACGATGAATCATGACCGGCAGGCGATGACAATTTACCATTCTGTCCATGATTTTATTTGCCATGTTTTTCTCAACTTTTAAATCGTTGATCAGCACGTCATGCATCACTTCATAAGAATCCTCGTTCTTCTTCTCCTGCACACCATATACAAGTAAATTATATTTACGGTCGTGTATCTCACGAAGAAGTCCACGTTCAACCACTTCTTGAATATCTGCAGAAATACTAGCTTGTAATTCAGGAAGTAGCTTGTCCTCAACTTCTAATAGCCTTTCATCATGATTGCTGACTGCAGACTCAAGGTCTTTATACTCATCTCTTATTTCTTTCTTAACATTTTCGAGTTCCTGCCGAATGTTATTAAATTCCAATTTAACTTGACAGAAATTTAAGTTCATATTTTCATTCATTTTGAGTAAAATGTCACGAATATCCTCATTTGAAACAGCTTTGGTCTTATCCAAAGCACTCTCTGTGAGTTGTAATTTAATAGGGAGACTCATTTTCTTCGATTTATATTGTTCGTACTGCGTAGATTAATGTCCGGCTGGATTATTTGTCAGAACACCGGTTCAGCGACGATGTCTAATTCTGCATACTTTAAACAAACAATTCAGCGATAGCGATGTCAACAAGGCAATTATTTATGTTTCGCTACATCAAACATGTTGATACCTATCTAAAAGTCTTCATTGTTGTAAATAATCCATTGTTAAACCCGTTATTTCTCGGAAAGTTGGCAAGGGAAAAGCACGATGTAACTAGCTGTCCGCCATGTTTGACCGGAAGTCATACATATGGAAACATACATGTATACTCCTGGAACATACATATGGAAACATACATGTATACTCCTGGAACATACATATGGAAACAGACATGTATACTCCTGGAACATACATATGGAAACATACATGTATACTCCTGGAACATACATATGGAAACAGACATGTATACTCCTGGAACATACATATGGAAACAGACATGTATACTCCTGGAACATACATATGGAAACAGACATGTATACTCCTGGATCATACATATGGAAACATACATGTATACTCCTGGAACATACATATGGAAACATACATGTATACCAAAAAATAACAAAATTCCTATTTTTTTAATACACAGCTTGGCATTATATATAAACCCATTCAGTCTTTAAAATGTATCTGGAGAAGAAAACAATTGATGGATGGATGGAGACATCCCAACAGAGGGATGGATGGGAGGACAGATTGACAGAGAGACAGACAAATTCAATCCAATATACCCCCAATATTATCTTTGCAAATCATGGTATAATGAGTTCAACTGGATAGGTGGTGGTTAAGAATATAATATTGGACCAGCCAAGCCTGAATATAGCGTCTGACATTTACAGAATGAGGTCCCTAAAGGGTGAATTTAGTGACGCAATCCTGGCATTGCTATGGGAGACATAGGAACAGACTGATGTTCTCCAGTTAAAGTTGGTGATGTGCACCCATTGGGCACCTCAATTATCCATTTTATCTTCTTTTATTTTCATGATCAGCTGGTGTCAATCTAGCTTCAATTTCAATCTAGAGAATTCGGTCGAAACGTTAACACTGTCGCCTATGGGAAACCATTAGCTGAATCTGCTAGTGGAAGAGGTGAGTTGGGAGATGGGATGGGATGTTGGTTGGGTGCAGGGTGGTGGTCTGGGTCATGTGGTGGGGATGGTGATGGAAAGGGAAAGTTTCCATGCTTTCATTAAAGAGTTTTGATACTCTGCGGATGTTACAATGGTGTCAGTTTTTCTAATTATTTTTTTTCTGGACAGTGGGAGCAGGGGCGGTACAGAGTGGGTGGTGGGTGTGGGGGGGGGGGGGGGGAGTGGAATAGGATGTTTTGGTGTGTCTAAAAAAAATTATATGTTTTTTCATTTTGATTTTTGATTTATTTTTAATTGAGCAAGGATTTCAACTTAATTTTTTTATTTTTTTTAAGAGTTATGTCCCTGGCTCGGCCCCTATATGAACAAATCTGAACACAAGTCACCCATGTACCCTCCATACCAAATATTACCTAAATCGGCCCTATGGTTCTTGACAAGTCGTTCTAAGAATTACTATGGAGGAATAGAGTTACGGCCCTGGTATCGCAACTAATTGACCTGTTGACCTCATTTGAACAAATCTGAATGTGAATCACCTAGGGAACATTCACACCATATATGAACCCATTCGGTCTTATAGATCTGGAGAAGAAGACGATTCTTGATGAATGGATGGACGGATGGACGGACGGACGGGGAGTGATGACTATAGCTCCACCGGAGACTTCGTCTCAGGTGAGCTAAAAAGCTGGCTACAGATCAGTGCTTTGTGAAAATGACCTTTCAGCTTAAACTTCAGCAGAACTGGAGCCCTACCTTTGTTTCCTTCTCTGTGTGTCCAAGCAGCAGCAACGTGGCAATCATGACTGTGTGTACAACAGTTGGTGGGTTCTGATAACTCCTGATCTCGGCTACTGTCGACTGCTTCAGCTCCAAGATCTCATGTCTGATCTTCTCAAGTCGATGCAGCTTACTAAGAAGCTTATTAGCATCAATGAGCTCTCTGGCTAACTTAGTCTCTAACCCATGCTTTTTAATGAACTGAATGCCTTTCTCTAGCTCCTCGATCTCTCTCTTACTGATAGCACTTCTTAATTCTGATAATATGAAAATAGAATCACAGGATAGGACAGTGGTTACATCACTTTTGGACATTTAGATGTGAGATGACCAGAGACAATACAAGAGGTTTCATGTCAGGATCTGGCATACCCCCACAGTGCCCAATTGAGAAGGAGTAAATTTAAATCACAAAAGGATGAATAACTGCGGACATCACCAACACTTCAATGAAAGGCCTTGTGATGGTAAATATCCATACCAAATTTCATTGAGACCATATAACCCATGGCTGTGATACTCAGGCAGACTGACACAAAAATACAATTATCCCTAGGAAAACGAAGTATAACAGTAGGACAGAATGAGAGGTAGATGTTTAACCCATCCCTTGGTGATAGTAAATTACTATGATCGGAATTATTTAGAGTTTTGATGTTGAATAATAGACTAACATAGACAAATGTACATAATAAAACAAATTATTAGAATTATTAGTCAAATAGGGTGACTCACATAAGAGAATGTACTGGCACATGATGTGTAATTCTGCACCAGCGCAGCTAGGGCTTCACGGTTTTTCGGTATTTAGTCATACCGCGGTTTTGTTTTTAATACCGTGTAGTCGGTATTGGATTTCTTGAATAGTCGGTATACCGCCGCACACTATATTTTCTTCTTTTAGTCGGTATTACGACAGCAAATGTCAATAAAATACATATTCTGAGGCACTTAAGCGTGCCTGTAAGTAATGAACGAGAACGAGAACTAGCGAGACGAAACGATAACCAGCAAGACGAGACGATAACGAGCCAGTCGCCCAAAGCGTAACTGCAGCAAAGTGCGAAAATCAATTATCACAAAGGCAGTGCCAACACGTTGTACGCAGTAGGCTGATGGATGTGTGTATAGTCGTCTCATATGCAGTTCAAATTAGTGTACACAAAGCAATAATTAGACTAGGTCGCCATCCATACAATTATGAAATGTAAACTATACTCTCACAATTGTTTTCGTGCTAATGTTTATCCAATATCGAGACACCACGGATAAATACGTATTGCTTGGGGACTTTTTAGTATAATCTGGACTTAAATCCCCTCAGGTATAATTCTTTAGAAAACAAACCAAGAGACATATCAATTTGACGACAATCCATTGGAGTGGTGGAAAATGAATTGCAAATAATATCCAACATTATCCGCATTCGCGCGAAAATATCTCTGTATATGTTTCACAAGTGTGCCTTCTGAGCGCTTAATCAGTAAGTCGGGACAGATTTTTGCACCGAAGCGTTAATGCCTGAAACCAGAAAAGGTCAATATGTTGTCGTTTCTCGCGGCAAACATGTAATTTACTGTTTTGTTTTAATAATATGCTTTGTAATGAAATAAAAATTGTGAACTAATTACTTGTTTGTTTTTTGTTTTTTTGCATAAGCGACGTCAGTAGAACCCCACATATTGTTAAGATTACACGCGACATGCATTGCGTTGTCTTCTTTTCGCGTGCCCGCGTGACACTGCATTCACACGTGAATATTGAATTCCGTACTGCATGTTGCAAAGGGTCTTATCTAGCAAAATGTTTGGACATTATTCTTGACAGTATTTAGTCATACCGCGGTATTGATTTTAATAACGTAGTCGGTATTGTGAAGATGGATACCGTGCAGCCCTAAGCGCAGCTCTGGTCATGAAAGGGTTCAACCATGTCAATGGATACCATGTTCCCAAAAGGAAACAACAAATTTAAGGAAGGGTTGAATCAGCATGGCACCGCTGATAATTTAATTTCTTCCTGGATGTTATCAACAAGAATGGTATAAACTTTATTACATAGACGTTAATGTTCAAGAGCCCATTACAGAGCGGAAGTTATAATGGTGTTAGTTTTTCAAATTTTTTTATCTTAAAAAAAAAGAGCAAGGAGTATTGAATCTAAATTAAATTAAAATTTATTTTTTTAATTATTAATAAAAACAATTTGGGCAAGGAATTGAGCAAGGTCCCAGGAATTCAATCTAATTTTTTTTCTGAGTGAATATTTTTTGAAAAAGAGCCATAACCCATATTCAAACTCGATCTGTATTTTCGCTGAGAACTCATATACAAAATTTGGCTCTGATCGAATAGAAATGATTGAGTTATCGCACCATTCCTAAAGTGTCTACAAAAGGACAGATGGATGGACAGATACTAGTACATAGAAAAGAATTGATTTCTGTTCTTGAGTTGAAATCCAAGAAAACACCATTGCCCTCAATGTTAATCTTCTGACCCCTACAATTCACTCAACCATGACCTATAAACAAGTTATACACTAGACTAGGTCCTTATAGCATGCATGTGTCTAATGCACATTTCACCACAACCTAGACAAGTACAAGAAAAACACATACTGTACACAACATTGTATAATAATGACATTTTTATTATCCATCTGTATGTTTATCCAAATTTTGGGAATAAAACTTTTGTGGTTATTTTTTGGCACTTAATACTCTATAAAAGCCTGTATTTGATCATCAGAAAGCATGATTTGGAACAGTAAACACGGAATGCAACAACTCAATGCGGAATTGATACGTCTGCTAAATCCACTATTATTGCACGCGCATCATAATTTCACTGATTCATTTTGCAATAGAGTTAATTCGTGATGTCACGGAGTCCCGATAAAAAAAAGTCATATTGAACACACAGGAGTCCAATATGACTTTCAGGAGTCCAATATGCCTTTTTCCCGGATTATCATGTGACTACTTTTGCCCAATCAGAAATATGTTATTTAAGGGATGGATAATAATGAAAGTGTCAATGACACTGTAGCTCAACTTGCAAAGGGAATAATTTCATGTGTTAAATTCAATGGAGTGATTAGGAATGTGGAAAGTTGAAAGGCCTAGTTATGCAAAGAGTAAAATCTAAGATGGCCGCTGGCAGCCATGTTTTTTTGCCAAATGATCCCAAAAAGACTCGTTGCCATTTACAAGTCATTATTAACATCCAGTACAAATTTCATGATGATCTGACAAATGATACGACCTGTAGCCTGTGTCAAAGGATTTAGTCATGCAAAGAGTAAAATCCAAGATGGCTGCTGGCAGCCATGTTTTTTGGCCAAATGACTCCAAAATGAATAATTCCCATCTACATGTCATTGTTAACATCCGTAACAAATTTCATGAAGCTCTGACCAAAGCTACGACCTGTAGGCCGCGCCAAAGGATTTAGTCATGTAAAGAGTTAAATCCAAGATGGCTTCTGGTGGCCATTTTTTTTGGCCGAATGACCCCAAAATGACTCGTTCCCATCTACATGTCAATATTAACATCCTTGACAAATTTCATGATGATCAGACAAGCAGTATGACCTGTAGCCCGCGCCAATGGATTGAATTTTGAAATCCAAAATGGTGGCTGGTGGCCATGTTTTTTGCCGAATGATCCCAAAATAACTCGTTCCCATCTACATGACAATGTCAACATTCATGACAAATTTCATAAAGATCGGACCAAAGGTACGACCTGTAGCCCATGCTAATGGATTGAATTTTGAAATCCAAGATTGGCGGCCATGTTGTTTGTCCGAATGACCCCAAAATGACTCGTTCCCATCTACATTCCAATTTCAACAGCCATGACAAATTTCATGATGATCAGACTAAAGGTACGACCTGTAGCCCGTGCTAAAGGATTTAGTCATACAAAGAATAAAATCCAAAATGGCTGCTGGCGGCCATGTTTTTTTGACGAATGACCCCAAAATGACTCGTCCCATCTACATGTCATTTGTTAACATCCATGAAAAAATTTATGATGATCCGACCAAAGGTACGACCTGTAGGCCGTGCCAAAGAATTTAGTCATGCAAAGAGTAAAATCTAAGATGGCTGCCGGTGGCCATGTTTTTTGGCCGAACAACCCAAAGGTACGACCTGTAGCCCATGCTAATGGATTGAATTTTGACATCCAAGATGGCCACTGGCGGCCATGTTGTTTGTCAGAATGACCCCAAAACGACTCGTTCCCATCTGCATTCCAATTTCAACAGCCCTGACAAATTTCATGATGATCAGACTAAAGGTACGACCTGTAGCCCGTGCTAAAGGATTTAGTCATACAAAGAGTAAAATCCAAAATGGCTGTCGGTGGCCATGTTTTTTGGCCGAACAACCCCAAAATTAATCGTTCCCATCTACATTTCAATATTAACATCCATGACAAATTTCATGATGATCAGACGAACAGTACGACCTGTAGCCCGTGCTAATGGATTGAATATTGAAATCCAAGATGGCCACTGGCGGCCATGTTTTTTTCCTGAATGAACCCAAAATGACTCGTTCCCATCTACATGTCAATATCAACAGCTATGACAAATTTCATAATGATCCGACCAAAGGTACGACCTGTAGCCCGTGCTAAAGGAAATTGTTGACGCATCACGCACACACAAACACGCGTTTACAAATTAAAGTTGAGCTAAAAAGTTATATTTAACAGTTTCACAGATAATTCATATTGGCTAGCCAATATTTGAGTTTGATCTAACAGTACTAAAATTGCTAAAAATAGACAATCTAAATGCCGTAACTCGTGTAAAATGGATCGGACAAATCTGGTTTTGAACTCGTTCGAGATGTTGTTATGAATAATCCATATACCAAATATGAATGAAATTGGTTGACATTTGTTCAAGTTATCGTGCTAATGGACATCAAATCTATATAATTAGAAACAAGTGGCATAACTCTGTTTAGAACGTCAGGGCAGACCCGATATTGTCGCACATGACAATTAACTCACATCCCAAAAATTGTCAGAATTCATCAATTCATCAATAAATGGCTTACAGTTATATAGGTTTGTTGCTGCCCGCTAACCGTCCCTCGCCAAAGCAATAGTAAATGAAAGTGTCAATGACACTGCAGCTCAACTTAGGGAGGGGAATAATTTAATGGTTGACAGTAAATGGAGGAATAGGAAAGGTGCTAATTGAAATGTCTAAGTAAGACTAGATGTACATGTCAATATCAACATTCATGACAGGTTTCATAATGATCGGATCAGCGATGTGGTGATTATGGTGTGCCAAAGGATTTAGTGATGCAAAGAGTAAATTCTAAAATGGCGACCGGCAGCCATGTTTTTACCCGAATTACCCCAAAATGACCTGTTCCCATCTACAGCCTTTACAAATCTCATAATGATCTGATCAAAGGTACGACCTGTAGCCCGCGCCAAAGGATTTAGTCATGCAAAGAGTAAAATCCAAGATGGCTGCTGACGGCCACGTTTTTTGGCCGAACGATCCCAAAATCACTCGTTCCCATCTACATGTCAATATTAACATCCATGACAAATTTCATGATGATCAGACGAACAGTACGACCTGTAGCCTGCGCCAATGGATTGAATTTTGAAATCCAAGATGGCCGCCAGCGGCCATGTTTTTTTGACGAATGACCCCAAAATCACTCGTTCCCATCTACATGTCATTGTTAACATCCATGACAAATTTCATGAAGTTCCGACCAAAGCTACGACCTGTAGCCCGCGCCAAAGGATTTAGTCATGCAAAGAGTAAAATCTAAGATGGCTGCCGGTGGCCATGTTTTTTGGCCGAACAACTCCAAAATTACTCGTTCCCATCTACATGACAATATTAACATCCATGACAAATTTCATGATGATCAGACGAACAGTACGACCTGCAGCCCGTGCTAATGGATTGAATATTGAAATCCAAGATGGCCACTGGCGGCCATGTTTTTTTCCCGAATGAACCCAAAATGACTCGTTCCCATCTACATATCAATGTCAACAGCTATGACACATTTTATGATGATCCGACCAAGGGTATGACCTGCAGGCCGTACCAGAGAATTTAGTCATGCAAAGAGTAAATCTAAGATGGCTGCCGGCAGCCATGTTTTTTGGCTGAATACCCCAAAATTACTCGTTCCCATCTACATGTCAACATTCATGACAAATTTCATGATGATCAGACCAAAGGTACGACCTGTAGCCCGTGCTAATGGATTGAATTTTGAAATCCAAGATGGCCGTTGGCAGCCATGTTGTTTGTCCGAATGACCCGTTCCCATCTACATTCCAATTTCAACAGCCATGACAAATTTCATGATGATCAGACTAAAGGTACGACCTGTAGCCCGTGCTAAAGGATTTAGTCATACAAAGAGTAAAATCCAAAATGGCTGCTGGCGGCCATGTTTTTTTGCCGAATGACCCCAAAATGACTCGTTTCCCATCTACATGTCATTGTTAACATCCATGACACATTTTATGATGATCCGACAAAAGGTACGACCTGTAGGCCGTGCCAAAGAATTTAGTCATGCAAAGAGTAAATCTAAGATGACTGCCGGCGGCCATGTTTGTGGGCCGAATGACCCCAAAATTACTCGTTCCCATCTACATGTCATGTTAACATTCATGACAAATTTCATGATGATCAGACCAAAGGTACGACCTGTAGCCCGTGCTAATGGATTGAATTTTGACATCCAAGATGGCCGATGGCGGCCATGTTGTTTGTCAGAATGACCCCAAAACGACTCGTTCCCATCTGCATTCCAATTTCAACAGCCATGACAAATTTCATGATGATCAGACTAAAGGTACGACCTGTAGCCCGTGCTAAAGGATTTAGTCATACAAAGAGTAAAATCCAAAATGGCTGTCGGTGGCCATGTTTTTTGGCCGAACAACCCCAAAATTAATCGTTCCCATCTACATTTCAATATTAACATCCATGACAAATTTCATGATGATCAGACGAACAGTACGACCTGTAGCCCGTGCTAATGGATTGAATATTGAAATCCAAGATGGCCACTGGTGGCCATGTTTTTTTCCTGAATGAACCCAAAATGACTCGTTCCCATCTACATGTCAATATCAACAGATATGACAAATTTCATAATGATCCGACCAAAGGTACGACCTGTAGCCCGTGCTAAAGGAAATTGTTGACGCATCACGCACACACACACACGCGTTTACAAAGTAAAGTTGAGCTAAAAAGTTATATTTAACAGTTTCACAGATAATTCATATTGGCTAGCCAATATTTGAGTTTGATCTAACAGTACTAAAATTGCTAAAAATAGACAATCTAAATGCCGTAACTCGTGTAAAATGGATCGGACAAATCTGGTTTTGAACTCGTTCGAGATGTTGTTATGAATAATCCATATACCAAATATGAATGAAATTGGTTGACATTTGTTCAAGTTATCGTGCTAATGGACATCAAATCTATATAATTAGAAACAAGTGGCATAACTCTGTTTAGAACGTCAGGGCAGACCCGATATTGTCGCACATGACAATTAACTCACATCCCAAAAATTGTCAGAATTCATCAATTCATCAATAAATGGCTTACAGTTATATAGGTTTGTTGCTGCCCGCTAACCGTCCCTCGCCAAAGTAATAGTAAATGAAAGTGTCAATGATACTGCAGCTCAACTTAGGGAGGGGAATAATTTAATGGTTGACAGTAAATGGAGGAATAGGAAAGGTGCTAATTGAAATGTCTAAGTAAGACTAGATGTACATGTCAATATCAACATTCATGACAGGTTTCATAATGATCGGATCAGCGATGTGGTGATTATGGTGTGCCAAAGGATTTAGTGATGCAAAGAGTAAATTCTAAAATGGCCACCGGCAGCCATGTTTTTACCCGAATTACCCCAAAAAGGCCTGTTCCCATCTACAGCCTTTACAAATCTCATAATGATCTGATCAAAGGTACGACCTGTTGCCTGTGCCAAAGGATTTAGTCATGCAAAGAGTAAAATCCAAGATAACTGCTGGCGGCCATGTTTTTTGGCCGAACAACCCCAAAATCACTCGTTCCCACCTACATGTCATTGTTAACATCCATGACAAATTTCATGAAGTTCTGTCCAAAGCTACAACCTGTAGCCCGCGCCAAAGGATTTAGTCATGCAAAGAGTAAAATCCAAGATGGCTGCTGACGGCCACGTTTTTTGGCCGAACGATCCCAAAATCACTAGTTCCCATCTACATGTCAATATTAACATCCATGACAAATTTCATGATGATCAGACGAACAGTACGACCTGTAGACTGCGCCAATGGATTGAATTTTGAAATCCAAGATGGCCGCCAGCAGCCATGTTTTTTTGACGAATGACCCCAAAATCACTCGTTCCCATCTACATGTCATTGTTAACATCCATGACAAATTTCATGATGATCTGACAAATGATACGACCTGTAGCCTGTGTCAAAGGATTTAGTCATGCAAAGAGTAAAATCCAAGATGGCTGCTGGCAGCCATGTTTTTTGGCCAAATGACTCCAAAATGAATAATTCCCATCTACATGTCATTGTTAACATCCGTAACAAATTTCATGAAGCTCTGACCAAAGCTACGACCTGTAGGCCGCGCCAAAGGATTTAGTCATGTAAAGAGTTAAATCCAAGATGGCTTCTGGTGGCCATTTTTTTTGGCCGAATGACCCCAAAATGACTCGTTCCCATCTACATGTCAATATTAACATCCTTGACAAATTTCATGATGATCAGACGAGCAGTATGACCTGTAGCCCGCGCCAATGGATTGAATTTTGAAATCCAAAATGGTGGCTGGTGGCCATGTTTTTTGCCGAATGATCCCAAAATAACTCGTTCCTATCTACATGACAATGTCAACATTCATGACAAATTTCATAAAGATCGGACCAAAGGTACGACCTGTAGCCCATGCTAATGGATTGAATTTTGAAATCCAAGATTGGCGGCCATGTTGTTTGTCCGAATGACCCCAAAATGACTCGTTCCCATCTACATTCCAATTTCAACAGCCATGACAAATTTCATGATGATCAGACTAAAGGTACGACCTGTAGCCCGTGCTAAAGGATTTAGTCATACAAAGAATAAAATCCAAAATGGCTGCTGGCGGCCATGTTTTTTTGACGAATGACCCCAAAATGACTCGTCCCATCTACATGTCATTTGTTAACATCCATGAAAAAATTTATGATGATCCGACCAAAGGTACGACCTGTAGGCCGTGCCAAAGAATTTAGTCATGCAAAGAGTAAAATCTAAGATGGCTGCCGGTGGCCATGTTTTTTGGCCGAACAACCCCAAAATTACTCGTTCCCATCTACATGTCAATATTAACATCCATGACAAATTTCATGATGATCAGACGAACAGTACGACCTGCAGCCCGTGCTAATGGATTGAATATTGAAATCCAAGATGGCCACTGGCGGCCATGTTTTTTTCCCGAATGAACCCAAAATGACTCGTTCCCATCTACATATCAATGTCAACAGCTATGACACATTTTATGATGATCCGACCAAGGGTATGACCTGCAGGCCGTACCAAAGAATTTAGTCATGCAAAGAGTAAATCTAAGATGGCTACATGTCAACATTCATGACAAATTTCATGATGATCAGACCAAAGGTACGACCTGCAGCCTGTGCTAATGGATTGAATTTTGAAATCCAAGATGGCCGTTGGCAGCCATGTTGTTTGTCCGAATGACCCGTTCCCATCTACATTCCAATTTCAACAGCCATGACAAATTTCATGATGATCAGACTAAAGGTACGACCTGTAGCCCGTGCTAAAGGATTTAGTCATACAAAGAGTAAAATCCAAAATGGCTGCTGGCGGCCATGTTTTTTTGCCGAATGACCCCAAAATTACTCGTTTCCCATCTACATGTCATTGTTAACATCCATGACACATTTTATGATGATCCGACAAAAGGTACGACCTGTAGGCCGTGCCAAAGAATTTAGTCATGCAAAGAGTAAATCTAAGATGGCTGCCGGTGGCCATGTTTGTGGGCCGAATGACCCCAAAATTACTCGTTCCCATCTACATGTCATGTTAACATTCATGACAAATTTCATGATGATCAGACCAAAGGTACGACCTGTAGCCCATGCTAATGGATTGAATTTTGACATCCAAGATGGCCGCTGGCGGCCATGTTGTTTGTCAGAATGACCCCAAAACGACTCGTTCCCATCTGCATTCCAATTTCAACAGCCATGACAAATTTCATGATGATCAGACTAAAGGTACGACCTGTAGCCCGTGCTAAAGGATTTAGTCATACAAAGAGTAAAATCCAAAATGGCTGTCGGTGGCCATGTTTTTTGGCCGAACAACCCCAAAATTAATCGTTCCCATCTACATTTCAATATTAACATCCATGACAAATTTCATGATGATCAGACGAACAGTACGACCTGTAGCCCGTGCTAATGGATTGAATATTGAAATCCAAGATGGCCACTGGCGGCCATGTTTTTTTCCTGAATGAACCCAAAATGACTCGTTCCCATCTACATGTCAATATCAACAGCTATGACAAATTTCATAATGATCCGACCAAAGGTACGACCTGTAGCCCGTGCTAAAGGAAATTGTTGACGCATCACGCACACACACACACGCGTTTACAAAGTAAAGTTGAGCTCAAAGCAATAGTAAATGAAAGTGTCAATGACACTGCAGCTCAACTTAGGGAGGGGAATAATTTAATGGTTGACAGTAAATGGAGGAATAGGAAAGGTGCTAATTGAAATGTCTAAGTAAGACTAGATGTACATGTCAATATCAACATTCATGACAGGTTTCATAATGATCGGATCAGCGATGTGGTGATTATGGTGTGCCAAAGGATTTAGTGATGCAAAGAGTAAATTCTAAAATGGCCACCGGCAGCCATGTTTTTACCCGAATTACCCCAAAATGACCTGTTCCCATCTACAGCCTTTACAAATCTCATAATGATCTGATCAAAGGTACGACCTGTAGCCCGCGCCAAAGGATTTAGTCATGCAAAGAGTAAAATCCAAGATGGCTGCTGACGGCCACGTTTTTTGGCCGAACGATCCCAAAATCACTCGTTCCCATCTACATGTCAATATTAACATCCATGACAAATTTCATGATGATCAGACGAACAGTACGACCTGTAGCCTGCGCCAATGGATTGAATTTTGAAATCCAAGATGGCCACCAACAGGCCATGTTTTTTTGACGAATGACCCCAAAATCACTCGTTCCCATCTACATGTCATTGTTAACATCCATGACAAATTTCATGAAGTTCCGACCAAAGCTACGAGCTGTAGCCCGCGCCAAAGGATTTAGTCATGCAAAGAGTAAAATCTAAGATGGCTGCCGGTGGCCATGTTTTTTGGCCGAACAACTCCAAAATTACTCGTTCCCATCTACATGACAATATTAACATCCATGACAAATTTCATGATGATCAGACGAACAGTACGACCTGCAGCCCGTGCTAATGGATTGAATATTGAAATCCAAGATGGCCACTGGCGGCCATGTTTTTTTCCCGAATGAACCCAAAATGACTCGTTCCCATCTACATATCAATGTCAACAGCTATGACACATTTTATGATGATCCGACCAAGGGTATGACCTGCAGGCCGTACCAGAGAATTTAGTCATGCAAAGAGTAAATCTAAGATGGCTGCCGGCAGCCATGTTTTTTGGCTGAATACCCCAAAATTACTCGTTCCCATCTACATGTCAACATTCATGACAAATTTCATGATGATCAGACCAAAGGTACGACCTGTAGCCCGTGCTAATGGATTGAATTTTGAAATCCAAGATGGCCGTTGGCAGCCATGTTGTTTGTCCGAATGACCCGTTCCCATCTACATTCCAATTTCAACAGCCATGACAAATTTCATGATGATCAGACTAAAGGTACGACCTGTAGCCCGTGCTAAAGGATTTAGTCATACAAAGAGTAAAATCCAAAATGGCTGCTGGCGGCCATGTTTTTTTGCCGAATGACCCCAAAATTACTCGTTTCCCATCTACATGTCATTGTTAACATCCATGACACATTTTATGATGATCCGACAAAAGGTACGACCTGTAGGCCGTGCCAAAGAATTTAGTCATGCAAAGAGTAAATCTAAGATGACTGCCGGCGGCCATGTTTGTGGGCCGAATGACCCCAAAATTACTCGTTCCCATCTACATGTCATGTTAACATTCATGACAAATTTCATGATGATCAGACCAAAGGTACGACCTGTAGCCCGTGCTAATGGATTGAATTTTGACATCCAAGATGGCCACTGGCGGCCATGTTGTTTGTCAGAATGACCCCAAAACGACTCGTTCCCATCTGCATTCCAATTTCAACAGCCATGACAAATTTCATGATGATCAGACTAAAGGTACGACCTGTAGCCCGTGCTAAAGGATTTAGTCATACAAAGAGTAAAATCCAAAATGGCTGTCGGTGGCCATGTTTTTTGGCCGAACAACCCCAAAATTAATCGTTCCCATCTACATTTCAATATTAACATCCATGACAAATTTCATGATGATCAGACGAACAGTACGACCTGTAGCCCGTGCTAATGGATTGAATATTGAAATCCAAGATGGCCACTGGCGGCCATGTTTTTTTCCTGAATGAACCCAAAATGACTCGTTCCCATCTACATGTCAATATCAACAGCTATGACAAATTTCATAATGATCCGACCAAAGGTACGACCTGTAGCCCGTGCTAAAGGAAATTGTTGACGCATCACGCACACACACACACGCGTTTACAAAGTAAAGTTGAGCTAAAAAGTTATATTTAACAGTTTCACAGATAATTCATATTGGCTAGCCAATATTTGAGTTTGATCTAACAGTACTAAAATTGCTAAAAATAGACAATCTAAATGCCGTAACTCGTGTAAAATGGATCGGACAAATCTGGTTTTGAACTCGTTCGAGATGTTGTTATGAATAATCCATATACCAAATATGAATGAAATTGGTTGACATTTGTTCAAGTTATCGTGCTAATGGACATCAAATCTATATAATTAGAAACAAGTGGCATAACTCTGTTTAGAACGTCAGGGCAGACCCGATATTGTCGCACATGACAATTAACTCACATCCCAAAAATTGTCAGAATTCATCAATTCATCAATAAATGGCTTACAGTTATATAGGTTTGTTGCTGCCCGCTAACCGTCCCTCGCCAAAGCAATAGTAAATGAAAGTGTCAATGACACTGCAGCTCAACTTAGGGAGGGGAATAATTTAATGGTTGACAGTAAATGGAGGAATAGGAAAGGTGCTAATTGAAATGTCTAAGTAAGACTAGATGTACATGTCAATATCAACATTCATGACAGGTTTCATAATGATCGGATCAGCGATGTGGTGATTATGGTGTGCCAAAGGATTTAGTGATGCAAAGAGTAAATTCTAAAATGGCCACCGGCAGCCATGTTTTTACCCGAATTACCCCAAAAAGGCCTGTTCCCATCTACAGCCTTTACAAATCTCATAATGATCTGATCAAATGTACGACCTGTTGCCTGTGCCAAAGGATTTAGTCATGCAAAGAGTAAAATCCAAGATAACTGCTGGCGGCCATGTTTTTTGGCCGAACAACCCCAAAATCACTCGTTCCCACCTACATGTCATTGTTAACATCCATGACAAATTCATGAAGTTCTGACCAAAGCTACAACCTGTAGCCCGCGCCATAGGATTTAGTCATGCAAAGAGTAAAATCCAAGATGGCTGCTGACGGCCACGTTTTTTGGCCGAACGATCCCAAAATCACTAGTTCCCATCTACATGTCAATATTAACATCCATGACAAATTTCATGATGATCAGACGAACAGTACGACCTGTAGCCTGTGCCAATGGATTGAATTTTGAAATCCAAGATGGCCGCCAGCAGCCATGTTTTTTTGACGAATGACCCCAAAATCACTCGTTCCCATCTACATGTCATTGTTAACATCCATGACAAATTTCATGAAGTTACGACCAAAGCTACGACCTGTAGCCCGCGCCAAAGGATTTAGTCATGCAAAGAGTAAAATCTAAGATGGCTGCCGGTGGCCATGTTTTTTGGCCGAACAACACCAAAATGACTCGTTCCCATCTACATGTCATTATTAACATCCATGACAAATTTCATGATGATCAGACTAACAGTACGACCTGTAGCCCGCGCCAATTGATTGAATTTTGAAATCCAAGATGGCCACCAGCGGCCATGTTTTTTGGCCAAATGACCCCAAAATGACCTGTTCCCAGCTAAATGGCAATGTCAACATTTATGACAAATTTCATAAAGATCAGATCAAAGGTATGACCTGTAGCCTGCGCCAAAGGATTTAGTCATGCAAAGAGTAAAATCCAAGATGGCTGCTGACGGCCATGTTTTTTGGCCGAACGACCCCAAAATGACTCGTTCCCATCTACATGTCAATATTAACATCCATGACAAATTTCATGATGATCAGACGAACAGTACGACCTGTAGCCCGCGCCAATGGATTGAATTTTGAAATCCAAGATGGCCGCCAGCGGCCATGTTTTTTGGCCGAATGACCCCAAAATGACTCGTT
Organism: Siphonodentalium dalli; assembly: GCA_032622095.1. Classification (NCBI taxonomy): domain Eukaryota; kingdom Metazoa; phylum Mollusca; class Scaphopoda; order Gadilida; family Siphonodentaliidae; genus Siphonodentalium; species Siphonodentalium dalli. The sequence goes on along the minus strand of CP136069.1, from coordinate 100,742,412 downwards.
CCCATCTACATATCAATGTCAACATTCATGACAAATTTCATAAAGGTCAGACCAAAGGTACGACCTGTAGCCCGCGCCAAAGGAAATTATTGACGGACACACGGACGACGGACGCCAAACCATGGCAATAGCTCAAACTTACAAAGTAAGTTGAGCTAAAAACTGGACTAATAACACAACATGCGGACAACACAAAGCTCATACTTGATGGTTTTCAAAATAGTCTGCAGGAATCATACTTAACACAGATCGAATTTGCTCGAGTATCAGGTTTGGGCATAAATCCTGAAAAATGTCAAGCAGCATAGATAGGAATAGGGTCACAAAATAAAATTTGAATAGTTCTTACGGAATTAAACATGTCCACTGTAAACACCTTTAATTTTCAAGGTATATATTTCGACACTAATTTGACAAACAGGATTATAAACTACAACTAGTGGCTTTTTGAATTCCCGGTGGGAAATTTGTATACATGTACTTCCATATATTAAACGTTTTGTAGTGATTCTTGTTTTACATGTATTGTGCTTCACCACTCCCTATTTATTCTTCTCTCTTCCTATTTCTCGCGTTGTCGTTGATGCTACTTTTATGTTTTGATTTTCATGATGTACACCTGTAGCTCCAATTTGGAATATTAACACAAGAATTATTAGTAACAATAAATTTCTGAAGGTGGCTAATTTTAGAGTCGATGACTTTGCAATCATTCAGGAAACATTTCTCACATTTTCTGGGATTGTCCCCCACGTCCAAACCTTTATGTATGAAATTACAATATGGGCAAAAAACAATCAATTTCCCATTGATTTTACAAAAACAATTATCGGCATAGATCATGAATACAGAAATTCAAAAAGAAACCTTTTCCTACTAATGCCTTAAAAATAATATATTTAAAAAACGATGATTTCAAGCTCAAAGTACACCCCACCCTTAACAGCTTAACAGTTTTGTTTGTCTAATCATAGTCCTCGAGAACTTCAATAGATATATACTGGTTTGTATAACCACATCACCAAACATTTCAGTCACAGTCTGAAATTCCAACAAAGCGAGCGTTATGTACTTCCCTTATTGCTGTTGAACCAATACTTAGAATACAGTTACAACTTGACTAATTCCATTGTTTGTGGTAAATGCTGATCTTAGATAATTAAAGCTGAACATAGTGTTTTCGAACTTTTATTCTGCAAAACACAATATTTTCCTAAATAAGTAAAATATATATCTCCTAGAAGTATCTTGCCCACTGAACTATATGGTATATTATCCCAAGTAGGAGGGGTTAACTCTCCGAGTTGAAAAAATGGTACGAAATTCTATGGTACATATCCTCTGTCATGTTCATGACCCGTGTAAACACGTGATTTCTGACACGTAGTGAAGTAATCGCCATATTTTTTATCCCCAGTAGGACATTCCTCGTGAGCGGGGTGGGTGCAAAACCCTGGGAGGGAGCTCAGCGTTCAGTGGGCAAGATACTTCTAGGAGATATATATTTTACTTATTTAGGAAAATATTGTATCTCCGTCAAAGGTATCTTGCCCACTGAACTATATGGTAAAGCATAGAATTTTCTAACAGGTGGAGGCCACGAGGAAACAAAAACACCGCAATGCATCTGAATCAAAGAACTGGATTGACCTGATAACCTACAATATATACATATACATGCACAGACATATAGATATATATGTATATACATATATATATATATATATATACACACATGCACAATAGGACCATAAGCCAATGTAATATTCCATCCTAAAACTAATACCTGTCAGCAAGCTCAAACGAACAAAAAGTGGCCACTTTTAAAAGAGTTTAAGAGCCCTGCAAGTAAAGTAAATAGCTTCAGAAGACATGGAGATGGATACGACATTTCCCCCCCCCCCCCCCCCCCCCCCCCCCCCCCCCCCCCCGAAAGGGGAGAAGCATCCATGTTCTAAGGAAATGGAAATAGAAAAATACCCATTGACAAGAAATCCCCAGCCGGGTATTATAAACCCAGGGATGGCTAAATACTAATACCGCACCTAACAGGCTAACCCAGGCAGCAAAAGCCGCAAGTAATAACGAAGACCCCCCTTAAAAACAATAGAACCAACCCCCGAACCAAATCTTGAGTGGGTTGGGCCGTGTCCCAGTACACGATGAGAGCCCGATGAAAAACCAGCTGCAAGCTCCCAAGAAAGGGCCCGACACCAACTACTTGGAGACATGCCATTGTCGATAAGGAGGAGGTATCATTGACCAATAGTCTGACCGGGAAGCGAATGGGTATTACACAGACATACGTTGCAAGGCTCAGGCCGTATGAAGAACAGGGCTCAGAATTGGAGTTTCACAGCAGAAAACTTAGTTTGAAGCCTGGAGTTCGAGATATGACCGACTAAGATGCAATAAGCCATATCATTTTTCCCTGATGACGTTCCCAAATGTGGAAATGCCCACCAACACAGTTAAACCCAACTGACCAATCACAGGCTACTGAATCCATGACAGAAAGGCAGCCAGGAACCGAAATTCCAATGTCGTTAAGGTGGAAATCCACAAAAACAAAAATTGGACTAACGATGCATCAGGATTGTGGCACAAGCCCAAAACCAGCAGAAACCAACGGCAGGTATGTAATGAAAAGCAGACCACGGGCCACAGCGCCCCAACTGTTCGAGCTCTGCTGACTGGTCCCCGACAAGTCGATGGCGCAAGATATCCCTTCTGGTAAGGATGGGGTGCCCCTCCAATGGGACCCTGTTCTGGAGACAACCATCGCCCGAAGTGCGAATCGAGAGGGCGGATCATATGATCTGGCATCCGACACCCAATGCTAATGAATCTCTCACGAGGAGAAGCATCTGGCAAGAATTTTCATCCGGCTTTATGAAGTGTGCCCAACACGATTCATATGCTGCCCCACAGGTTCAACATTATCCTGCATTGGCAATCGCTGAGGTCAGCAAAGGACCTGGCTTAGTATGTTAAATGAGCACTAGGCGAATCAAGCACTATCAGGGAAAACAGAACCATTATGTACCGACAACCGAGCCCATAAGAAGAATGACGTATTAGACGCAAAGGCCGATATTACAGAAGCCATTTCGTTCTTCTTTTCCACGCTGCTAATACGCCGTGTTGCCCATTAAGCCCGAACTAGACCTAGACCTCATGTCAACAGTGTTCTGAAATTGAGCATATGTCGAACCATGGATAATGGACTCATCTATGTATGACTGGACAACAAAAGTGAAATCCATGTTGAGTTAGCACTGAAAGCAACCTGAAGACAAAATATATGTCATTCGTATCTATTACGGAAACACAGCGAGGTCGGAGATAAAGCATGTATGCTTGTTTATCTCCGATTCTTGCGTCCCAAATCGAGATGTAAATATTTACCCTATCGAGCACCCGAACCAGTCCAGAACACGTCTTAAAAGTCAGGAAAATGAAAGGGCGAGAGTCATATACTAATCTAGTGATATGAATGACTATAGACATTCTCCAGCAAAGCCCGTGACCATGAAAGAGCTGGATGGAACATGGAAAGAAGCAACAACTTATAAAGCAAGAAGTTGAACACATCCCAACCCGAGAACAGTAAAATGGTTGAATACCTCTCAGGATGGTCGAACCCAGGTCGCCAAGTGTGCAGTCCGATGGCATAACCACCCAGCTCTGACGACGTTAGGCAGGGTACAAATTGACCGGCATCACAGGGCAAGTTGCTACCCAAATGCTAACAAAAGCCATGCAACTTGGATCCTATTTCCTCATTTGACTGTACCAGGGTATGCCAACAGTCGTCCCGTAGTATCCGACTTGGAGTCCCTGTCGATAGTCCAGAAAGCCCACCAAATGCGGCCAATGGGTTCGATGGGTAGCCCCAACCCGCGACCTGTTTGGTGGGACTATCATCCTGAGTGCTAATTACGCCAATGAAGGGAACACTACACATCGACAAGTGACAGTGTCTTGGTCGTAAAGGTTTCTATCTCTTCCTTGGAACCCTCGAAACAAGGGAAAGCACTCTGATGTTCTGTTAAATTGTAAATGATTGTAGAACAATGCTATCAAATCATGTCAATCTGAGGTTATTTGCTAATCAAAATTCAACATTAATTTTCTTCCTGCGCTTGGCTGCATCAGAGAACACTGAACAACTAACTGAGCTCCCTCGAAAGCGCATGTAAAGGTGACCCGAAAGGAATGTCGAAAGCCCTTTCACCTCGTGACTGCTCGATCTGATCCTGATCTCCATCCGTCGATGGGGTGTTAACAGCACAATACACCACGACAAGTTTCATTTCTATTGCATGTGAGGTCTGGTCATTGGGGACCCCGGAGGAATGTCCAGAGCCTGTACATCTCGGGGTGGAGCAGCAGCTCGACCGATCCCGATATCCAACCGACCGAACTGGCGATGGGAGGTTAGTAGGTACCAGTTCCCAAGCAAGCTTCCTGCTATAATGGCGTCAGGGAATAAGATCTTTTGTTTTCATTTAAAATCAAACCCGAAGTTACTGGCAGCTGTTGGCCAGAATGCGGCCAGTAACCTGTCTGCCAAGCCCCCGGAAGTGGTGACTTATAATAAGGAGGAAACAAGCCTGTGAACTGTGATCCCATTCCAAGCCCAGCTGGGGCAGAAGGCATGGAGGATAAACTTTCAGGTGCCAAATAATTGCGTAAATGTAATAATTTGAGAAAAAGTCTCCTAATTTGAATTGAGACAAAGTAAAATGGCCATTCGACTAGTAATTTTAGCCCAAATTTCCACACACTATGATCATAAGGCACCGGAGAGCATGGTCAGGGACCACTGAGGGTGTATCCCCCAGCCGCGCTGACCCCGAGATGACGACTTGTAGCGATGGACGGCGTGTGTCGAGTGTTTTAGTAGAGCTCAGTGGTCACAGCCATCCGGGGCACGTCAACAGCCAACGGTCGACCCGCAGAAGCAGATTGACGTCCCGTTCGATAGTCCAGGGAGCGAACCAATGTAACTAATGGGTTCAATGGGTAGCCCCAACCCACGCCCTGTTTGGTGTGACTATCGCCCCGAGTGCTAATTACACCAATTAGAGGAACACGATATATCGGCAAGTCAGAGAAGGATACAGGGATGTTTTGATACCTGTTACAGGTTTGGGTGCCCAAACTATAGAGACCCAAATGTCCCCAAATTCCATGTAGATAGTATTTATTCCAGTTGGATCTTCCATATTTTCAAGGAATTTTTCTACAATTCAACAAAATGTCCTAGTAATGCAAATCATCAGCCCGCAGATGATATATAGTCTATAATATGGAGCCTTTATTTGCACAATCAAGTATCCAGTACTGAATATTTTAACATCCAAATTTAAATGGGCACATACTCAAATACAGAACAGGTGTCCCCAAACAAAAATTCTCTGGATCCTTCCCCGCGAGTTTGTCCGTGTCCTAGGGGAAGCAACTCGTGTGAGCTACGGGTTCGATGGGTAGCCCCAACCCGCGTCCTGTGTGGTGTGACTATCGCTCCGAGTGCTAATTACGCCAATTAGAGGAACCCTATATATCGACTTTCGTTCTCTATTCTTGGGACCTCGAAACGAGGGAAGGGACGTCAAGGGGAGCTACGGGGAAGGCGATTCATGAACCTGTTCTTACCTCGATGAGCAGTCCTGTGAAAGTAATTAATGTGATTACGAACAATCACAAATACACCTGTTGTGTTATGTTACCATGCCTGTGCCAACCAAGGCAGTAACAGATCCATTGTTGGTTAAAAAGGTTCAAATTGCCATTCAGGATTTTACAATCCTATCAGCGTATTTCACAAGCGTTAAAACAGTGCTTTTGTCTTCAGTTTTACACCAGACGATGATTGTCAACGTCTAAATAAAGCCGTAAAACGAAAAAATGAACTCGAAAGTAAGTCACCTAATTTCGTGATACCTTTAACCACCGTCAACGCACGTGGTAACTTAAATTATACGTCACCTGTATGCCATAGATTTGTTATAAAGAAAACGATCAGCGTCTTTAGTCATATCCAATGGTGCCTCGAATGTTCTGTCGTTAATAGGCCAGAAATTCTTATATTGTCGGCATAAACAACGGATATTACTTCATTGACCGATTAAAATTATGGAAGACAAAGTCCATTAAAACGAAACGAGTCATCCATTTCCGATCTTATATTCGGAACAAAACCGCGTAATCTTTATGTGAATTGTTACATAATTTTCAACTATAAGCAAAGAAATAATGTTGTTTGTATAAAACAAAAACAAAACTGTTTTTGCTATACAAACTGCAACTTAGCTTCGTATTCTTTGTGAGAGATTCTTTTTGCACCCGTCCCTGGTGAGGAGGGAAAAAAATATTGGCGATTACTTCACTACGTGTCAGAAATCACGTGATTACACGGGTCATGAACATGACAGAGGATATGTACCATAGAATTTCGTACCATTTTTTCAACTCGGAGAGTTAACCCCTCCTACTTGGGATAATATACCATATAGTTCAGTGGGCAAGATACCTTTGACGGAGATATAAATATTACACATCATCCAGTGCATCAACAACCACTTTATCTGATTTAATAAGGTTATTTAATAATATGCTGTGTGGAAAAATGTCTCAAAGAAGTGCCTAGTATATATAGTTGCTTCATCTCATTTTAAGTTGAACATTTAAAAAAAAAATACCCAGAAAACTATGTGTTCCTTTAAATATGTTCTGCTCATAAGTAAGCAAGTAAGCCAGGCCATTTGTCCTGGATTGAGAGCATGAATGTGTGCATGCGCATTTTGAGTTTCCTCAATTATTATTCTTTTTTCTCAATAAAAAATTAAATGAGTGTCAATGACACTGTAGCTCAACCTGGAGAGGGAATAATGTCATACATTACAGTAAATGGAGAAATAAGTAGTGCGGAAAGCTTAAATGTTTAAGTAATAATAAAGGGCAAACTAGAGAGCCATATGAAGTTTGGGATCAATCAAATGGAATTGATGATTATATAGTGTGACAAAGGATTTAGTCATGCAAAAAGCTGATTTTTTTGTCATATATAGCTGCTGGGTGGGGGTGAGATACTCAGGCCTGGGTATCTTCCCCACCCCCACTCCACAATGACTCAATCAACTTTTTCTCGGATAAAGTTAATTTCTCGCCATTTCATGACTATATAAAACAAAATAAGCAATAAAATGATAAGTTTATTTCTTGTCATATGTTGGCTGCCCGGTGGGTGTGAGGGGTTGTTGACAAGTCAGATTGAAAATAATAACCAATTTAATGTGGCGCTGAGGAGAAATATTTTCCACCCTCACAGAAATCTCATTTCTTTCTTCACAGCTGACTGATCATACTTTTTACATTCATAGTAAACTCGACACCTTTTCTGAACAATAAGTACTGCTGAAAATTCATGAGGCAAACTTAGTTTGAGCAAATTTCAACAATTTAAACTTCATTTGAATCCTTATGAAAATCACAAAAGCTAATAACTGATATTGTAATCCAGCAAACTCATTGATATTGTTGGAAATATTGTTTTTATCTTAAAAACAAAGAATTGACGTTTTAAGAAAAGAGTAAAATTGCTGGTGAAAAAAATATCTTGTATGAAAACATAATATGTTGTTGTGAACCATTACATCATCTTTAGTTTGATAAGGAAGTCACTCACTATCTTTTGAAAGGATTTCCTTGAGCAGTTTCTCAGCCTTATCAAGATCCATATCACCTTCCTTTGGCATTTCCTTCTTAAATTCTTTGATAGAGTACTCAAGTTCAAATGTGTCTCTTTTCCTGATGGCTACCTTCAGACCATACTTCAGCTTTTTCTGTTTAACTTCTGCAGAGAGAAAACAAGGCACACTGTTTTTCTTCCATGATCATGTGTGAATAGCACTCTTCACGATAGACATCATCATATGTGCACGGAGCCAATTTAGCACCAGCTGTGAACAGGGTCGGACATTCATTGGAGCCAGTATTCATATCTCTCTGTAGAAACAATGCCCGGTCGTCCGTTTTTTTAATAAAAATTGATGCAGGGTGAAGTGCCGGCGCTAAATTTCAACATGCAATGAAACAGTCAATGACCATTATATAAATTGTACCCACGATCGGAATAATTCACCAGATGTTAGGCCAAAAAAAAAAAGTGTTTTGGTTCTCGGCCAATTTTTTTTTCAAATCAATGAGGGAGGGAGGGTTTTATTTTTATTTTTTATTTTTTTCTGCGCCTAGTAAGCATGGACAAAGATACCTTCCTCTGTCTAGTAATAACCAGAAAGGTAGAGGGAACTGTTATGCATATAACTCATTTAGTCTTATATAAAAATGGCATTGTACTACCAGTGTATGACTGGGATTACCTAACAATATATAATGCCCCTGACATTAACTACTGTTATTGTTGTCTAAAAACTGATACCTCCCCATTCTAATACATGTATGTGATCCTGAATTTAGTCCTGTGCCTTTCAATTGTATAAAGTTACAATTAGTGTAAGTTGTTCACAATGACTAATTGTAAGAAGAGCATGAGGATCAGCTAATCATTTTCTGAATTGTAGTCATCTACTTCATGTTGTTAGCCTGCAAGTCACTTTTTAACACATTACATGTTAGAGCTCAATGCACACTAATATTCAACACATATATATGGACATGTTGATAAAATCCCCAAAAAAAAAACAAAAAAACAAAAAAACAAAAAAACAATTTTTTTTTTTTTTCATTAAGTTTTTTTGTCATAACATCAGGCATTGCAATAAAAAGGCCTAATGCGGCCCTTTTTATTCAATGCGGCGGGGCCTGAGAACCAAAATTTTTGGCCTTAGGTATATTATCTTACAACAGAACGCCTGTTACTGTGGTCATGTCTGCACCTGGACACAACGGTTCGTACTGTCTACGAATACATGTCATGCATAAAACTCATTAGTCGGCGCCCTATTGAGATTTGAACATCTAGAGTAATAAAATTTATGTCATGTGGCGAAATTAATTCAACCATTTTGTGGACGTCCATTCCAATATGTTAGAGTCAGGGTGGCATTCTTGAAACTGTCACACATGTCGCAGGTTGTAAAACTCAAAGGGTGCATGTGTACATTAGTTTATTCTATTTTCATTTTAACAACAACAATGTAACAAGATATACACATCCCTGAAACATTAATTTTGAAAATATCAGGATTCAGTTATGCACATGTCTGATCCTGAATCTGTAAATTAACTGTCACCTATACATGTACATGTAAATGTAAAATACAAACTGATTTGAACATGTCTATGATATATGAACGATAAAATACTGTAAAAAGTTGCACATAGTTGAAAGCACAGTGTTCTCAAGCAAAAATTGTCAAACATTATATAATGCTATTTATAACACAAGCCTGTGCATTTATAGGACAATGTTATAATAAAAAATGTCACCATCAAGCGTCGCTGTGCATGCAAGCAAGTGTTTGATACTCAAAATCAATTATATCATATTTTGTGGTGATTTGTCATATTGTCAAAATCACTTTTTCACTAGATCTATGATTTATATAAAGAAAACATTATATATATGGCGACGTTGCCTTACAGCTTTGCCATCAACACCAGTTCTCAGTTCACAAAATCCACGTTTATTCTTCACAAATTAGTAGTGCATCGACTGCATCTTTGGTCCCTGAATTATTCTCCACGTAATTGACATTGCTAAAATAATTAACCAAGGGACATCTGGCGACATAAGGGTTTCTGTGGCATCACGGTCCCTATAGGGCCTACATGTTCTCGTGTTTTGCATGCACCTATATATTGTACTTATAGTACACTATCACTTGACACTATAGTAACATTGTTCGAATTTTGGTGAATCCAGTCATATTTTTCGATTTGGTAACACATCATTTGACAGTCATTTTCGTTTTGTCTGACGTCTATACAAAAATGTCATAATTTGCTCGGGAGTATACCGTAAGTGACAGGAATTGGGTCCGGGAACTCCTTAGTGGGGCTACGGACACGAATAAAATACTTGCTGCATATATATATGTCCAATTTTAATGGTATCCACAGTTAATTTCTCGTTCCGGCAATAACTAATTAATCCTTAAATCACATATTTTATCTGTTTGATTTTAGCTTAGGAAAGGGCGTCAAAGTTTCATTTTCTATGTAATTTTCTCCTCATTTCTTACTGCCATTATAGCATAAGCCATACCAACAATTGCGGTGGCCCCTTTTTAATAAGACCCACCATCACTGTTTTATGGGATGACATGTTTACATTGAGCAAGGTAGGGCAACGTATTTTAATACCGGAGAATGTCCGACCCTCTGTTTAAAAACAATGCCATGTGCTCTCGCTGTTCTATAAATAGCATTATTTCGCTAGACTGAAGAGTGCTATTAATCATAAATGACTGGTTGGTGGATGTCTTTGAATGCACAAGGTAGGTTTAATACCTTCTCATTTATTTAGATTTACAAATAAAAGTCAGAAGACAAATATTTTACTTAAATGTAGGTGAGTAGACATTTCTCACCTATACATTTATTATGTTCCTGTGGCAGCCTGCGGTAAATGGTAATCGGAATTTTCCAGTGAAAGTGAAAGTATTCAGCATCTAAGTCAAATTTCATAATACTATTGCAAATAAGATGGAAAATAAAAACTTTTATTAAATCATATACCAGCCCTACCTTTTTAATCATCGCTTCACATGTTTTAGTGTCTGGCACTACTACAAATCAACAATCACCCATCAAAATATGTTATGTTAGCAAATGTGTGTTGTATGTCCCAGACATGTTCAAAGAGCAAAGCTTAGCATGCTTCGGGGGCGTATGTATAACATGCTACTGTGCCATATCTGCTATATATGTTATGTTAGCTTATCTTCAATTTGAAATAAATATTACAAAAAGCTGAGTTAGTATGTTTCCTCCCTATGGAACAATACCATTTGATAGTAAGTTTAGGCCCGTTTTATACGTCGAGCCAGACACGGGTCGCGCCAGCCTAATTAGAGTGAAAATGACAAAGTCCAAGATAGCGCGACTGGAGCACGACGTATAAAACCAACTGGCGCGTCAGAATTTCTCTGGCACGACCCGACGTGCTACACGTCTGGTACCGACGTGCTACACGTCTGGGGCTCGACACTGTTTTATACGACGTGCTAAACACGGGTCGCGCTAAGACGATTCAGGGAAAACCGTTCCCCATTTAGGACCCCTTTGGCAGAGAGCATGCGCAGTTTGAAGTTTTTGGCGTCATTACGCTATATCTTGAGTCATCCTAGCGCGACCCGTGTCTGGCACGTCGTATAAAACAGCGACGGGCCACAGACGTGCTAACTCTTTGTATTGGCCGTTGTAAATATACATTGACGGCAATTGTACGGTATACTACGGGGACATGCATGTATCGACTGACAAAGGGCGTTTCGCGAAAGTTGGGAATAAATATATTGCAGAGATATATATTCGAGGGAAATGAATGACAAGATCCCGGTTTTGAAACCAACGAAAGTGTAAATTATGAGATGCATGCACTGTATAGAGGGCCAGTTTATAGTGCATTGTCGCGGAAATGATTATAGCAGACGGAATTTTGTATCAGAAATGCTAAAATTGTTCGAAATATACGATTACAGCACGTGCCAGCTGGCTCGACGTATAAATCAAACAAACGTAGCACGAGCCAGGGACGCGCCAATGTCGAGCCAGGGAAAGATAGCGCGACCCGTGTTTGGCGCGACGTATAGAACGGGCCATATATGCCTTCTGAAATCTTTTATGCAAATAAACAGTTTTGGTAAAATGTTAAGATGGCAAGGATTAATTGGACGGTATAAGAAGCTCTGAAACCTTTCTTTTCTTTTCTTTTTGTTTCAATTTCAGCTTCAATTTCGCTTAGTGCATCCTCCTTGACATTCAGTTTGGATCGCCTCAGTTCTTCTAATTTCTCTTCAAGTTCATCCTCCTCTTCTTCTAGATCCTGAAACATGATGATGTCTGGAGGTGAAGCAACTGGCACCTCAGAGAGAGAGAGAGAGAGAGAGATAGATGAGAGAGAGAGAGAGAGAGAGAGAGAGAGAGAGAGAGAGAGTGACCAACTGAAGTATGAGAGCCAAAACCAAAGATTTTGAAATGTTTATTATGAGCAGGTGTATTTCATGCTAGGAAATTCAAGTTGCTAACAGGGTTAAAGTTGGAGGGGGGAATGTTAAGTACCTAGTTCTGACACCCTTTGTTCAAATCAACACTGTTTAATATAAAGTTTACCTTCTTCATTTGCTCCACATCACCATGCTGTATCTCATCTTGTTCATTCTTCCTTCTCTCTTCTTCTGCCTGATTCTCTTCTTCCAGAATCTTTAATTTTATTTCTTCCTGTTCAGCTTCCTATGTAACACTAGATGACTATATATTCATGGCACAAAGTTTGAGTCATAAACAAGAAATTGCACCAAGGGTGGTAGATTTTAACCCCCCACTTGCACTAAATTAAATAGTAGGGATAAGTCAAATCCATAAAATAGTTTCCCCATGATTCAGATATCTGTATAGATGGACAGACAGTCTGACACTCAATATACAATATTTTATTATATAAAATAACCAAGGAAGGATAACTCTAGAAGAATGAGATATGCAAATAATGTCATTGGACCCTCTTTTGAAAGCACTCCAGATGCCCAAATTGCAGTTTCCTTAAAATGTTCTCTGGGAATATAAGCACAGAACCATTCCAATGTGTCCTTAGCAGTTAGCTTATGGCACACATGTGAAGAGATGAAGACAGAAGTGCTATCCTTCTGCGATATAAAACCACATGCATTATCTGTGGTTTACACAAATGCTCAACATATCCTATCTGATGCAATCCAGAGATTTCACCTTCATATAATTCTTAATATGTCATGTCTTAAATAAAAAAAAAATTCTTTTGTTTCCGGTTGCATTCTCAAGGTCAACATCATTTACATTTTCTGCCTTGCCGTATGTATTGCATGTATCTATTAGCACCTATGAACAGGTTGTAGACACAGGACTTGGATGTTTCTCAATAAATTGTAACAGGATGTAATCATTGTCTGATCATCATGGATGATACTCAGAACAGCACTATTATATAATAAAAGTTGGAAGGTTTTGATTCACAAATATATTTCCTTCAAATCGATGCCTATTTCCGTTGGCATTCACATTTCGCATATTTAGGCAGCACTTTTTGTTACTTCAGAATAACAAATCCATCAAACATTCAAGCATAGTCTGTCATTAACCCTTTCTTTACTAAATACTCAATGATGATTAGTTGCCTTAATAAAACGTCAGATAGTAAGTTCAACCGACGGCGTTAGGTCATTTTAATACTGAATTTATTATCGGAACATTTCCCACCTAAACAGGAATCCTTCTGCAGTTGAATTATGTGTCATCTGCTTATAATTTCTGAACATCCCTCAAGATGAATAATATACCATTCCAATGTATACTTTTATAAATGAATGGGAGAATCCATATAGTAAAGAGAGGGTTATAACAACACCAGACAATGTTACTTCAGGTTAGATATCAACAGAAAAACTATTGTATTATCTTTACCTCTTCAGCTAGTTTTTTCACATATTCTTCTCTATTTCTTTTCTCTGTAATATCAAGAATATAACTCTCATTAATAATGAAAGGCATTTATATGAATCATGATATTGGTTTAAACAACAACAACAATGTGGCAAGATTATCAGGTAGAATATAGACCTTTAATAGTCAGATGCTAAAGCCGTTCAATATTGACATTTAATATGGGATATCAACGTTTAAAAACAGTGAGTTGAAAACCTATTTTAATTTAACAGTGATCATTTAACAGTACCATTTTTAATTTTACGTAGTAAGGTAGTGATTACATCTGTCTTTTATGGAACGACAGAACTGAAAACCTTCTGACAAACAGGTGAGCTGTGAAAGTCGTCATCTGAATGGTCATGTATTTAACAGGTTTGAAATGAAAACAGTGGAAAATGGATCTCCAGGGTATGGATGCAGGTGCATGCAACTTCTGTGAGATCGGATGTGTTACACGAAAAGATGACAAGCAATACAGGAAGTCAGGATAACTTTGCAGCTAATAATATAATCCACTGGCTAATAATGATAAGGAGTACTCAGTTGCAAATATGTTGTCTCACAATATCACTAATGTGCAATTGGCGATTCTATTGAAAGGACTTAAATTTGTTACAAGGAAAAATATCGACATGGATATTCTGAGATCTGACTTTAATATGTGAGTGGGAACGTAGGATGCATTCATGAGTTCTTCTTCAACACGAATGATGAAGGTAGTGATAAAAGTGTGAGTGGGATCGAAAAATTCAAACTGAAGGTTGGAGTACAGTGCTAGATACATACATGTCTGTTGTTAAAAATGAAATTCTGTTTAGAGAACAAAGTAATGTCAAAGGTAACATCACTGGAGATGAAATGCTTGCAATCAAGGAACTACTCGATAATTAAAACATTGTGATCGGCCCGGCCCCACTGACAAACCAAAACAAAAACTAACTTTTGGAGAAATGGCAATAAATGGATCTAGTTCTGGTGACCTGAAGTCATATATGAAAATGAAATACCCAACTACTGGTAAATTGAATGGGAACCCGAAAGAGCATAAGATCACAATACAAGACTATTGTTAGTGGGGTCATCACACTCACTGAAAGAATGTAATTTTTTGCGAAATCTTAACTCAACGAATTTGTGATAAATTCTCCCAGTTACCTCCATGATACAACAATATTCATAAAAGCAGCCCTCTCATTTCAGATTTTTGGCTTCGGCAATCTGCTATGGCAGCCATTGCCATGGGTCAAGTTTGCTTCAGTAAATGGCTTCGTCATTGCTGATTGACATAGCCAATAATGAGGGCTGTAAATTTATTGTGCACGAAAGGATTCCATATTGTTCTGCTTTGATGTAGTAAAGTTATAGGATAGTGTATTAATGAAGGAAGGGAAGAATGCATGTCAAAGGCCAATAGAGGAACATTGCCATCATGGGATTCCAGTGACAGAGACATAAAGATGATCAAAACTTTTGCTGGAGGCAAAGTACACATGTATGTATAAGCCATTCTTTTATAAGATTTCTTAAATGAAAAGAACATCCCAGTATGAACATCAGTATGGTTTCAGAAAAAGTCACTCAACAATCATCCCTTTATGCACCAACTTGAACAAGTAGTCTAAAATGATGAACATACTCGAGACTCCACCTTAGTCATTTTTATTGACATTTCAAAAGCTTTTGATACATCGGTCATAAAATTCTATTAATTAAAATGGAACACTATGGAATATGTGCATTGCGAATGATTGGTTCAGAAACTATCTATCTGAAAGACCACAATTTACTGACTTCAATGATAGCTCTTTACTTGTCTTAATGCTTACATGATTGGAGCTTCCTCAAATTTTGCGAAACCCTGTGCCAATGCATTCTCTTGAATATGTGAGTCTCCCATAAGTAGAGATGGGCGGTATTGAAATTTCAATCTCGGTATCGGTAAATTTTCGTTGATTTACCTCGGTAACGGTACGGTAATTGGTATTGCTATTAAATTATAAGACCAGAACAGAGATTCCTGGTAAATTGTAGTAATTCAAGTTTTTAACTGAACAATGAAATATTTTGGATTTTTTTTTTAAATGGTTAATTTTCCTTGGCACGTGCGGAAGACGAGGAATTCCGTCCGAAGAAATGTAGTAAATTTCATTCGTTGTTAAATTTGGAGCTGTCTATTTGACCAATCATATTTTCGGAAAGGTCACAATAGTTATTTTTAGTTTTGATTCGGTAGGTAAATCGGTATTATGCTGATACCGATAACGCAGGTAAATACCGAGTACCGCCTATCTCTACCCATAAGAAGCCTTGCAAATATAAGAGAATATATTGGCCTAACAATATTTACCTTGACCTTGTAAGCCAGTGCATTCTCTTATATAAGAGAATATATTGGCACAGGATCTTTAATGCTGACCAGCACAGCTCCAGTCATGAAAGGGTTAATTGTATATTCAGTGAAGTGGCCCAGGGCTCCATACTCAGTCTCACAATTTTCCTCATTTACGTGAATGATATGTCTGCTGTAATCTAATTGAAATTGTTTTCCTTTGACAGTGATACTGCTATACAGATCCAGAAATAATCGACAACTTATTGAAATGAAAGTGTCAATGACACTGTAGCTCAACTTAGGTAGGGGAATAATTTAATGGTCGACAGTAAATGGAGGAATAGGAAAAGTGCTAATTGAAATGTCTAAGTAAGACTAGATGTACATGTCAATATCAACATTCATAACAGGTTTCATAATGATCGGATCAGGGATGTGGTGATTATGGTGTGCCAAACGATTTATTGATGCAAAGAGTAAATTCTAAAATGGCCATCGGCAGCCATGTTTTTTTCTGAATTACCCCAAAATGACTTGTTCCCATCTACAGCCTTTACAAATCTCATAATGATCTGATCAAAGGTATGACATGTAGCCTGTGCCAATGGATTTAGTCATGCAAAGAGTAAAATCCAAGATGGCTGCTGGCGGCCATGTTTTTTGGCTGAACGACCCCAAAATGACTCGTTTCCCATCTACATGTCATTGTTAACATACATGACAAATTTCATGAAGTTCCGACCAAAGCTACGACCTGTAGCCCGCACCAAAGGATTTATTCATGCAAAGAGTAAAATCCAATATGGCTGCTGGCGGACATGTTTTTTAGCCAAACGACCCCAAAATGACTCGTTCCCATCTACATGTTAATATTAACATCCATGATAAATATCATTATGATCAGACAAACAGTACGACCGGTAGCCCGTGCCAATGGATTGAATTTTGAAATCCAAGATGGCTGCCAGTGGCCATGTTTTTTGGCCGTATGACCCCAAAATGACTCGTTCCCATATACATGTCAATATCAATATTCATGACAAATTTCATAAAGGTCAGACCAAAGGTACGACCTGTAACCCGCGCCAAAGGATTTAGTCATGCAAAGAGTAAAATCCAAGATGGCTGCTGGCGGCCATGTTTTTTGGCCGAACGACCCCAAAATCACTCGTTCCCATCTACATGTCATTGTTAACATCCATGACAAATTTCATGAAGTTCTGATCAAAACTATGACCTGTAGCCTGCGCCAAAGGATTTAGTCATGCAAAGTGTAAAATCCAAGATGGCTGCCAGCGGCCATGTTTTTTGGCCGAACGACCCCAAAATGACTCGTTCCCATCTACATGTCAATATTAACATCCATGACAAATTACATAATGATCAGACGAACAGTACGACCTGTAGCCCGCGCCAATGGATTGAATTTTGAAATCTAAAATGGCCACCAGCGGCCATGTTTTTTGGCCGAATAACTCCAAAATGACTCGTTCCCATCTACATGTCAATGTCAACATTCATGACCAATTTCATAAAGATCAGACCAAAGGTACGACCTGTAGCCCGCGCCAAAGGATTTAGTCATGCAAAGAGTAAAATCCAAGATGGCTGCTGGCGGCCATATTTTTTGGCCGAACAACCCCAAAATCACTCGTTCCCATCTACATGTCATTGTTAACATCCATGACAAATTTCATGAAGTTCCGATCAAAACTACGACCTGTAGCCTGCGCCAAATGATTTAGTCATGCAAAGAGTAAAATCCAAGATGGCTGCTGACGGCCATGTTTTTTGGCCGAACAACCCCAAAATGACTCGTTCCCATCTACATGTCAATATTAACATCCATGACAAATTTCATGATGATCAAACGAACAGTACGACCTGTAGCCCGCGCCAATGGATTGAATTTTGAAATCCAAGATGGCCACCAGCGGCCATGTTTTTTGGCCGAATGACCCCAAAATGACTCGTTCCCATCTACATGTCAATGTCAACATTCATGCAAAATTTCATAAAGATCAGACCAAAGGTACGACCTGTAGCCCGCGCCAAAGGAAATTGTTGACGGACCCACGGACACACGGACGACGGACGCCAAGCCATGGCAATAGCTCAAACTTACAAAAGTAAGTTGAGCTAAAAATCATGAAAAGAATTAACAGATGTTTACAAATGGTGTTGTTATAATAGCCTGTTCACAAACAAAACTAAATGTAAATATATGCTTCTTCATCCAAAAAACAACAATGACAAATGCAATTTTTTAAATATATACATAAACAACGTTGATCTCCAGCGTGTTGGGAACAAAAGTCATGAAACATCATTAAAATTTCTCAGAATCAAAAGCGATGAAAACCTTGCCTTCACAGACCATATCTCGGTGATATGTTCCAAAATGACCAGAGCCCTATATTGTATGAACAAGGTGAGAAAAACTTTTCCCACTTGATGCTCTTCAAACACTATATTATGCCTTAATTCAAAGCTGTCATGTCTGTGGAATTCAAATTTGGGCTAGTCAGTATCATCTAATAAGGCAACAAAATACAGCTATCATAACAATACGCTATACAAAATATAATAGTCACACTGAACCCTTATTCAAACAAAGAAACATTTTGAAATTCAGAGATTATAATAGTAATAACAATAATAAACCGGTTTCTTATATAGCGCCAAATCCCAGTTGGCTCAAGGTGCTTTAAGATTGCATATCTGTCATGTTAATAGCCTGGACACATCTTAACCTGCCATCAATTTCTAACAATATTTGGCAATATGATATGATCAAACACCAGACAATCTGGGCAAATAATTAAATCATAACCAAAATGCTCTAAGGATTGCTCAAACATTCATTTCCGTGATTTATGCTTAGAATGATTATACCTGACTTTTGAATTATTATTGAAGCTTTGTTGTAACTTAAAGTGATATGAAACACCTAGGTAGGGTGATCAAATAGAAATGGAGAATAATCTTGTTCAGAGTAGTTATTTTTTTTAAATTGACAAACACGCACCGTCATTCAATGCAGTGACTCTCGATGGTGAAATAATTTTCGTTATTTTATCGCCAATATATGCGTCCTGAATCGAGTAGTAAATAGTTACAATTCAGCGTAGTTTAGCCGATGTTTTCCATGGAGTGGTACGGTAGATTTGCTTCATATTTTCGGCGATGTTAGTAGAATGTTATATTCCTCCAGTTCGCATAGAGCCTGAATACTAACTTATCAGTTTCACGCACCCGAACAAGTATATAATATGTCTTTAATTATTGTGTGAAAAAAAAAATCTAAACATCTGAATAAAACATATCAGCTTGGTTGTTTGATAATTATTATTTGCGATCCTACAGTAATGCCCTAAATAATCGACTCCTTAACCACAGCAGAATTATGGGTGATTTTACAGGATTTAGTCGGAAATATGGCTTGTTGCCATTCATCGGAAAGCTCTCAGTAAGAGCTTCTCAGTAAGAGCTTTCCGATGAATGGCAACAAGCCATATTTCCGACTAAATCCTGAAAAGTTACCCATAATTCTGCTGTCGTTAAGTAGTCTATTATTTAGGGCATTACTGTAGGTCTCCCACCCTCAGGAAGCTTGGAAAACTAGTTTACCATTCAACCTTTAAGGCGTCATCTCAAAACTACTATCGGGAAATCAGCCTATTTCCCCGATAGATCCCGATAGCATATATATACAGTTATCGGGAAATTATCGGGAAATGACGCAACGTTTTTCGGGAAATTATCAGAATATTTACTTAGTCTATCGGGATTCTATCGGAGTTTACTTTCATTTCAGAGTATCATATTCCGAAAATAACACCGCATGTTGTTTGGAAAGTTTCTGTATCAGGATTACCCCGGACTTTTATCGAGATTTTATGTTTTATAGGCCTATCTTTATAACTGATTTAATAGTTTCCTAATATGAGAAATCGTCTGTATAAAGTTTTACAGTATCGGGGAACACGTACGTGTCGTAGAACTATTATGTATACTGTGGTGAAATGTGGGTGCTACGTAAAATATCGGTATTTTACCCGGACAATACACCCCACCCATCGGGAAATCTTCAAAATCAAGTCGCAGGGGAGCATACCCAAATATGTATGCAGTTGCATACTATCTTCAAAGCTTGTGTTTGTAATATGTTTAAATACCTCCGACTTTTAAAAATGGAGGAAATAAAGATAAAAATTTATGGCAAATGCAAAAGATTTGTATTTATTCGCGAATCGCCGATAACACAATTAATTAATGAGTGCACAATCGAGTGCTTTAGAAATAAACTGACTGATCTAGGCAGTCTTAACATGAGATGTCGTATGTTCTATTTTTAGCCCGATTCCAGGAATTGGGGTCATCAATATTTATGTTTCTGGGAACAAAACATGTGGCATTTCAGAGTATATATAGGCCCCATATATAATATTTGCAGTCATGCGTGAAGTCACTTGATCGTGCCTGTCGTGCGTGAAGAAGACAAATCATTATCAAATTTCACACAGCTGGTGAACGGATTTATAAAACAATTTCAAACATGGGACAACTCCAGCTTAAAAAAATATCGGGCCTGTACGTATATTTTGAATAAACATAGGCAAAATTTATTGCAATAAGCGACAGAGCATTTGATGTGCTTTATAACGGAATTGCATTTTTGTTTACCAGCACATACATGGATCGCAAACAACAAAACTCGCCAGTAGAAAGAAAAATTCCACAGTGGGTTAAACTTTAAGCATGAAATTTTGCTGTTATGCCTACATTCTGCATGGTCATGCAGTTTCAGGGGGGGGGGGGGGGGGGGGGGGGGGGGGGGTAGATCGATCATGCACACCATGCATATCTACTCTGTTCTCTATCCTTTAGTCAAGAGTATAGAGATTCGTAACATGACATGAGGGGGGAGGTCCTTTTAGCATTAACAATTTAGTAGTAATTCCATAGTTTTTTCATGAATCATTTTTTATGGTAAATAAAGAGCGTCTATACAGACCTGTGGAAATATGAATGCAAAATTCCATGCAAAAATTATAAATACGCGAAGCAATCATAACATTTAACTGACAATTAAATGTGTGCATGGGCTGCTTTTGTATATACTCTACATTCATTTCGTTTTCTGTAATTACTACTAATTATAAATAGGCTGCATTGATTATTTCGATAAGTTGAACATAGCCTAATTATGTTGACAGTGTCGAATATCACGATTGCATCATCAAGGTCAAGGTAACACGATGCGATTTATTTGTAGTACCTATATTTCATCATCTTTTTTCAAAAAGATGTCTTGCTAACTTTTATTTAGTTTGATATCTCAAATGCGCATACTTTTATCGATATTAATAGCCAGTCCATCGTTTTAAAATGTCTTGACAATATTATGTCATATGACGGGCATGATCGACGCATCGAAATGTGCAGGGATCTATCGATCATAACTGGGTCAAGTACGAACATTAGGTGCATATGAGGTTCTCGGAGGGGTAAACATTTTTGTCAGCGCTGATTATTTTATTCTTGTGTGATTACTAATGTTCACTTCACTGCGCATTATCACTTAGATAGCCTCCAGTAAATTCGCCAAATTGTGATGTGAAAAATTAAAGAATTGACTGCGTAAAACTTATGTTATGTTTTATTTGAATTGCTTGTGGCGGCGAGGCGAACACAGGCAAGACGCGCTATTTTCAAAAATAATGATTTAACGCATTTCGTTACCTGCATTTTAAGAATTACCTTGTCAATTTTACACTGAGTATGATTGATAAAAAAATACAATGGGAGAAATTATATTTATTGGTCGTAGTTTTGAGAACATATTTATTCTTGAATGATGAATCAAAATCCTTGTTCACTAGACACTGATGGCGCCAAAAAATAAGCGCAAATCAGGTGGGGGAAAATCAGCCGAATAATATAGTTCTCAAATATTGTTCAAAGAAAGCTACTTGCTATTGAAAATCAACTATTTGAAGCCAATGTGTAGTAATTAACGTAATCTTATGGCATTTATTTCACATGTTGGTAATTTATTTGATTTTTATCAAATATATATTTGAATTTTTTCTCATGTTCACTTTGGGACCAGTCTATTGCTAGTGTCGAGGGATACTACCTTTATAATACTATTCCTTTTTATGTTTCCTTCAGAGCGCTTCTAGGAGATATGTGCTGTATGAATAATATGCAAAAATAATTCAATGGACAATTTAATAACTTCGAATCAAAACTTGAAACGTGTAGAGTTTTAATTCTTTTAGACAAGCTTCCACCCCAATAAAAATGTGCTTACGAAGGAAGCTGTGGGCGAATCCAAAAGTAATGACAACACATTAAACCGGAAACAGAAACAAATATATAAACAAAACAACATGCTCGATTCGTCGATTATCGAAACAGACATAATTGTTCTTGAAATAAATGGGTAAATTATCGGAAACTTATCGGCAATATGCCACGTACATTACTTTCGGAAAGTTATCGGGAAATCAGCGTGTTATCAGAATATTTGGATGCAGTATCGGGATATTTTTGGGAAATGGCGACCGCTCTATCGGGATCTATCGGGAAATTTAGAAGATAGTATTTGAGTTATCGGGATCCTATCGGGATATTTATTGGGATCCCGATAGTAGTTTTGAGATGACCCCTAAGGTTGAACGAAAAGAACTCTTCAGGTTTTGAGAATGAATATCATATTCCAACACAACTCTTGGAATATCTATTAATTATAAACCCAGAAAATACCTAGTAGTATTATTTTTATATAAATTGGACTTATATTTGACATCTATCATACAGAGACACCAATACTTGTCCCCACATCCGGTTATAACTAGCAATCTGATTGGCTACAAGGCCATGTTCAAAACACCATGTCCCCCTTCACCCTTGACAGTGGAGTTTCATAGAACATGGGTGAAACATCGGGGGTATATGAATGATCCTTGAACTGGCAGTTTCCGCCAATCATGACGTTGCTCTAGCATGCCAAGATTGACGTCACCTTATGCCGGATCCACAGGTCAGCTACTGAATTATTCTTATTAATGCAAGAACCTATGAAAACCACACTTATATTGAGCCGCATATAGCTATTATTGTGGGGATAAAATCATTATCTCCAGATAACTCTATTACCTTCATTTTCAAGACGATTTTTCAGTTTCTCTTTTTCTTCTTGTTCTCTTTCCTGGAAACATATTGAAAAAATTATAACTACACACCACTGACCAAACTCCAACCCGCTCCCCATTCATTTTGCACTTCCATTATGTTGGAATGTTACAACTGGTACTTCAAGCTCTCCATCTTTTGTAAATTTCCAATCTGACATCACCCATGAAGGTAGAAATTTTCCAAATGTGTCCATTTCCGTCCAAAAGTTTAATCGAAAGTAGGAAAATATATGACTATTGGTCTAAAAACAACAATGGAAAATCAACTATGAGAACAATTCCAAGCTATTTTTGGTGTGAAAATCAAATTTACAAATAATGTTGTATCAGCTGTGAAGAAATTTCCAAATGTTGAAATTTATCAAGTAGGGGGTCAAAACTCTAACCTCCCCTATAAACCCCTCCCCATCACCCCCTAACATTGCAATTACCTACACCCCCCCTTTCAGCTTAGAAATAATTAGCATAGACCAAATGAATTAACATCCTATATATACATAATATTGTAACACATGTTATAGCGCCCGCTCTCCCGCGGCGAAGCTGCGGAAGAGAAGCGACCTAGGGTATACGTATGCGGATATGAGATATACTAATCGACTTTTTCAGCCCAATCTTAAAATAGATTGAACTTACGTAAAATAGATAATTTATTCATAACTCAAGGGTCAGCCGAGTCCAAAATTATTGTTGGCGACGGCCGCCATTTTGTATTGATTAATACCACCTCAAAATGTGTAATTGGGCAAAATGCTCCAGGGCAAAAATAAAAAACTTTGTTCCGTCAAATGTTAGCTATACTTCATCATATGTAGGAACAACATGTTCCTAAAGCCAAAGATATTTTAAAAATTGAATGTAAATTAAACCAAAACTCTGGTTAACAAAAAAGTGAAATTGCATGAAAAAGTTTTGTTTACATATTTTATAAAATTATTTGCCCCGAAAGAGGAATATAGGGGCCTTACTGGCCTTTTAGATATTATCTTCCATTTTCTAACGGTATTTTCGCCTAAAAGATTGATGAATTATTCTCAAAATTTAAGTCTGACAAAGTGAAACTATAAGTTCCGATTGAAAGATCGCAGAGTCCTTTTAAGATAACTTTTTGGAAAACCACTAAGGCGTCATGACATCAAGACGTGCATCATGACGTCACAACCTACATCGGCACGCAAAACTCCAGACACTGAGGACTGCGTCGATGGCCAGACAGCTGAGACACGTATTGTACGGTCAGGATAAACGACATCTGCCAAACATTTACGTTATATGTGATTATTTACATGTATATGATTGTCTTGTGTCACGTTACGGTTTATCATCAAATCCTTCTAAAGATAAAAATTCATCTGATAATCCCATGAACAGTAACAAACGGGCGCAAATTACGTTTACGTATGATCATATTATCTATATTAAACTGATAATTTATCAAATAGGGATACAGGGTTTTGGCACCAATATCATGGTTGATCGGTTGGTAGTAAATAAAAGGCGTCAAATTGGGCAATGGAAGAGAATAGAGTGACAGTGACAGAATATAATGCAATCGCAGCCATGCTGCAACCCAATGATTTACGTCTTTAAAGTTTGGGTTTTCTGCTTTGAATACCTCCAACAGTTTGGCTAAAAAAATGAATTTTGGTCATCCAACAGATGGAGTAATGTTTCGCCACACAGTGCATGGTAGTTGCGTTCGGAATAATGATTAATTACAGAATTTAATGCAGAAACCGAATTGCATGCCCTTAAGGAATAAACAATAATCTCTTTAATAAACCCATCTCACCATATCAAAGAGAAGGTAAAAGTGCATTTTATGTAAAACCAATTTCCATGCTGCTACTATAAAGCAGGTTTCTTATCAGAAAATTTTGTTCAAACTCCTTCAGTCTGCACTTTACGACTCAAAAATACTACCATGAAATGATCAATATTAGTTTGCAGTATATTTTTTTTGAAAATATCTTACCAATACCCCCACATATTTGTGCTGAATATCAGGTGATCAGCATTATAAAGCAGTTATTTCAATCTATGTTGTTATTTGTGATTGTGTGTACAGCAGATATATATTACATAAGACAAAGGGATAAGCAAGTTAATGCGGCATGATGCGGTTTCAGAAAAAGTAGTACCTTTTGGGTATATGTGCTTTGGTGAATATAACCAACTATAATGTCTAGGTATAATCAGCCTCTGCCAAAGAGTATGTAGGCAATTTTGGTCAAGTTTATAATTTTTTTTAAGATAGTTGATTGGTACTCCTTAGTGTTTTGATAAATTGGTTCATAGTACACCACAATTCAGTCTTGTGATAAAATAAAAATATCCATCATTGAATCGAAGCCAGCTATGACTAATATTGTGAGAAACGGAAACTAGGAACTACACATTTTACCCAGTACTATATGCTTTTCTCTCATATCGTTCTATAGCAGTGCATTTTGAAAGTGTTCATGTTGTATATATTAAAATTAATTATGATCTGCCACATTTGTGGAACAGCTCTGAGTACATATACTTCTGCTTCCAGAAATGGACACATATTTAATACTTCACTGTTTAATAACACATCTATTGAACGATTTTAGAGGAAACAGCATAACTAAAACTGTGTTGTTTCTTGACTTCTGAACTTTCCCCCTAAGATGGATTTTGGATATATTATTTTGAGGTCATTTCCGCATCGTATGACACCAGAATTGCTTCAGTAAAAATATCTTCCGGGCCCGATAGTAATTCGACCACACCTAACTTGAATTCAAAATCTCAAATAATTTGTCTTAAGAAGTGGTTAAAGTATTTGGGGTGGGGTGGATAATTTTAAATCTCAAAGCTCTGCCCCTATTCACATCTTTCAAGGACCTCTCAGTATGAGATCCAAACGTTTATTGATTTCCGGAGGATATGCTTATTTAAAGAGTTAAAGAGATTATATGGTTGCAGATCCAATCTCCCTTCTAAAGCAAAAGATAAGTGGATCACAAGGTAGACTGCTCAGAACAATACATGGGAATTAATCTCATATTTAAATTTAAATTAATGACCCCCATTCTCCTCAGTTCTGTGATTTATTTATCAAACATGTCAGATAAGATCAGATGTAATTACCATCCACACAGGACTCCGGTAAGCTTATTGTTGTCAGTGTAAGAGGTAAGCTTTCAAAGAATTTAAAAATAATAGTGTTGTATTAGGAATGAGAGAGAAATAATGAAACAAGACAGTCAATGACTGTGGGGTCGATTCTCCACCAGACTGTAAAGACAGAGAAGACTGGGACTATGAAGACTACAATAGTCAGTACGTTGTTAATGTAATAAATTGTTCTAAATTTTAATAGAATTTTTTTTTTTTAATGAAAAAATTAAGCAAGGAGTGTAATCTAAATGTTTTTTTTTTCATTTAAAATTTTTATTTTGTTTTGTTAAATTGAGAAAGGAGTTAAATCTAAAAAAAATTAAATCTAAATTTTTTTTGAAAGATATTGACACTGGCTCTGCCCATGTTAGCCCCAGTGACCCAATTTTAATAAATCTGAACCCCGGCAAATATAAGCTTAATGGTTCTTGAGAAGAAGTTGTTTGAAGAATTACTATAGAGGGAAAGAGTTATAGCCTAGGCCTGGCTTCGCAACTATTTGACTTGGTGATCTCATTTTAACAAATCTGAATATGAGTCACCTAGGGAATACCACACACCAAATATGAACCCATTCGGTTTTATGTGTCTGGAGAAGATGTTTAAACAATTTTTAATGGACGGATGGATGAGGAGTGATGACTATACCTGGTAGCTCCACCGGAGACTTTGCCTCAAGTGAGCTTAAACTATAATCAGTACCAAACTTGAACTCAACAACTCAAATAGTTTGTCTTATGGAGGGGGTTAAAGTTTTTGGAGTGAGTGGCTGATTCTTAAACTTATAAAGCTGTCTCCATTAGAAACAGTCTCAATCAACAAAAGGTGGTGGTACACACATAACTACAGAACCATTCATTGGGTAGAAATTAATTCACTGAAAGGAAGTGTTAAAACTGTATAAATGACCTATTTCGACAGACCCACCATTTGAACAAATCCCTTTACCTGTAACCAGTAATAGTTCATATGAGTAGAGACTGAAGGCTCCTGGGAATATATTTGACATTCAATTTCAAAATTAATTACCAAAACAAAACCTCTCCAGTCTGGCTAGAGAGAGCTGTATGCTTATTGATACTGCACTGTCAGATTTGACATGTGGATAATTATCAACAGAGCAGACTGGCCTTACTGACTTTCATTGTAAGAGATAGCATTCTAGCATATGCACAGGGTGTATTGTATTGTGACTTTGAAATAAATTTAAAACAAGTGTTTGATAACAGGTATGCTAGAAGCACCAATGGGCAAGGGTGGTGGGCTTCTTTATATATTTGTGTCTTTAATAATTAACATAATTTTTTTGTTATTATTGAAATAAATAAGAAGTGGACTGTAGGGTGTGCCAAAGGATTTAGTCATGCAAAGAGTAAAATATCCAAGATGGCTGACAGTGGACACGTTTTAAGGCCAAATGACCCTAAAATGACTCGTTCCTATCTACGTCCCAATGTCAACAGCCATGATAAATTTCATGATGGTCCGACTAAAGGTACGACCTGTAGCCCGTGCCAAAGGATTTAGTCATGCAAAAGAGTAAAATCCAAGATGGCTGCTGGCGGCCAGGATTTTTGGCCGAATGATCTAAAAATGACTCGTTCCCATCTACATGTCATTGTTATCATCCACGACAAATTTTATTATGATCCGACTAAAGGCACGACCTGTAGCCCGTGCCAAAGGATTTAGTCATGCAAAGAGTAAAATCCAAGATGGTTGCTGGCGGCCATGTTTTTTTGCCAAATGATCCCAAAATTACTCGTTCCCATCTACATGTCAATATTAACATCCATGACAAATTTCATGATGATCAGACGAACAGTACCACCTGTAGCCCATGCTATTAAATGGATTGAATTTTGAAATCCAAGATGGCCGCTGCAGCCATGTTTTTATTCCGAATGACCCCAAAATGAATCATTCCGATCTAAATGTTGATGTCAACAGCTATGTCAAATTTCATAATGATCCGACCAAAGGTACGACCTGTAGCCTGTATTGTTGACGAATCACGCACACACACACACACACTTACTTGTATGACATGACTTGTGGGGACCATGACTGTGACACAACATTGTGAGGACACATAGAACCCTTGATTGTACAGGCTCAAAATTTTAACATTTGTTACACGCTAAGATTGGTAACTGGCTGGTCAGTTGTTTTTTATGTTAGACCACTTAGAAGCCAAGTTGATGATTTTCATACATTGCTATCTTTTTGAGGACAACATTTTGAGGACTTGGTATTAAAGCACAAACTCGAGGACAGCATTTCGAGGACATGAAATTAAAGCACAAACCCGTTCTTATGTGCACTATGAGGACCGGACTGTAGCTATTCACATCTTGCATGCCACATGAGGACCAAATGACAAATGAAAGTTGAGGACATGCTATTAAAGCACAAACCCGTTCTTACATGCACTGTGAGGACCGGACTGTAGCTATACATATACACATCTTGCCTTCTTGCATGCCACATGAGGACCAAATGACAAATGAAAGTTTCAAATAAATTGCATGTTATATTTGCTGGACTGTATAGCTATACACACACATCTTGCATGCCACAATCATGAGGACCAAATGACAAATAAAAGTTTCAATAACATTGCATGTTACTGTGGACATGTTTACGTTTTGTGACTCTGTCTTGAGAAAAGGGGCCCGGTTCGTTAACAATTTTACTCAGACACGATGGTCCAGGCCAATGGCACGAATTATTATGTAAACGCGCTGTCCATTTTAGAAAAAAATAAAATGGGAACGGACGCTCCAGATAAGATAGTGGCACATGCGCTCATTATATCCCATTATCACGGTCGATTGTCCAATAATATTTGCAAAATAAAAAAATATTTGTGTGTTGTCGAAGGAAAATCAATTTGCTTAACTAATACTAGCTTCCATATATTGTACAAAATCATTGTTATATATATATGCATCAAATTCCAAAACTATAACTTATTAATAAATCGAAAACTAGACAGAACTCGACCCATAAAGTAGACAAGTCATATACTCCGATTCTGTCTTGGGTGGCTCCGGTTCTGTCCCATGAAATCACAGTGAGTCCGGTTCCGTCTTGATGAGTAAGATTACCATTTTCTGACTATATCTGCATATATGATCAAATTCGTGTTTACTGATATGTATATGCCATCCTCATATACTGTATATATATACACAACGACATACGCGTTTGGTCTGTGATTTTTTTTATTGCACGAGATCGATTTTGGCGGAAGAGTAATATAGAACGAGAAACCAAAGGTTTCGAGTTCAATGTTCCTTCCACCAAAATCGATCTCGTGCGATAAATATTCACAAACGCGTATATGTCATTCTGTGTTTTATTGCATGCCTCACCACAACTACATATTGCACAATTAAACAACGGGAAACACAAACTATTGTAGAAGACAGCAAAGGGGTGTAATGGTTATTAGATATGCCAGTATGTCCAATGTGTTCATTCATTTATACATGAATGCTGACACTGTGAAAACGTGTCACCCACCTCGCGATTTTGATGCATCAGTAATTTAAGTTAATACATAACCATCCAAATCGCAATTGAAAATGTGATAAATACTATTATTGAGAGCGAATTTGAGACATCTGTGTTCAAAATTTGAGACATCTGTGTTCAAAATTATATATATAATTAATGTGAATCAAATAAATTAAATGAGTTTCGAAACATATGATATGCCTGCACAACGAGTGGTATAACCGCGATATCACATGAACGAATCAGGTATTTTATATGATTTTAAGATACAGCGCTTTATAGGAAAACACACAATATAAAGGCGTATTTACGCCGAACAAATCATTTATGATTACCCCAAATCTGATTACCCCCAACATTTCCCTGTATGTGCTGGTATGTGGCTAAATCAATTTTGATTTCCCTGTCACGTGACGGGCGGCATAAATGGGGAGATTTTCTTTTGTCACGTGGGTGTATGTTTGGCAAAATGGCGACCGCAATGTTGGTGATGCTACTGTATATATTTGTTCACTCCCCTAAAAATTGTCCCTGATCATCATCATCACGTTGAAGTTGAACTTGACTGAACTTCATTGAAATCAATATCAATATGCCTATAGCTTAAAATTATGGCAAGCCGTTTTCACATTTTTGATTGATTTAGACTTAAGTCCAATTATTTGGACTTAAGTCCAATTATTTGGACTTAAGTCCAAATAATTGGACTTAAGTCCAAATGAATTGGACTTAAGTCCAATTAGCGAATTGATTTGGACTTAAGTCCAAATGAATTGGACTTAAGTCCAATTATTTGGACTTAAGTCCAATTAGTGAATTGATTTGGACTTAAGTCCAATTCATTTGGACTTAAGTCCAATTCATCTGGTTTGAAACGATAGTCCCCTTCTTTGTAATGGTATATTCCTGCAAGTTTTGATTGACAGTCAAACTCCGTACTAACCAGGGCATTCCTGACTCCAAGACTAACTCCGTACGTCCCCTTTGCCACGTGGCTTGTTTTCGGCATGCCGAGATTGAAAATGTTTCGAATCCGAATTGGCATCTTAATAAATGCTAACTGCGTGCATGAATGAAGTAAAATTAATTCACGACTTGATTCAATTGTTATTTGACAGCATGTAGTGTAGGCTACACGCAGTTTCGTTTATTGCATTTACTAAGTGTCTTATTTGTATAATTTGCTCGGTTTTCAACTTCTTACAACACGGGCTATTGTTGATAGGATCTGGTCCACATCGAGCTGATTCATTATATATGTTGAGAAAGGTAACAATTAACAAGATCAACAAGAATTAGACCCACATGTAAACGGCCATTTTCCCACAACTCCGCCCTATGAGCAAAACCAGACCTGCTTAATATCTGATGGGGGTGTTTCTTATACAGATGAATTGGACTTAAGTCCAAATGAATTGTACTTAAGTCCAAATACCACATAATTGTGAATTCGGCGAGGAATTGGACTTAAGTCCAAATAGATGAAAATATCGGTATTTGGACTTAAGTCCAAATCAATTGGACTTAAGTCCAATTCCTCGCCGAATTCACAATTATGTGGTATTTGGACTTAAGTCCAATTCGCTATTTGGACTTAAGTCCAATTATTTGGACTTAAGTCCAAATAATTGGACTTAAGTCTAAATCAATCGAAAATGTGAAAACGGCTTGCCATATAAAATAGTCACATTTTCTGATTTAAATTAGACATTTCACAAAGGAGAACACAAATAAATATTTTCTGTATCTGTCTGTTATATATACATTCACTAATTATTATGGGTAATCATTTTCGATTTGGGTGCGCGTAAATACGTCGTTTACGGTAATCGATAACGATTATGGGTAATCAGTTCGGTCGTAAATACGCCTTAAGTGTACACGCCATATCACGCCTCACCCAAGTGACTACGCCGTCAGCGTGATTGGGTCAAATATAGTTCTCCCACAACGAGTTGTATATTGGGTGGAATATATTCCATTGAATCAAAATGTGTGATTGAAATTTGTAACAACGGACACTTGTATACTATAAGATAAGATAAGTTTATTGATAATTACACCCACAGAATTAAAATATATGTTCGAATCACACGTGGATACAAATTTTGCATTTCTCTGTCGGCTATGCCGCGCCTAACCTTAACCCCTAACCCTAAAACTAACCCTAACCCTACAACCCTGACGGGAACGATAAATGAAACGTGGCTAATCCTAACCCCAAATTAACCCTAACCATAAGTTCTTAACCCTATAACCCTATAGGGTGGACTTAGAAGTGTCAAATATATTTGGTGGTTTTTAATCAAAGTAACATCTTTCCAAAGTTACAAACCCCTGGTTATGTATGTTATTACATAAATCATGCATACATACTTATGCTGACAATAATGACAATGTTAATAACAGACTTGACAGTAGAACAATACTTATTACGCCACCTGTGGTGTTTCTAGCTTCTGTGAGTTTGATATTGTGTGGTGTACAGGGCGAATGTATTCTTGGAGATTTTGTGTACCTTACTCAATCGTACCGATAGAATCACGTAGATGCCGAAATTGTAACGTTAATGCCACCGGTGTATAATATGTTTATGAAAATATGATAAATCGTATCGATAGAGTCAGGACAGGCTGAAATTGTAAACTTAAAGTCACCGGTGTAATAATATGTTGTTGAAAATATAAATAATTTGATAGACTGAAAATAATATATAACCCATTGGGAGCCCCTGATGTATTCTTGTTTGTACCTTACTCAATCGTACCGATATAATCACGTAGATGCTTAAATTGTAAAGTTAACGCCACCGGTGTATAATACGTTTTTGAAAATGTGTTAAATCGTATCGATAGAGTCAGGACAGGCTGAAATTGTAAACTTAAAGTCACTTGTTGTTGAAAATATAAATAATCTGATAGACTGAAAATAATGTGTAACCCATTGCGAACCCCTGATTTAGTGAAGTGCATTGTGGGAAGTTTAATTGTGATTCTCCTACATCTTTATTTTCTGGAATTATCACCAAGATTTCTCCACTCTATTCTGTTAAAATGTACCCTGATCGGTCATATTCTTTTGATAATTCTATCTAAATACATCTTAGCTACTATTCGGATCTGCTGTCCCGGTCGAAGAAGGTTTAGTTTGACCAAAACGGCTATTGACAAAAGTTTGTTTACAAAAATTGAGCATACTCAATGACCCGTAGGCCGTACACGCTGTAAATTTGTTATCGAAAACAAATTCAATTTCTTCCATCTAAAACATAATTACGCGCTGAACTCTGTCATTTTAAGAATATAGTAGTATTATACATATACACACCAAGTTTCAGCTCAAAATTTTGAAAAATGACAGTTTTATAGACATAAATCGATTTTAATGGCAAATCCGATGTTAAATTTTATCATCGAAAAAAAAAATTCATTTCTTCGATCTAGGAAATAATTACGTGCTGTACCCTGTCATATTTGACCGGTTCTACCTGATAATTGTGTGACAGTACAGTCGCGTTACTTTATACGTCAACATTGGTCATTATCACTCGACAAATTTATTTTGGTCTATCGTATCAATCCCTATTTCCCCCGCGTAGCCTGACTAAGTGTCTTTATCACTCCACTAATTTGTATCGTTTCATCGGTATGAATTCCATATCCAATTATCCACATATAACCAACCCAACCTCTAATCCGGTCCAATTTATTTATTTCTTTCATCGGTATATAGTCATGTTACGTAATATTTTATCTCGTGATACTTGTACTTATATGTCTATGGTATTACTATAGTATGCCGTATATGTATATCAATTGCTATTCCTTTCTATATAATCCTGGTGCCAACTATAGAGATAATTTCAGACCCCCCCCCCCCCCCCCCCCAATTTTATATAATTGCTGCTTCAGTACAGTCGATCACGATGCATTACATGGCAACATCGATCCACTAATTTATGTCAGTTCATCAACTTCATCGGTACAAACCCCTTTTTTCTCCGAGTCCATATAACCAACCCAACATCTTATAGAACTCCATAAATGACTATTCTGGCACTATATAGAGATGACTAAGATTCTGACACCCCCCTATTTTATAGCCTTGTTGCAACAGTAGAGTTGATATGCATAATATGTCGTTATTGCTCTACAAATTTATATCGGTTCAACCCTTAGTTCCCTGTATCGCCCACCCCTCCCTCAATTTATTTTTTTCATTTGTATTATAGTCTCGTCACATACACATTTTATCTTTTGTAACTTTTGCTTCAACGCGTCGAGATCCGCTGCAGACAATACAAAACTGACAACATTTTTAAATGTAAGCAGGCTTCAAACTCATCTTATCCAAGAAAAACTCTGGTTACATAAAAAATTTGTGTATAAGGTGTACGCGCATTTGTTGCGTTAAAAACCAAAGGTCCCAAGTCAAGGTCCAAATCCCCAACACACTGATGTGAGGTTTAACTCCATCTACATACAGTAATGTCCAAAGTAATTCATCACTTAACCACAGCAAAATTGTGTGTATTTTTTCATGATTCTAAATCCTGAAAAATTACCCATAATTATGCTGTGGTTAAAGGGTCAATTACTGTAACCAATATAAGGATTTGAGGTTTAATGATAACTCAATCATCATACAGTAATGTTCAAAGCAATTGACCACTTAACCACAGCAGAATAATGGGTAATTTGAGGATTGTAAATGCTGAAAAAATACATAATTCTGCTGTGGTTAAGTGGTCAATTACTTTGGGCATTACTGTAACCAATATAAGGATTTGAGGTTTAATGATAACTCAATCCTCATACAGTAATGTCCAAAGTAATTGACCACTTGACCACAGCAAAATTATTGGTAAATTTTCAGGATTTCAAATCCTGAAAAATTACCAATAATTCTGATGTATTAATGTAACCAATGTATTAATGTAACCAATACAAGGATGTGAGGTTTAATGAGAACTCCATCCATATAACTAATAATTATGTGTGATAATTAAAACAAAACAAAATAAATTCCATGATGGCGTCCAATATGGACTGCCTAATTCTGCTCCAAAACATGTATATTCAATATATGGATGTTTATTGGGGGAAACCGATTATTTCAATGATATTTTCATTAACTGGGATCAAACCCCGACTTACGGGAGCGTGCGACTGTATCTTAAGCATATGTGCCTATTTAATGAGCCAACAATTGGAATCCCAACAGAGAAGATTGGCGTGGGTCCCTTGCGCGATCTGTCCATCGAAAACTATTTAGACATCTCAAGACACGTAAGACCCAATAAGTTAATATACAGAATAGATACATCTATTGCCTGAGTGACTAATATTTATATTTGTTACAATGAGGTCAAATAGTTGCGAAGCCATAAACATGCTTGCAAATTTTCAAAACATTTCTCTGATAAATGCAGGCTGCAGGGTGTGCCAAAGGATTCAAATTTGATATCCAAGATGGATGCTAGCAGCCATGTTTTTTTTTTTTAATTTGGAAAAACATTTAATCCCAACTA
The DNA here is from genome assembly GCA_032622095.1 of Siphonodentalium dalli. NCBI lineage: Eukaryota > Metazoa > Mollusca > Scaphopoda > Gadilida > Siphonodentaliidae > Siphonodentalium > Siphonodentalium dalli. Next base: position 100,707,023 of record CP136069.1, on the reverse strand, counting down.
GAGGTTGCCCAGAAGATCAATATGAAGTTTGGTGATGATCGGATAAGGGATGTGGTTAGTAGGGTGTGCCAAAGGACATAGTCATGCAAAGAGCAAAATCCAAGATGACTGGCAGCGGCCAACTTTTTCACAGAAAATTGTTCAAATTTGTTAGCTCCCATCTAGAGGTGATCCTTAACATGCCTGTATATTTAAAAAATAATTCTCCAATAAATGCAGGCTCAATGGGAACGTCAAATTAGAAATAGTATATAAGGTGTACCTTAGCTCTTTTTATTTTTTCCTGTTTTTTTTTAGTTTTCATTCTCTCCATTTCTTTCTTAACTTCTTCGTCTAAATTTCTTTGTTTTCTTATCTTCTCTGAAATTAGTACCTAAAGAATTGGAATGATCTGAATATACCACTGACCAATAATAAAACATTTTCAGGGATAATCTTATTGACCTATGCTAGACATGCAAAGGAAACGATACATTTATGATACACATGAAACTGGGACGACTATGGAGAATCCAGAGTCCAAAATGGGTTAAAATCGACCTGTTCCAGAAACGTCATTCATTTTGTTTTCACTTTTTGAAAAAGGCTCCATTTTTTCAAGATAATTTTTCGACTTATTTATTAATTTATTTTCTCAGTCAAATGAAAATAGCTTTTCAAAAAAAATTCTGCTTATATTCTACTGATACTATAATTTGTCTATGTTTAAAGGTAAGTTAGCAAAATGCATGTAATTTAGCAAAATGCATGTAAGTTAGCAAAATTTCAGTGTAATGAAGTTGTGGGCTATTCGTAAAATATATATGTTAAAGTACAGATGAATTTACCGTCTTATATTTATAATGTATTCAAAAATAAGAATAACACCAAAAAGAAGCAAATTGTACATGGAATGTGTAGGTATAGGCTGTCATGCACATATCATCCTCCCAATTCATCACTGACATGACAAACTATTAGTAGTTATACAAAACCTCAAAAAGAACATGACCCCATCATTTATAGGTGAAAAAAATGTGACGTATTTTACAGAATTTAGCTAAGCTACAAACGATGCCAGAAACGCTGCTAATATCATTTATCAAGGCAGTAACATTATATTTGTTTGTTCTGTGAATTCTCAGGAGTATAAGGAATGTTAAAACAAAAATATATATAACACATCAATGCTTGATTCGCCCTATCATGTTAAAATCTGATGCTATTGTCTGATGTATAGCATGACCAGTCCTGTCCAAATCAGAGAGTTGGAGTATAATAAACTTCAATTAGACAATATTTGCCTTTATCACATTCTGAGGAATATAATGTTTTCATGCAGATGTGAGAAGTTAATGGACTGTCCTATTATGCAGAAGAATAACGCAAAATGCTCTCTAAACCACATGCAGAACGAGACACGTTTGTTCCTTCCACCTGATACATAATTTCTGTCATAATGTGACTCTTTTAAAAAAAACTTTAACCCTTTGGCAAGTAGAACGACAAATATGTCGCTGTACGGATCGCGAGTGGAACGACATATATATCGTTTCAGAAAGTGTCATTTTTATGTAGCCATAACTTCAATTAATCATCTGATTTATAAATAAATTGCATAGGATATATTTTGATTAATATAATGCCCCAATGTAGTGTGGTCGTGGTACGCAATGAAAGTGTCAATGACACTGTAGCTCAACTTGGAAAGGGAATAATTTAATGTATTACAGTCAATGGAGCGATTAGGAATGTGGAAAGTTGACTGTCTAATACTAGTTTATAGACATAAAGAGAAAAGTAAAATCCAAGATGGCTGCTGGCGGCCATGTTTTCGGCCGAATGACCCCAAAATGATTGTATCCCATCTACATGTCATCGTTAACATCCATGACAAATTTTATGACGATCAGACTAAAGGTACGACCTGTAGCCTATGCTAAAGAATTTAGTCATACAAAGAGTAAAATCCAAGATGGCTGCTGGCGGCCATGTTTTTTGGCCGAATGACACCGAAATGACTCGTTCCCATCTACATGTCATTATTAACATCTATGACAAATTTTATGACGATCAGACTAAAGGTACGACCTGTAGCCCATGCTAAAGAATTTAGTCATACAAAGAGTAAAATCCAATATTAACAACCATGACAAATTTCATGATGATCAGACGAACAGTACGACCTGTGGCCCATGCTAATGGAATAAATTTTGAAATCCAAGATGGCCACTGGCGGCCATGTTTTTTGTCTGAATGACCCCAAAATGACTCGTTCCCATTTACATTCCAATTTCAACAGCCATGACAAATTTTATGATGATCAGACTAAATGTACGACCTGTAGCCCGTGCTAAAGGATTTAGTCATACAAAGAGTAAAATCAAAGATGGCTGCTGGCGACCATGTTTTTCTGCCGAATGACCCCAAAATTACTCGTTCCCATTTACATTCCAATTTCAACAGCCATGACAAATTTTATGATGATCAGACTAAAGGTACGACCTGTAGCCCGTGCTAAAGGATTTAGTCATACAAAGAGTAAAATCAAAGATGGCTGCTGGCGGCCATGTTTTTCTGCCGAATAACCCCAAAATGACTCGTTCCCATCTACATGTCATTATTAACATTCACGACAAATTTTATGATGATCAGACTAAAGGTACAACCTGTAGCCCGTGCTAAAGGATTTAGTCATACAAAGAGTAAAATCCAAGATGGCTGCTGGCGACCATGTTTTTTGGCCGAATGACCCCAAAATTACTCGTTCCCATCTACATGTCATTGTTAACATCCATGACAAATTTTATGATGATCAGACGAACAGTACGACCTGTGGCCCGTGCTAATGGATTAAATTTTGAAATCCAAGATGGCCACTGGCGGCCATGTTTATTGGCCGAATGACCCCAAAATGACTCGTTCCCATCTACATGTCATTATTAACATTCACGACAAATTTTATGATGATCAGACAAAAGGTACGGCCTGTAGCCCGTGCTAAAGGATTTAGTCATACAAAGAGTAAAATCCAAGATGGCTGCTGGCGGCCATGTTTTTTGGCCGATTGACCCCAAAATGACTCGTTCCCATCTACATGTCATTATTAACATTCTTGACAAATTTTATGATGATCAGACTAAAAGTAGGACCTGTAGCCCGTGCTAAAGGATTTAGTCATACAAAGAGTAAAATCCAAGATGGCTGCTGGCGGCCATGTTTTTTGGCCGAATGACCCCAAAATTACTCGTTCCCATCTACATGTCAATATTAACATCCATGACAAATTTGATGATGATCAGACTAAAGGTACGACCTGTAGCCCGTGCTAAAGAATTTAGTCATACAAAGAGTAAAATCCAAGAAGGCTGCTGGCCGCCATGTTTTTTGGCCGAATGACCCCAAAATTACTCGTTCCCATCTACATGTCAATATTAACACCCATGACAAATTTCATGATGATCAGACTAAAGGTACGACCTGTGGCCCGTGCTAATGGATTGAATTTTAAAATCCAAGATGGCCGCTGGCGGCCATGTTTTTTGTCCGAATGACCCCAAAATGACTCGTTCCCATCTACATTCCAATTTCAACAGCCATGACAAATTTTATGATGATCAGACTAAAGGTACGACCTGTAGCCCGTGCTAAAGGATTTAGTCATACAAAGAGTGAAATCAAAGATGCCTGCTGGCGGCCATGTTTTTTGGCCGAATGACCCCAAAATGACTCGTTCCCATCTACATGTCATTATTAACCTTCACGACAAATTTTATGATGATCAGACTAAAAGTACGACCTGTAGCCCGTGCTAAAGAATTTAGTCATACAAAGAGTAAAATCCAAGATGGCTGCTGGCGGCCATGTTTTTGGGCCGAATGACCCCAAAATTACTCGTTCCCATCTACATGTCAATATTAACATCCATGACAAATTTCATGACGATCAGACAAACAGTACGCCCTGTAGCCCGTGCTAATGGATTGAATTTTGAAATGCAAGATGGCCACTGGCGGCCATGTTTTTTTACCGAATGACCCCAAAATGAATCATTCTGGTCTAAATGTTGATGTCAACAGCTATGACAAATTTCATAATGATCCGACCAAAGGTACGACCTGTAGACTGCATTGTTGACGCCTTACGTACACACGTACACACGTACACACGGACGACGGACGACAAAGCCATGGCAATAGCTCAAACTTTACAAAGTAAAGTTGAGCTAAAAAAAGGGGTCAACCCAGAAGAAATTGGTATAGAAGCGATCTCGGTGTCATTCAACGCGGGAGAATCTCTGCTACAACATATCCAAAATCCGCTAAAATCCGCTTTGGGCAAAATCCAGGATCCAAGATGGCGTCCAACATGGCCGCCTTTAGTCAAAAGAGATTCTGACTGAGATTAATTCGACATAATGAGAACAAATGTTGCCATATTAATACAAATGTATACATTTTTGCGAAGGTAAAGTATTATGCCACATATCTATAGAAAAAATGGAACCCCTCGCCCCAGATGGCTGCCAAAATGGTGGCCTAAACTCGAAAATTTGAAATTTTTGCCTAATATCTTAAAGATCAATTCCTGTTTTTGATAATGGTTCAGACTGGCGACAATGATTAGTCATATTCATGTTAATTCATCATTGGAGCAATGAAAGATACCATAAATGGGGTCCCAGCCTCATATACACCCTCAAACATTTGATTTTACAGAACGCGGTATAAAATTCCACAAAAATCGCCATTGGGATTCCAGTCGTATATCAACAAGAAATAGACAGAACTGTACAATGTAAGTTGGGCATACCATTATCTATAATTACTCCAATTCAATGAAACCCAAATTGGCGCTTTGTCTTAAAATGGCTGCCAAAATGGCGGTCAAAATATGGAAAATGGCAGATATTTAGAATGGTCGTCAGAGGGTTAGACCCAGAAGGAATTGGTAAAGAAACGGTTTTGTTGTCATTCGACGCGGGAGAATCTCGTGTATAACATATCCAAAATCCGCTAAAATCCGCTTTGGGGAAAATACAGAATTCAAGATGGCGTCCAACATGGTCGCCAATAATAATGAAAATGGCAAATATGTAGTTATTCACGAAAACCCATTCGAAAAAACGCCAATTCGGCACCATTACACATCATTGATTGAAATCAATGTTTTTTGTGGGTATGAGTAGCCAATCACGATTCAAAATGCTAAAATGGCTACCAAAATGGCCACCGTAAATTGTCGAAATTTAAATTCTGCTCAGCGGAAAGCCGAAACAACACTTCGGTTGTGAGCTAATGATGACAGACCTATTAAACATGTTGCCAATAATCTACTACCACAATCAGTTCAGCCCGAAATGTTCCAACTAAGCAGTATCTACTGCAGGATCCAACACGATGTCCACTTATTACGAGGGACTATCTGGAAATTAATTAAAAAGAAATTAAATTGCTACGAATCTGGATTATTTGAAAACACAGTGTCAACATTTCTACTTATAACGACTATTCGGAACATCAAATATATGGGCATTGGTGGTCTAAGTCCGGAAGCATCAGGCTATAATAGGTTTTCCAGTGCTGGCGAAAGTGAAAAGGACAGGAGGGAAAAGCGAATAATCTGGGGTTTACTTAATTGGTGGGCAAGTTGGTTATCGGAGCTGGGGAGTTTCAAGTAAAATTATTTTCTTCAATATCAAGAGGAAAAATGAAAATTCGCACGTACATTGTATACCCTTCAATGTGACAATTCCGTGTCATGCGATTGTGGGTATATACATGTGGATATAAACATTCTAGTACATATATAGACGCACCTATATCTTCTACATATTTAGTGAATTTCATCAATGATATGTAGACACAATGTGCGTCACGGCTGGATCTGACCCGTAGGCGTAAAGGTATCAACCATTTAGCTTGATTAACTGGCATTTCAAGGTTGTCATTGGATAGAAATGCCACATGAACATGGTGATTAACAACATGTTTGTCTAAGAAATGTGAACAATGAACATGTTATTTTCCGGATGTTAGACAATCAAAACTGCCACATAAGGCGTTCATCCATGCTCATCAGAGCACGAAATATGTGCAAATTAATGACGAAAACTATTTCATGCGGACGACGTACTCTAGACCTACATCCAACGTCATTTCCTATTAACTTTTATTGTTTGTACGGACGGTTTCGAGGTTTGAAAATCCCGCTTGTCCAAGAAAACCTCCACATACTTACGGAGTCGATGTGTAAACAATGTATGGGGATAGTTTCTTCATACATATATGTATTTGGCACACGTATAAGAGAACATAAGAGATCACCATTTACCGGAGAGTTGATATCTGGGAAGAGATCAGAGTAAAACTACTTTTCTTACATGTCGAAATGGGGAATCCATGGGCTACATTTAGTTCCAGCTTGAAACTTGAAAATGATGGCCGAGCCCGAATAGTTCATATAACCTACATTTTCAACTTTCCGAGAAAATGAAGGTTGAAGTTTTTAGACAACATTTCTCCTAATGTTGACAAAGCATGACGTATTGTTGTATTTATCCCAATGAAAACTGACATTAGCTGTTCATTGAACCACATATTGTTTTCTGTTTATTCCCTCGTTTTCTTTTAAAAAACAATAGCTTTTTTGGAGATATGACATTTTGCGTGCTATAATGAAGTGCTATAATGAAGTTGTGCTAATAAATGCAGATTAAGCTAAATATGGTGGCAATCGCATGTGTCTATGAACTAAAAAGTGCCTATTCTACACTATGAAAATTCACCCATGTGCATCATCATACAGAAATGTGTGGAACAATCACAAAATTTAAATCACCAAATGATCACGTGACTAACATGGAGATACTGCCATATAGCACACATTTTAGAATTCACAAACACAAAACAGAAGTCACGTGGACAACCTGAAGCGTCCGATTGGCTGGCTGCTGTTGGACATACGACCTCATAGCACGAATAATTGTAAAGATAGCTGGAGATACGACATTTGCTTCACTGGTTTGTGCGAATATTTGTCATCCAATGCAAGGACAGTTTGGCCCATCGGATTGGATTTTTTCTCACGATTCGAATGGTATCAAATACTCATTTCCCGCCATAATGGATATACGACATTATAGCACTGATGAGTCGAGATTTTGTCAACCAGCGGGAAGCCACCAAAAGATTGAAAATAAATAGTTTTGATGTATATGAGTCAACTATCAACTGCATCCACCACTCACAAGTTCCATTATGTGATAAGCTGGGCAGCGTCTACCATTTTCGTTTTGGAAGCCATATTAGATAAAATTTATTGTTTCTTTTGGTCTATTTGAGATGGAATGTTCACAAATAAAAGAAAAGATCAATTATTTTGTAGACAAGATCTGCTCATCCCTAAATATCAAATGTGACCAGAACCCCAAAGTCGATTTTGGTTAAAATTCATACCGCATTCGTTATAACTTATTAGTGAAGGAACGGAGTAAACTATGATCTAATCTATTAGAAATGTCATTGCTGTAATGATCATTGAAAGAATATACCCATTGTTTCCCAGTTCAGAGAGCAACAAGTGATAAACAGAAGTGATAGAAAATAGTATTTTTCACATCGGGTGGCCATTTTTGGTACTGATTTTTAAGTTTTTACATAGAGCTAGCATAATGGCATCATAAAGAGGTATACATTCGTATATATTTAGTCAATTTTATTCATCAACCACTACTTATAATGGATTGAATGACACTGTGATCAATATCTGCCATTTTCCATATTTTGACCGCCATTTTGGCAGCCATTTTGAGACAAAGCGCCAATTTGGGTTTCATTGAATTGGAGTATTTATAGATATTGGTATGCCCAACTTACATTGTACAGTTCTGTCCATTTCTTGTTGATATATGACTGTAATCACAATGGAGAGTTTTGTGGAATTTTATACCGCGTTCTGTAAAATCGAATTTTTGAGGGTGTAGATGAGTCTGGGACCCCATTTATGGTATCTTTCATTGCTCCAATGATGAATTAACATGAATATGACTAATCAATGTCGCCAGTCTGAACCATTATCAAACAACAGGAATTGATCTTTAAGATATTAGGCAAAAACTTCAAATGTTCGAGTTTAGGCCGCCATTTTGGCGGCCATCTGGGACGATGGGTTCCATTTTTGCCATAAACAGGTGGCACAACATTTTACCTTTGTATACATATGACAACATTTGTTCTCACTGTTATCGAATTAATCTCAGTCAGAGTATCTTTTGACTAACGGCAGCCATGTTGGACGCCATCTTGGATCCTGAATTTTGCCCAAAGCGGATTTTAGCGGATTTTGGATATGTTATACACGAGATTCTCCCGCGTCGAATGACACCAAAACCGCTTCTATACCAATTTCTTCCGGGTCGAACCCTCTGACGACCACACTAATGTATAAGTGCAATAGATTATGATAGCACACGTAAACAGAAAATACACATAAATTAAAACAAATTATTGGACCCTTTTGACGCGAACTTGTTAATAATTATTTCTATTTCTATCATGCATGATGTCAAGTATATGATGTTATAAATACTCTCCAAAGGGTTAATACATATAAATGTATCACAACATAAGAGGCATTATCCAGTTGTGTCAGTGATTGCCAGGCATCAGTGATTTCTACATGCAGTTCAATTATTCTACATGGAACTCAATTCCTAGCACGTAGAAACCACCATCACTGACATTATATTACCAATTCAGTTGCAATGCTATAGGAATGTTTTTATCCATGTGCACTAAATTTGATTCGAGTCGAGCTTTAGTCGAATTTAGTGGACGATCTCAAAACAGCTGGGGTTAAAACTTAATATTTATTTTCCTTATCACAACCAAAGTGGAAGTAGAAAAGACTTCAAGAAAAGATATAGTTCCATTTTAAATTATGTCTTTTCATGTTGACAAAATTGTACAACCACCCTTATCACCCATTCAACATCATAGAAATTAGTAAGATTACACCAACACATATCTAACCATTTATTTAAAAACAATTCCTCTGAAAAACTGTCCAGCTTCCTATTCTTGATTCAGCCTCTTTTTGACTTCTATTTCATCTTGTTCTCATGAACCCTTTTCGCAACCAATCAAACAATTTTTGCTTTGAAGAAAAAATAAAATTATACTGTATATTTATGACTTAGTATCATCTAAAGAATTCAATATTGTTAGTGTTGTGTAAATTGTGTAAAAGGTTTGTTACAAACCTTGTTTGAGCCTTTCCTCCTCAAGCTGCTCTTTCTCCACACCCTCCCGACTCCAGACATCACAGAGCATGACCTCAATCTCATGGAAAAATACAGAGGCAGACCAGATCGGTCTCTTCTGGATAAATTCGTCCCATTTCCTTTTTGAGAAGTTTTTACCATGAGCTGCTTGAACAAACCACCTAAAGAAATTAATCATGGAAATTTTCTCTTTTAAGTCAAGTAAATTTAAAAATATCTTGGTGCATGAAATAATTGAGTATTTAATAAGGATTCCAACAAGTAGGATATGCCAAACATATAATTTTATATCACTGTATTAGGTTGTAGGTTATAATTTAGAAATAATATCAAATTATGATAAATTCCTCAAGAATATACTAATATTATAGCATAATGATGATATGAAAGCGATATTATTCACAAAACGTGCTTTGTGTCCGAGAAAATACAGGTCGACTGTTGTTTAGTTTCTCGCAAAAGGCGCAGAGGATTTTTTATGAGCAGAGTCACGATATTGCACCATTTCCTTATTTAAATTTGCGTGCTTTATAAGTTGGTTGTAAAACCGCTAATTTGGTGTGTCCACAACTTACAATACAACTCATAGTAATATTCCTTGTTTGGTATGTATTACCATATATAGGTTAGGAGCAAATACTAACTGGATTGAAAAATATTTATCTCTTTACAAGAACAATTATATTATGAACACGTTTTCTGTCTGATCATTTCGCAATCAAGAAGTATTAATGTGGATTTTTATTTTATAATATTCTTTCTGTTTATGGCGGTTTTAGTAAATGTGACTATTTTAACACCTATACCCATAGCGAAGGCCGCTCATATCTTTAAGGCAGGATAATGCTCTGGATAAGGGATAAGAGTGTCAATGAGAGTGCGAGTTCCGACCAAAGTTATATATCAAAATGTAGGTCCAGGTTTGGAGTATCAGAAACCAGTGGCAATTTCCAGATAAATTTATGCTAAGTGGTAAAACATTGTCTTTGATTGTAGTCTTGGCATTTGTACGCAAAAAAATGCAAAACCCCATGTTACCCAAAAAAATAACTTAGTGACACGTGTACCTACTACAATTCCATTTGAAAATATTTAAAGTTTCCCACATGGACTAACCAAAGAAACGGATTCACCAATCCCACTAGACACGTGGTTTCAGAATCCATTTTATCGATTTATTTGCCATGTGCCTTATAAATATTGCATACATAATATAACAATTGAATACATTCTCCATAGAATTCTGGCATGTAATTTGTCGATGGAAGATATACTTGAAATATGTAAATGAAGGTATTTTGATATAAATGTATCTGAATGCCTATTATACGATCACTGTTGATAGGCAAAGGGCACACACAGTGTGAGATCCTACAGAGCTACTCCACCCGATGATCTCCATCTTTTATTAGGCAGTTTTTGTGTTCTCTGACGATAATCACATGTCGCGTAATATTCATAAGATTTGTCAAGTGATTCGATAAAGTGAATTTTGTGTGCAGACAACCAATGTTCGTTAACACCAATTATGTCATACAAGCCCGTGCCGAGCATCTTACTGAGATATGAACTTTATGACATAATACCAGTAATGTTCCAAGTCAACAGATTAAGAGTAGAACTATCCATTCTGTAATCTGCTTTGTAACCTGAAAATACACAATTGCGCAACAAGCACACAACTAAAACAAGTAGAGTTTTTCAATAATGAATGCCCATATCAACGGTACTATTTTATTACTGTATAGATGTATATTGAAGTTAAATATCGCTCTTATGAACCCACATTCTGCATTCAGCGCCTTTCAGCCAAAAGTTGTTAGATAATATATCATCAAGATCATTGTCAAGATCATTGTCACATATGTTCAATCTGGCTGTGTTTCCTATGAGCATGCAAATAACTGTTCGTGCATATTTCTTTGTCGTATGACCAATGCATAATATTATGGTTTCGCCCTTTGATTGATTTACGGAATCAGCAGATAATTGTAAATTGTTTGTAACCGATGTTGTGAAGTTCCTGAATTCATTTTTTATGACATCAACATTTTGTTTGATTGTTTCGTTAACAAACTTATCACAAGAATGGGTAGGTTGCACATGTTTTTTTATTAACAATTTATGAGAGTTGTAAATTGATTTTCCAGTTTTTTTGGTTATTTTATGCATTGTGTTCCCACAATAAAATCTTCAAGAATGGCCCAGCCATTGTTCACACCTAATTTGACCTAAATACCGAAAGCAATTAACCCGGTCATTAAAGTTACATACTGCAACAATGAGACATCCGATAAGGTACATCCGCAAATACAAATACATACATCCTGCAAAAAACAAACCGCTCTGCTTGGAAAGTTGGGGAGGGCCCAATTATCTGTGTCACACATGACAATAAACTCACATACACAGCAATGTTAATTTTAAACAGGTTTAGATCCATCATAACCAGACAAACTCCTGGATGCCCGCCAGCCAACCGACCCTTGTCAAACAATAAGTTGTGTTTTTGATAAAAAAAAACTTGTCTAAAAACAAAGCTCTTTATGAATCAAATGGTAGTCATATGTCATTACCTGCTTTGTTCCACGGTTAAAGAATCTGTTCTTTCTCTGTCTAGAAGTGAGAACTCCCATGAGAAATCCTTCAGCAGAAAATATCGTCTGTCCATCTCTTTTAGTAGGTCAATAATTTCACTAGGTTCACATGCTGATTGGTTAACACATACATATTTCATTGCTCTGAGGACCTGGAAACACGTTTTATAGGAGTTACTAGTCCACATAGTGTTTAAGTATGCAAACTTGTTAGCCACACAAGATTGATGTCGAGGTCATGCATAGTGATAACAAGCCTACTTTTGGTTATTAAAGGGATGGGTGGGCTTTGTTGTAGGTCATAATTTAGAAATAACATTTATCAAAGTATGATAATTTCCTCAAGAATATACTAATAGTATTATAAGTATAGCATAATGATGATATGAATGTGATATTACATGTATTCACAAAGCATGCTTTGCGTCAGAGAAAATGCAGGTCGAGTGTTATTCAGTTTCTTGCAAAAAGCACAGTGAATTGTTTATAAGCAGTCGCGATATAGCGTCATTTTCTTATTTAGATTCGCGTGCATTATACGTCAGTTTGTAAAACCCTTAATGTGGTGTGTCTATGACTTACAACTCACAATACTATCATAGTAAATTTCTTATTTGGTATGTATTATATATATGAGATATATTCATCTCTTTGCAAGAACAATTATATTATGTACACGTTTTCTGCTGATCATTCCCAATCATGAAGTAACGTTAATTAGCTGGATTTTGAACTGACACTGAGTAGAATGGGTTGATTAAAATAAAATTAGGTGTGATTTGTCACATGACAATAACATGCAATGATATACTTATATATATGATTGATATAAGAACAACATCTGTCTATTATATTATATTCTTATATTATATGTGACTATTTTAACTGCTATACCCACCACAAAGGCCACCCGTATCTTTAAAGGTCTTTCAAACTTACAGGCACAATAGAGTACATGCAGTCCGGGAGCAATAGGGGTGAAATAAAATTCTCTGTTAAAGGTTTTTTTCTCTATGGATTGTGATTCTAGGTGGTGTGTGCATCAATTTCTGGGTGGGCGTGAGGTTCTCACCCTTGAGCATTTCCTAGAATCTAAGATGGCGTCCAACATGACCACCATAGTCTAATATATATTTTGGGACTACTGTTTGTCTGTCTGTCTGTTAGCTATGGCCGGGAAAACTGCCAGACGGATTTAGCCCAAACTTGCTATATAAGGGTAAAATCCCAGATGGAATGTCATCGCACCGCTTCTGAGAACGTCAGAGCACTCATTCTCCAATCCCCTGCCACCGCAATTGGTAGTTCATGGGTTAATCGCGTGATAGTTAAAGAACGTTCGTATCCGCAGTGTCATTGATAAAGAGCGTGTATGTGTCAAACCGTTACATAGAAAATATGCATGCATTTCCATTGCATAGAACTCGCTTCTTCGAATCTTCCCAAGGCTGGCAAAATTGTTAATAAATGCGTTTATGTCTCTTTGATAATTGCCTAATACAATTAAAGTGTGGAGTCTGTCCATTTTCCCATGAAAAATCGAATTCTACGACCACCGGGTCGGGTTCGAGATATGTTATTATTTCCTACATCGTCATTTTTGTCACTCGAAATCACGCACTCGATTCGGCGTCAATTCATCCCTTGCGAGGCCTTCTAAAATTATGTCTTCACTTCCCAGTTATGCCCCAGGGTGTGGACTATGAGGAGAGATTTATTGCAAGTCATAAGATATTTTTTATTGCCCGTGTACAATACTTATTAGTTGATTCCATCGATCGTCTTATGTTTCCGTTTTCGACGCATCGCGTAAATAATGTACTTGCACTAAATCGTTCCTCTTGACTCATCGCCGAGAGGCTTTATCTGTATGACATCATAAGGGTGAATAGGGGAGATTTTCATCGGGTCAGTTTTTCCGCCCGAGGTGACCTTCACCTTGAAACGGGTACCCACAAATGATCTAATATATATTTTGGGACTTCTGTTTGTTTGTCTGTTAGCTATGGCCGGGAAAACTGCTGGACGGATTTCGACGAAATTTGATACCTACGGGTAATTTTGTCCGGGAGTGTTTTGGACGGGTCAAATCGTGACTGCGACCTGACCTTGACCTTCAAAATGGTCAATTCAAGATCAAAGTCCGGACGAAGTCGGGTCACCTGCTAGTATAATATATACACAAAGTCTGTTTATAAATCTGTTTTGTTAGAAAACATTTTTCATCAAACATATACAAATGTATATATTATTTGGATGCTACGACAGTATACTACCATTTGAAGCAAAAATTGGTACTCCATTAGCAAGATGGCTGCCAATATGGCGACTGGAATGGGGAAAATAGGACTTTTTTCACTCATATATCCTGTATAAGTTTCTATTGTGTTGAACTGGTGGCAAGTTTTGACTTGTTTTCTTACTATTCATATCGCATGATTATTTGTGCAGTGCTATGTGATATTCTTCTGGTGTCAGCCACTTCTAGTCCATTGAACACTCGGACTATAACGCACAGGTGGCAGTATCATCGTAAAGAGATAGTACTATGGTATACATGTACCGTGTATATAGTATATTTTCGAATTAGTATAGAAATACTAAGATGGTTTGTTTCCATTGGTATATATGCATGGCATTTAAAATTGGTTCTATCTTCCATCTCATGTTGCATCACTTTAATTGGAACAAATGTGTTAATAAGAATCTTTAGGTAATGACAAATACGCATCTACCATTGCTTAAAAGAGTCACTTCAAAACAACGGTTTTCATGTGTTGTTATTATTAGTCAGTTGATTGAACATATTTATTAACAAGAGGTACACTGTCGCGTGGCATTTGCCCCCGACCATAGCAATTTGGATTAAGCATGGACGAAACTGCGGATATCCGAGGAGGTCTATATGACCATTCCAAAAGAAGTTCGTACATAAATGTTGACTAAAAACCACAAAACAAGCGATCCGGAAACCCAAAAACAAGCGAAAATTCAAATTTTCTAAGTTGAAAAAAGAGCCATAACTCTGGCAAAAATCATCAGATCATACCCAAATTCGCACTTGACATGTATTTTCATATAACTGATCCACAAAAATACGGGATTTGCAATCGTACCACCAAAGCTTACGCTATCATCTGGAAACCAAAAAAAAACAAGAGAAAAATTTTCTAAGTAAAAAAAGGGCCACAACTCTGGTAAAATGGGTGGACGAAACCCGTGCTATGCATGTAGCTGTTCCCCCATGCTGCTCTATCACCATACCAAATATCAGCTAAATCTGCCCAGCGGTTGCTGAACAATAATGCAAAATGTTTGTACGGACGGACAAAATTGAATTTTCTAAGTAAAAAAAGGGTCATAACTCTGGTGAAAATGGGTGGACGAAACCTGCGCTATGCATGTAGCTGTTTCCCCATGCTGCTCTATCACCATACCAAATATCAGCTAAATTTGACCAGCGGTTGCTGAACAATAATGCAAAATGTTTGTACGGACGGACGTACAGACCGACGGAGACGTCGACTATATACCGCCGACTTCAAGTCGGGGGCATAATAACGAGTCAAAGATATTGAGTGACAGAAGACTTGGTATAGATTGATATTTCTGCTCGCCCTAATGAGGCCCACCTTGGTGGATGGTGGAGAAGACAATTGACAACAGATATGTTATGAGTTAAATACAATGTCAATAAAAATAAAAATATAGAATATACATGATTTGTTTTACAAATGAAACCAAATCAGAAAACAGAAAGTGAGACATGGTAAAAAATATATACAGCCGACAGCTTAGAACCGCCACCTTCATTTATGTTACTAATTTGTTTAAAAATGGTAGTAATGTATTAAATAAGTTGGAAAATTGTTTAATAAAATTAACTAATGCGTTTAAACAGTTCTTGTTTAAAGAAGATAGTTACTTGTTTTAAACACTTAGTTGTTTGTTTAAACAAGTTAGCACACATTCATTGAGTTGTTTAAACAAGTTACTAGCTATACGATTCCCCTATAGGGGGAGAGCTGGTCCATTTTTCCTCTTCAGTGAATGCAAGACCATGCTCTTAGCATGGGGTGCCAGCTGGCAGGGACGTGCCAACAGGGCTGGTTATGCAGGGGTCTTACCCCCCAAATGTTGCCTATTTCTACCACAATGTCTCCGAGCGCCATTTGTCTCCGAGCGCCCGAAGTTTCTGCACTTAATATTGCTAACATACATGCATATATATACTAGTTTACATGTTTAGCATTAATCTGACTCAAACATACAATTATTTTAACTGTGGATGGATGTATATCCATGCAAGGGCGAACCCAACATCTCGCCACATGGGCGCGCCCTGCGAGGACAATTTTCGCCATGCAAAGCAAAATTATTCTGTTGACATTTGTTTCTGGGCGTCGGAAAATATCTGGCCGGCACCAAGTTTTTCTATAAACATAGATATAGCAATTCTAACTGTGGTGTCAAATGTAAAGTCCATCTATATATACATGATGCAATAGAAATGAGATGGCTACACTTTCGGATAAGCCGATACAACATATATGTAGTTTGAGCTCTCGATAGAATGGAGGTTTGTCTCGGACTATCGAACTTCAAACCATCGAACTGCACTGACGGCATTATATCATGTAAAGAATTTATATATAGACCTACGCCATACTATGGTATACTATTAAACATGTAGTGTCTTTTCAGTATATACATAAAGTTCTGGTTCGTTTCAAATAGTATGGATATTTAGAATCTGCTATAACTTCGAAGGTATAACTTCGATCACTTGTTGGAACATTTGTGGCAAAAAAGACAGCAAGGTTACGACACATAAACTGTCATTGTTTAAATGAAAAAGAGTAACGATCGAGTGCTTCAAAACACATATTTTTTCCAGGTGTGATTATCATCATACTTAGTTGATTGAACATATTTATTGTGACCCAAACATTTACAAAACAAGACGAGTGCATCAGAAAATCGGCCACCTTGTATTTATGACTTATAGTATTTCGCTGGTGCAGCATGCATGCAGCTGAGGCTATTACGAGTAAACATGAAAACGGCAGCATGAACAATGGAGGAAAGCATTTGGATATAGATGCATTGTTTTGTTAGCCCAAATGCATCTATGGAAGCTTTGATTGAATTGAAATATTTATCCAATGCACTGGCCCAATCCAACGATCGACCCGGTGGTACCGGGCACATTCCAGGCCACAAATTGAACTAGCTGTATTAATATAAAGCATGCAGCTAAATAATTATAAGCTGAACATTTCGTAGTATTTTGAACACATAATCCGCAGTGTTGACATGTACATCCCTGCCATATATTTTGAGGACATATCACTGGTGTGAAACCACAGGAGCTTTAATATTCTATCTGCACTGCACGACTCTCCATATAGCATACTGTATGGCCATGTTTATAAAGCACTGCCCACTCATGTGATGTACCCAGTCCCGGTGACATCGATACATCCATTGATCCGATTAAATTTAACTGTCACTAGCTCCATATAAGCTACATAAACTGAGATTTGTGACAAGATTGGAACATATCAAATTTATATATGTAACTCAATATTGTTCCTTTTCTAGTTATTTTAATATTACATGTAGTATCCGATTGATTTTTTAATTGGCACAGGATACAGAAAAACGCGTCATTTTGAATGTAGTATCCAAAAAATTTCCCGGGGGAGGTCCCCCATACACCCACCCCTCTCGTGCTCTTCCCCCGCTCACTACGTATCATATATGCCTCTGTTAATGGCGCCCACCCCCTTTTCAAATTTCCTGGATCCGCCACTGTATACCAACCGTTCCATTCTGTCAAAATAAATTAAATAAGAATAATAATACAGTTTATAGCTACGGATCCACTATATAGTGACAAATTTGCATCTGCAGTTGAATTATTAACATTTTGTGTGACCGAATGCCCTTTTGAACAAATGACACTTTAAAGCAGCTTTAAATGTATCAATAGGTTGTGGAACTTTAAGGTGGTCTGGCAATAATTCCAGAGCCTGGGACTGGTCACAGTATTTAAAATGTTACTAGATTGCCATGAGTATATATCAACAAGTTTGACTTTTCAGACCTAACTGGTCTGGGTGGTTGATAATGTACAACGATATCAGATAGGTAAGATGGTGCCAAGCAATTGAAACACTTGCAAACGATTAAAAAAATTTAAAAATAAACTCTTTCCTTGACCAGAAGCCAATGCACTCTATCCAGTATATTAGGAGTTATATGGTCATTTTTTGGGGTTTTTGTGACAAGCCTAGCTGAACAATTATTAATGACCTGGAGCTTGTGCAACAAAGACTTGATTTAAACAATATTTATTTGCCCCAAATAATATTAAATTTATGATGAAAAAAATTTTGATGATGGAAATATGAGTAGAATAGAAAAGGGGAAGAGGATCTAGCAGCAAGCAGATATCTGCTTTTGTTGAGCTATCTCCTCAGACAAGTAGAAAGATTGTAGAAATAAAGAAATTGCGAATGGCAAGTGGCGGAGTTCGAGAAACAATAGGTTTAAGAAATGATGGTATATTAATATTATGCTGTACAGACGAGTTTACAGTAAGTATTGAAAGGATAAGTAAGACTTGTTGCAACCAAGGAGCAGGGAATTACATTAATTGATGCGGCTGGTTACAAATGCATGGACAAGTTGTTTTGTCGTCCCCATGTCAATCACGTTTCGCACCCTGCTTATATTATAGAGACTGCACATGCTCATCCGCAGACAGGTTCTCATCCATTTGATATCACAGATTGTGAACCGTGGTTGATTTGGAGACAACACTATCTTCAAGAAGAATATTACATATTGTTGAACAATATATATGCATGAGTTCCGTTTTGTTGGAATTTAACTTCAGAATGTTCTCAGTCATCCAAGATTTAAGGTCTACTACACACAGTTCGATTTCTTCTCTGGCGAGGTTGTTCGAAATCTGGCTTAAAATGAACATAAAGTTGCATATCATCCGCATAAAAGTGGAACTGTAGTTGGTGATTACAAATGATGTTCCCAAGTGGTAAAAAATAAATCATGTAGAGCAAGGAGCCTGGAACGGAGCCCTGCAGCACCCCATATTTCAGCGTAAAACGTCAACATGTGAGCTGTTCACCATGACACTCAACGTATGAGATAGGATCTGAACAATTCCAACGCTATGCCGGGCACATTAAAACATTGTATTTCATAGTACAGAGTGCAACTTAAAACTAGGAGATGCGCCGTTGTATCGTCATAGAAGAGTGATTGGCAACACAGATGCGGGTTTTCGAATGGTTTGTATGACAATGGGTTTTGAGATTTTTTTTAGTAAGAGTTAAGCTGTCTTTGGATATTATTTAAGATAATGAAATTTGTACGTATTATGTAAGTTGAGTATATCATTTCATTCGCATTGAAATAGCCGCTTTCTTGTAACAGATCTTGTACAAAATATATTCCCTCTTTGCACCATGCAACAAAATTTATAGGGCTTCCATTTATTTTTATATTGACATTGTTCGACAGAAGCCATGCAGATATGTCAACATTTCTCATTTTTATTTCTAGGAAATATGCCCATGCTATGAGTACATCATGCCAAATGTGATTTTGCTTTACTGTAGTATGATGATAGGTGATAATAGTACTTTTTAGCTCGGTTATGTTTGATATATATTATACCTGTGGTATACTTAGGCCTCCAATTCTCATGTCACTGTGGAGCACCTGCACTTGAATTGGTGACAACTCTCCACACATGTCATATTTCTGTAATATGCTATTTATAACATCTTCTCTCACCAACTCTCCCATTTCAAATTTTAACTGTAAATAGATATTAAAAACAATTTATAAGTATCTCAACAGCACCCAATACCAGGTTTGTCATCTATGCACTTTATCCTTTACACAATAGTGGTCATACCAGTATTTTAAAGACAACCATACTAATTTTTCCAATCCTTTACCAAGTAGAAACTTCCATAAGGGAATGGATGTGAAACTCAGTTTGGTTGCTTTGATCTGGATGGGTGGAGACAATTACATAACTAAAGCATTTCATTACAAATACTGTTCAACTTGATGATTACAAATAAAACCCAATTAGTCCAGGAGATATTTGTTGACCGCTGCACCTCCCCCCCCCCAGGAATTAACTTCACACCACTAATTTTCTTTCTTAATGTCTCCTCTAATTTTTTTCGGTCGTTAACAAGAAAAAATAAGTGGCCGCAGAGACTCCAGACAAGATGGCATCCATCATGGCGTCCATTTTTTATATGCACAGGTCTCTTTGATCGCCATTATAGTAAAGATTGTATCACCATGTGGTCTTGTTTTTCTGCTTGATTCGTTATGCTAATGTAGAACCCTTACAAATTAGTCAAAAATCCGACACCAAATTCCAATATGGCGGCCAAGATGTCCACGAAATGTGAAATTTTTTATTTTTCTGACATTTCACCACATTTCATTTGTCATTGTGGGAAAATATGGGCAATTTCAACCATTTTGGTGTGTTTTTATACATTTATCGTATAGTCATTGAAGAACACACGAGGACCTAAATATACATTCCTTGCTAGATAGTTTTGTACGATATCACGTTTTCCCAAATGCAAGAAATTGTTTTCCAAATCGAAGATAGCAGCCAAAATTGCGACCGAAATTTGAAAACAAGCTTACATTCCTTTAATACTTTCTTACAATGGGCGTTATTGTTACGTGAATTCTACCAACAATTACATGTTCGTATGGAACATTGATATGAAGTATTCATTTGAGTTTGGCAAATTCTCGCTGTCAAGATGGCGGCCAAACCCGAAATTGAAAAGAAATCAATATTTTCACATACTAATTAAAACTTTTTGCCATAATATCAATATGTATGGACGAAATGGTACATAAGCCATCTATTAGTTTCAACATAACTCGTAGCCTTCTGGAATGATGATAACCCACAATTAATAATCACGATGTGCATTTCAAAATCCATTCTCCACTAAGCACCCGTAATGGCCGTAACCGTATATAGGTGCGCAGAAAAGTCATATTATGACTTCCAAGAATCAAAACAACAGTACCTGAGCTGATTCTGATTTGCCACATTCAGGATTATCTGGAGCAGCTTCTGTCTCTTCATCAGATTAATCTATCTCGCTCACACCAACACAGTTTTCTACACTTTTGGTAGAAGGGTCCCACTAATCGGAATGTTTCAAACAATACATATGCCGGTGTCCAGCTCATGTGTTTGTCTCAAAAGCTGGGAATTCTTATCCTTATTCTTGGCGAACTTCATTTGTGGTAGCTTAAGGTATAATTCAGATGCTACATATGGGATCTGAGCATCATCTTGCATGATAAACTAGAAAGGTATGCGGTCGATGCATATACTAGGTTTCAGAAGGACATCTCTATTTGTGTATTTCTCAGCTTTGGTGACCTAATGGGGATAACAACATATACACCTGATGATCTTTCCAGCCAGCCACTTCTCAATATATGGTTCATCAATTCACATACTCATCTAATGCATTGACATACCTGGAAACTTCTGTATATGGCTTTGAATATTGAAAGCCTAACATTTGACGGATGCCTTTCTGCTAAAGCGTAGAAGACCATAATGCATAATATACCCACACTTCTTGACCATGATCCTAAGAACAATTTTGTTTGCGTCCCGCAATCGTCTCACTGAACAGATCCAAGCAGATAATAACAATGCACATGGTGCTAGTTTGTGGGCATGTGTCATGATAGTGGAAATGGGTCTGTGACTGTGCCGCCCCTTCTTTGGGTATCTTTTATATTAAGACAGGATCTCATACGTGGCTTTGCTTTCCTTGTATGCTAAGATTGTATCTTCCCATCCATTTGGAAGCTGTTCTTAATCAACTGGACCAGGCGTGTACCATTGGCTACTACTATATACTACTATATGCAGTCTTAAAGACGATGCCTTTGATAGTTGGTTGATATGCCAATACTCGCCCTGGGTGGTGGTCTGTATGGTTCAAGAAAGTACAAATGAATGCCATCAACACAAGGGTGAAATGTTCAACACGAAGAACATCCAGAGGAATGTTAAATTAATGAGATCTTGCATTCAGTTCAACGTCTGTTGGGTACACCTAGTGATTTATTGGTAACATCACCATTCCGACCATTTTCCTGCATGAGACATATTAACTACTATATTTTAAAGTTATATATAAAAAGCTATATGATCATACAGGTCACGTTCGACCTTTGAAGGATTTCCCAAACGTTCACAGCCAGTTCATAGTCCAGGCACTTTAAGGACTTTACTAACCCAATTTTCCCCAAATTTGATGGAGTCAAAATAAAGGTTTATGTTCACTTTTGTTAGTAATCACAGTAACCAGCCCCATGAATGCAACATTTTAAGAGTATAATTCATGGTTGAATATGTTAGAAATATTAAATATGAAAATTATAGAGGTTTTTAAAATCTATTTTTTCGAACCCAAAATCAATAAACACAAAGTCCATATCAAAGAAAAAAATATGGCAATGTGTACTGAACACTGTGAAGAATGATGAACAATAAAATAATATTTATATTTATCAAGCATTTTTTGATAAAATTACTAAGAACCAATTGTTTACAAATAATTTATAAACTTGCCTGACATCGCTTGTAGTGAGGTGACAGTTAAGTGTTAATATCTGTGGACAGTGGTGTGTTGTGAATCTCTTGACAAAAGAATTATGTAATCCCCAATCTGGTGGTACCCCATAGCCCAGAAACTGAGTCACCAATCAGCCTGAATAGGATATAATATTCTCATGGGTCAGCACCTGCTGGTCATAATCCCAGCTGGCTTGAGTGAACATTTAACTTGACCCATCAAATTCAGTTCCCAAATAGCTTTTCTGAGCAATGAAATCTACCATTTGTAAACAACTGCTTCCAAGCCAAAAGTCTTAATAAAACTAAAGAAATGTGAGTATATCTTTATTATTCATCATTCTTCACAGTGTTCAGTACACATACCCATATCTTTTTCTTAGATATGATCTTTGTGTTCGTTGAATTTGGGTTCAAAAAATTGATTTAAAAAACTTCTACAAATTTCACATTTTGAATTTCAAACATAATCTACCATGAATTATACTCTTCAAATGTTGCATCCATGGGTTTGATTACTGTGATTACTAATAAAAGTGAACATAATCCTTTATTTTGGACTCCATTAAATTTGGGGAAAATTGGGTTAGCAAAGTCCTTAATAGACACCATTCTCGTACGCGATTTTCATCTCTTCGCCATTCAAGGTCTGGATCGTTTGATGGTCTCACACCATGCTGATTTTGTGGTAATTCCGGCTCGTGCATGTATGCTCCCATTGTCAAATCTAAAGTGTCTTAATTCTGCTGACGAATCAGACAAGGAAGAATCAGAGATCGCAAAATTGTTGCTGTCCGCCATACTGTCGGAATCGCAGAGGTCCCTCGTGACGTCACACGCTTTCTCGCAAATAACTGGATCCGTCAAAATAGATAATGAAGTGAGGCATCAGGATATCACCCAGCCACCCACAGTCGTAAACACTCGTAGTTTTCAGACAGCGGGGGATTGTTTTCTTAAATAAGTGTGCATAACTTAATACAAATATGAATAAATGAACATATATTGAGAATTATCGTGACGGCGACTTTAATGGCGTAATTGCATTGGTAGGCCTACTAAAAAAACACACCCTAAAGTACTAACCAGAACAATCAGTGAAGCATGGTATTGGCTGACATATTTACGGAGCAGAGCTCTGAGTGCACAATGTACTTTACTGAAAGTTGAAGACCCTTTGATATCTGCCTTGTTATTAAGTTTGATTTTTAATAAACCACGTACAGTGTGACACCAGTATTGCTAGTGAGTGGCAATGGCAATTTGAACATTGGTCAGAAGTTAAATATGAGATGATTTGCATGGCATTTAAATTGTTCACTGGCCCTCCCAGTGTATTCCATGAATATTAATGATAGCTAGTGCACATTGAACTACAGAAATCATGGCTAATAAAAAGCTGTTTAATCAACAGGCCCCGCCCCCGAGTGGCCTTCAATCTGTCAATTTAAGATTGACTCATATTATAAACAATACAAAATTGATGTTCTTTATAGGTCAGAAGATCTATATACCGGTACTGTTCTTTGTAATAATTATGCCTTCCTATTTGTTGACCAAGACAAATCTTTTTGTTTGATATTATTGGACTTTTCAGTAAGTTTTCACAAAACTTGAAAAGACATAATCCGATTTTTGAGTGGCAGAATAAGTTTTATAGTTCGATATCGTACAGGTACTTAAATTGGGTTTTCCAAGTTCCAACTTCCATGTTTATTACTTTATTTACATAGTACTTACACACATTCCAGCAAACGTGTTACCAACAGCAGAGTATACTTAAGCCTACCAGTCACTGCCAAGCGTTCCGTAGCCCCAAGCATACCAAAAGGATACATAACTGTATTGAGATTGGTCTGAACGTTCACTACATTGTGATCTTTGTACACATATAATGTATACATGCAGAGATCACGAAACATCACGATAAACATCCATAGGCTACACCAAAACATAGATCATTTATAAAATGCAAAAAAATTAGAGACGGGTGATAAAAAAGGGCCTAACGTGAAAGAGCCCTTAAGCACAATTAAATAACCTATTTGCGCTTAAGCGCAAATACTTATTTCAATTTTCATACCTAGTATTTGCGCTCTGGAGATGCTTAAGTGAGTGCTTCAGAAACTAATGCCACGCACACGTTCTTCTTGGGTCATAATAATTGACTGACTCGGAAAGTTATGTCGGCTTTTGCGACCGCCATTGAATGCCTCGTATTTGAGGGCAATGTTGAGAGCATCATCGATAGTGATTAGAACATACTTCTACTTGTTCTTTCGGCAATTGATTACGGTGGAATAACTTGCATTACACGGGGTTTGGGGGGCCCGGGGGTGTAATGGAGTTACGTTTTCTAATTTGGGATTTTCCCAGGCGCAATTCGTGCTACTTTCGTTTTCGTAAATATTCTCTTTCTTAAGTTTTCCAAAACCATGACCCACTTTATTGGGCTTAATTCACGTAATTACCTATTTTTTTCATATAAACTCCTTTACATTACTTCTATTCATTGATATTTCAATTGCTATAGATTATATGTTTCAATGTAATTCATATTTATCCATGCGTAAATTCACTGATAATTATTCAGTGTTTGTTCCGCTAGGCAGCCATTTTCCTTGTTTACTTTACGCTGACGAAGGCAACGATCGAGGGGGACACACTAATGGTTGTAGTCCGAGCCCGAGCCAGTAAAATGTGTAGTTGGGATTTTCAATTTCGTTTATTGTCGTTAATATAATTCCAATAGTGATGAATTTTGGTTTGTGGTAAGTTATGCCAATTACAAATAAAACAAACTAAATAGATATTTTGTAAGTCTTATATTTCAACTTTTATCGACATTTTTCGTTCTCCAGCACACTAAAAGTTGTAGTTGGAATCAGCCGAGCCAGCCGCAGAGTCGCTAATTAGCTGTTAATTGCTATTGTTAGGAATATGTTGGCGGCTCAAATCAATGGATTTATGAGTTAAGACAAGAGTGTATCTGTATCTCTATCTGTATATTTACGGCGCAGGAGCCTCTCGGCTGTTGTCGCGTCGTTGCTACTACTCTGGTGTTTCTCCTGTTGTATTCCCCGAGCATGCGTAATCTTCTATGCTGTTCCAGTCCCTGATCGTAACTCTCACGAAGAATGATTGTTTATATTGTTCCGTGTTGGCTCTTATTGGTTCGAACGATCGTGAGTTGATACACTCTTGGCTCGAAATTATGTTATCACTTTTGTGGTCTGGAAACTTTTTTGCTCGAATTTTCCTTCCTTTCTTATCCTTTAGTAAATCATGTGTGTGTATGGCTGGGATTATCCCCTCAACCACCTTGCCGAAGAGTTCTATTCTCTTCATCTTTCTGCGGATCTCTAGTGAGTCTAACCTTAGTCCATCAAACATGCTGGTTACTGCGCCTTTTTCCCGGTCTCTATAGTTGTTGGTGATGAATCTTGCCGCTCTTCTCTGCACTTTCTCTAACTTCTCTATTTCTCCTACTGCGGCGGGGTCCCATATTTCTGCTCCATATTCGAGTGATGTTCTTGGGCCAGTCTCAGGTAACCGGGACCAAAGCAACAAAAAAAAATCGAACAATTAATTTTCGTAAACAGTTGTCAACATTATTTATTTGTGAAGTTGGGTATCCATTGTACATTTAACAGAAGTGGTTAACATATCGATGATATATTCCTATAAAATATGACTCCATGAAGATGGTACCCGCATTTTCAGTGTGCGACAGATACGTTACCACAGCATCATTCTAGATAACATCGGTTTTTCTATCTAAGAGGATTTCTGCTATGCACAATAAGATGTAATGCTCATATCAGTCCACAAGTTGCATATATTGACTGAAAAATCATATCTGGTATGGAATACTTTTTATTTATGGACCATATATACACGAATTCTACGCGAATCGTGACTTATTTTCAACCATTTCAGGAAAACATAACACACAGTTCGTGTGTCCTACATTATTATGAGCGTCGTGGACAAATGTTTCAATGTACATGTGATTCCACACACTGGGGTTTAAAAGGAACCAAAATTATCTGAAATAGCTTTATTTTTTCCCAAGATATGCGTTGGTACATCGGCCAAGTTTTAGGTAACGTATCTGTCGCTATATAACAGAAAATTATATTTTCTCAGTTTCAAAACTGGCATTGTACTACATGAATATGCCACAGTATGTTTGCTTCCTTTGGTACATATTTGTAACAAAATAGCTTGTATAGGATGCAAAAGCAAACAGATAGATCAATATATTATATACATGCATGCACTCTATATTTAAATCTTCACTGATATATTGAATATTGAATAGTTTGTAAAAAGTCTGATTATCGACTTAATAGTAGGTATCCAAATAGTTATAGGCCAGTATTGAACAACATAATAAATATTTCTAAATACCGGTATTTAAAAAGGTCCGTCCGCGGGACACCCACCTAATGGAGTAGATTAGTAAAAGAATTGTTCACTTCGTGACTAAAGCATGAAATTTTGACATACCAATTGATATTAGATATGGAGCCACGCTGAAATTTCACTTTAACCCCTCTTTTAAATTTAAAGAGCGTTTCGTGGTTATATAATTTAATAAATGTCACAATTAATCTGACCATGGAATCTGCGCTTGAAATTAGGCATATACAGTAAGAATGACTCAGCACGATATAATGGCACATTTTTAGGGCGAATTTGGAACTCCCCGTTCAAGATGACTGTCAAAATGGCAGCCGTAAGTGGAACATTTGACGTTTTTTCACTGATATCTTTCAGACCAGTTTCTTCTGAATTGAACTGGTTCGGAAATGTGACTTTATTTTGTATTGTTCATGTTAATTGGTCACTGGAGCAATGAAATATGACATTCATTGGATCCCAGCCCCTTCCGATCCCTCAATAATTTGATTTTACAGAACGCGGTATGAAATTTTACCAAAAATCGCCATTGGGATTCTAGTCATATTTCAACAAGAAATGAGCAGAACTGTGCAAATTAAGTGAGGCTTACCATTACTTATGAAAATTTCAACTCAATGGAACCAAAATTGTCACTTTGGCTAACAATGGCTGTCAAATGACGGCTAAAATATGGAAAATGGTAAATATTGTCCCGTCGTGCCACGCAATCGCTTGAATGTTGTGGATGATGAATAAAATAGGCTGTTCTGTCATATATACATTGAATACTAACATTTATGATGCATCTTGGATAAGTATTACTATTACATTACCAAAATTATTGAAATTTTCTCTCGAAATCGGGAAAACAAAAACTTTTCAGGTTTGCACCATTTTTTCAAGTAAAATGGAACTATCTTTTGTGTTTATTGTTTTGATCCGTCTTAACCCTTTACCCAACAAACCGGCCAAAACCGGCCAAATAAAGCTTCAACAGCCTAAAATATACTCGGTCTGTCTCAATAGAACCATACAAATATGGATATCATTGGAACCGGCTCATTGACCACATTGTGATGGTTACAGTTATGCCCTGTGCCAATGCATTCTCTTATATATGCGAGTCGACCATAGGTCGCCTCGCATATATAAGAGAATGCATTGGCCTGAATAAAATCTTTTTTTAACACTTTTAACCATTTTTTCTTACATTCTTTAACAATTTTATAATTTTTAATGTGTTAAGCCAATGCATTCTCTTATATATGCGAGGCGACCTATGGTCGACTCGCATATATAAGAGAATGCATTGGCACAGGGCCGCTCTGTTGGGTAAAGGGTTAAATGCGTAACACTGAAGTTTTTTTAGAAAAATATACTTAAGCTGGCTTTCAAAATGTCCACGAAATTTGGTAGAAAATTTGATATTTTCAAATGAGCAGAACTCTGAAACTGAACTGGCATAATTATGTGGCTACTCTGGCCCAATAACATGTGCAACCATTATAGGTAAGTGGATGTCAGACCAGGTAACACGTCTATCAGGATAGGTGTCTTAATACCTATTACTCTAGAATGACAGAGAAATAGCCAACTTAAAACACTGGCGGGTGGACCAGATTACTTTTTAGAAAGTCAAACAAAGAGATGAGTAAAAAAACTGCTTAATAACATCAAATTCTGAGTCCTTGGCATCAAGATTGATTTACTAATGTCAGGAAAACAGATTCCTCCACTGTGCATATAAAAGGCCACCAAGATGAAGAACTCTCTGAAATTACATCCCAATCGATTAACATATGCTTATTATTATGGAAAGTGATAGCCACCAAAGGTCCAACTGCACTACTCTCCCCTGACCATACAATCATGTTATATATACATAAACACCACACAAATGACCATGCAGCCACTCGCTTTATACACACACACCTCACCCACGACCATACAAGGACACTTGGGTTTACCCGTAAACCACACACATGACTATACAGCCATGAGTCAACCATTCAGGTACACCAGATATACTCCTACACTTCACTCATGACTATACAGTCGTTCAATCGTGATCATACAATCACTTGTATACATATTCACCTCATCATTGGCTATACAATAACTCCCTGTATATATATTTGCCATATTTATGGCCATATATCCACTCAAGATATACATATACACTGCAACCATAACCATAGAGTAACTCCCGGTATGCATATACACATCGCCAATGGTCATACAGCCCTTGTATATATACAAATGCCCCGCACACATGGCCATTCACACACTCCAGGCTTGAATATACTCCCCACTCAAGACAATTCAGCACTCGTAGCATACCCATGCACAACATTTGTGGTCATACAATCACTCCATGTTTACCAACTTCACCTCACCATTGGCCATACGATCACTCCCTGTGTACATATTGACCACACCCATATAGCCAATAAATATATACAATGTACACACACACACCCCACCAATGCATATCATAGAATCACTCCAGGTATACATCGACACCTCACCATTGACCCTACATACCTTCTAGATATAGCAATACCGCGCATAGTACCTCACCATTGGCCATACAGTCACTCCTGTATACATTTTCTCCACACCATGACCATATACCCACTCAAGATATACATATACACCCCACTCATGACCATAAGGTCAATCCATGTATACATATACACCTCACCAATGAATATACCAATATCACGCACGACCATTCGTACACTCCAGATTTACATATATACATCGCCCATGACAAATGACAATTCAGCCACTCGATGTATACTCAATCACCCCATTCATGATCATACAGCTATTCTCTGTATACATATACATCCACCAATGATAATACAGCCACGGCAGAGATGATTATACATCACATATACAACCATGACCACAAGGACACTCCATGTATACTCCAGGTATGCATATACACTTCAACAATCATTACCGTACTGTCATTCCATGTACACCTATACACATTACACATAAGCATATATAAAATCACTGCCTATTTATTCATACACCTACAGTCCCACACGTGATCATACAGCCATCATATGTATAAATATACACCCTTCCTTGACAATAGTCACTCATGTATATCCCGTGTATATCCCACACATGACCATACAGTCACTCTATATATACATAAACAACACACAGATGAACATACTGCTACTATCAGTATATACATAAACCACTTCAATAACCATACAAATAATCCTTGTATAGCTATTCACCTCACACATGACCATACAGTCACCCCTTGTATACCTATATAGTAGCAAAATTCCATATTACAGTGCATCATTTAAAATGAATTTGTCATGCCCCAGAAGGTACAGGGACAACGAGAATGAAACATGTAGTAGTCAGTAGATTAAGAAACATGGTTAATCACTAAGTGTTACAATTTTTTGGCTAACTCTTTGGAACAGAGAATACTGCTCTGGATATATGTAAAAAATACTTTTTTTTATCAAATGTGGTTGCCATTTTGGAAGCCATCTTGAGTAATTGTGTATAAAAACACATTAGTGTGACGCATTTATTAAGACATATCAAGAACAATAAACATCTTTTATACCAAAGATAGTTCCATTTACTTGAATAAATGTCCAAGCCAGAATAGTAATTTTTTGCCGATATCGATTGTGTCAAACTTGTGATAAAAAAAACACAATAATTCTCGTAATGTCAGTGGTTACATTAGTAACACTTAACCAATGTGCATCAGAAATGTTAACATAAGACAGCATAGCCAATTGTATTCGCCAATCACGACTTGTAAGCGATTACATGGCATGATGGGGAAATATTTACCATTTTCCAGGTTTTGGCTGCCATTTTGGCAGCCATTTTCAGACAAAGTGACAATTTTTGTTCCATTGAGTTCAAATATTCATAAGTAATTGTATGCCTCGCTTAGTTCGCACAGTTCTGTCAATTTCTTGTTAAAATATGACCAGAATCCTAACGGTGATTTTTCGTGAAATTTCATACCGAGTTCTCTATAATCGAATTATTGGGGGATTGGAAGGGACTAGGATCACACGAATGGTATATTTCATTGCTCTAATGATAACTTAACACACACAATACCAAATAAAGTCACATTTCCGAACCAGTTCCATAAAGCAAAACCTGATCTAGAAGATATTTAGTGAAAAAACGTCAAATTTACTCTTTCAGCTGCCATTTTGATGGCCATCTTGGACGGGGAGTTCCAATTTTACCCTAAAAATTTGGCATTATATCTGTCAGAGTCATACTTACTGAATATGCCTAATTTTAAATCGCATATTTCATGGTAAGATTAATTGCGACATTTAATAAATTATATAATCACGAAACGCTCTTTAAATAAGGAAAACCCATTAAAAGGGGGGTTAAAGTGAAATTTCAGCGTGGCCCCATATCTAATATAAATAAGTATGTGAATATATACATGTGTGCAAAGTTTCATGCTTTAGTCACAATTTGAACAATTGCCTTGAAAATTTGACTTAATCTACTCCACTAACTCTATTGGGCCTACGAACAAGTGTCTGCAAATTTTTGTCCGACCCCACCCCCGCAACCCCCCCCCCCCTCAGGGCCTACGCAATTTTTAAAGACCACGTAGGCCTAATTGTATATTTCTGTGGCATTATATACCCTAAGGACCTATAATAATAACAATAGAACATTTAACTGTGTCAATTAAAACAATCCTAACAGTCATATTGATGTTTTCTTCAGCTTACGAACACGATTGCATAATCGGTAACGTATCTGTCGCGGTAACGTATCTGTCGAATCGAAACGTTTTTAGCAGCTGTGGCTATTGGTGAATACTAAAAGCTTCCAAACTATATTGTTAAATGATCCCACCCGAACCTGTTATATGATAGAAAATACCAATCGGCAAGGTTTAAGACGTTTATTGAGATATGGCACTAAATGTTGGTAACGTATCTGTCGAAAAGTAACGTACCACTCCGTGGGCCGAGGCTATGTATCGCTAGCATTTCTTGCACAAATTGTCGAGCAAGTTTTCGATATTACATACTCAAAGACATCCATGGGACGGATGTATGGACACAACTTGCAAACCTGATACACATTTTACTTATTGACAAGGCGCAACTTTTGACTTGGTAACGTATCTGTCGCGACGATTTGCGACAACAACATATCGTGGTGTAAAATATACCGTTCCTGATAAATTTATGCCACCAACTACGTTCTAACATTGTCACGACTACAGATACGTCGACAAACCCAATACAAGTCCAATGTAGCCATTTTTATGAGTTGTAGGATAAAATAAATTATTCCAACCGAGCTTGCGACAGGCTCTTTTGGTTGGATATGGGGTATACATATATCGCTACAGGGTGTCAAAATTATCATGGCGTTTTATCCACATTGTTTAAAATAAATCACAACTGGTTCGTTTCAACCGGAGAGGAACATTTTTGAACACGAATATGGTAGTTTTTATGTTGAAAGTGGTGTGCGACAGGTAAAACCCGTATTGGTCCCTGTTATCTGAGAATGGCTCTCTTACCATGGCTGATCTATATATATGCGGTCTCTCTGGATTTACTGTCCGCTCTTCGTAAGTTTCTGCGTAGGAAGCCTAAGGTGGTATTGGCCCTTCCAGTGATCTTGGATATGTGCGTTGACCATTTTAGGTCATCTGTTTGCTTTGTTTGACTGATTGCAGAATTTGATGGTCAAGCTGGTAGATGAACGATGTTTTGTTCTTGTCCTTGTTCTTCATGGACATTATGGAGCATTTTCCAGCATTGAATCTCATCCCCCAGGTTTTCGCCCATTCTTCTAGTGATGGTAACAACTGCCTACCTCGGCTCGGACTCGGACTACAACTATTAGTGTGTCCCTCTGACGCTTACCGTTTGGGCCTAAAATCCGTTTCCGGTGATGACTTCCGCCTTCATCAACGTCAACACCTTCATCAACACCATCCTAACTGTCGTTCGATATCAAATGTTATATGCACAGTTTTATTCAGGTGGCTTTAAAACTAGTTTTAACGAATTCATTATGTCATAAAGAACATCATTTCAAATCGTTGGGTTTATTTTATTTTTGAATATGAGTGTCGACGTGGAAAGTCACATCCGCCAAAATCACGTTTGGCCGAAACTTCCAGCAGCTGTTCGGCAGGTTAGTCTTTACTCACAGGTGCCCAATAATCGTGATGGCCTAATAATAGTGA
This sequence comes from Siphonodentalium dalli, assembly GCA_032622095.1. NCBI lineage: Eukaryota > Metazoa > Mollusca > Scaphopoda > Gadilida > Siphonodentaliidae > Siphonodentalium > Siphonodentalium dalli. The sequence continues at coordinate 100,673,826 of CP136069.1, read as the reverse complement.
TGTGTGGGGATTTTAGGCTGAAATTAATAATAGTTATGGCAATTTCACTCTATGTCTCAATTCCAAATAATAGTATTAATACTCTCGGGGTCCAACAGCAACAGGTCGGGCACACATCCAAAACGGTCTATGTAGCTCGTTTTGTCTACTGTACTCGTCTGTAGCTCGATTGAGCTACGATTTTAATGTGATTTACATACCTCCATCGATTATCGTCATACCACGAGAAAAGCTCATTTTGAATTTTCGTTTATTACTATTAGTTGTGTACGACTATTGGCATTGCGTCTGCAAAGAAGCAAAAAACTCAACGACTCGCCACGGCTTAGCCTTAGGCGCAATTAACGATGTTTTAATTAAGACCTGTTAGCGTTTGGTAGTGACTTTCCAGAAAATATCAGATTTTGCCATAAAAAGTAGGGAACAATCCATTTGTTTTTGCAGGATATTTATTTTTGAAGGTCACGAACGCAGGCCTCAGCCTAGTCCAACAAATTAGACTTTTGGATTAATAGGAATTTTAATATTTGGACATTTATGGACCTTTTAATCCTTCAGTCTAATGGAACACGTGAAAAATTTGAACGCTACGAAGCCACATTTTTTATGTGGCAAAGGGCATGCCCCTTTAACCTACACTGTTCACGTCCAATGACACAAATAAAATAGTGTTGAAACGATTAATTGACTAATCGAAATCGACGCGATTATTAAATTAGTCGATTATACACAATCACAATTAGCTTGTTAAAGCCTTCTTTGTTGTCCCTTTGATGCGATAACTGCTTTCAGTACTTGGTGGTCATGCACGAGCGCGAAACCCAATGAATCAATGTATTTGTCGGCGCCGCGGCGGCTTATTCTTTGAAGTTGAGACGGCCGGTTTTGATAATCAACTTCAAAGAATCAGCGCCTATCGCAACCGTGTCTATTTCGGCGTGACGGAAGTGATAACTGGTCAACGTGTTTGCAGGTGTGCAGGACTCAACTTCAATCAAGTTAGTTGCGAGGTGACATTATTAAGTTTTAAGTTTAATAACAAGTCCAATATATTATAGTTTATTGAAGCACTATGTCAGTATACCTTTAAAGTTTATTTGTAAAATTGTGTGATATTTTTTACAACCACCACATGCATCAACTGACGCATGGGTGAGCGTATACGATCGCACGTTCTAGATATATTGTATTATAGATATAAATATAGAGCCAACCCGCGGTCGGCCATGCTATGCATCGAATAGCGTCGCGTATTTCGAACTAAACTGGCGAGTCACTTCGGAAATCCCACGTCGTTTATGGGCTGTGTTTGTGAAAAATTACAATGTATTTTAGCACCTCAAACTTAAATCCTTCACGGAATAGGGCGGTGACAAAGCTGCTCCCAGAAACGTAATCTGGCTGACGCAAATTCCTGGAATCGGGCTAAATATAGAACTTATGACATTGCATTGAAATGTACTATTAACATCGCCGGTCTGCGCAGTTTTATTTTTGAAACTGACACGATCGATTGTGTATTTGGGGACTCGCGAGTAAAATTGTATATATTGTATATATATTTACAATGTACCATGCACGAGAGACAATTATGTACGCGATCAAATCAAACAGTGAAAACACGTGCGTTTTGGCGGGAAAATGACTGTCCGTGATTAAGCTATGTCATATCATGACCTTGCAATGAATGCAAGGAACAACATTATGTACGCAATGCATGGCCCATTTTTAATATATGCGGACTCTATATATAGACTTCAGGGTTGGTGATTTTTTTGATTTTTTTAAATATTTGATTTAAATCAGATTTATTTGATTTAAATCGATTTTTTTGATTTTTTTTCTAATTGTTATGAAAATATGCAATTGTGCAATGTCTTTGATAAATGAAGGTTCTAACAGGTGTTGCTTAATATATCCAAGGCTGGATTAATAAAAATTCTATTATTATTTATTATTTTTTGTGTAACTACATGTATCAAGCACAAATATCATGGCAGTACAGATATAGCAACCATGTACTTTAATTGTGCATACACTAGGTCCATGTGAGTTCCAATGTTGTGATATCTGGATAGGTAGACCTGTGCTTAAAGATTTACTACTAAATTTAGTAAATTTTAGTTGAGAACTGAATATATTTTCAATCACCTTTGCTCCTCGGTGACTTGAGGACATACATGTAATCACACCATATACATGTATCAAGTATGGACATTAGACAACTAGAGTAGTTTAGATGGCAGAGTATATGGTAGAATTACTCGGTTGGCATTTACATGTATGGCAATCAGAAAAGGAAAGGAAATTTAATAGTGTAATGAGGAGTGCTGAATCTGATTGTAGTTACAAATAAGCGGAACAGGCCGTTGCTGGAGCAACAATCACGGTACCATGCAGTATGCCTGTTTCTATAGGGTTGACAATTACTGCACATTTTCATATCTTTTATCCAATTTTGTATGTTGTTTAATCATAATCATGTTATAGTTAACAAAAAACCTTGTTAGATATTGCATTATGCAATCATTTAAAAAAAATTGATTTAAATCAATGATTTAAATCGCTTGATTTAAATCAGCCAACCCTGATTTATATACAGGGAACTTTACCACATTCCGTGTCCGATATATGTACATGACATCTGCGAGCATAAAAGGCTTGTACGCACTACAGCTGTTATAACATTTATTTTGTAAAGTTCTGTTGTTTGACTCTGTCGGAGAAAAAGTTCGTTTCTCAAAATATCTTGCATTTCTTCATGTACGCCCGTTTGTGAAGTCAATCGGTGACAATCACACTGGGCAAGTTCGAAAACAACGATGTTCGATTGTATGTAAGAACCGGTACGGCCGGTAGACCATACCATATAAATTTTAAAGGAACATTTTTACACAAAACATATAGAATAATGCACCGGTTTCTGATTGTTGCATGCGCTTCCACTCCGTAATCCGTAGCGTTTCCGCGATCGATCAGGTGTTTGTCACCACCGTTTAGATACATACATCAACTGGATGGTAATTTGATTGTCATAAAACATCATATACCTGGGACAAATTAATAACCTATTAACCTTCAGTGATATTAAGCCAAATAATCAGGGCAAATAGTGTTAAATCACGTCTTGCTTTGCATTCGAAAATGCAAAGTTTGTTACTGGTACTCAAAACAAACGGCAAATTATATACGTATATGAGCACAAAACGGTAAGTTTCGGAAGGGGTCCGACTAGTCGATTAGTAGTCGATTCCCTCTGGTGACTAGTTGATTCCTCAAAACCACTAATCGTTTCAACACTAAAATAAAACCATAAATAAAAAACACATACCTGTTGTTGGAATGTTTAGTATCATGATTGAACTAACTAGCATATTTTTTGTCACTATTAATCCATATAATTTTTATAACAACTCAACCGACAGAAATATTCAAACCCGTCTACGCTAGCGAACACATACGAAAACGAAAGCCCGCGCATGCGTAATAGGTCAGAAATCTGGCAAAACACGCGAAATTAACATAATTTATTTGTATATGAAAATGGTGATATGTTTTCCAATCCGGGATTAAACTAACAAATCTGTAATTCTGACAAACTTTTATATCATAATCTATGTTTGAACACAAAGAATACTATCTCCGCTACAGGTAAGACTCATGTATTTGTAGAAAATTTCAGATAGAATGGTATTTTGAAGGGGTTATATCGGTGGTCACTGGTGTTGACCTGCTTCAAAATTTGTGCAAACTTGGTTTTCAGCTCTTTTATTAGACTAGAAGGATTAATACAATCGTAAATGTCCAAATATTAAAATATGTATTAATCCGAATAGTCTAATTTGTTGGACTAGCCTCAGCCTAGGGGTCCAGAACAGGGACTTTTCTCCCTCCAGGAAATTTAGGGAGACTTCAGGAAATTTAGGGAGACTTCAGGGAGAAGTGGGGAGACTACCAAAAATTGACAATTTTCAAATATCGCTTTATTTTATAACATCTGACAATAAAAAATTTAAAAAGATAAAATAAGAAATAAAACTAAAAAAATTTGACTTTATCTGAAATTAGTTTAATTATACATTTAAAAATTTTGGAAATGTTTTGTGTAGCTATCATTTAACTTAAGCAAGACAATTATCAAGTTACAGTAGTAGTTAATTTTTTAACTAAATGAAAGTAGTATTATTTCCTAGACTGCAGCTTGGAAGATACGTTTGTACAGTCTGAATCATGATGCATGTAACTTTATAAGTTTAATTTGGTCACGGCTGTAATGTGGGTGTCCGCTAAAATAAACAATAAGGACTAACTAACAAAGGAGTTGCAAAAGCTTTTATTAATTAATGGCCTCCCTTAATTAATGCCAACATCACTGGTATAATCCGATTAAAGCAATAAACTTGACATTATTTTATTTACGGAAGCGGTCTCTTCAAAAATTCCGACGCGGTCTCTTCAAAAAGTCCGACGCGTTACCGAAACGAACTTCCGAAGCGCCTGGTACATACTCTGATAATGTCGTAATTGTTTTATATCTGAAAAGCGGCACGGCGGTCTTTATAGTTAATTAAAACATTTATTTGTGACACTCACGATGGTCAGTAACAACACAGATGCGAACATCTCATCGTGTTTTCAGCGTGTCAAAACATTCGTGATTAACATTCATTACCGCAAAGGGATCGAACAAAGGCGACTGAATATGAACACAAAACAATAGGTCATATTTTATTTTTTTATTTTAAACACTTGGGTCTTTGTCTCTGTATCGTCTGTTTCTTTTTGGGATGGCCGCCACAATTCATCTATATACGGACATGTCCAGAAAAAAAACTAGAAAATTCCCCCCAAAAATTGAAGGCGACTTCGATTTCGCCTTAGAGCGACGACAGGGCGAAGTCAGCGACAGTAATGCGACAATCTCGCCCGAGTCGCCTTGTGAGCTGAGGCCTGCAAGAACGTCCGGTTTATGTGGCTTACCTGATTGGATAAAGCGAACAGCTTCACTCGGAGACGACTATTTGTTAAATATTTGGCGACCGCCATTCAGAGAACCTTGGCAACTACGGAAACACGATTCACAACTCTTCTTTGAAATTTGGAAGCACGTTGTGTAACATTAGTTATACAGATATGGTTGTCCATTTGTCGTTCCGTACATTCCAACAGATAGATGTTACACTGAAATCCCATTAAGAACGTACCATTAATCCCCGGCTAAATGCAATCAATCAGATTATCGCCTGCACACGGATATTTGCGAACACAATTGCGACCGGAACTACCCCAGATTTGATGAAGATTTACATTTTGATCAAGAGATTTTAATGATCATTTCTTATCGTTTTTCATGGTAAATTGACCAAAACAAATTGATTTTGAATCGCTCAAAAGGTATTAAAGCCGTGGTGAGTCGTTGATTTTTTTGCTTCTTTGTAGACGTGATAGTGGTAGTGGTACACAACTAATGAACGAAAATTTGAAATGCGCTTTTTTCGTGGTATGGCGATAATCGATAAAACGTAGCTCAATCGGGCTACAGTAGACAAAACGAGCTACGTATACCCAGCCCTCATAATTGGCTTTGGCAATCGGCAATGCCGAAGCCATTTGCTGAAGCATACTGGGTCATGATAAAGGGTTGCCGTAAGAGATTGCCGAAGCCAAACAATCTGAATTAAAAGGGCTGTATACCGTTTTGGATGTGTGCCCGACCTGTCCAAATAAAACTAAAAGTGCAGGCCCAAATAATACTAATATTTAATAGTACAGGGGGGGGGATTCCATTGAAATGAAAGTTAATTAAAGTGCAGACTGCAGACCCAAATAATAGTGCAGGGGGAACTCTTAGCAAAACATAAAAATAACTGTGGTTAAACAAATTATTTGTATAGACTATAGTACTTGTAGGTCAAGTACCGTAGTATGTGTCATGTGATGTTTTATTCAATACCGGTATTTAAATGTTCACATGTATGTCATACTTGAATATGTACATGCATAGAGCTATAAGCTCATCATTTTGATATCAGAATCATATAGAAATCTTGAGTTTGTGCTGATTTCAATTGTTATAGCCTCAAAATTAATAAACGTGCAGACCCAAATAAGCACTGTGCAGGGGGAAATTTCCCAAGAAAATAATAAACGTGCATGCATGTTTATTTGGAGCCCAAGAGCAGTGATCGTTGGGAATTTTCTCCAAAATTAATAATCGTTCTGACACTATTATTTGGCACATGAGAGTAGTAGCGGTTACACTAATTGCAGCAAGTCCCTAGAAAACTGCCACAGATCATAAATCAAATGGATGGACTTGCTGCATTTCTCGCAGACTTGCTGCATTTCCAGGGGTATCCAGACGATTGGGACCTTGGACGATTGGGACCTTGGACGATTGGGACCTTGGACGTTTGGGACCTCGGACGATTGGGACCCTGAGTCAGGACGATTTAGGATGCGCTGTGACGTAATATTTGAGAATGGCTATGTCGGGAAAGCCCTAGCTAAATTACAGGTGAAGTAAACAATGGATGCGGAAGAGTTTGTGCTGACTTTGTGCGCACATCATAAATGCACGGGATGAACATCGGTGATTTAGTAATGCAATACGGACTGTGAACATTGCAAGAACTGTTAAGTCATTAAGGACGAATACAGCTGGAGAAGTCGGCCCCGCGCGAAGTCGGCCCCATACGAAGACGGCCCAACGCGAAGTCGACCCCCAGAGAAGTTGGCCCCATATATAACAGAATCATTGTTTAAAATCAGACTTTTTTATGTTATGATATATCATAATAATGACAATATAATAATAACAAATTCAATTAACAAATTCAAACAATGTCGTCGTGTCGCTATCACTGTTGCTGTCGTTGTCAGTGATGCTAATGGGGTCATTGTAATATATTGTGCTTTTATAGAACGACAGATCAGAACAGTTAAATCGGGTTTGAAGAAGTCGAAGGACGCGGGAAGTGATCCAGATCTGGCGATGTTAAGCATTCGCTGTACACCGATCAACCACAACCTGCCAAGCCCAGCAGAACTGCTATCCGGCAGAAAATTTCGATCTAACGTCTTATCGAAAATGAACAATGTGACCAACGACGACACCCGAGAGCAGCTTATCCAGAGACAGACGTCACAGAAACTGTACCACGATCGGAATGCACGTGATTTACCACCACTGATTCCCGGACAAACTGTTACTGTTCAAAATCACGAAACTCTAGCGTGGGATCCAGCTACGATACAAGAGCAGTGTGACGAACCCAGATCCTACATCCTAACCACACGCAACGGATCCGCTATTCGAAGGAACCGAGTCCAGATAAGAGACGTTCCAAAAACAGTATGTGAGCCAGATCAACCACAGCCAATGGGTGATACACCAGAGGCGGTGACCACACTAGAACATGATGATCATGTTCCCAACGCCGCTGATGGGCCTACATACAGAACACGATCTGGAAGACTCAGTAAACCACCAGTTAAATACACTCAATAACCTCCCAGTGAAATATACATTCTGTAAAAAGGGAGATGTAACATATTGTGCTTATGATCAATCTGGACTACCGTAGTTAATATATTGGACCTTGAACTAGTTACCATTGATATATATATTCTATGTCACATGCTTGTCTATGTACACAGATCCGCAATATAATCGAACTTATATGATACCAACGCTTAGAGCTCATCTTTATACCATGACACATCTTTATAGTCGTTGTCGTAATTTTTTATAGATAGATGCACACCGTATGCATTTCTGTATACATAAATACACACCAGTCTCGTGTAGTGTCATGTGACAGAGTCATTAACTCATTGTCGTAGTGTTTTTGACATAAATGCACATGTGTTGATATTTTTTGTAAGTTCATTTTCTTCCTTTCATTGATCAAGCAACCATGCAGTTCTTTCGGTCCCTGTTTAATACTGGTACTACGATCAATATGCGACAGATGATCCATTTGATTGCAGTTTCCGAGTCGTCATTGTGATAAACTACGGAAGAAACATATATTCTGAATGGAAGCAGACGGCAATCTCACACCGACTGAGACTGGTGTGCATTTATGTATAAAACGTTACGACAACGAACCTACAGGTATTAGCGTCAGTGATGGGTGCTGAAATATATGCGATCCTATGGGAGGCCAAATTCACATTTAATAGCTAATTATGCTTAAGCTTAATGCCATTACGCTTAAAGGAATATGATCCTGAAAAAAAATAGTATTTTCTTTCAATATACCGATAATATATATATATAAAATGTCCATTGGGCGCATATAATCTAATATTCGGCCGCCAATCGTTATTTTTAGAACGATTAAAAAAAATTCCGAAGTTAGTCGAAGATTTTGTGTTGTAGACGAAGTCACGTGATCAGCAGCCCGATCACATGATTGTCACATGTAAACAGAAGCATAGCACATGATCGATCACGTGGTAACTCATTGATAACGCGTAGATACGCAACGGTTGTATATAAAGTTTGCACGCGTGGCTTTTAAAGTTTGTCGCGTTATGGGAGAACACTGCAAATGCAAAACTTCACCGAAATACATCGCAGTTCTCGTAATTAAACGTCTTTATCGTGTTATTATTATATGTATCGCGATGTATTGTTATTATAAAGCCATGCCCGTATATTACGTAGGACCTAGTCTATATTCTACCACGATGTATTAATTTCATTATTGTATATTATTTCGGTTTTGCGCACAGTTATATATATAAACACGAGCACGTGTTTATCTTTTTTTCGTTACCGGAATAGTCCAAGTTATATTATATATGATTGCATATATATGTGAAGACTTGCACAGTTATTAGACAATTATCATCTCGTAAACATTCCAATTTCCAGATGACCTTAGTCGTGTGGCAATAAAGAGCGTTTCGTTTTAATTTATCGTACCGCGGTAAAACAAAAATATATCGGTTTATTGCTGTCGGATTTAATAAATTATAATCAAGCCATTCATTAGCAGTATGATATGATAAGTTCATTTTCAGAGTTATGAATCGTGTATTCTTGAGTTTAATACCAACTATGGTTGACAAATACCCGTATATAGGTATAAAAAATATCTTGTAAATATGGTACATGTGGGTTATATATTTTACGAGGGTGCATCCGCATATTTTTATCTCAGGTTGCATTCAATTCTAACTAAAATTCCGTTTCGTAGTTAATAATAAATATATGAGTCCATTATATATAGTAGACATATGCTCCAGGGTTGGGGTAATCATAATCAAAGTAATCGATTAAAAAATTTGTCGTAATCGTCTGTAATCAGTAATCATGACATTTCTTGATTACAAGTAATCGTAATCGATTACTTTCAAATGTACCTGTAATCATGATTACATTTTGATTACTTTTTGATTACATTTACTAAAATATCCATATCGATGGCTATTGGATACTCACAGTCTCATACTGTGGTACTGTGGAGTGTGCAAAGATACAAACAACATATTAGAAAGTTAGTACAATTTTGTCATGTCATATTATGCTCATCTTCCGATCGCAACTGATTTCCTGTGCCTGGGTCTCTGTATTTCACCACTCCAACCTGCCATCTGTTTCTGCCGGTTTTGGGCTGTGCCACAATCATGGTGCATGTTTTCTGTGATTTCTCAGTTGGGTTTAACTTTGGAGCTGGCCGGTATTTCAACATATTGAATATCGTCAGGTTGGAAATGGAAAGCCTTATTGAAGCCGTGACACATATCAACGCCAGGCTCCTAATGCATTTACTTTTGTGAGCATCGAATGCTGCATCAAGTTTAATAGTCATACAGCACTGAACTTTGACAAGTTTCGCGAGAATCATTACGAGAATAGTTTTGGTGATTCTCTTTGAATCTCAAGGCTTGCAACCACTTGTTAAATACTTTAGCGGACAGTTGATTAGAAGTAGCCTTTTTCGGTCACTCTGATTTCTTCTCCTCCCATTCTCGTATCTTCTTCTCAATGACATGAGACTCATTGACAGCGACTGTTGTATTTTGGGGCTTCATTTAGACCAATAAATTGTTGAATGCCTGCTTATGGTCCATAATGTTCAATGATTCATTAGGATTCTCTTGTTTTCAATGGTTCATTACAAATGTTCTGTAATTGTATGTATGCGCAGGCTAGTGTTCACACGCTGGTGTCTCCATTGGTAATCACGGCAGTCATCCGGACTCCGTAAGCCTGTAATTCGCTCAATGTTGTTGCTATCTCAGGAAGGCAGGGACTTACTCGAGGGGACACATGCCAATGAGGTCATTCCACGAATAGATTATTGCTTTACTTCCTGATTATACGGTCAACGCTACGTTTTCTTTTTAGTAAACGCTAATACTACACGGCCCTATTTGAATCTCCATTTATAATGGGTCATCTTGGCACATTTGATTCTTCTGGTGCTTTCCAAAAACAGCATTGTAGTGTGCTCTGTCATCGAAGGGACTCTAGGTTTCCTACAAATTTTCTTTTTGTTCCAAATTACATGTACATGTATGGTTCCCTATATGTTGGATTATATGTCAGTATTCTATCCATTCGACTTCTTCCGGCTATCTTACAGGGTTGGGGCAATCAACTATTTCGGCGCGAATCTCTTCCCCGGTCACTAGTACAGATTATTGGTCCATGATATCTCAATCCTTATAGACAATGGCATATCTTAGATTAGTGGGTGTCTGGGCCCTTTTTATACGCCCTTTTGAAAAAAAGGCCGTATTATAGTATTGGTCTGTCCGTCCGGGCGTCCGGGCGTCCGTCCGTCCGTTAACCTGTTGTCCGGATGATAACTTTAGTTAGAGTGAACCAAAATTAGTAAAATTTGGTATGTGGGTTTATTAGCCGAAAAGTAAGTTCAAGTTCGAATTTGGGTTCCGCCCGCCAATTTTCACCGGAGTTATGCCCCTTATTTGACGTAATTTGACTTAGAAAATCCCTGAAATTTGTTGTCCGGATGATAACTTTACTAGAGCTTATTGGATTCAATGATAATTTGGTATATTACTTTCTCCCACCAAAACACAGGTCAAGTTCAAATTTGAGTTCCGTCCGCCAATTTTTACCAGAGTTATGCCCCTTTTTTACCAGTTTCCACCGACCCAAGAGAGGGCGTATATTGCACGCCCAGCGTAGCTCTTGTTAGCTCAACTTTACTTTGTAAAGTTTGAGCTATTGCCATGGCTTTGTCGTCCGTCGTCCGTGTGTGCGTGTGTACGTGTGTACGTGTGTACGTGTGTACGTGTGTACGTGTGTACGTGTGTACGTAAGGCGTCAACAATGCAGGCTACAGGTCGTACCTTTCGTCGGATCATTATGAAATTTGTCATAGCTGTTGACATCAACATTTTAGACCAGAATAATTAATTTTGGGGTCATTCGGAAAAAAAAACATGGCCACCAGTGGCCATATTGGATTTCAAAATTCAATCCATTAGCACGGGCTACAGGCCGTACTGTTTGTCTGATCTTCATGAAATTTGTCATGGATGTTAATATTGACATGTAGATGGGAACGAGTAATTTTGGGGTCATTCGGCGCAAAAACATGGCCGCCAGCAGCCATCTTGGATTTTACTCTTTGTATGACTAAATTCTTTAGCACGGGCTACAGGTCGTACTTTTAGTCTGATCATCATAAATTTTGTCAAGAATGTTAATAATGACATGTAGATGGGCCGAGTCATTTTGGGGGTCATTCGGCCAAAAAACATGGCCGCCAGCAGCCATCTTGTATTTTACTCTTTGTATGACTAAATCCTTTAGCACGGGCTACAGGTCGTACCTTTAGACTGATCATCATAAAATTTGTCATGGATATTAACAATGACATGTTGAAATTGGAATGTAGATGGGAACGAGTCATTTTGGGGTCATTCGGACAAAAAACATGGCCGCCAGCAGCCATCTTGGATTTCAAAATTTAATCCATTAGCACGGGCCACAGGTCGTACTGTTCGTCTGATCACCATGAAATTTGTCATGGAGGATAATATTGACATGTAGATGGGAACGAGTAATTTTAGGGTCATTCGGCCAATAAACATGGCCGCCAGCAGCCATCTTCGATTTTACTCTTTGTATGACTAAATTCTTTAGCACGGGCTGCAGGTCGTACCTTTAGTCTGATCATCATAAAATTTGTCATGGATATTAACAATGACATGTAGATGGGAACGAGTAATTTTGGGGTCATTCGGCTAAAAAACATGGTCGCCAGCAGCCATCTTGGATTTTACTCTTTGTATGACTAAATCCTTTAGCACGGGCTACAGGTCCTACTTTTAGTTTGATCATCATAAAATTTGTCAAGAATGTTAATAATGACATGTAGATGGGAACGAGTCATTTGGGGTCATTCGGCCAAAAAACATGGCCGCCAGCAGCCATCTTGGATTTTACTCTTTGTATGACTAAATCCTTTAGCACGGGCTACAGGTCGTACCTTTAGTCTGATCATCATAAAATTTGTCATGGCTGTTGAAATTGGAATGTAGATGGGAACGAGTCATTTTGGGGTCATTCGGACAAAAAACATGGCCGCCAGCAGCCATCTTGGATTTCAAAATTTAATCCATTAGCACGGGCCACAGGTCGTACTGTTCGTCTGATCACCATGAAATTTGTCATGGATGATAATATTGACATGTAGATGGGAACGAGTAATTTTGGGGTCATTCGGCCAATAAATATGGCCGCCAGCAGCCATCTTCGATTTTACTCTTTGTATGACTAAATTCTTTAGCACGGGCTGCAGGTCGTACCTTTAGTCTGATCATCATAAAATTTGTCATGGATATTAACAATGACATGTAGATGGGAACGAGTAATTTTGGGGTCATTCGGCTAAAAAACATGGTCGCCAGCAGCCATCTTGGATTTTACTCTTTGTATGACTAAATCCTTTAGCACGGGCTACAGGTCCTACTTTTAGTTTGATCATCATAAAATTTGTCAAGAATGTTAATAATGACATGTAGATGGGAACGAGTCATTTTGGGGTCATTCGGCCAAAAAACATGGCCGCCAGCAGCCATCTTGGATTTTACTCTTTGTATGACTAAATCCTTTAGCACGGGCTACAGGTCGTACCTTTAGTCTGATCATCATAAAATTTGTCATGGTTGTTGAAATTGGAATGTAGATGGGAACGAGTCATTTTGGGGTCATTCGGACAAAAAACATGGCCGCCAGCAGCCATCTTGGATTTCAAAATTTAATCCATTAGCACGGGCCACAGGTCGTACTGTTCGTCTGATCACCATGAAATTTGTCATGGATGATAATATTGACATGTAGATGGGAACGAGAAATTTTGGGGTCATTCGGCCAATAAACATGGCCGCCAGCAGCCATCTTCGATTTTACTCTTTGTATGACTAAATTCGTTAGCACGGGCTGCAGGTCGTACCTTTAGTCTGATCATCATAAAATTTGTCATGGATATTAACAATGACATGTAGATGGGAACGAGTAATTTTGGGGTCATTCGGCTAAAAAACATGGTCGCCAGCAGCCATCTTGGATTTTACTCTTTGTATGACTAAATCCTTTAGCACGGGCTACAGGTCCTACTTTTAGTTTGATCATCATAAAATTTGTCAAGAATGTTAATAATGACATGTAGATGGGAACGAGTCATTTTGGGGTCATTCGGCCAAAAAACATGGCCGCCAGCAGCCATCTTGGATTTTAATCTTTGTATGACTAAATCCTTTAGCACGGGCTACAGGTCGTACCTTTAGTCTGATCATCATAAAATTTGTCATGGTTGTTGAAATTGGAATGTAGATGGGAACGAGTCATTTTGGGGTCATTCGGACAAAAAACATGGCCGCCAGCGGCCATATTGGGTTTAAAAATTTAATCCATTAGCACGGGCCACAGGTCGTACTGTTCTTCTGATCATCATGAAATTTGTCATGGATGATAATATTGACATGTAGATGGGAACAAGTAATTTTGGGGTCATTCGGCCAAAAAACATGACAGCCAGCAGCCATCTTGGATTTTACTCTTTGTATGACTAAATCCTTTAGCACGGGCTACAGGTTGTACCTTTAGTCTGATCATCATGAAATGTGTCATGAATGTTAATAATGACATGTAGATGGGAACGAGTCATTTTGAGGTCATTTGGCCGAAAAAACATGGCCGCCAGCAGCCATCTTGGATTTTACTCTTTGTATGACTAAATCCTTTAGCATGGGCTACAGGTCGTACCTTTAGTCTGATCATCATAAAATTTGTCATGGTTGTTGAAATTGGAATGTAGATGGGAACGAGTTATCTTGGGGTCATTCGGACAAAAAACATTGCCGCCAGTGGCCATCTTGGATTTAAAAATTTAATCCATTAGCACGGGCCACAGGTCGTACTGTTTGTCTGATGATCATGAAATTTGTCATGGATGATAATATTGACATGTAGATAGGAACGAGTAATTTTGTGGTCATTCGGCCAAAAAACATGGCCGCCAGCAGCCATCTTGGATTTTACTCTTTGTATGACTAAATTATTTAGCACGGGCTGCAGGTCGTACCTTTAGTCTGATCATCATAAAATGTGTCATGGATGTTAACAATGACATGTAGATGGGAACTAGTCATTTTGGGGTCATTCGGCCAAAATACATGGTCGCCAGCAGCCATCTTGGATTTTACCCTTTGTATGACTAAATCCTTTAGCACGGGCTACAGGTCGTACCTTTAGTCTGATCATCATAAAATTTGTCATGGTTGTTGAAATTGGAATGTAGATGGGAACGAGTCATTTTGGGGTCATTCGGACAAAAAACATGGCCGCCAGCGGCCATATTGGATTAAAAAATTTAATCCATTAGCACTGGCCACAGGTCGTACTGTTCTTCTGATCATCATGAAATTTGTCATGGATGATAATATTGACATGTAGATGGGAACGAGTAATTTTGGGGTCATTTGGCCAAAAAACATGGCCGCCAGCAGCCATCTTGGATTTTACTCTTTGTATGACTAAATTCTTTAGCACGGGCTGCAGGTCGTACCTTTAGTCTGATCATCATAGAATGTGTCATGGATGTTAACAATGACATGTAGATGGGAACGAGTAATTTTGGGGTCATTCGGCCAAAAAACCTGGTCGCCAGCAGCCATCTTGGATTTTACTCTTTGTATGACTAAATCCTTTAGCACGGGCTACAGGTTGTACCTTTAGTCTGATCATCATGAAATTTGTCTTGAATGTTAATAATGACATGTAGATGGGAACGAGTCATTTTGAGGTCATTCGGCCGAAAAACATGGCCGCCAGCAGCCATCTTGGATTTTATTCATTGTATGACTAAATCCTTTAGCATGGGCTACAGGTCGTACCTTTAGTCTGATCATCATAAAATTTGTCATGGTTGTTGAAATTGGAATGTAGATGGGAACTAGTTATTTCGGGGTCATTCGGACAAAAAACAATGCTGCCAGTGGCCATCTTGGATTTAAAAATTTAATCCATTAGCACGGGCCACAGGTCGTACTGTTTGTCTGATGATCATGAAATTTGTCATGGATGATAATATTGACATGTAGATGGGAACGAGTAATTTTTGGGTCATTCGGCCCAAAAACATGGCCGCCAGCAGCCATCTTGGATTTTACTCTTTGTATGACTAAATTCTTTAGCACGGGCTGCATGTCATACCTTTAGTCTGATCATCATAAAATTTGTCATGAATGTTAATAATGACATGTTGATGGGAACAAGTCATTTTGGGATCATTCGGCCAAAAAACATGGCCGCCAGCAGCCATCTTGGATTTTACTCTTTGTATGACTAAATTCTTTAGCATGGGCTACAGGTCGTACCTTTAGTCTGATCGTCATAAAATTTGTCATGGATGTTAACGATGACATGTAGATGGGAACGACTCATTTTGGGGTCATTCGGCCGAAAACAAGGCCGCCAGCAGCCATCTTGGATTTTACTTTTCTCTTCATGTCTATAAACATGTATTATATATTCAACTTTCCACATTCCTAATGGCTCCATTGACTGTAATACATTAAATTATTCCCTTTCCAAGTTGAGCTACAGTGTCATTGACACTTTCATTGAGCTTGCAGCCATTTTTTTCGTCGGGCTAGAACTCGTGCTAGGACACTGCCATCCTCAAGAATTGACTTTGGGATTGGTTCTATTGTTTTTATCGGGGTCTCCTTTATAATTTGAGGCGTTTGCCTCGGTTGTTTCTTCATGTCTCTTATAAGGATGTTTTTTCCTTATTGTCTTGGTCTGCACATGGGTTAGCCCGCTAAATGCATTATTGTGAAATCCCCCTCAAATTTCATTTTCTATTCCATCAGGAAATAGATATTTCTTCTCTTCCGGGGGGTGGGGGGGGGGGGGGGGGGGGGGGGGGGGGTAATCTCCGTCTCCATGTCTTTTTGAAACTATCTACTTTATTGGCAGGGCCTTCAATCCAATGGTCTCACATGAGTTAGCCCGCTAAATGCATTATTGCGAAATCCATTATTGCGAAATCCCCCTCAATTTTAATTTTCTATTCCATCAGGAAATAGATATTTCTTCTCTTCCGGGGTATGGGGGGGGGGGATAATCTCCGTCTCCATGTCTTTTTGAAACTATCTACTTTATTGGCAGGGCCTTCAATCCAAGTCACCACTATTTGTTTAGTTTGGGCCCTCTGGTAGCTGGCCAACATGTATTAGTCCTATGGTGTAATTACATACATTGGCTTATGGTGATATTGTACATATTGTAGGTTATCAGGTCAATCCAGTTCTTTGATTGAGGTGCATCTAGGAGTGTTTATCTTTCCTCGTGGCCTCCACCTGCCAGAAAATTCTATATTATACCATATAGTTCAGTGGGCAAGATAACTTTGACGGAGATACAATATTTTTCAAAATAAGTAAAATATATATCTCATAGAAGTATCTTGCCCACTGAACTCTGAGCTCCCTCCCAGGGTTTCGCACCAACCCCGCTCACGAGGAATGTCCTAATGGGGAAAAAAGAGAATGGATCGACCGGTTAATTGGTTTTGGTGGATCGGAGATCACGTGGTCGGATGTTACAGCAGGTCATGAACCATGATAAAAATGTACCATAGAATTTTCGTACCGTTTTCAATTCAGGGGTTTATTAACCCTTCCTAGTTAAGTTGGGAATATACCATATAGTTCAGTGGGCAAGATACTTCTAGGAGATATATATTTTACTTATTTTGAAAAATATTGTTTCTATGACCAACCTATGATGCTTGATTACCTAAAAGAATTCGATAAATCACTGTCAAAAAAAGGGAACAAAGGAGTTAAGGGAAAAAGAGATTGCTCTGTCTCCCTTATGGAAAATACAATAATGGAAAGTGAAGACACAATACAATGGAACGAAGGAGATAATAGGGAAAAAGAGATTGCTACATGTATGTCCCCCTATATAACAGAAGAAACGGATGACATATCAAAAAGAAACGCAGACAATAGTATCAATAGAGGAAGTAGGGAAAAAGATATTGCTCTGTCTCCCTTTGGAAACAACAATACATGTATAACAAACCGAAACGAAGACGTAGAAAAAAAACAGAAGACAGGGGTAAAAGAGATTGCTCTGTCACCCCTGTAGACGAAAATGATGATCTGGACAAAGAGGCGCGAGCCTGCGTCCAGTTAGCACATAAGGTAACATAAGGTGAGGTATCATCATGATTTAATCTTAGTCATATATAACATTTACCTCAACAAATTGACACATTTCCAATGGTGCATATATGCACATACAGTGTTCAAATTTATTGGCCAATGCACTCCATGTGGCATCCTAATGGACTGGTAAAATACTACTACATGTTCTTAAGGCCGTATATAGCTATTTAATATAATAAAGTCTTATTCTTTCACAGTATTTCTGGTCGATATTCAAGTGAAGATATACTACATGTAGTAAGATGTACCATCAGTCCTATAGTAGAGGCTATATATACGACATACCATATACGTAGGCCCTATGTACATATACATAAATGTGACATCTTCATGTCAACAGTATATACAATTACTTCATAAAAATCAAATTTACCATAGATCCTGCCATATGATAGGAAAACAATTATAATTGTAAATTTGTTCATGTAACTTGTCAGTTGGAACGTTTAGTATTTAACTTTAGCCCTTGGCCTACTTTACGCGGTCACTCTCTTTCTCAGAAATAATAGGCATATTAATTAAAAATAATGTTGCCATTTTTTTTTTAATACTTCCATATAAGATTCATTTAACTTGTTCAGATCTAATTTTTTTTTTATTCACTATTAAATGATTTCACAACCATGCATATTAATAGTTTTACACTATGATTTGCTATCCGAAATGGATATTTCAGGATCCAATTCATATACCTCTTTGTAACTTAATTAGTTGGCTTGCAATGGGATGCAATTTTCTTATTGGACAGGGAATTCCCTTTTTCAAAATGGCAGATGGATTGTGATGGTCTCTCATGACGGCGAAAAGAGCAGAGCATTGGAGCATCATAGAGCCAGTATCTAGTCCAGCACTAGTATGGCATAGATCCGTTGTAACTTAGAAGACACGGTTTAATAGAATGCGAACTCTGTAGAACCATATTTACATATACATGGTCTATACTTCTAACATTACTGAGTTTGAGTAATCTCAGTGGATGAAGTTCCAATGAACTCGCATTGAAGTGGTGTCTCCATGCAGTCGGACTTGTTTGCATTCTAATGACTAATTCTCAGCATTTGATTGTGTTCTAACAGAAAACACTGTTTTCAGCTGACTTTTTCAATGTTCGTTAACTACATAAAGTTCATGAAACTTCACAATTGTGTTTTTCTGTTGTCAATCATCCTATGTATCTCAATTTGCCGAAGAACACCCAGTAGTTAAAATACCTGAGTCACATGACCTAATATTCGCTCAGTCCCGCAATCGCTATAATGACAATACAAAGCTGCCGCAATTTGAATGTTAGTTTATATAGGTCATGCAATATTCTTCCCAAACTAGAATGATAACAAGTGGGTAGCAGTCGCAACTGCGTTACATATATGTCAAGGCTTGACACGCTATTTATAAACACTTCAAGTTTTATTTTGCTGTGTCATCTGTCAAGTTGTCAACACATGGCTTTTCACCATTCATGTTTGGTGGTTTACTTCGTTTTAATACAAGCTATGTCTGTGTAAACATTATGTAAGTTTGCCATAGTTACAGTTAATAAATCAAGTTATGACGATATATTGGTACATATTATGGTGTAAATAATGAGTGTGAAGTCATAGGTTGAAAATAGCCTATATCCGGTTATGATCCAGAACTTTTAACATGTCATGGTTAACCGGCTACAAAAATAGGTCAACCGTTCAGCACTAACTGGTGTGTTCTTGGTCAGCCATTCCTTGCCTCCCAGAAAAAAGTCAAGGTGGCAAGCGGGCCGGACACATGTGGGTATATGAACAATATAACTTGATAAAAGCTGATTGTGACCACTTGTATGTCTCAAGTTCCTTTGTAACCTGCCACGAAATTTACTGTTTCTGGCTTATATAAATTGTAATCAATCAAGATTTGTTTGCTACAATTCTAACCAATTAATCCAGTTTGTGAAACCCTGTGACATGGGTTTTGAAAAAAAAAAGCAAAAGGAATTAAATTAGTGTTGTGTGTGATTATTGTTAATGTAATAGAAAATGGCTTGTGAAGACCATCTGTTTGTATTGCTGTATAAACAAAAATGTCACGGATTATTGATACCTGCCAGGTGTGCTGAATTTAGTGGGAAAAAATTATCATGTAAAAACATAATAAAACTGAGGTCAGATTCCATGGAATCAGATATACTTCCATGGTATCCCATTCCATGTGTGTGTTCTGCGCATAGGTGTGTTCCTCTTCATGTGAATGCATATTGGTGCTTTGTGATCTGATGGTGGACTTGCATTGACATTTCTAAATCTAATATATATTTTGGGACTTCTGTCTGTCTGTTTGTTTGTCTGTTGCTGCCCGAACTCCCGTTGCAGGATTGCAGGATTTTTTATGACATATTGCTACTGACTTTTGGTACATGTATGAATCAAAAAGATCACTGTGAGTGGAATGGGTTCGTGGGACGGACCCGCAGCCGGAAACCCTGCTATATAGTATATCGGTGAGCATATTCATGCATTTGCCCTGCTCCTTGATAAGTCGGTTTGAATTTGCGTCATGAAGAGAGGGTTTGAATTTGAGTAATATATATCACCCGTTAACAACGTTACATGCTACCAGGGTTAAACCGTCCAATCTAAATCTTTAAAAAGCATACTAGTCTTGCGTTTAGATACTACTAATCACATCCACTCGTCGAAAAGTTTTTATCTCAATATCTGATTTTCGGAGTAATTTTCCCCATTTGCTTTTCGGTGGAATTTGCCAAATCTGAACCCACCCGACACAAACTCCCCGTTGAGCAGGTTGCTTTTATAGTAGAGCGGTCAAATTTTGTAGGCATACCTACAGTATACCGGCTTACATGTTCCTGCATTAAACTCGCTCCTGCATTAGCCCGTTTGGGTTTGGGGCTAAAAATCGGTTAGTGATAGACTACTTAAGTATACATATTTATGTTATATAGCGTTGTCACGAGTAAACCGTTGCATCTAAAAATTAGAAAATCGCACTGTCGATGCGCCTGAATAATACCCATCAGATGTACTAGTCTAAAAAAAATTATCTCGATGTTTGAATTTCACCCCCTTTGCAATTTCCGTGGAATTTCCCTCGAGTCTCAACCCACCCCGACTCGCATTCTCCGTTGGGCAGGTTACTTTAAAAGTATAGCGGTCAAACTTTTGGGACGTACATACAGTATGTCAATGTACATGCTACGACATTATCTTGCTCTTTAATTAGCCGATTTGGATTTGGCGGGAGAAATAGGTGCAATATTTCTTACCACGTAACATGGAAATTCCTGGGAACAAACATATTTAAGCGGTATATTCGGGTCAGCATCACTCGTCCAATTCAGAATATCCAATAAAAAAATTAGAGCTCTGTACTTATAAAAAAAAAAAACCTTGGTTTATTCATCCTGGTGTATAGGGTGTCTCTATTTATGGGCGGTAACTCCTCAGGAAAAGCGCTGACACAAGTTTTTATGCCCGTGTGCAGTAGGGCATATCGAGGTGTGCATATGGTCCAATTTTCGATGCTCTGCTCCTTATAATTTCCGAGATAATAAAATGACATTTTTTCAGATAAAGGGAGATATCTCCGTGGCAAAAACGCGGACAATATTCGTTATGCGACTGAGGCACACAACTTATTGGCCCCAACACAAAAGTTCCGAGTTCCGGATACCATTATATTTAGTAGACCTTCGATGCCTACATTCGCTAGAGATTTCGCGTTCCTACTGCAATCAGTTTATGAGTATTTCCAAATAAACGGAAAACGACCCCAGTAGAAAAACAATATACTTCCTTTGTTACACCATGGAAGTATAATTAAAGTATATATACTCATACTATATTTAAAAAAATAATCATTCATGATCCGGTCGCTAATTGGGACAGACGTACTTGGTGCTCGCTGCGCTAATCCATGAATTTTGTTTGTTAGACCTGGATGGACACAATGGATTGTATAATCCCCAACCAGGTACTACATTCACTGACTTCCAGTCAGCCCATTGTTTAAAGGGGTACTGTACGCCATTTTCAATAAATTTCCGGTGATAACAACGATCTATTATCGATACTACATGTATATAGAAACATAAGTAATTTGAGTCGAAGATGTATTCTGTTAACGCTCAGGTTAATAGGCTATCTTAAAATTTTATAATTTAAAAGTTAATAATTTAATATAAATTGAATTTATGGCTGGAGCCTTAAAATGGCGTAAATTAAAATACGAATTTCCGTGTACAAAACGTAATCAAATTATAATTGAGGGATACTGGATTAGTAAACCCATTGCACACACGATCGTTTGAAACATTATGCTTATACGGGGAGAAAACTCAAGCCACTCATTGAGTGACGATACAATAACTTAAATGAGTATATGGGACTACTATGCATATAATATAATTTTTATTTGATTCATTTGGTTGAAAACTGTACAAAAATTACTCGACAACCACAATTTGTATTTTTGCATTCCAGTAAATTTGCCATCCGTAACACTACTTCGTACTCAACAGACTTTCAAAGAATGGAAAAGTTGTTACCTTATTCTCCGACTCGGGGATTATAGAAACCAACAACAACATCTTGGTTACAGTACCCCTTTAAGGTAGTCCATCCATGCTCATTCAGGTCAGCTGGAAGTGGTGTTGGAGTACCAAGTTGCTCTTTCTAGAATTCAAGTGAGAGACATAAGAGCAGACAAAAAGTCTACTAAGTTAGTAATTACTAGTCGTACTAATCTCTATGTTAATTATTCATTTGGTATTATGAGATCCCATCAGGTTGATTTTATTAAATTGTCAATGTTCCTGCACTGTATTTGAATTTGATTGAAATACTGAAGTCTGAAGGCTGAATGATAACAAACCTGAACTCAAAACTATTTGAAGTTTTCACAGATGAAAGCTAGATAAAGCCAAACATACTTTACAGTATAATATTCCACTTGTTAAACTTAAATCTTTTTATAAACTTAAATGTCTTATGTCAACATATATAAATGTGTTTGTATCTTGTTATGACTTAAATGTCTTATGTCAATATATAAATGTATTTGTATCTTGTTATGTTTCGAATTGTGACCTGAATAAAAAATATTTACAAAAAATCCAAATTTTTCTATTTGGGGGGACGGCTGGAGTTTGAGCGCCCATATAAACAGTTACCAGTATGAAATCCGGGCTGGGTATTTCACTGATTAGACTTAAGATGCCCAAGCAATGAAGTAAAACCATCGCGGGTTGCTTATATGAAGGAAAAAAGAAGATGAATCACATGGATGGTGTCAAAGGAAAACTACTTTAAAGAGAAACAGGTTTAATTACTAGTCCAAGTTTCCTTCTACAGTAATGCCATAAATGATCGACTCCTCAATCACTGAGAGCTTTCCAGTGAATGGCAACAAGCCATATTTCCGACTAAATCATGAAAAATTACCATAATTCTGCTGCAGTTAAGGAGTTGATTATTTAGGGCATTACTGTACCTATAAAACCAGCTTTTGATATCAGTTGTGCTAGATGCTGGTTTACATTAAAGACCATTCCTTTATCTTCTATAGCAGACTTTAAACGATTAGTGATTCTCACCACTGGATCTGGGCGTAAAGTCCGTGGTAGCAGAGCAATGGAACTGGGCACTCTACTTAACAGCAAAATGTGTATCCAGGCCGTAACTTGTTCATGTAATGATGTTACTCACTGCACAGAGAAACTTACTTTATTTGCAATTTATCCTTCAGAGTCTTGGGAACTCCCAGAGAGAATATGAGAAAGCAATTGTTTCTTATAGTGTAAAGAACCAGTTCAGATACAAAGGAAATTTAAGTAAGTTATTATTGTCTAATGTGATCATGCTACCCAAGGCAATTTTTGTTTGACATTTGGTGGGTTAGGTTTATAACTTTCCAAAATTATTTCATGTACACACAATTATATTTCCAAATAATTATTGATAATTCCATATTGATAGAGTTTAGCTTATATTTCCAACTGAATATGTATTTTTACGAACATCACTTCATAAGAGTTGGTGGTATCAAAAGTAAAAATTTTGTTGTCCACTTATAAAACAAGATATTTCTCTTTTCTAACAATCAACATAGATTGATTAGAATGTTGAAATAGAGATTGCCATCAATATAATTGGAGGTCCAATGAAAATACATCTAAAGGGGGAAAGAAGTTAAAGATACAACAGAAAATGTTGATTCCTTACTCTGGCTTCATGATTCCAGTACTCAGATATTTAGTTTTTACATTGGTGATATTTCATCCAATTATCTGACCGAAAAATCGCTCACATGGCCTTTGGAGGATCATGTGACGTCAGTAGGCCACTCAATTCATTAAGACAATCTGTATCATGTCAAAGACAAAGTGAAAGACGATAAGAAATGTGGCATCATTTATCATATCTAGAGATGTGAGGGTACTGAGGTTATCGGTAAAAGCCGATAACTGATTTTTCTCCCATATATCAGCCATACCGATACCGATATACCCAGTTCTAGTCCAGTATATGGAGTACAAACAACACTTGATGCTCCATAACATATAATTGATTAAAAATAACCATTTCTAAATATTTTCGTGAACATAAACAGACTGTTCGTGCACGAGTACAAATATAACGCACTCCCACTTGAAGCTTCTTAGAAAGGTCAGTGAATCAAATAGAAGGGTCAGTAAGTCGAGTAAGCCGACAAGGATTCATCTCTTCATGAATATCCCATTAATCTGAAATCAATACTTGGATCACGCAAATGTTAATCCGGTGAGTGACAATCACTAATCTACAGACAGACGTCTCTCACACATGCTTGCATTGTCGGTGTGTCCGTGTCTTGGGAGTCGCCAACGCCCACGCGCTACACAGACTACCACATCTTGAGTATTAGATCACAATGTAGTAATATCTTACACAGCTGCTTTGATACATTGTGGATCCAACACCTGCATTGATTGCTAGGCCCGTAACTAGGTCAGCTATCTGTGAATGTTATTCTTATGATGTGCTCCAGTCCTGTCAAACTGATAACAGGTCATGGCAGGCCCGGAAATCTCAAGGCGGGCTGCCCGCCTACAGCCCGCCTAGAATTTTCCAAGGTGGGCTTTTTATAGCCCGCCTAGTCTGCAATAGGAAATTTATTTTGTGTTTTATGAGAAAATACTGCCTCAAAATCGTAAAGAATTACATTGTTCAGTGTGTGCATGAGTGATGTCGGCAACTGATAGTAATGTCAAATGGCGGATTCATTCATTTCCGGAAGGAACTTTTTCCGTAAATTGGATCTTATGATCGATTCTCACACATTTTAAGAAATAAATAAATTATTTCTCTTCATGAGATTGAGCTTACAATATATTTCACTGGATAAAATCAACATATGTTTGTGGATAGTGAGAACCAAATGTCACTCTCCCGATTGAGTTCAACCTTTCGTTCCGTTTCCAGTTCCTATCAGAGAAAATTGATTAGCACAAAAATTGGTGGTGTCATTTCATTTTCTTGCTTCGATTGACAATCTTTTAATATAATGAGCTAATGTCTCCAAGTGAATATTCTTGTGTACAATGTTATTCAAATATTAAAGTTGAGAAACTATTATCTATGTCCCCAATTGCACCCAGTAAAAATCTGGTTCTTTGTGATGGTCTGATGGATATGCATAATGATGAGATTAATCTTCATTAAAGTAGGCTCAAATAGCCACATTTAAGTCCATATACTTTAATAATTATGACACACACAATATTGTTATTTGTTCTAACAAAGAGTGCTTATATTTGGTGGTCGGTAGACTAGAAGAGTTATGTTTTATGCAACTTTGGTCACATAAGGTACATGTGTACCTACAAATTCTACATATATCATATCAGTATTAGATCGGTGAAACAGCATATTTATTTGGATACCGATATCCATCAGATATCATGGTTATCGGCCCGATCTGATAAGCCATATCGATAATTGGCTCATCTCTAATCATATCAAATATAATGCTGTGAGGAGGATTACATCATCAATAAAACAGCAAGACAGACATTAGAATAAAAGAACATCAATCAAGACACTCCTCAGCAGTTTTCGAGCTCTGCCTGGTAAATAACCACAAAATCAACATAATGTACGATTGGTGTAAACTGCCAGTTCAAGGGTCATTCATATACACCCGATGTTTCATACGCTCATATACCCCCGATGTTTCGTGCTTGTTCTCTTCAGTGTTCACACTGTTAGTGGCAAAATTGGCTATAAATGGCCAATTTTTTTCGAAAATGTTAAAAACAAAATTCATTTGGCCGAAGTTTTTTTGTTGTTGCCCCAAATGGAGACGGAAATCTAATTCAAAATCGCTAAATAGCTCTATGAAATTAGACAACGAAACAGTATCGCCGATGTGCAGTATTGCCTTGAACATGCGGGTTTCGTTCTTCGGGAACATCGTACCATGAAAACCCAAATTGAAGTTAAGCTTTAACATTTAAACAACCTCTTCATTTTGTCATTTTTAGCTCACCTGAGATGACAGTTCTTTGAACATTGCTCCAGAACCAAAAGACCGAATAGGTCCATATTTGGTGTGGATGTTCCCTAGGTGACTCACATTCAGATTTGTTAAAATGAGGTCACCAAGTCAAACAGTTGTGAAGACTTTCCCTCCATAGTAATTCTTAAAATAAGTTCATATTTGGTGTGGAGGGTCCTTGGGTGACTGGGGTTCAGATTTGTTCAAATGAGGTCACTGGGTCAAATGTGGGCGGAGCCAGGGACATAACTAAACAAAAATAAAAATATTGTTTAGATTGAACTTCTCATGGTGATATAGATAGTGATTCCCAAAGTGAAAGCGACAGTCGTTCTGGACAAACTGGAGATATAGCGCAAATAATTTGTTCTACAGATCAGGAATCCGTTGAGGATTATAGGGATGCTCAATGTATTGCACAGGAAACCAGGAAACTTTCAAGTGCCGAGGTTCCAAGACATCCTTTAGCCCCGAGAGTTGACGGCATTAAGCTACAGAATGATCAAGTGATCACATTTCAAAATCCAAATGATTGCTGTCTGTATAAGGCTGTAATTCTAAGAAGAGCCGGGAAAGCATTTAATAACAAAAAACTTGTATAATATCGAAAAGGTGAATGTTTGTCAATTAACCCCAGTGTTGCAGATGTTTGTGATCTTAATGATGATTCAAGCGAACAGGAAGAGATTATGTTGACGGCTTTTGACATTGTCATTGCACTTTCCAAATTGGCTGAGCTAGATAGCTGGATAGATGTACCAAGAAGTTAATAATTTTGGTTAAAAGTGCATCTCAACAAGATGGGTTAATACTCTGAAAGAAGCTGACAGAGTGATTAAGAGAAAATCCAGGCTTGTTGCAAGAGGATTTGAGGAGGAGTGTGTCGATGAAATCAAGAATCATTCACCCACTTGTGAGGACAGTTCACTCAGATTGCTTCTGTCCATCAATGCACACAAGAAGTGGAAGATTAACATCATGGATATTAAAACAGCCTTTCTACAGGGAGAGAAACTGTGTGACATGAAATTTTCATCTGTCCACCTAAAGAGGCAAAATCTAATAACAAATTATGGCTTCTGACCAAATGTGTCTATGGGCTACCCGAAATGTCCTTAACTGGTCCAGTGCTGGAAGCCCATATTTGGACCATATGTAAGAGTGCTGGAAGCCCAGATCTGGGCTTTGGCGGCGTCACAGGATTATTTGTTTAGTTTAATCATCTAAATCATGTTGGTCAGGTAATATTTTTGAATGTTGTTACATATATAATTAAATTGGAATATTGTGAAGTTTGAGTTGATGCCGACTGATAAAATTGTCAGAAAGGGTAGTTTTATTGCGAAATGTTAGAGGAAAATGACAAATTGTTTTGCCCAACTGCTTCCGACAAGCGGGCCCAACAGGGAACCATTAGCTATGTCCTTATTTAGATATAGTACTTGTTTTATGTGCTGACTGTTATAGTCCCAGTTTTCTCAGTCTTTAATGTCAGGTGATCGTCTCAACAGTCATTGACTGTCTTGTTTTAGTGGAGTTTTCCCTCTTTTTTTTAATTTGAATTGTTTATAAACATGCATAATTTTGTCCGAGCTTGTATTCGAAAACAAAAATATGTTAATATGGCTACCCTTAATATTTCCTAATTGCACCATTGGGACAGTCTCACTGTAGTTCATTTAGATGTACTGGAGGGTAATTGCACTCCTGGACTAAATTGAGGAGGGCATTTTTTTGCTTTTTTAACCATATTTCCCAATGGCAAACCTGCTACTGGAGGCCTAAACTCTTTTATTGGTGTCATTGAGCAAATAGATTTTTTCTGTTGAATTTTAGTTAAAACAATCAAGAAAGATGAGAAGCAGTATTATGAAGATCTACTTCAGTATAGCAGAGACCATCTTATGCTTTATCCATTCCATCTGTCTGACGTTATTGTCAAGGGCCTTCGAGTCACTCCATTCAGTTACTATACAAACATCATGTCCGAAATCATGTCTCTGGAGAAAAGTTATGACTCTCTGCCGAACTTCACTGCAGCTGACTGTGAGTATACATACTACAGGCTTTCATATCTAAGCAGGTGGGCTCAACAATACTTGTGGCTACTGTCTTTACTTTTATTGTACGCTTGTTTCTAGAATTACAGTGTTCCTGCTGTGCCATATTTACAACTTACAACTTCCGACTAATTTGTGAAAAATTACCCATAATTCTGTTGTGGTTAAGGAGTCGATTATTTAGAGCATTACTGTACCTTGACCGCTATAAATTGAGTAAATACTACTGAAGATGTACATATGTAATAGTGTTTAATCTGTTTATTAATTAATTTGATAATCGTCAATGACTATGACTGTATTCTAAGGACATCAGGACTGATGTACATGCTGTTTCATAAACAATGGCATTATATCAATGCGCATGACCCGCCGCATCAGTACCTGTCAGTCAGTCAACCTTGGTGATTTCCGTTTCGCAAATATTTATTTCTGCCAAGTACAATAATCTGAGAAGTTACGATTGCAGTACTCGGATGGGCTACTTGTAATAATGCATTCCGTTTGACAGATCATAGAAGAAACCATTGCTAACACTAACTATATAACTGTATATGGACCGTATATGTCTTGACGGTTGACCTGTATATATAGTGATTATAGTCACTTAATTATACTGCATTTTACCCCAACATTGTCCAAGAACCACCATTGTTATGAGTGTTACACGTACTGACATCCCAAAGGGTGATGGACTGCGATTGAAATATAAATTTCGCGTGCAATGGGAAAATCTCAATAAATCTGGCTGGGCTGGGGACAATACTGGAATCAAAATCGAAATTTGTGATGCAAGCAAACGTTATTATATATCGCGTTTAAATTATCATAATATTACCGAGTACATACGTGAATCTGATAATCCTCAGATATCCTTCTATTTTCATGGATCGACAAGAAAAACATACTTATAAATGAACAAAGCAGAAGATACATTCAGGTTATCGCAAATTCGGTCGATGGTGAAAGCTACATGATGACGATGCTTGTCGAGTTTCATTGAAAGGGACATGATGACATTTTTATGAATGAAATGGACATGATGAAATCGACAAGCTTCTTAGTATTGTTCACATCTCATGATCGGCTGATGTTAACCCATCCCTTAGTGATAGTAAATTACTATGATCGGAATCATAAATGAGAGTTTTGATGTTGAATATAGAGTATACATGTACTGTTATGTACTATTATAGACAAATGTACATAACACAAATTATTGGAATTTATGGGTCACTAGCATTTATATAAGAGAATGCACTGGTACAGGATCTGTAATGCTGCACCACCACAGCCTTGGGTTAAATGTGAAAAAGGACATGGACATGGAATACTTGGGTTAAGAGAGTCCAATTTAAGTTTACAATGATAATGTATCAAATTCTACCAACAACACCCATCAAGATAAAGTCACCTCACTGCTGACCCATTAATATCAATTATATAGCAGAGCTGTCAACAAATCACATACATTGTTTATATTGATTGCTGGCATCTCTATTAAACCAATAACATTTATAATGACCTCAGACCACCTGTAGAGTGATATACTCAGCTGTGCACAGATGTACTAGTCTACTGTTAATATCATGTGATGTGTATTGTTGAAACTTGTTTTTAAATTAGATACCATAGCTTTCTTTATTTGCACATTGGCAGAAGAGACATCAGAAAATAATATTGCCTTATCTTATCAATAGCTAAGTAGTCCAAAGGCATGGGATGGAATTGGTGAATTGGGTTTAAAGTCGATCCAATCAAATTTACCAGTACATAACACAAGAGTTTGGTCCGATTTAAACCAAATTTGGTATGGTGACTCGGGGTACCCTTGGCAGAGTTATAATGGTGTTAGTTTTTAGCTCACCTGAGACGAAGTCTCCGGTGGAGCAATAGTCATCACTCCTTGTCCGTCGTCCATCCGTCGTCAGTCCGTCCGTCGTACTGTCTGTCCGTCCGTCAAGAATCATCTTCTATCGAACCATAAGACCAAATGGGTTCATATTTGGTGTGGATGTTCCCTAGGTGACTCGCATTCAGATTTGTTCAAATGATGTCACCAGGTCCATTAGTTGCGAAACCAGGGCCATAACTCTATTACTCCATAGTAATTCTTAGAACGACTTCTTGTCAAGAACCATTGTGCCGATTTAGCTAATATTTGGTATGGAGGGTCCTTGGGTGTTTGGTGTTCAAATTTTTTCAAATGGGGTCACTGCGTCAAATAGGGGCCGAGCCAGGGACATAACTCTTAAAAAAAAAATATTTAAAAATTGAAATCCTTGCTCAATTAAAAAAAAAAAGTCCCCCCCCCCCGCACCTACCCCCTACTCTGCACCATCCCTGCACCCAATGTCCAGAAAAAAATAAATTAGAAAAACAAACACCATTGTAACATCCGCAGAGTTATGAAAATCTTGAATGATAGCATGGAAACTGTCCCTTTCCATCACCCTCCCCCCTCATGACCCAGACCACCACCCTGCCACCAATCAACAGCACCCCACCCATCTCACCTCTTCCACCAGCAGATTCAGCCAGTGGTATTAGCTCCAGACAGAGAGAGTTAATAACACAGTCATAATGAGATGTTATCTGGCAGACAGTTGTGAACAGACAACAACTGCTTAGCAGTAATCATGTCCCATGTGTGTCATTAAAATCAAATCAAAACAAAATGCCTGTGTTTCTGACATTTGCAGAATGAGGTCCCCAGTGGGTGAATTTAGTGATGCTGCCCTGCACATTATGCTAGCATCGCCAAATACACTCCCCAGGGACCTCAGTCTCATTATGCCTCATCTTCAGGGAAGTATATAGGGTCTTAATTTGACATTTTTACTTACCTTTTCCCTTCTGTTTAGTTTCTATATCCCCCTAATTTGCAGAAGATAAAATGGATAATTGAGGTGCCCAATGGGTGCACATCACCAACTTTAACTGGAGAACATCAGTCTGTTCCTATGTCTCCCATAGCAGTTGAGGCCTAAGCAGAATGAGGTCCCCAGAGGGTGAATTTGGTTATGCTAGCCCACATTGCAGGATTGCGTCACTAAATTCACCCTTTAGGGACCTCATTCTGCAAATGTCAGACACTATATTCAGGCTTGGCTGTTCCAATATTATATTCTTAACCACCACCTATCCAGTTGAACTCATTATACCCTGATGCTAGCCCGCCTTGCGGAATAGTGTCATTAAATTCACCTTTTGGGGACCTCATTCTGGCATATTATTTTAAGCCACAAAATTTATTTGATCCATTTTAAATACAGACATCTTGAGATTAATTGAAAATGATCCATTATCTGAGGCCCCCACCCCCACCCCCCATGGAATACGGAATACCACTTAACACAGAGGGTGGAATACCAGTTAACAGCCATATGGAATACATAAATTTTCATAAAAATATATCAAAACTTCATTTTTTGGAAGATCGGCGTACGAATACCGGTATATTTGGAATACCGAATACCTCCTAACAGAGGGGCCGGAATACGCCGTACCTCTTAACAGGGCATGGAATACGGCGTACGAAAAGGGGGGGGGGCAGCAGAGGGATTACTGTAATTGTGTGTGCCAGCTGTGGTATTTGTTTATCAACACATTTGAAATATTAGCATTGTATCTATGATACATTCAAGTGACATACTGGGTACAGTTCCATTATTTAATTGGTTACATGTATTAACCCTGGTCACCAATTTTATGCTTTTGTGATAGTTTTAATTTAAATTCTCAGATTCTATCTCCAGGTTTATAATGATAATAATCCACCTTTACTTGCATGGATTTTGTTTCTAAGACTGGTGACATCTTTTTTAGCTCACCTGAGACGAAGTCTCCGGTGGAGCAAAAGTCATCACTTGTCGTCCGTCCATCAACAATTCTTGGAACATCTTCTTCTCCAGAACCATAGGACCGAATGGGTTCATAATTGGTGTGGATGTTCCCTAGGTGACTGGTATTAAGATTTGTTCAAATGAGGTCACTGGGTCAATTAGTTCCGAAGCCAGGGCCATAACTCTTTCCCTCCATAGTAATTCTTAAAACGACTTCTTCTCAAGTGGCATCAGGCCGAATGAGTTCATATTTGGTATGAAGGGTCTTTGGTTTACTCTGGGATTCAGTTTTGTTAAAATGGGTCACTGGGGCAAACATGGGCAGAGTCAATATCTTTTTAAAACAAAAAATATTTTTAGATTTAAGTTTTTAGATTTAACTCCTTTTGCTAAATTTAACCAAAAAAATAATTTTAAATGATAAAAAAACCCAGTAAATTGTACTCCTTGCTCAATTTTTTTCTTTTTTAAAATTTTGAAAAATAAATTATGTTATAACAACATACTGACTATTGTAGTCTTCCGAGTCCCAGTCATCTCTGTCTTTACAGTCTGGTGAGCTACCCCACAGTCATTGACTGTCTTGTTCAAATTTTGTTAACTTAAATTTATTATTTTTTTTAATTATTTAACACGTTCACTTCCGAAAACCAATGGGTAATTCCATCCCATATGCCAACATGAGATTGCATGTTTAGCCACTAGTAGGTGATGTATTACGTATGTAGGAGTGATGGTTCGACCAATATCGGGTTATATGATGCTGAAACATGTCATCAGGCTACTACAAGATAACTCGTAGTTGGCAACTGGGATGGAATTGATCAGTGTTTCATCGCTGGTGCCACTACGATTTATCTCGTAGGTAAATACAATTACGTTTTCAACGACTTAGATGGTGAGAGTGCTACACATGTAGAAGCATATCGTGTATATGACACGATAAATGAATTTATATACAATCACCGGTACACTCTACGTCGCCTAAGACGTCGAAAACGTAATATTTATTTACCTACGAGATAATTCGTAGCTGGCACGAGCGATGACCACTGGTAAATTCCGTCCCAGGTGCCAACTACGAGTTATCTCGTAGTAGCTTTATATCACGTTTCAACCCATCATAAAACCAGATATTGGTCGATTAAAATACTATAAAACATGATGAATTAATTTATATATACACACTGGTACACTCATAGCCAGGGAAACAAACTTGTATGCATGATTAAACAAGCCACATGTATCCGCTTGTGCGTGCACCTGATGTAGGGCTAGCTCGAGTTTCCAGCAGCCTCTGACACTATATCTGAACTCTCTTACTGTCAAGATGTATCCAGTTATAAGTATAAGATGTGTAATAAACATAGAACTACAG
Organism: Siphonodentalium dalli; assembly: GCA_032622095.1. Lineage (NCBI taxonomy): Eukaryota > Metazoa > Mollusca > Scaphopoda > Gadilida > Siphonodentaliidae > Siphonodentalium > Siphonodentalium dalli. Next base: position 100,640,284 of record CP136069.1, on the reverse strand, counting down.
CTGATAATAAGATTGTTAGAATGTAGACCACTCAAGCAGGGCGCTCATTACTAACTAATCTCAACATACATTTAAGTGTTCTATTACATATTACACAGCCAAGCTTAGATATTTCGTGGACCTTTCAGTCGCTTGCATGCCCCATCCCTCTAATAATGGGGTGTATTATCACGTTATAGCCAAAAGCTTGAAATGAAACCTGAACAATCTAGAGCTAACTGATTACTGATTTATGCAACGAAAGCCCTCTATATTGTCCGGGAAATGTCTATTTGCACCTGTCTACCATGGGTCAGGGATGTACAGAAGAGGTCCTGGTGAGTTGGAAGTTTTTAAAACTTCACCCCCACCCCTTGATGGGGATGTGGGATCGTTGTATCTCAAGCCATTGTAATTATACATTTGCAATCGATCAATGGGGTCGTTGGGCATGGATTGACATTATAGACTTACATTGCTCTCGGTTTCTGTTGTTATTTATGTGGTATTAGCAGTCCCCATGCAACCGTGTACTACGAGTTAAACGTGTTAAACACAAAATTATTTATTATATTTTTGTTTTTGTTTTTTTGTTAAATTGAGAAAGGAATTAATTCAATCTAAAAAAAAAATAAAAAATTTCTGTGAACATATTTTTTCGAAAAAGGGCCATAACTCAATTAAAAATAGTCGGATCGAACTCGACCTTTATTTTGGGCTGAGAAACTCACATACCAAATTTGGTTGCGATCGTGGATTAACACTTTTTATTCTGAATCAATGGCATGTGTTTCCACAAACGGTTTTTAAGGGACCCCTTATCACCATATATTTTTCTCATTTGTGCAGAAGTTCTAGGAATCCTTCTTAGAAATAATAAAAAAATTGGTGGAATAAACGTAGGTGACACAGAATATAAAGTATCAATGTATGCAGATGATACAACTCTTCTGTTAGATGGAAACATAGAAAGCCTGTCCCAAGCTCTCAGTCAGCTGAAGGAATATGGAGCAATGTCCGGCCTGTATATTAACATCGATAAATGTAAAGTGGTATGGATAGGGTCATTGAAAAACAAGAATTCTGAATCCGATACTCTTATGACTATACCCGTTACAGACAATTTTGAATTATTAGGGATAAATTACAACACAGACATGAAAGAAATCCCAACATTGAACTTTGTTAAAAAAATAGAACGAATGAAACAAGAATTGGAAAATTGGTCAAAGAGAAACATTACTCCTGTAGGTAGAATTACAATTTTAAAATTCCTTATTTTGCCAAAAATTAATCATCTGTTCATAAGTCTTCCAAATCCAAGTCATGAAATAATGAATACTATTTCTAACATATGTTATAATTTTATTTGGAAAAAAAATATTTGACAGAATAAAGAGAAAAGTTTTGTGCAATCAATACAAATATGGGGGCCTAAAAATGATTGATATAAAAAACTTTATCATGTCAATGAAAGTAACCTGGATAAGACGTATGTTTTTAGGTGATGCAACATGGCAAAACTATTTTTCAGGAACAAGTTTCCAAGGACCCATTGTTTTGGCTTTATGATGGACAATACCTGAAGGATTGCATAACACAGGTGTCAAACCCCTTTTGGAAAGATGTGCTGGTCTCATGGACTGAATTTAAAATTTGTCTCAATAAGCAAGTGTGTGTAGAAAATACTTTCTCTAGATGCATTTGGAATAACAACATAATTAAATTACAAGGAAAGCAGATTTATTAAAAAAATTGAAAGTCTAAGGGAATAGTATATCTTGGAGATTTAGTCAAAAATGATGGAACTTTTCATTCACCAGTCACTTTTTGACCAGTATGGAGTAAAAACTGATTTTCTTACATTGCTTGCTATGAAGAAACAAGCAGAACTGACTTTGATATTTCCAATTGATAAATTAAAAATTCCTTGCAGATCTTATATCCCACAAGAAATTGCTATTCTTTTGAATCTAAAAAAGGAGCCATGGATATATACAATGTTATCTCAAGAAATCTTGAAAAGTCCACAAAACCAATTGAAAAATGGGCCAATGAACTTACAATTCAGTCCACGAATGACCAGTACAGGGAACAAATCTTTGCAATCCCATTTCAGACCACCAAAGATAGTAATCTATGCTGGTTACAGTATCGAATTTTGAATAGAATCCTCAGTACAAATCATTATTTGAAAAAAATCAAGATCACAGATAATAGTTTTTGTCAGCGATGTAATGGTGACGATGAAACAATTAAGCATATATTCTGGGACTGCCCCAAAGTAAAGTTTTTTTTATGAAAAAATGTCAAATTGGTTCTTAACTTATGGAGTTAGGCTGACAAAATCTGCTTCTACCTTTATTTTAGGGATTTCCTGGGATTTCAGGAAAAGAAAATTATACCTTGAATTATTTAAATCTGATATTGAAGAGATATATCTATAATAATAAATTTGCAAATTGTGAACTCACTACTGAAGGAGCCCTCAGAATGATAATACTTCAATTAAAGGCAGAGCAGTTTGCATCAAAGGTGAATTTCAAAAGTCATCATTTTGAAAAAGACTGGGGTCTACTATTGGGATTATTGAAAGACAAAGATAAGACTCCCTAATCATAATTTTATTTCTTTTTCTTCGAAGAAACTAAAATTGGACAGGACATATACTCCATTATCAAAATATGAAAAGGGATGCAAACATTCATTTGTGTATAAAAAAATAAAATGAGTTTACTGAATTGAAACAAAACATAATTTTTTTTTGCTATGTTCATTGTTTTTAAAGTGGATACTGAGTGAGTGAAAGTGAGTGCATGAGAATGTGAGAAAGTGAATGATAGAATATACTTTTTGTTGAGTGTGAGCCAAATGGGTACTTTCGTTGTGATTATTATATTGTTCATATTAAAATTATTTTCTAATAATTTTTTTTTATAAAAAGTTTGGTTGCGATCAGATAGAAATTGTTTCAGTTATCGCATTATGTGTAAAGTGTCTACGGACAGACAGACAGACAGACAGACGAACGAACAATGAGTGGTCAATCCGGACGTTGACACTATGTTTACCATACTATGGTATGGGTAAACATAAAAACTTGGATCCGGATCATTTCATTCAATGCTACCAGGAGTCTTTCTTGATGTAACTTCAAGTTTTTTTTATTCTGAAACACATACTGTGAATAGAAATGTATGGGGTGAATCCAAATACAGCTAGAAATTATACTGCTGTCAGTTTATTTCTTCTTGGATCCCATATAGCTTTTTGGGCCATTGACCTCAATCACTGCTTAAACTCTATTGTTTGCTACTATTGCTCTCTTATATAGTCAGTATGTGCACACTTCCGTGATTTGAAGCTGAATATATAACTGCAGCTATTGGTTTGAATGCATACTTCAAAAAAGGTTATGCAAAACAAAATGTGTTATTCTAAAAATATTTGCATAACCTTTTTATGAGTTGCATATGTATGCAATTTTCATATTTGTCAAGGTCTGCTATCTTTTTAGTATGATATTAGCACAGGGGCCTGTAACGCGCTCCGCTGTCCGCCCCCTTTTGTGCTGCCCATATACGCCGCTTCTATATACGCGCCTGCTTCACGTTAATTGTAGGATATATACACAAGGGGAACTGTAGAAATTCACCTTTTTACCATCACTTGTGATTCGCACAAATTTAGCCCATTCACCCCAGTAATGCTAACGATATAGGCACGGTTGAATCGGCGAAGAATTCATCTTTCAATCAATACCACAAACACCCATCAGAACCATTCATATGCATAGCATTTGATAAATTTTTAACCACCGAATATTGTCTCCGGAGAGCGTAAATTTCTAGATTGAACCGTCTCAGCAGCAATGGCCGACATTTGTCTCTAAATTCACCACCCATACAGCTTACTATCATTAAAAATCGGTCAAACGATCAACTAAATATCTGGAACTTAGTGATTTCTTGTCGGCTAATAATTTATTTACTCATACAAATCAACACATTGTCAGTAAACAATTTCTATAAGGGAGAAATCTGTCGATAATTCCAACTTTAAAAAAAAATATTTGACAAGTCACACAATTCCTAATTTTAATATTCATTGTGACCTGACCTTTCCATGACTGCCATAGTAGAAACAGCCAATCATCGCTCAGTATTAGAATCGAGGTCAGGTCATAATGAATATTAAAATGAGGAGCTTGATTCTAATACTGAGCGGCGATTGGCTGTTTCTACTATGGCAGTCATGACAAATTTCATGATGATGTAGCCCGTGCTAAAGGAAATTGTTGACGAGTCACGCACACACGCCAGCGGCATCTTGGATTTCAAAATTCAATCCATTAGCACGGGCTACAGGTCGTACTGTTCGTCTGATCATCATGAAATTTGTCACTGATGTTAATATTGACATGTAGATGGGAACGAGTCATTTTGGGGTCGTTCGGCCAAAAAACATGGCCGCCATCAGCCATCTTGGATTTTACTCTTTGCATGACTAAATCCTTTGGCACGGGCTACAGGTCGTAGCTTTGGTCGGATCATCATGAAATTAGTCATGGATGTTAACAATGACATGAAGATGGGAACGAGTCATTTTGGGGTCATTCAGCCAAAAAACATGGCTGCCAGCAGCCATCTTGGATTTTACTCTTTACATGACTAAATTCTTTGACACAGGCTACAGGTCGTATCTTTTGTCGGATCATCATGAAATTAGTCATGGATGTTAACAATGACATGTAAATGGGAATGAGTCTTTTTGGGGTCATTCAGCAAAAAAACATGGCTGCCAGTGGCCATCTTGGAATTCACTCTTTGCATAACTAGTCCTTTCAACTTTCTACATTCCTAATCACTCCATTGACTGTAACACATGAAATTGTTCCCTTTCCAAGTTGAGCAGCAGTGTTATTATTAGATCTCGGCAAAAAGCGACGTTTGTGGAGGGATGTGCTGTGCACTTGTTTAATATGCTAGTCACTTACTGAGGAGCTCAAATTGTAGCATATTGAAGCTTGCTATCACTGTGAGCTGGAGCTCTGAAAAAATTAGGCAATGATGTCATTCATGTCAATATCCCATTTCTAGATTTATTTTGTTTTGTCTCAGGCAGTGGTCATCAAGGACATTTACATTTGTCAGTTAAACTCTGTTAATGTAAAAAATGCAGTTTGGATTGGAATTGGGTGCCCATTCATTGAAATGATTCCCCCCTCCTACCTGTATCTTGTACTAGTAGTTACCATTTTCTAGTTTCTTTTCTTCCATTGTAGGCTTGAGACTCCTCGGGATTGGTAGGAACCAGTACATAGAACTGATGAATCAATGCAGATCAACAAAGGTTTTTTACAAATGTTTTTTATTCTATTACTGATTTATAATGTCAGCACCTCACAAACGTTATATAAATTTATGCACATTGATCCCAGTTATTCAAAATTTTACACTCTGAATCTAATTAACCAGTATTTAATTACATCAGGTGTCACAATTAGTGCTGAAACGGTTGGCCCATTTTTGTAACCGGTTAACCGTCGGGTATAACCGGTTTTCAACCGGTTAACCGTTAATTTCAACCGCTCGTATTACTGCATTATCTATGATGCAAAATCAGTTAGGAATAGCATGGAAATACGGCCCCTGACTTCCGCAAACTGTAAACAAACGAACACTACCGAGTCCCTACGGAAGTCGTGCAATTAAATGAAAAACACAGTTATTCGAATTAAGTGAACTGTATTAAGATGTCACAACAGTAATTAAATAAACATAAAACTGACAATAGTTAACAACAATCACCTGTTAATGGGTGCCACTATGATTACACTAACACTATGTAGACTACAGTGATTACCATAGGGTTAGCACAGGTCGTACTGTTCGTCTGATTACCATGAAATTTGTCATGGATGTTAATATTGACATGTAGATGGGAACGAGTGATTTTGGGGTCGTTCGGCCAAAAAACATGGCCGCCAGCAGCCATCTTGGATTTTACTCTTTGCATGACTAAATCCTTTGGTGCGGGCTACAGGTCGTAGCTTTGGTCGGAACTTCATGAAATTTGTCATGGATGTTAACAATGACATGTAGATGGGAACGAGTCATTTTGGGGTTGTTCGGCCAAAAATCATGGCCGCTGGCGGCCATCTTGGATTTCAAAATTCAATCCATTGGCGCGGGCTACAGGTCGTACTGTTCGTCTGATCATCATGAAATATGTCATAGATGTTAATATTGACATGTAGATGGGAACGAGTGATTTTGGGGTCGTTCGGCCAAAAAACATGGCCGCCAGCAGCCATCTTGGATTTTACTCTTTGCATGACTAAATCCTTTGGCGCGGGCTACAGGTCATAGCTTTGGTCAGATCTTCATGAAATTTGTCATGGATGTTAACAATGACACGTAGATGGGAACGAGTCTTTTTGGGGTCAATTGGCCAAAAAACATGGCCACCAGCAGCCATCTTGCATTTTACTCTTTGCATGACTAAATCCTTTGGCACAGGTTAGACATTTCAATTAGCACCTTTCCTATTCCTCCATTTACTTTCAACTATTAAATTATTCCCCCTTTATTATTATTGACACTTTCATATGGGTAACTTTTTCTAAAAAAAATTATGGGGGCCACCTAGGCCCCCAAACCCTTTGCCTTAACTGGGGTCCTGGCCGGTCCCCAGACCCCCGGCCTTGGACACCCTATCCCAAATTTCTGGCTAATACCCTGGTGATTACAGTATGCAGTTGATAAGTGATCACTAGTGACTCATCTTTGCAGTGTGAACACACATGTCACAAGTGCTGTCGGTATCAGTATCTAATTATGCTATCCATGTACAGGCCAGTCCTTCGATTTTGAGGCGCGCAATGACGCTTGCGCGCCTTGGTGCATGCAGATTTAAAAACCAGCGTGTCATTAAATGTGCGCGTCGGAAATTTGCAACTAAAAAAATGCACACGTCGGAAATTGCAACAAGTGCTGACAAATGAACTAGATATTAACACGTTGACTGCCGACCACGAGTTATCTCGTGATGATCCGTCCTTCAGGAGTGCTACCACGAGTTAACTCATGACGATTGGATGGTCTCAATTTTTGGTCAGATTGATGACTTAACCGTAATTACGAGTGAAAATGGGACACATTCACATACCAGATACATTTCCCAATCATAATGTTAGAGTTACGTCGCTTGTTCAGTGACGATTGACTGTGTATATTGTCTCCAACAGGGGAGGGGTGCTTTGTGACGAGGACTGGGCAATAACCGGGGTACCCGATTGCCTTGTATTAATTTTCGTCCTTCAGATATCTACAATATATTTTCTAAGATTGATATCGACAGGCTTTAGGCTATATGCAGGGGTAGATAGGGTCATGCGATCGGGAATACTATCATTTGCGCGGCATTTGATCAGCGAGTTGCATACGTTTGATCCGGATGTAGAGGTAAGAGGTAACACTCACGTTACAGGGACATGTGCTCTAGGGAAATAATGTTACGTAAAATCCACAGACATGTGAGGAGAAATCGCTGATCTGAATAAAAGCCAGTTCAATCTGGTATCTCTCCGGTGGAAGAGATGTTACACTTATGTAGTCACTACATACAGGTCATACATGTACGATTATCGACATTGATCGATGTTGACAGATAATTGTAGGCCTATGTAGAGACTAGGACGTGGTGAAGGGGCCCCGAATGGGGGGTGTCCACCCCTCTTTGGTCCCAATTGTTCCCACTTGTCATCCACAAATTTCCAACTGAAGTTAAATTGGAGTTGTACCCAGCCCCCACCCCCTCGGGTTGACATTTTCCAACTGGACCTCCAGAAACTCACAGTGGATCAACGGACACGAACCAAAACCGGAAGTCGTAGATTTCGAGGTGGAGAAATATCTGTCGACAAATATTTGTTGACATTTTTTGACGGTTTTTTGGGAAAATAAACGCTTGGATAGCATATCTGACCAACTGAAGGTGAGTGAATATTTCTTCGCTAATGTTCGGACACCGACGATCAATTTAAGTCAGTTGCCATTGTTCGATCGCGGAAAAAATGTCATTTAATCCTCGCCTCGAGACGATTTCTTCCCCAAAATATCCCAGAAAATCATAATTTTCACATTCATCGCAGACAGCTGTCGCAACTACCTTTATACTGGTCGAAAGGCCTGTTTTCCCCCCACAAATGCATATTTTGAGTATTTTCACGGACTGCCTCAAAATTCCAAATTTCATCTTTTGATGCAGGTACCCACCTCGAAAATACTGTCCGGTTAGTTCTGTACACCCCGGAATTTAGTTGCAATCCACCAGACCCGGCGGACAGTTTTTGTTGTTCAATCAAGAGTCGAAATGGATTAGTTGCTTGGCTGCCTTTCGTTAACAGTGGCATGTTTTCGGGCAACTGCTTTTCTGTTGCAACTATAGTGTACTGATCAAGTTTAGTTACCGAGTACAGTTTGCAATTTGTTCTCATACATTCGTTCAGATCGTGTAAGGTCATTAACCAAAGAATAATTTATGGAAATATTGTTAGAACAAGAATATTACAATGCTCTCCATGACCAAGGCCGTAGCAACAGGATTGTTTTGATGGTGGGAGGTGTAGATGTATTTTCAAATAGTTTGATATTTCAGCCAGTATATAGCGTGAAATTTGATACTTAAAAAACAATTAAAATTCGATTAATTTCAGAAAAAAACAAATCGGGACCCATGGCTGTTCTTTTTCATTATGGCCACTTTCGGGACCCACCACCCGAGTTTTGATTACGATTGTATAAAGTTTTAACTACATTTTTCGGGTATATATACACCCCTTTATTTTTATGTTTTAAACTACAGGCACCCACCCATATTTCGGAGAATTTTCGCTAATATTACATATTATAGCATAATATGCAGATGTTTATTTCCATTTCTATGAGAGGCCAAATTCACATTTCATAATTAATTGCAGTTAAGCAATAGCACTTAAGCATAATTATTTGCGATTAAGCGCAATTCATAGTTATACTGGATGTAACTATGTACCCCTGGTGAATAAATAGGTGTATCTATAACTAAACCTGAACTCATATTGACATATCACCTCCTTGTTTTCATTGCTTTGGATAGTTGTGATTGTGAACTAGCCTAAATTCTTTATCAAAATGGGTGACTCGCGACAGTATTACCTTCTGTTTTAGTCGAGTCGAGGAACCAACCCATCAAAGCTCAAGTGTGCATGATCAGATATCGATTATTGAAGTTTGTCATTTCAATTGATTGCTGCCCAGAAACACGCCGTGAAAAGGGTGGTTTCGGTCAAAATTGCGGATGAAAATGGATAACTCTTAAACAAGTGGTAATACGGTAAAATTTCGTGATACTTTAGTAATTATACGGCCATATTTTGTTGAACAAAATGTTTATAAATCACACCTTTTTTTACGAAATTTGATACCATAGTTGACAGCGGTCAGCATTATTTTTTGCAGTTAATCGATTCTGATAACTAAAGCTTATTTTGTTGTTGTTGTTGTTGTTGTTGTATCTTTATAATATGGGTCTTTCTGATCGGATTGAGGACCTTTAGTTTAAATTAGCCAAATGCAGATATACCCGGTCATGCTAATAGTTAGGTTATATGGGTAGTTACACTTACTCTCAAGCAACTCATAGCGCTTAATCGCAATTAATTGCACTTAAGCGCAATTCATTTCAAGTATGCGCAAATGCCATATGTGTGCTTCAGCGCGATATGTGGTATATGCGCTTAAGCGCAATTCAATATTAAATGTGAATTTGACCTCCCATACAGTTAATTTTGTGTCTATATATATGAACGAGTAGGGTCTGTCTGCATGTCTTCTGTCCGCTTAAATTTGAATATATACGCGACCATTTGCGTTAAAAACTTCCCAACCAAATTATCCAGTGTGTGAATCAATGCGGAAATAATTAATTATGGCGCGATTTCAATACAACAGGACAAAAATCACGTGCCTATATATTTACAAAAGTAACTTGCATCTGGTTCCACATTCAGTTGTACGCTATAGATTGGAATTTTACCCGCTATATACATGTAGGAAACACAACACTTCTACATTATTGGACAGCCAAGGTGGGATTAAGAATACAACAACTCGAAAGAACACTGGAGTTTTCCTGATGATGTTTCTATTCTCTCTATCAACCGAGAGTACCAATATTTCGTATAGTATTGTATAGTATAGTATTGTATAGTATTTTATTATAAATAATTTATATATTTTTTATTTTCAATAATTTTATTTTCAAACATTCATTCGGGTGTTGTAAAATCCCATCGTCGATTGCATCAGCGAAGCCGCAAGCCTTTGCCTCACAGTGGTTACATGTATGAAGGCAGGCATGCGATCCTCTCGTCAGTAGCACCTGGAATTATAAAATAATATCGCTTAGTGGACTTGAACTTAAGCTAATATTAGTAACAGATATAGCTGTACAGCCCTCCGACTGTATGTTTTAGTCCCCTCCTCATTATTGTTTTAACCATTGCTGAATATTGAAAAAAATAATTTTCCAAATCGAAAAATGTCATATAACTCTGTATAACTCCACACAAAAAGGTCTGACATATTTCATAATAATATATGTTCGCATGTTCCCATGGTACAAAATATATATATGCTAAGCCAAAAAAAAACAAATGACCGCAAAACTTAGGAATAAAAACTCGGAAAATTGCATCCAACGAAAGGGCGAACAAGCTGCTTCCTGTATAACCCCACAAGTTGTGGGCCACAACTCGTTGCGAGTGTATAATCAAATATAAATGGTAAAAATCGGCACACCGCTGCATTTTTCTGAAAAAAGTTGGATGTAAATCATTTTTTTTTTATGTCGGCCTTCCGAGAGTGATGACAAGTCAGAGTTGACAATATGACATACATCAAAAGTTATATGTTTACCAAACATGTACTTCGTAGTTGGATTTCAGTTACAGGTTACAGTTCAGTTATATATATAAGTCACCGCCTGAATGTTATGTTGTACCAAGAGACATATACAACATTATGAACACCCAGAACCATTGTGGCCACGTAAAAGTCAAATGAAACGCCCATCATCTGCGGCAAAATTGCTTTTTCGACCAGAAATTGAAGATGGCAGACCTCAGCAAAATCACGACTAAGCGGACAGATTTTTTACAACTAATGATTAAATTTTTCAGGACTAACCGGACAGTATTTTCGAGGTGGGTACCTACATCAAAAGATGAAATTTGGAATTTTGAGACAGTCAGTGAAAATACTCAAAATATGCATTTGTGGGGGGAAAACAGGCCTTTCGATCGGTGTATAGGTTGTTGCGACAGTTGTCTGCGATGAATGTGAAAAGTATGATTTTCTGGGATATTTTGGGGAAGAAATCGTCTCGCGGCGATGATTAAATGACATTTTTTCCGCGATCGAACAATGGCAACTGACTTAAATTGATCGTCGGTGTCCGAACATTAGCGAAGAAATATTCACTCACCTTCAGTTGGTCAGATATGCTATCCAAGCGTTTATTTTCCCAAAAAAACGTCAACAAATATTTGTCGACAGATATTTCTCCACCTCGAAATCTACGACTTCCGGTTTTGGTTCGTGTCCGTTGATCCACTGTGAAACTGTATATAGTTGAGTCAGCATGTACGCTCCCACCACCTCAAATTCCGTCCAGGTGGTAGATGCGGTACATGTAGCAATCGTCCCCGCATAGAGGCGGGTCACCAGAACACATACATATATATCGTGTTTCCCGCCTGATCCCGAGTGGATAACGCATCGACACTGTCTAGTTGGTCGTAAACAAAATCGTCTGGCGTAATACACATGTGAAAAACGTGTCAAAATAATGTCACGAGATAACTCGTGGTTGGCACCCAGAATAAAACCCTTGTTTATTCCTTCACTGGTGCCGATCAGTGATCACGAGTATTCTCGTGTCGCCTTCAAAGCATGTTTCCATGCCAATAAAGCATGCATGACATATATTTCGGGCTTGTATGTGGTAAGAATAACGAGTCATAGTTAACACAAAATCTCAATTTGGCAAACTGAAGGTTATACTATATGGGTCCCGGCACTCAACGAGTTAACAAGTGTCACGGCATCTCCGTCGATCATCCCCACGTAAGCCTAATAATCCCCCGGATTGGGAAAATACAAGTAAATAAAACATTTATTTCTGAAAACTGCCAGTGCCAGCGGTAAAAATTCAACCAGGAAGTAACTATTCCACAAGTCTCGTCGGTATGTCTCGCGTGTAGTCTCGCTCGCGAGATATTCGGGGTGGGTTCTATTGTCTCCCTGATTAGGCGCATCAAAATAGGGTCGGCTATACCACTGTGGGATTTATTACATGCGAATCATGATGCGATGCCATTGCCGTGTTGGTGTTACAAGCTTCCTTTGTCGCAGCTACTGAAGCCATTATTCAAGACTAAATAAAATAATTTAATACATGGCAAAGTAGGGTTTACCTAACTCGATATAGGGAAATTAGCGATTCGCAAATGGCGATCGACAGTATTTGTTTGCATCGCTGTCGGATTCCACGATCAGATTGTTTTCAACTTTGGAGACTATAATTGATTTTTAAAAGTTAAAGTACAGAAGTATCTGTTTATTTTTGTGTTTTCTGATGGAACAATACTTGTTTATGTTTAAAAACATGAGTTTGTCATAATTCAGCAGTCATTTAATCAATGTTGATTTGATTTTTTGTTTTTTCTAAAAAGCGCGCGCAACTCCCAAAACCAGCGCGCGATAAATGGCGCACCTCAATTTTCCAAAATCGAAGGACTAACAGGCTGACCAGATCTCACCATTTGCCCATAAAGATCACTCACTTGCGCGAATAAACAGTCCACGAACTGTATTAACATATAGTGACAGTCAGTGGTTCCGGCGTGCGAAGGGTTCAGCGATAAACACGTGGTCACTAACGACTGAGACAACAATGTTGTCAAAACTGAAACAGACTATAACCTACATCGACAGTACGTGGTCATAAGCCACGTGCTCCTCACATAACATAAGGCCTAAAAAAATAATACCTTCGTTTCCCCTAACAGGCCTCCAAAAAATAGGGTAGGTAGGTAGGTAGGGGATATTTTTTTTTTTATTTGAATTTTTTTTGTTTCGCGGCGTCTTGGGCCCTCGGCGTATCCCTTACTAGGCCACTGAATTAACAGATATTTGGTATGGAAATAGACAAGAACATACCTTTATATATAATTCTATAAATTGTTATATTTAAGGTGATACAAGTTTTTACTATGTTTGAATTGTCCAAACTAGGGAAATCAGTGTTCTAAAAAGTTGGAAACTATTGTATATTAAATCTATTGGAATTTTGGATACTATGGAACATATATCAAATCTATTATCTGTAGGTATTAAATTCATTTACCTATACCATGAACACATTTGAACAAGTTATAAAATTCAATGGCAGGTGGCACATTGGACCTCTGCCCTGCAATTTCTATGACCAGACGATGTTGCGAATACAAGATGGTACATGATACTCTATTATGCAAATGGTATCTGATAGATAAAAGGAACCACACATTTCCCGGGCCATATTCTATTAACTATCTAACATTAATGAAAAGTCAATAAAATTTATCCAGTCGGCGTTTTAAAACAGGGTCGGTCGGGTTAGGGGAAACAAAGGTTAATTTTTTTTAGGCCTAAACAGAAAACTTGTAACGACAAAAATTACGTCATAATAAATAAAATGTTTTGTGCACTGATCGGTACACTAGCACTGTATGCAACATTAACCATGTTTATGCAGTTATTTAATTGTTTATCTCCCAGTAGCCCCGCGTGGCGTATTTACGAGGTAACGGACATCACAATTGCGTGTCCCGTTGCACAAATATACCACATATTCCGACCTCTATAAATTAGCGTTTATCCGGTTGATAGCTTTTCTAACCAGTTATGTAGGTAACCGGTTGACAACCGGTTAACCGGCCAACCGTTTCAGCACTAGTGACAATGTCAATTTAATGTATATGTATATTTTTCTCGGCAACACTGTTGGTAATATGGAAGATGTTTATTATTGATACATTATCTTTTCAGTTAAACTGAGCAGGATAAATCATACTTTCAGGTGCCTAATAATCGTGATAGCCTAATAATAGTGATGGTGGATGATTTAGGCTGAAATTTATAATAGTGATGGCAATTTAACTCTCTGTCTCAATACCAATTAATAGTGATAGTGTGAATTACAGCCCTGAGTTTGTCCGGCCCTTAGTTTGACTGTTAGCTCGAAAACTTTGAACAAACATCAACTGATTACATTCATATTTGATATTTGAAACTTTCACAACAATATCTCGCACGGTTGGGAATCACATGGTTTTGAGGTTGGTGACAAAATGGTCGAGGCTAGTGCAAACGCACAAAAAACATTATATATGAGGAACTGACTTAAAACAGCATGTTTACTGTTACTTACCAAAACTTTTTGCTACTTTTCCAGAAGTTTTTCCGACGCAGACCACCAAAGGAATTATTACCAATTCAGCCGATAGAGGGTGTTATGCTGGACTGTTGGTGGATTGTAAATACCGGTTATATTACTGAAGAAGATGTGAAGGTACGATAACTGTCAGTATATCGGGGTCAATCACATGAGCAACAATAAATGTAAAAAATAGTATTTCTGCAAATATTAAATTTTGACAAGACAAATAACAAAAATATCATTGTTTGCAGTCGTCATACCCACATAGGAAAATAAGTTATGAATTTGTTATTTTTTTTTTTTAGAGATACTGTTTATACACATACCGATCTTATCTAAGGTTTATCTGGAAATTGGTTTAAGTATAGAGTTTAGGGGTCATCTCAAAACTCCTATCGGAGAAATCAGCCTATTTCCCGATAGATCCCGATAGCATATATATACAGTTATCGGGAAATTATCGGGAAATGACGCAACGTTTTTCGGGAAATTATCGGAATATTTACATAGTCTATCGGGATTCTATCGGAGTTTACTTTCATTTCTGAGTATCATATTCCGAAAACAACGCGTGTTGTTTGGAAAGTTTCTGTATCGGGATTACTCCGGACTTTTATCGAGATTTTATGTTTTATAGGCCTATCTTTATTATTGATTTAATAGTTTCCTAATATGAGAAATCGTTAGTATAAAGTTTTAAAGTATCAGGGGACACGTGTCATAGAACTATTATATGTTATACTGTGGTGATCAGTGGGTGCTACGTACAATATCGGTATTTTACCCGGACAATACACCCCACCCATCGGGAAATCTTCAAAATCAATAAATCAATTCACGGGGAGCATACCCAAATATGTATGCAGTTGTAGGCCTATACTATCTTCAAAGCTTGTGTTTGTAATATGTTTAAATACATCCGACTTTTAAATATGGAGGAAATAAAGAAATACATATATTATGGCAAATGTAAAAGATTTGTATTTAATCGCGAATCGCCGACGACACAATTAATGCATGCACAATCGAGTGCAGTCTTAACACGAGATGTCGTATGTTATATTTTTAGCCCGATTCCAGGAATTGGGGTCATCAATATTTACGTTTCTGGGAACAACACACGTGGCATTGCAGAGTAATACGTCTTGAAGATTTCACACAGTGAACGGATTTATAAAACAATTTCAAACATGGGACAACTCAAGCTTAAAAAAAATATCGGGCCTGTGTACACGTAGGCCTATATTCCGAATATTCATAGCCTAGGCGAAATTTATATTGGAATGTGCGATGTCCATGCAGCATTTGATGTGCTTTATAACGCAATCATGGCAATTGCATTTTTTTTTACCGGCACATGCATGGAAACAACAAATCTCGCCAGTAGACAGCTGTAGAAAGAAAAATATATATCCACAGTGGGTTTAACTTTAGCCTTTAGAAGCAGGAAATTTTGCTGTTATGCCTACATTCTGCATGGTCATGCAGTTTTGGGGGGGGGGTGTAGATCAATCATGCACGCCATGAATATCTACTCGGTTCTCTACCCTTTAGTCAAGAGTAGGCTATAGAAATTCAAAACATGACATATGGGGGGGGGGGGGGGGGGGGGGGTGTCCTGCTGTACATGTAAAGTTTTAGCAACATTTAGCAGTAATATTCCATACTTTTTCATGAATCGTAATATGGTAAATAAAGAGCGTGTGAAAATATGAATGGAAAATTCCATGCAAATCTGCAGTGCAAAGGTTATAAATACGCGAAGTAATCATAACATTTAACTGGCAATTAAATGTGTGCATGGGCTGCTTTTCATATTCTACATTAATTTCGTTTTCTGTAATTTACTACTAATTATAATGCTGCATTGATTATTTCGATAAGTTGAACATAGCCTAATTATGTTGACAGTGTCGAATTTCACGATTGCATCATCAAGGTCAAGGTAACACGATGCGATTTATTTGTAGTAGGCCTGCTCCTATATTTCGTCATTTTTTTTTCTCAAAAAGATGTCTTGCTAACTTTTATTTAGTTTACTTTCGATATTAACCCTTTACCCAACAGTAATATTACCCCCAGCCAACAGAACTTTCTGGTGACGTCAAAGTTTTTGGGGGAAAACATGTATTATTACTAAATGTTATGTGGCTCTTGATTTATGAAATTATGTTCATCTGTATGGATGGGGACTGGGAGTAAACAAAAATTCAGAGTTGTGAATCCCCCTCCCCAAGCATGATAGTATGGTGAATATTTAGTAGGTTTTATATTTATATTTTATAACAATAAATGTAATAAACAAACAAAAGGTAAGTTTTGTTTTATCAACAGATCAATGTGACTTTCAGTTTCAATTTCTCTGTCGGAAAACCATATCACGAAATTGGGTGATTTATTAATGTTTTAAGCCATGGCTACGTGGTGAAATGAAACATAACATAAATCATCAAGTGGCCTATCAACTCTTGGATAGTTACGTGTAAATTCAGTTACAATTGACTGCATTATTAGTCCAAACTAGTCAACATTGTGCCATCGATTACAACGCACGTGTTTTTAGCTCAACTTACTTTTGTAAGTTTGAGCTATTGCCATGGCTTGGCGTCCATCGTCCGTGTGTGCGTGTGTCCATCAACAATTTCCTTTGGCGCGGGCTACAGGTCGTACCTTTGGTCTGATCTTTATGAAATTTTGCATGAATGTTGACATTGACATGTAGATGGGAACGAGTCATTTTGGGGTCATTCGGCCAAAAAACATGGCCACCAGCAGCCATCTTGCAGGGTTTGTACGCGGGTCTGGAATCCTGGAAAAGTTATGGAATTCGAAAATTTCGATTCAATACCCTTGAAAAGTCTGGAAAATGGGACCTTTTTTCACCCTACTATGGGAAAAGTCTTGAAAATAAGCTACCCTAAGATTCAAGGTCTTGAAAAGTCATGGAATATCCCAAGGCCGAGTTCTTAGGTGAATAAACGCTGTTAATTTCCGTTCATATCTTGCAAGCTTACGATACCAACTCCGTAGTTATAGTTGGAACTACACGTTTTACGGTATGCCGAAACACGAATTGTCTCCCTTACCAGAACTCATTTATATACGCAATAACAGAACGCGAATCGAACGGACCTAAAACAATTATGTCAATGCGTACTCTCTCTAAATTCACCGATGTTACCTGATGTTACTGAATATATTTGGCGACAAAATTATCCGAGAGCACCATTTTATAGTGTGCAAATATAGTTTTAATCGTTGTATTGCCTTGTTCGAAATAATTCGTGATCCATAACCGGAAAATCTTAATTTTTTCCCAATGATTTTAGAAATTATAGGCTCTGGGTGTCAAGGCCGATAATTGTTGCAGATGTAAACCATTTATGATTTAATGTTCATATCAGCTTAATAAGTTAAATGCATCTTTGCTGTTAAAGGGCTCATTTTAACTAACGTATATGTGTGCTCTGTTTAAACAACCTGGAAATTTATATATTGGTCTTCCTCATTGTTTAGCTAGGTACGAGGTATGGAAAAGTTATGGAATTTTTTAACTGAAAAGTCTTGGAAAATTTGTCCGAAAGTCTGGAAAAAGTATGGAAAAGTTATGGAATTTTACTCTCAAAATTCAATCCATTGGCGCGGGCTACAGGTCGTACTGTTCGTTTGATCTTCATGAAATTTTGCATGGATGTTAATATTGACATGTAGATGGGAACGAGTCATTTTGGGGTCGTTCGGCCAAAAAACATGGCCGTCAGCAGCCATCTTGGATTTTACTCTTTGCATGACTAAATCATTTGGCGCAGGCTACAGGTCGTAGTTTTGATCGGAACTTCATGAAATTTGTCATGGATGTTAACAATGACATGTAGATGGGAACGAGTGATTTTGGGGTTGTTGGCCAAAAAACATGGCCGCCAGCAGCCATCTTGGATTTTACTCTTTGCATGACTAAATCCTTTGGCACACCCTACAGTCCACTTCCCTCATCTGATCATCACCAAACTTCATATTGATCTACTAGATGGGAGCTATTAAATGTTTGTGATATTCATTGGAAAACATAGCCGCCAGTGGCCATCATAGGATTTTATTTTATATATATCTCTTCATGTATTACTTAGACATTTCAGCTTTCCGCATTCCTAATCACTCCATTGACTGTAACACTTGAAATTATTCCATTTCCAAGTTGAGCTACAGCTACATTGATATTGACACTTTCGTAATGTGTTGGGTACACATAGTTTTGACGTCCGGATTGACCACTCATCGTTCTTCTGTCTGTAGACACTTTACACATGGTGCGACAACTCAAACATTTTCGATCTGATCGGAACCGAATTTTGTATATGATTTTTGTCCAAAATACAGATCGAGTTCGATTATGGGTTTGATTCAAGTTTTTTTTCCTGAGTTATAGCCCTTTTTCGACTTCTCGCATGCTGCGATAACTCAATTTTTATCTGGTTGGAATTTTTTATATGTGAGTTTCTCAGCCCGAATTACAGATCAAGTTTGAATATGGGTTTGATCAGATTTTTTAATGGCCCTTTTTCGACTTAGAATTATCCAGATGTTTGTTTCCAAATGATAACTCAAGTTTGTGTTTCTTGATTGCAACCAAATTTGGTATGTGAGTTTCTCAGCCCAAATTCCAGGTAAAACTCTAATATGGATTTGGTCCGAATTATTTTTATGACTTTTGGCCCTTTTTTAGCTCAACTTACTTTTGTAAGTTTGAGCTATTGCCATGGTTTGGCGTCCGTCGTCCGTGTGTCCGTCAACAATTTCCTTTGGCGCGGGCTACAGGTCGTACCTTTGGTTTGATCTTTATGAAATTTGTCATGAATGTTGACATTGACATGTAGATGGGAATGAGTCATTTTGGGGTCATTCGGCCAAAAAACATGGCCGCTGACAGCCATCTTGGATTTCAAGATTCAATCCATTGGCGCGGGCTACAGGTCGTACTGTTCGTCTGATCATCATGAAATTTGTCATGGATGTTAATAATGACATGTAGATGGGAACGAGTCATTTTGGGGTCGTTCGGCCAAAAAACATGGCCACCAGCAGCCATCTTGGATTTTACTCTTTGCATGACTAAATCCTTTCGCGCGGGCCATTTTGGATTTCAAAATTCAATCCATTGGCGCGGTCTACAGGTCGTACTGTTCGTCTGATCATCATGAAGTTTGTAGGTCGTAGCTTTGGTCAGATCTTCATAAAATTTGTCATGGATGTTAACAATGACACGTAGATGGGGACGAGTCCTTTTGGGGTCAATTGGCCAAAAAACATGGCCGCCAGCAGCCATCTTGTATTTTACTCTTTGCATCACTAAATCCTTTGGCACAGGTTAGACATTTCAATTAGCACCTTTCCTATTCCTCCATTTACTGTCAACCATTAAATTATTCCCCTACCTAAGTTGAGCTACAGTGTCATTGACACTTTCATTACTTAAAATTTTCCATATTTGAGGTTTCCTGATCATATCTCAATTTTATGTTGAATGGAACAAAAGGGTCAGATAACACTATTTAAATAAAATAAGTACTTTTAAAGTCTATTTCTCCAATTTCCCCATAATTATTCTTAAAATTATTTCTTCTCATGAATCATCAGGCCGATTCAACTTATATTCGGTATGTGACTAGGTATGTCCTTGTGTGACTAGGATTCAAATTTGGTCAATTTTTTTTAAATTTTTTTTTTTAGTCGAAAACTCGACTTATGGTTTGACAAGGGACGGTTGGCGGGCGGAACTAAAGAATGCCTTATAAATTTGACATTTGTGAACGGATTCAAAAAAATTTGGTATGTGAGTTGCTCCCAATGACTATTTACTGCCTGTAGAAAATGGGTCACGTCAGAACTTTTTGACAAGAGTTATCCATCTTTGATGACTTTTTTGCAATTTTATCACCTGTTAGCGCGATAACTCAATCAAATATTAACTGATTACAACCATATTTGATATATGAGTCTCTTGCAACAATATCTCGGATGATTTCGAAAACCAGGTTTGTCCTAATATTTTCCCCGGAGTTATGGGCCTTAGTTTGTCTATTTTTAGCATTTTTTTTCACCGTTAGCGTGATAACTGAATCAAATATTAACTGATTCAAACCATATTTGATATATGAGTCTCTTGCAACAATATCTCAGACGAGTTCGAAAACCAGGTTTGTCCGAATTTTTTCCCCAGAGTTATGTGCCTTAGTTTGTCTATTTTTAGCTTTTTTTTTCACCGTCAGCGCGATAACTAAATAAAATATTAACTGATTCAAACCATATTTGATATATGAGTCTCTTTCAACAATATCTCGGACGAGTTCGAAAACCAGGTTTGTCCAAATTTTTCCCCCGGAGTTATGGACCTTAGTTTGTCTATTTTTAGCATGTTTTTCACTGTTAGCGCGATAACTCATTTAAATATTAACTGATTCAAACCATATTTGATAAAAATGAGTCTCTTGCAACAATATCTCGGACGAGTTCGAAAACCAGGTTTGTCCCGACTTTTTGGGCCTTGTGTGGGCCTTATTGCCAAGTTATTGGCAGAAGTTTTTTTCGACTGCCAATAAACTCGACATAGCATCCCCTTGTTTTTAGATTGAACTTCTTGCTCAATTTAACCCTTTTCCCAATAGCACCTGTAGTTACACCACATCATTTAGCCAAAGTCGCCAGGTATGAAGGTAATTATGTTAGCCAACCGGTATTTGAGATTATTATATAAATATTGCACGGCGTAGTCCCCGAGCCGGAGGCGAGGGGACTATTCCTCCACCGAGGACCACTATTTTGGCATAGTCACCGACAATCCGTGCAATATTTATTATATTTTATCGAACGTTTTTCTTTCTGTCCCAGGACCCATAATGTCAAACAATTCACAATCATCTATATTCCCATGTATTTCCTTTTCATTGCAGAACGATTTCAATATTTTCAATGCAAAGTTTTGTTGTTTCTTTTTATGTTTACCCATACCATGTATGGTAAACATAGTGTCGTTGTCCGGATTGACCACTCGTCGTTCGTCCGTCCGTCCGTCCGTCTGTCCGTCTGTCCGTGTTTACTAATGACTACTTATGTGGCTAAGATTGTGTAAAATGGATATTTATGTGCATAACTTCCGTTGCGTGGCTAGCCACGTAACAGCTTTCAGATGGACGTTCTAAAATGATCTATTTGGCCTAATCAGCTTATTTAATTTTGTAGTCACTCAAAATTTGGAGAAAAAAAGTCCATCGATTTAGACATCCATGACCCGTCAATAGGAGATGTCGGACACTGACAAGACATTTATGTGGCTAGCCACCCAATCACGGACCTGTCAGTTTCTCCTATTCCACTGTCCCAGTTGCTGCGAGCAAGTTTTTGAGTTTTAATCAGCTTCTTCTGCTATAATTCCAACATGTTATGAATCCATAATCTGGAGTTTTATCACTATCTACTACTTGATAGCCACTTAAAATTTTATGGCTACTTGAGAAGCCACATAAAAAGTAAAGCCACATTACCATTTCTAGCCACATAGGTCGAAGCCACATATCTACCCATTTGTTGGTACGTCCGTCTGTCCGTCCGTCCGTCCGTCCGTCCGTAGACACTTTACGTGTAATGCGATAACTCAAACATTTTCTACCTTATCAAAACCAAATTTTGTATATGGGGTTTTCAGCCCAAAATACAGATCGAGTTCGAATATGGGTTTGATCCGACTTTTTTTTACAGAGTTATGGAACTTTTTCGACTTAGAATTCACGCATTCTGCCATAACTCAAACATTTTTTATCTGATTGGAACCAAATTTGGTATGTGAGTTTCTCGGCCCAAAATACAGACCGAGTTCGAATATGGGTTTGATCCGAGTTTTTTTTACAGAGTTATGGCCCTTTTTTTACTTAGAATTCATGAATTCTGCCATAACTCAAACATTTTTTATCTGATTGTAACCAAATATGGTATATGAGGTTCTCAGACCAACATACTGATTGAGTTCGAATATGGGTTTGATCGGATGTTTTTTAATGGAGTTATGGTCCTTTGACATATAGTTCACACATACTTCGATAAAGCAACCATTTTTCATCTGATAGGAGCCAAATTTGGTATATGAGATTCTCAACTCAAAATACAGAACGAGTTTGAATATGGGTTAGATCCAATTTGTTATACCAGAGATATGGCCCTTTTTCAACTAAGAATTATCCAATTATAACCCAAGTAACTTACAATTAACTCTTTCGTTGCCGAGCTAATTTTACACCTAAATTGCCGGAGAATTTATGAGAAAACTGATTTTATTGTGGAAAAGTATGATACAATAATAGTCTTCTTCTTATGAAATAATGTTTCAAATATCAAGGACATGTATGTAGGTGATTAGCCAAAGAATTGCAGGTGAATATTTTGCCGAAGAATATTCACGACAATTAAGGGGCATAACTCCTTGTCATCCAAGGGAAATAACTCCAAATAAGGATTTTTTTGCAATAATCCAATTGAAAAATGGCCCACAACCTGCTATATTCAATATTGGTTTTCTGAGACAGTATTCCAACGATGATGATCTGATAAATCTTTCTACTGTCTTTCTCATTTAAAAACTTGTAAGAATAAATTAGGGTCTAGTTCTGGTATAGCTGGACCATATGTGAGGAGCTACACAATGCAGGAGCCAATTTAGACTTTAATTGCGACAGTTTACTACGAAAATAGCTAGGTTTTTTAATTGAGGAAAATGACAATTTTGACTGTCAAAAAACAAAACAAAAATTGTGATATATAATTAAATCTCTAACTACAAGCTTATCATCATTGTGCTATAAATAAAATAACAAAAATGACACATATGCATGTGGTCTAAACTGTCACTGAGGCACGCTGGGGCCTGTGGGAGTTTATAATCACGCCGTTTATTTTAGTGAATTACGTTTTTACCTTGAAAAATAGGTGATTCATTCAGCAAAAACGGCAATTTTGACTATTAAAAAAACTAATAAAACAATCTAAAGTACACATAATCTGTATTGTAATGTCAGGTTATCATACTATCATGTTTAAATTAGTTAATGCATTGGTAAAATGCAGATCTTTCATATAAATAATTGTCTAAAAATATTTTTCTGAAATTGTCGGCCATTTTGGATTTCCGACTGCGGATCTTACATTTTTTTTACAAACTTATTTCATTATTTTAATTTTCAAACGTCTTAAAAAGGATTAAAAATCAGATATATACTGCAGAATTTAATTAGAAACAATTAAAACAATAATTTTATGAAACTTGAAAAACTTTTTTATTATTGTCATACAGTTGTGATCAAAATAATTACGGTTACAATTATGGCCGATAATATCGGCCCTGGCAATTTACCGACCGGATATTTGGGCCGATAATATCGGCCCCTGGCAATCAAAGAGTTAATGAATACCTCAGCCTCACAGCTTCTCTGTGAGAGAGATAAAAAGACATGGTTTATTGAGAGTTATTTATAGCCCTCATATGTTCCCTCTGTATAAGAGACACAAATTAGTGAATTATTGGATAAATTGATTTAGCTATCTTATTAACCACAACTTAATGTGAATTTATTTAACTAGACCAATGGAGCTCTCTAAGTCCTTGGATGATGGGACTACATTGGATTAAACAGGGCAGAGATAGGTGATTTAACCCCTTTTACCCATTCCATGTCTTTTAACCTTTTCCATTAAATAAATAATTATATTATTTTGATATCTCACATGGCAATTTGCAACAACATGAATAGAACTGCTTATACTATGATAGTGGTGACAGGCTCTAGAGTTTAGACGTTATATTAACCCGTCTATATTGACTCATACATTCCAATAATTTGTGTTATTACTGGTTATTATGTACATTTGCCATATACTACTTCATATCATAACAGTATACTCTATAATTCAACATTAAAAGATTATGATTCTGATTATAACAATTTACTATCGCCAAGGGATGGGTTAAACATCTGCCGATCGTGATCGGCCTCTCGTTTTATTTTGCTTGTCAAATTTTCTTCAATAAATTGCCGGGCTTCTAGTTGGGCAAATCTTAAATTTTCTTCCTCAGGAATTATTAACAATGAAAAGCAGACG
Source organism: Siphonodentalium dalli (assembly GCA_032622095.1). NCBI lineage: Eukaryota > Metazoa > Mollusca > Scaphopoda > Gadilida > Siphonodentaliidae > Siphonodentalium > Siphonodentalium dalli. The sequence continues at coordinate 100,615,636 of CP136069.1, read as the reverse complement.
TCGTTGTTGTTGGTGTTGTTATTAAACAATGACATCAGTTCAAGACATTACTTTTTTTTACCGAAAACAAACTGAAGATTCGTTCAGAAAATTTAGTAGCCCGAACTAAGGAAATAGACAAAAATATCAAAGCGATATTGTGATCAGCGGAGAAAGGAACATGATAAATCGCCACACCAAACATGGATAAAACATCACAAATAACATAAAGAAATTGCTTACGATCATTTATTGTGCTCTAGTTGTAGATTACAAAGACATTTCGGATAAAAAAGTGTTGAACTTTTGCAGCGAGGTGGAGATGACTTTCAAATTACCTCCCCGGAATAGCGGGCATGCTAAAAATAGATTTCTGGATTTTCCAAGCGACAGTGGGTGTGCTAAAATTAGGAGGCCCACTATTGCTTCGTGGACAACACTATCGACAATAGTGAATGTCAATCAACCAATCACAAGCGTGGATAAGGCTTAGATAGTCACGTGAGATAAAATATAATATAATATTTTGTACTTGGGTCTCTTGCAACAATATCTAGCTCGAGTTCGAAAACCCGGTTTGTTCAATTTTTTATACCAGAGTTATGGGCCTTAGTTTGTGTATTTTTAGCAATTTTGATCATTCGCTAACTCATACAAAGTTTGACCGATTGAAGTCAATGATATTCGGATATGAGTCTGGGATCACCTCAAGATGGGAGCTGTCAAATATGAATGACTTTCGATGAAAAACATGGCCGCCAGCAGCAATCTTGGAATTTACTCTTTGCATCACTAAATTCTTTGGCACTCCGTACAGACAACATTTATTGGAGAATTATTTTGAAACTTTACAGGTTGCTTGCCATTTTTTTTCCAAATTCTTATAAAAAACATGGCTACCAGTGGCCATCTTGGATTTTACCCTTTGTATGACTAAATCCTTTAGCACAACTTATAGATCACATTTCTCTTCCAATCGTCACCAAACTTCATTTTGATCTTCAGGGTGACCTCCCTTTTTTCCCGATATTTGTTAAAAAAACATGGCCACCAGCAGCCATATTGAATTTCAAATATGAATCCATCAGCACACCGTGCAGCCCACATTTATTGGACAATTGTTTTGAAACTTTACAGGCTTGTTTATGATCACCTGTAGATGGGAGCTATCAAATCTGAAAAAAATTTGACGAAAAAAAAAAAATGTTTGCCAACGTAAGGAAATAATCCCAGATAAATAGAGGCATATTTAATAGTGTATATTTAATGACACAACTTTTCAAACTCTTCATTCATTATAGTTTGTTGGAAAAATATTGGAAGCCGTAGTATTTTAAGCATACAAAATGTAAACACTATTAAACTGGAAGTCAAAGGTCACCTGGCACAAATTCCTGTTATTAAAAGAACGTTTAATATCACAATTTATAGAATGGGTTTATTGAAATGGAATAAAGGTAGGATCATGTAATAAATATATTTATTAATTAGCTATAGGTTATCGGCCGCAATAAGTAGAATGCTGCCCGCATCATAAGTAACAAAAAGTCGACCAATAAGTAGAAAACGTGGCCAAACAGTCGGCCAATAAGTAGAAAACGCGGCTAATAAGTCAAGGTGACGTAAATGACGTCATACGTAATTAGCTCGATCGGCAAAGAATATTGGGTCGACGGAAGATAGATTGGAGTTGATTTTGGATGAACAGCCCTCTTAATTCAGATTGTTTGGCTTCGGCAATCCGCTACGGCAATAGTATGCCGTGGCCCAGTTTGCTTCAGCAAATTGCTTCGGCAATGCTGATTGCCGTAGCCAATTATGAAGGCTGGATGAATAACGGACAGTCACTGTTTTTGGGAGTAAATATACATGTACGTGGATGTATACACATGTATCCGTATCAATCCCAGTGGAAACTGACAGTACTGTCAGAGTTATTATAAGAGAGATCCGACACTCCGCGATAAACCTGTAATTACCTCAGCTGATGTCTGAGAGGGTCGAGGCACTGGGTCTCTAATGAAAATGCATTGGAAAACTCTACCTACATTATTAAAATGATGATTAAGTTTCAATTAACAGCAGGAATTATATAATTTCACTTTTATAACATTGAGGAAACATAGCACTGTGTTCTTATCGGTTCAGATAATTAAAAATGTGTGTGGCTTTGGTGAATAGTGCCGATAACACAAGACGTATGACCGGAATTGGTGGAAAATATGTGTGGGTTGTAAGCAAACATATCAACTATGGTGGCATATATATGCCACTGACTGTGAATATATTACTTCATAAACACAAGAAATGTCTCATTTATCTGTTTTTCGTATGTGATATATCTGAGAAACTATAGGGGAATTATTAAAATGCCTCCCATATAGAGGAAATCCATGGCTAGAATTGTGGGGTACTTAATGTGTATAAAGGCTGATTATAGAGTATAATCTACACTCAGTACCTGTGTAGAAAGTAAGATTCCAAATGGATACCGAACAACGTTCCTGGAAAAAGCACCAAAAAAGTCCAAAACACATTGCACAGCTATCAATTGTGCCAATGCCAGATGGAAGAATGACAAGCAAGATGTTATTTATTTGATAGTTCACAACTACATAGATAATTTACACAACAACTATAAAATAGACTATGCGAGAACTGTCAGAACTAATTTTCAAATTCCAAGTTTGACCTTATACATGCATTTTTTGCCACATGTAGGAATATACTAGTAATGGGAAAAATATTTCAATGTACACATGTACATAGCCCATTATAATTTACATATACACAAAACGGTTGTATTATATATACTGGTATGTTCATAACTGAAGAAGTTTACTATATTTAAAAATGGAGAAAATGAGACTAATTGGAAACAAGAAGGAGCTACACTCCCTAAATGGATGGAGAGTTTCCATCGCTTGTCTGTTGGAACTTTGGAAGCAACTATCTGAAGAGGGACTTAAATACCTCCTTACTAACAGACTAAATCAGGATTGTCCAGAGAACCTGTTTTCAGATATCAGATCTTCGGGTGGATTTCATGACAATCCAGAGGCTGACCACTTCGCCAATTCATTCAGGAAATGCTTTGTCACTGCAGCACTAAAACCGCCAAAAACTTCAAATTGCATCGATTATGCTGACAAGATTTTTATAGTTACCATCGGAAATATCTGTAACAAACAACCAAATTACTTGGATTTTCAAGTACCCCAAGACACTCCAGCACATATTGTCACAGGTATCAGTGATATTGTGGCATCATTGCCGATATCTAATGCATTAATATACATTGCAGGATACTGCATCTTTAAAGCAACTGAAAACCACACAAGCTGCAATTGTGTAGATAATTTAATTGTGAAAAAAAGTATAAATCAGATGGTGACAGAAAAAAAATATTCACTTCTCTGAAAGACATTAATTAACCCAGATGAGAATATGGGGGACTCAAAATCCCGACTGATGAAACCTTCATGAAATTCACTCTCCTTGAAGGAATATTGGTCACCATCTTTCCAAATGTAATGTACCTTGGCAAGATACATGCAATGCTCAGAGGTTATAAGCAACTAAATACTTGAAATTATGCCCCTTGGCATTTGTGTAGGGAAACTCGAGTCCGCATAAAAAATACCGGCAGCTGAATGGTGTATAATATTATATCTTCGGTTGTTTAATATGAAAGAAAAAAGAAATTCATAGGCTATGTTAATTCCTCGGTCATTTGTGTGGGATTGTTCGTCAAGCGGCTACATTGGTCGCCAAATTTGGTAGGGGGTGGGGGTATTTTTCTATATTGAAATTTTTTGCACAAAAGGGGGTAGTTGTGCAAATGCTAATTTATTTCCAGGAATAAGTATGGTGAGGCACCATTTCTTTTTTGACAACTTATGTGCGACGTGGAGTTCTACACGCAAAAATATTTAAAGTTTGGCTCAATAAGGTAATGTGTCGTGGGGATGGCTTAACCTTAACACTGTCGCCTATGGGAAATATTTAGTTGATTGAAACCCAGAGCATCCATGCATGGTGCCAGAGATGTGAATTTCCAATGTTGTGATTCAGTTGGTATCAGAAAATCACGGATCTATTTATCATTGAAATTCCAACATCACGACACTAAACAGAAAAAATGAATCGCAAGGATAGAAAGCTACTAAAAATAAGTCATCTGTAAATTAAATACATGTAAGTATAAATTTTCTCATCTCCACTAGCATGAGCATGTATGTGATTTTTTTTGGTCTGTGAAACAATGGCAAACATGACAGATTATGTGATAAAATATTGTGTATTCCCTATAGATTTCTATTGCCAGCCATCTCTCCTGGCATAGAGACCCTCTCAGAGGCTCTCGCTAAGAGTGCAAACTAATTACATAGAGCTGAATGCTAGTGTCGTATCTCTCTTATAATATCTCTGGTACTGTGAAATCACTGCAAGTTCTTCACAAAGTGCACAAGAATAAAAATTGCTGTAATATTGTTAATTTTATAAAACACACAATAGTATATCTATGTTAATATATTCATCCTGTGAAACAATTATTACATTGTTGCTAATTAATAAAATACTTATTAATTGGTTGTTTCCACATTGACCGAGTTATGAGGCCTCGGTCTGTCGTGTTAGCCTTCGGCCTGCGGTCTCAGGCCAATACTATGTGGATGTGGTAGCCCAGTGGGTAGAGTGTCGGACTTGTAACGGTGTTAATGCACCGGTGTGAGTTCGCGCCTCGCTCGGTGGACTATTGTGTCCATAACAGTGGCTTGGCCGAATTGAGCTGTGTGTGTGCTATATACAGCCACAAGCTGTTTCAAATCTCGCGCCAGGTTGTGACCCTTGGGCAAGGTCACTTGTACGTGCTCGCTTCGTTGTACCTAGACGCGAAATAGGTACCTGGTTGTTGGGTATCCGTAAGCCGCTCTAGTGAAGCGCCTGTAAAATGGCAGCAGGCACAAGACTCGGCATTACTCATAAAAAACAGCTGGGGTAATAATGTGAGCGCTTAGAGCTACACCAGGGATTAAGCGCTATATAAAATGATATACATTATTATTATTATTATTATTATTATTATTATTATAATACTACAGACCTCGGCCTCATAACTCGGCCAATATGGAAGAAAAAAAAATTAATAACATATAATATGACCTCATATTTGAATATCACTCCCTTACTTGAATTTACCTTTTATTCAATTTCAGACATGCATTTCAGCAGAGAAAGCCATTATAGATACCATTATTGATGCAGGGCCAAGAGTGGCTGGGGAATTTGATCATAAAACCTTGCATGGTGAGAACATTAAGAGAAAATATATTTACGTTGTGTTCTTTAGTTCACCAGTGTATTATAAATTATAAATGTACTCTTGTCAGTAAAAAGATTCCTCTCTAGATGACCAATTCTTCAAGGACTTTATATGTCAAAATATTTCCACCAACAATATGCATGTTCATTAGAGATTCAGGCCCAGGCTGAATTTCTACAACTAGTTAAATACAAATTTTTAAAGGTTAATACAAATGGATTTTTGATAATTAATCATCTTTGTCAATATATGAACTTCTTTACAACCAGAATATAAATGTTGGCAGACATGTTCTTACTTTCCCACAAGTGATTACTGTTTTGTGTTCATTTCATGAAAACACCCACTACTGGTCTGTAATAACACTGGCACTTTTGTGATCATACAGGTTAAAGTGTTATGAGATCAGGTTATTTTTGTGATTGAAAAAAGTGAGATATGAGAATACAATTCTCCAGGGATAACACCAATAATCAACTAATCCCTTGCCTATATATCTATGCGTTTTGAATCTAGTGATTCCTCGTTCAGGATCGGCAGTGGGTTATGAAAAATGTGCAGAATGACTCGCCTTTTATAGCCATTGTGAGGCTAGCTTCATTTTGATTGGCTGTAGCCATGGTAACCTGGATGTCTGACTTGAATACATGTGTGTTTCTCATTGTGAGGGGGTTGCTATGTGGTTCTCATTGTGAGAGAGATGTTTGGCATATGGTTCTCATTGTGAGAGGGATGTTTGGCATATGGTTCTCATTATGAAATGTGGAAGCCCCCATGATATGGTTCTCATGATTGTGGTCCTCATGTGGTTCTCATAGTTTGGTCAGCCATGTGATTCTTGTTTGGTTCTCTTGTTGGAATAAGTGTCTTCCCCATGTTGTTCTCATGGTATGGTTCTCATTGTGAGAGGTAGGTTTGGCATATGGTTCTCACCATGGTTTTCATTTGTGGAGATGGAATGGGGGGGGGGGGGGGGGATTGAAGGCCTGATGATATGGTTCTCATGATTATGGTTCTAATATTTTGGTTTGACCTGTGGTTCATATATGGTTCTCACTGTGGAAGAAGTGTCTTTCCCCATGTAGTTTTCATGGTAGAGGAAACATCCCTTTTGGTGCATGGTTCTTATTTGAAGAAGGAAAGCATAGTTCTCATGTGGAACTCAATTTGGTTGTGGTTCTCATATGGCTCACAATGTGGGGTGAGTTTTCTCCCACTGTGACACTATTAAATGTTTAAGGGGTAGGGACATGCATGGGATTATATTGCAGTCTGACAAAACGAAGCTAAAAAGGGACATGTGAGTCATTTTCCACTGACTGGGTGTGTTTTAGCTGGGTCCTTGTGGTCCTCGGTTCGGTGCATGACAAATATGTGAAGTAATGATTGTATTGTCTGTCCGTCACAAAACAATCTTCCAGCTCTGTAAAAATAAAATTATTGCAGAAACCGGCATTAGTTGTTGTACTGAATGGTGTCGATATTATACGTTGGCACTCCCCTGTTGTGACATTTTGATTGTGACATCAACCGGTTTGGCTGTGTGAACAGGAAGCAGGAAATAGAATAAAAATAAGAAGGATATGACTGAAAGTCCTTCCTGTTCACACCAAGTGTGGTCAGTGTTTGGGTGCTGAAAATCTTATGTGGATCTTTGATTTTCGGAATATGGTTTCCGAAGCGCTCTGTGGGCCAATATTGATACTATATACATGTATGTGACATGGGGTAACAATTTGATCAAATCATGGTCACATAGATTCAAGTGGAATGCTCTGGGTGATTTTTCCATCATGACTGACAATATATTTTCCAGGCATTCTTTTTCAATGTCTGAGCAGTATGGAACTTTCGGGTTTGGGAAAGATTATGGACCGTTCTCTTGGGCTTAATCCATGGAAATACATGATATGAAGAACTCTGTTGGGGGGGGGATAAGATTTTCTTTGTTTTAGGTGCCTTTATGTTGGTATGTGGTCACTTTGATGTCATATATGCACATTTTAGTGTAACCAAAAAATTTCCTCTGCCATGTCGGAGTGCCCATTGTTCTATATTATCCTTTTACAATATCCACTATTGGGTGTGCTAAACGATACACTATCTACACTCATGTTTGGTACTAAGGTAGCCAGCCATCTACTCTGAGTCACTCTTCTAAACAAATTGCCACTGTGTTGAGTGTTTTGCTTATCACTCACTTTTAGTGTACTGTATATAAACAAATGCTCAGCGGTCACTAAACTTCATATGATTCCTAGGGATGACCTCTATTATTTCCGAAATTCGTTTAAAAAAAAATCTTGGAGGATGGCAGCCTTCCTGGATATTACTCTTTGCATGACTAAATCCTTCGGTACGCCCTACAGGCCACATTCCTCATCCAATCGTCAATAAACTTCATACAATTCTTTTCTTGTATTTTACTCTTTGTATGATTTAATACCTCGGCATGCCAGTATTTTTCATCCAATTGATCCAAAGGTTCATATGACTCTTCATGTTGACCTCTGGTATTACTTAAACATTTCAACTTTCCACATTCCTTATTGCTCCATTGATTGTAATATATGACTTTATTCCCTACAGTGTCATTGACATTTTCTATATACGTTCCAGGTTTATACAGAAAGGGGCTTGTATATTTAGATGTACCAATAAATGATGATGATTGTATCACAGGTAAATTATACACATGTATCTCCATTTGTCTCTGTTAACCACTAGATATCTCAGAGAAAGTAATGTGATATATTGTGTTGTAATTCATTTAACCTATGTTGCATTCAATAATTGTTGATCCAATTGTTTTGACCTGACAGCTGAAATGACATTAAAAAACAATCAATAAACCAACATCTCTATTGATATTCCCAATATCTATTGATATCCCCAATATCAGGTCTGAAACTTCTGGTATCACACACTTCAAAGTAAACTGATTGATTTTCAACAGAAAACCACAAATGGATAACTTTCAAACTTTGTATAGTACTAAAAAGTGCAAAGAAAAACCCATTGTTTTAGGTATTACAGTATTCTAGATACTGTTAATAAGCGTTGTTTGAAACAAAATAATTTCTGTGATTGACTGAGCAAGACTGAAACATTGGAGAAGCTCTATTACCTTCTTTGTGTACAGAAATATATTACTGATTTTTGTTTATTGCAGTACCTCCACTGGAAGGTTTCGTGATGAATCGAGTCTTGGGAGATTATATAGAGACATTGTTGTATAAAATATTTGTGTCAATAGATGAACATACATCTGTGCGGGAGGTAAGGACTATATATATCAGCCTAACCTATATTGCCCGGTGAATCAGGGTTTTCATTTCGAATCTGATATCAAATTCAACGATTCCGAGTGCAGACAATTTGGAATCGCTATCAAATTTATCAAAATACAAGATGTCTGCTGGTGAAAAACATGGCCACCAACAGACATCTTGTATTTTAAATTTTAAACCATCTGATCACCTATAGATGGGAGCTATCCTATTTGAACGATTTTTGATGAAAAACATGGCCGCTGGCAGCCATCTTTGATTTTACTCTTTTCACTTTTCATGACTAAATTCTTTGGCACACCCTATAGACCACATTAACCATCTAATCGTTACCAAACTTCATATGGATCTTCGGGGTGACCTCTAGATGGGAGCCTCCTATTTTGACCGAACATGTTAAAAAACATGGCCACCAGCACCATCTTGGATTTCACATTTGAATCCATCGGCACTCCCTGGAGCCCACATTTATTGAAGAATTGATTTGAAAATTTACAGGCATGTTTAGAATCACCTCTAGATGGGTGCTATCAAATTTGAACAATTTTCAATGAAAAACATAACACCAGTAGCCATCTTGGATTTTACTCTTTGCATGACTAAATCCTTTGGCACACCCTACAGACCACATTCCTCATCTGATGATCACCAAACTTCATATGGATCTTCGGGTGACTTCTAGATGGGAGCCTCATATTTTGACCGAAATTGGTTAAAAAGATGGCCGCCAACAGCCATCTTGGATTTCAAATTTGATTCCATTGGCACACCCCGCAGCCCGATACAAGGCACATAAATTAAAATTCACAGTTAAACATATAGATAATATCAAGGCCGTAACACAACATCAAAGGCAAAGGAAGCCGCTGGCCTACCACAGACTGTGAGAACATGTCGCACACAGTATCCTATTTTGACCGAATTTCATTGAAAAACATGGCCGCCAGCAGCCATCTTGGAATTTACTCTTTTTATGACCACATCCCTCATCCGATCATCACCAGACTTCATATGGATTTTCGGGGTGACCTCTAGATGAGAGCTCCTATTTTGACCGAAATTTGTTGAAAAACATGGCCGCTAGCATCCATCATGGAATTAACTCTTTGTATGACTAAATCATTTGGCACACCCAACAGATAGCATCCCTCATTACATCCGATCATCACCAAACTTCATGTGGATTTTTCAATGAAAAACATGACCGCTGGCAGCCATTTTGGATTTTACTCTTTGCATGACTAAATCCTAGGCACATCCTACGGACCACATCCCTCATCCGATCATCACCAAACTTCCAATGGATCTTCGGGGTAACCTCTAGATAGGAGCCTCTTCTTTTAACCGAAATTTGTTGAAAACATGGCCGCCAGGAGCCATCTTGGATTTCAAATTTGAATCCATCGGCACACCTCGCAGCCCGCATTTATTGGAGAATTGATTTGAAAATTTACAGGCATGTTTAGAATCACCTCTAGGTGGGAGCTATCAAATTTCAACAATTTGCGATGAAAAACATGGCCGCTGGTAGCCATCTTGGATTTTAATCTTTGCGTCATCTCAAAACTACTATCGGGAAATCAGCCTTTTTCCCAATAGATCCTGATAGCATGTACAGTTTGGTGTCATCTTCAAAGAATTCTGTGTGCGACATGTTCTCACAGTCTGTGGCAGGCCAGCGGCTTCCTTTGCCTTTGATGCCTTTGCCTTGACGTTGTCTATATGTTTAACTATGAATTCTTATTTATGTGCCTATGGATCGGCAATTAGCGATCATTATACCCAAAATGGACCATCGGACTGCATCCATTTTTAATTTTCAAATTTCACAATGTAAAGTGTTCACCATTATTGATAATGTCACAAAGTTCGCGGGACATGGGATGTTCTAAGTTACTAGACAGTTAGTCAGTGACAAATGATAACGTATATAAACTATTAATATTTGCTTCATTATTTCTTGGACTTTTTATTGAAAATGTACAGGTTATACATGACAGTAATTGTGACTGCATCCCCTTCACCCCCATGAAAGCTGAAATATCTGCCACTGTCTACCTATGTTCTCATTAATTTAAGTGCAAGTTCACGCCTTTTGTCCGACTTTATGCGAAGCACATGTTCTGCTGAAATATGAATCGTGGCTCGCGGCCGAAATTAGCTTTAGTTCATGCAATTTAGCGCAGTTATGTCATGCTGTGTCGGCAGTTTGCAATAACATCGGCAATTCTGGGCAGTAATTAATAGTAAGGGCATGTTTATAACTACAATGGGACGAATGGGATGTTGTATATGAAATAAAACACAGAAACTGTGTTCGGAATGGTTGTAAAGTAGTCATCGTAATTTTGCATTTATCACTTGTTTACCTGGGTGTAATATAGGCAGCATATATGAACGATTAATCGACTAACCAATGACTATAACGGTCGATTAGTCGATCCTGAAAACTCATATTTTATCTCATTGAATTCCTTCATTTTTTCAGCTTTCAAATGTCCTACAAATTGATCTTCAATTGGTTAAGGTAAGTTCTAAGATGCATGTGATGAAATGATTCTATGATTATGTCATAAAGTTAAAGCCCTATATGTAGTTATACCCCCACTTTTTGCAGAAAAATAGGGGGGATACTGATTGACTTTCTCCGTCTGTCTGTGTTTCCATCCATCAGTCTGTCTGTCTTACTATCCATCTGGGCATATATCTCAGCACAATGCTGAATATCATAAATACTGTTCTCCAACAACCCTGAATATCTGCTCTTTCTATACTGAATATCATAATTACTGATATCCCGTAACCCTGAATATCTGGCAATAATATTTAGAAATAGTATGTGCATGTTATGTCCAATATCCACTATACTAGTAATTGGTACCTACAGCAATCTCCATTTTGACGTGTTTGGGGGATATTGAAGTTTCAAATGAGTAAGTTTGTGTGACTGTCAATTCATCTTGTTATACTATAATATAAATATTGTTTTATAAGGGAAGTCCTGACTGCAAATTTTGGCGATTAAAAATGATAAATATGTCTTGAAAACATGGTGAATTATAAAATTGAAAAACAAATTCTGGTTTGTCATACTTCCAAGTTTTCCGGCAATTTTTTTGTATGAGTTTTACACTTGCAATCTCAATTCTTACCTGTGTATCATGTTGGGTGATTTTAATAGTGTGGGATGCATGTTTTTATGTTTACCCATACCATAGTATGGTAAACATAGTGTCGACGTCCGGATTGACCACTCGTTCTTCGTCCATCCATCCGTCCGTCCATCCATAGACACTTTACGTGTGGTGCGGTAGTTCAAACATTTTCTATACGAACGGAACCAAATTTTGTTTATGAGTTTCTCAGACCAGATATCCAGACGAGATATATTCTCAAACTGAGTTGAAAATGTTTGCATTGATCTTGGCCGATGACTCAGTACACGTGTTTTACCGGACATCGGTACATCAAAAACGACGTCATGCATCTTTGATTTTAAGCCGCCAAAGCCAGACTATACAACTTTCCATTCATGGAAGACTTTTGATGTCGCGCCAGATTATGACTTTTAATACGCGTAATTTCGACTGTATACCCCTCTGAGTGATAAAGTTTGTAGCAAAATCGATACTATTTATTGGCTTGCCAGCATCTCATTGAATTTCAATTAAATCGATGTTTATCCTTATTCTCATCCGGCAGATTATTTAAAGTTTACAACCTCCACAGGTTAGCAATTAAAATTGTAAACCTTTGTGATCAGTGTCACCAACTAGACAACATCTGACCTCTTATCCTCAGACATTAGTGTTTTTAGATAAATTCAAATAATTCGGTCCCATTGAAATATTATGGTTTCAGTGCCTCACTGCCATAATACCGTAGGACCTTAATATGCATACAAAATGGCAAACATGCAACATGTATTGCAAGCCATAATAGTTCCATACCATGTACATGGCAATAATATGGTATCAGTGCCTCAAGACACTATGCCGTCAGAGCTGACTATGCTTACATATGGTGAACAGTTTTCACCCCGATACCGACATACTTTGCGGTTTTAATCAGTGAATAGTAAAGGCAAACAGCGAAATAGAAAGCATATATATTGTCATGTGCTCCAGATTCATTGCCAACAGTCTTTCCAATAGAGTCCATCACTTGGCTCTTTTAACTTCTATTTCCACATATCAAAACGATAATCTGACAAATAGCTTTCGCTCATGTATAAAGCGCAGTTACATGAAACACATTTATATTGTGCATGGCCACTGCCAATATAATTTCCATAAGAGTCCAAACCATGGCTCTTTTCCTTCTATTGCCACATATCCAAATGATTATCTGGCAAATATCAGAAAGGACTGCATTTATATTGTCACATGTCTAAAGCGCGATTACATGAAAAGTATTTATATTGCGCACGACCACTGCCAATATAATTCCAAAGAGGCCAAGACATGGCTCTTCTTCTATTGCCGCATATCCAATGATTATCTGGCAAATAGACTGCATACAAGCATAACGAAAATGAAGGCATTTGTATCGCCACGTCCTGTCGGCGCACTTTCCTAAGCTTCTAAACATGGCTCCTCACCTTATGCAACGGAAACCACAATGTTCTTGCACATCTGAATTCGGAACTCATCGTCCTCATAAACACGAGAAAAGACATTATCTTACCTGTAATTCAATTTATAGCAGGTAAGATCACGTGGCCAAGAGAATAAAGTAATTTTTATACCCCCACTTTCGAAGAAAATGGGGGGTATACTGGATTGACTGCGTCCGTCCGTCACGCTTTCTCCCTCCGTGTGTCCGTCCGTCCGTCCGTCCGTCCGTCCGACCTCATAACTCGAACAACTATGAACCGATTTCAATAATTTTTTGTATGCAATCTCCTTAGGACGGTCTCTCTGCATGATGCTAATTTTTTTTAAGTTACGCCTCATTTTCGACTTATTTTGACTTAGAAAATTCTGTCCGACTTAATAAACTTAACAAATATGAACCGATTTCTCTACATGATGCGGCTAGGGATTGGCTCAAACTGTTTTTCGTAATATTACACTTCATTTTTGACTTATTTTGACTTAGAAAATTCTGTCTGACTTAATAACTTTAACAAATATGAACCAATTTGAATAATTTTTTCTGTACAAGCTTCTTGTGACACCATATCGATATAATTAGTCCGAATTTTTCTTTAAAGTTAAAAATCTTTTTTGTTGGGTTTACGGATAATGCGGGTTGAATTTGCCACGGTGGGGGTATGCTAGCACTCGAGTGCACACCTCTTGTTAAATTAACCTTACTTTCAATTCAATAACTAGCAGACTGTATTGTATATTAACTTACTTTGTACTAACTAACAGCATGTCTTGTCTTGCAGTCAAACGTGATTCAACTTTGATGGCCACACCGTGCGGTTTGCTCAATAAATAACGGGTGGTTTACTTGTCATAGTTGGGTGAGGGCACATTAGTCCATGATTACAAAATTTTAGCAAACCGTACCAGTCTTTACCTCGGGCAGGACCAGTTCTGGCCCCTCCCCCGGTCCTGCTACGGCAGTCAGTACCAGTGGTAGGCAGGTGCTGACATCGTTTATTCGGGAAACCAATCTTCAAGGGTGACAGCCCCAGCACCTTACTCGCATGTGCCTAATAGTGGTATCAGTGCGATTATTAATTTTAGAGAAAATTCCCATTGATCACTATTATTTCACATTGAGACATAGAGTGAAATTTCCATCAGTATTGTTGATTTCGACCTGGATTCCTACCCATCTCTGTTGTTAGGCCATCACGATTATTGGGCACCTGGGAGTAGCCTTTGGAGGCTGTTCTGGGTGGGGAAGACTCATTGTCCTGTGCCGCTATTGCAAATAGAGCACCAGCCAACTGGCCTTCTGACTCTTCCCCACGGTGCAGTGGCCCACATCTCCATGAGATTGGGTCCAGTCGATCCCCTGGAATCGTACACCTTCGGGATACCTCCGGGCCTGCTCCTCCGCCGTCATGTGATCATAGTGGTATCTCATCGACATTTATTTATCGACACCTGCATTTGGGGGATTCTGTGAAAGGGGCTTCCTTTGGTCAAGTGGCTCCTCCGAACTTATCCCCTCCGAGCCTATTCTACCTGGGCCATTGATGGTGCACCAGAATTTTTGGTGGGGGGTGACCTTGGGCAGGAAATAGCACCTTAACCCAAATGGGAGAGTATTTGTCTCGCATCGATCCATTTCAGAGTAGGCATCTCCCCTAGTACGGTATCCCAACTTGATGCAGCCCATTCTGTTGCTGGCATCGATCCTGACATGCTTTCTCTGCATCCCATGGCGTCGGCACACTGTCGGATGAGCGTCCTTCACTTCTTCAAAGGCTATATTGCTTAATTTAATTAAAAAATTTGCGTCAAATCACCAATCTTTACCTCAGGCAGAAAAGCTCCAGCACCTTAGCCTTTGGAGGCTGTTCTGTGTGGGGAAGACTTGTTGTCGCGTGCCTCCAAGAGCTGCACCAGCCAACGAGCCTTCTGACTCTTCCCCACAGTGCAGCAGCCCACATCTCTATGAGATTGGGTCCAGACGATCCCCTGGAATCGTACTCCCTCTAGAGGGATACCTCTAGGCCACTCCTCCACCGGTCATTTTGCTAAATTTGATCATTATCCCCCGCCAAATCCGGGGAATATAGTAATGGGTTCCGTCCGTCCGTCTGTCCGTCCATCCGTCCGTCTGTCCCTAATTTGTAAGCGTCATAACTTGAACAAATGTAAATGGTTTTCAAAGATTGTGGTATATGAGTTCACCTGACCATTACCTAGAATGAGTTCGCAAGCCAGGTCTGGCCAGATATTTTTACCTGAGTTATTGGACTTTGTTTATTATTATTGTCGAATTTACCAAATAGCAAATAGACGACGTCACAGGGCTCATTTCCACAAATGTCAACGGATTTCAAAGATTTTTGGAATATGAGTTCACTTGACCAGTATCTAGAACGAGTTCGCAAACCAGGTCTGGCCGGATATTTTCAGCAGAGTTATTGGACTTTGTTTATTTTTTTGCGTGCAAATGGACGACGTCACAGGGCTCATTTCCACAAATGTCAACGGATTTCAAAGATTTTTGTTATATGAGTTCACATGACCATTACCTAGAATGAGTTCGCAAGCCAGGTCTGGCCGGATATTTTTACCAGAGTTATTGGACTTTGTTTATTATTATTGTCGAATTTACCAAATAGCAAATAGACGACGTCACAGGGCTCATTTCCACAAATGTCAACGGATTTCAAAGATTTTTGGTATATGAGTTCATTTGACTAGTATCTAGAACGAGTTCGCAAACCAGGTCTGGTCAGATATTTTCAGCAGAGTTATTGGACTTTGTTTATTATTTTTAGTGCAAATGGATGACGTGATATGGCTAATTTCCACAAATGTCAGTCCTAAAATGAGTTCGCAAGCCAGGCTTTTTGACAAAATCCCACCTCTTGTTGAGAATGCACTTCCCCAACTGCACATTTCGACAGAGAACGCAAACATTATTGACAATGCACTTCCCCAACTGCACATTTTGGCGGGGGATACCGCCGTCTGCGACTGCTTGTTTTGCTAAAATTGATAATTTTGAAATGTACCGGAAACTTGCCATGTGCGCCATCCTGGTCAACAAGTTCTCAGTGGTGTTCTCTCATCTCTATATTTACCGGTATCAAATGTTACATTGGATCATGATAGGGTTCCCTATAATATAAAGCAAAATAAACGATAAAATCGTAAGGTAATATATTGACATATTTATGCTATTGGGTTGTGTGAGGGGTTAAGTTAAACTTCAAAATAATATATATATATATATTTTTTTTAATAGTTTCTCGGCATTTCTTACCATAATAATATAAATTAAGTGAGGGAAAAAAAATATATGAGTGGGGGAAGATACCCAGGGTGTGGGGGAGGGAGATACCCCGGGGGGGGGGGGGGGGGTAGATAAACTGTTACACCAGTATCAAATGTTACATTGGATCATGATAGGGTTCCCTGCTCTATATTCCACTATGAATGGCGAGGCTGTAGTAGGGATTTGTGGCATGATATAATGTTACATCATACATCGCTATGATATCTGCATCATATCAATTTTATATATGGTGTGTGTATCACAGGGAGCAAATTACTTTTGAAATTTTGATTAGCAAATAACCTCACATTGACATGATTAGATAGAATTTTATAACAGCATATCAAATTCATAGCTATTATCCACATTTCGGTAGCAAATTGCAATGTGATACCAGTTAATTTTCTCCCTGGTGTATCATAAGCATTCTGATATCTTATGACATACACGATGGCTACATGTGACATCTGTTCAAAATGTGAACTGTCGAGAGAGCGAAAAAGATGACAAAGAGAATATGATGAAGCGATGGAAGAAGTGAAAGAAAAGAAGTCTCTTCAAAAGTTATACTTGCTCTGTTGTCTCGCTTTTATTTTCAAAATTATATATCTAGATTTTCTATCGATCTCTCAAAAGAGGGCCCAGCACCCGTGGTTCAAACTGTTGTTGGCAAGATATCACAAAACATGCCAAATATATGATGGGCGCAAGTATAGGCAGTTCCAGTGAGTGCATTCTAGTTGGAGAAATGTTTTGAAAATTTATGCAAATGGGAGCTATCTAGATGGCAGCTATAAAATTTTCCGGCAGCCATCTTGGGTTTTAATATTTTCATGACTAAATACTTCAGCCCGCCCTACAGTCAACATTTTTCATCCAGTTGATCCCAAATTCCATATGGCTCTCGGGTTTTACTTTTAGTATTGCTTAAAGGAATATTATTGTGAAAATTTGTTAGTATTTTCTTTCAATATACCTATATTATATAATTAAAATGTCCAATTTGCCCAAATAATCTTGTGTTTGTTCACTAATTTTGTTATAACGAAGTAAACAAAATTACGAAGAATACCGAAGATCATAATGTTGCAGACAGTCACATGATTGAAGTCACATGATCAGCGGTCGGTGCAGTCACATGATTTAACACGTGACAATGACGTAGCGATTAGGGGAATTCCCGTTACTATCAAAACAAATGATCTCATCCAAGTATGTTCATTTTACAGGCTGAACGTACATGTCTCATCCATCGGGATGTAGTCGGGTCTTCCGTTGATGTCTTCTTCGAGCATTGATGTCGATGATGTGGCAATTTGTCACTGCCTTGTGCTGTTTGCCAGTTTATCTATGTATATATGGCATATATCATCGACCTCTTTGTGTCAATTACGCATAACAATTGCATTATAAAAGATATAAACGTTGGCCGTGGTTCGTTTGAACATCCAATCATATATAACACTTTTTGAAGCAGGGATAATGATCCGGTTTAATAAGTAATCACATGTACAAACGCTCTTTATTTGCACCATATCAGGCATATGCTTAACAGGGAACACTCTTTATTGAGTCATGGTAAAGGAGAATGGATACTCGACTTAGAATAGTTGTCATCGTGAATATTTATCAGTAATACGCTTAAAATGGAACGCTCTTTATTGAGTCATTGTGAAGGAAAGTGGGGACTAGATTTAGAATGGTTGTTATCGTGAATTATTCATCAATATACTCCCCACTTTAACTGCCATTTTATGTTTTCGTAACCATGCCCGACTCGTAAAATTAAATGCTCTTTATTTGGTATATCCAAGGTTCCATTGGATATACTCAAGACTGGACGCTCCGGCAAATTTATATTCTTTACGGGAGTTTTTCTCATTCTTTATTCTTCTCGGTGGTAGGTTTGTTTAATGTTGATGTTGCGTCTCTTCTGAGTTGTCATCGGTAGCCACTGTTGGGGCCAAGTGTATTCACGTTGTGCTGAAAACACTTTTTTTTTCGAAGTGGACGGAACAAATTCTGGACAATTTCGTCCTCAACCGCTTTAATAGTTTCTGATTTTGCGCAACGGGTTTCCTACGGAAATCCCGCCAAATGTCACAAAACGAACATCGCTTGGAAATGAATTATACCTAATTGAGAGTCACTATACTGGCAACAGCCGAAAACACTGCATTTATTTGGCATGGAATAAACGAAAGATGACTGAATATACAGGACACTCGGTGCATATATATGGAACATTAAAACACGCATTAGAACACGTACCTGAATTCTAGAGTTCACATGTGGGCTCGTTTTATTATAAGCTTTATTTTTACATGACAGTGTTATCTCAATCGGCCTTCTATATTTCTGTCAAAACATTAATGTTCCAAACAGCACTTATGACAAGTGCATGAAGATAACTCACCGGGCGATGACAATTCACCGCGTAGACACAATCTTATTGACATGACCCACAATAATTCCATTACACTTACGCGCTCATGTGGATTCCCCATTTTACATCGCCACTCATATGACGTCATATAGATAGACCCAATTAACTCCGACTCCGATTCCGTATTTTTAATTAGTCTAATCAAATGACGTCATATGAGGATTTGCGACGGAGATAGCCGAAAACTGTGGGGGTATTATTTATTCATTTCTCGGCGATTGTTATGGGACTTGAATCATTGTGATCATAATAGGGGTGGCTTTCCGATAGCGTTTTGTTGTATCCATCGGGATAGCAATCCTTTAAACATTTAGACTTTCCACATTCCTTATAGCTCGATTGACTGTAACGTATGACATTATCCACTCTCCAAGTTGTGAGCTACAGTGTCATTGTCACTTTAATTTTTTTTCTTCAAATTTTTATGGATTTTTATTGGCAGGTTTGTAATTAAAGTTATTAAATTGGTCTTGCCTAAAATAATTTTATCAAAATGTGTGTTGGTTATCTACTTGCTTTTATTCTCGAGTACCCAATCAGTTCTACAGTAGTATGTTGGAATGGTGTATTCTCTTGTAGGGTTGTTCTCATAATATAAGAACATTATAAGCAGATGACAGGCATGGAATAAGCTATGTAATCTTTTGTTAATTTGCAATGATGTTCATATAATAATATCAACAAACAATCCAACAAATGATGAATTAGAATCATTAAGTATTCATCTGCTAGTATTCAGTTATCAAAGGGCTTCTAGAGGTGGTGATTTTCAGTTATAGTTAACCTTAATCATGCCATCGTTTATCACTCTGAAATTCACTGTTGTGCAGTAATGATATCTTTTCAGAATGCAGTCTCAATGTATTGTCGACTTGGATTTGCCAAGAAGAAAGGAATTGACAGAACGTCAGAAGAATACCATCCTTCATGGAAGTTCACCGAGCATGTGGAGAAGAAGTATGTACTAATACTAGTTTTATTGGGACAACTTTAAAGTCCTGCAGTGGTTCGAAGGTCTGAATTACAACCTGTTAACTCTCCCGGATTGTGCGGAGACTCCCGGATTTGAGCACGATCTCCCGCACTCCCGGACAGGCATGACAATCTCCCGGGTTCAGCTGCTGTAGAAAATCCAAAACAATATTCTCCTTATTCTATCTATTTGACCAGTAGACAGGCTATCAACACATCATTGTGGCAATTAACACCCATGCTTAATCTGGGGTCATAAAATCAACATTGTTCGCACAGCAGGGGCACTGCCACTGGACAATAAAACAACAAACACCTTCTAAGTTCTATTGAACGGGATCACCAGACTGAACAAAGGTGACCTGTTCTCAATTAACTCAATTAGCAACCCACTAGAGATAAGCCCTGAGGTTATATAAAACTACCATTAAAGTTTATTGGTCTGATAAAATTCAAAAGAAGCACATGTTCTGGCTTTAAACTTTCGGAATCCATTCCTGAGTTTTTAATGTGACATTTGAAATCTCGCGAGATCTAAATGAAATTGAAAGTAGTTTACAGTTTAATATTGATATACGTACTCCGGTAGCTTACAATATTTTCTTTATAAATGAGACAATAAAAGTAAAAACTGCACAGTTAATGTTTTTCTTAAGAATACTTGTTAATTTGCCATCAAACTTGCATGTTTCTGTGTGATAGCTGATCATATTTTTTTTATTTTTTTTGTCAAAATTATGAAAATGCAAAAGGAATCTGAAGGAATAATTTTTTTTTAAATCTCCTGGATGATGACCATAATCTCTCGGAAAATCGTGACCAATCTCCCGGAAAATATTTTGTGAGGTTAACAGGTCTGGCTGCCGGGGATTCATTGTCCGTTCATGCCAAATTGGTACATATGGCATGTGAATGTATTACATATTAATTATCTGAATCAACAAATTTTGTTTGTTCATGATGTTGGTGTAAATCTCTAACATAACACAATTCTTAGAAGTAGCCATTGTGACTATTAACAAAACCGATATTTCATAAACCTTTTCTGCCTGATATCATGTGGCAAACTTTGGCAAAGAAAATTTTCATTTGGCAAAAGTATATTTTGGGGCAGTGTGGACCCTGGAGACATGTCTATTTTTCCAATCATGTTGATACCGATGTGAGACATTATATTGATATATTCATTATCAATCAGGTCAACTCTGTTGTGATAACATTACATCGAGGCAAGCCAAATTGACCAATTAGGTTGATACGATGTGAGACCATTATTAGCTCAACTTACTTTTGTAAGTTTGAGCTGTTGCCATTGCTTGGCGTCCGTCGTCCGTGTGTGCGTGTGTCCGTCAACAATTTCCTTTGGCGCTGGCTACAGGTCGTACCTTTGGTCTAATCTTTATGAAATTTTGCATGAATGTTGACATTGACATGTAGATGGGAACGAGTCATTTTGGGGTCATTCGGCCGCAAAACATGGCCGCTGGTGGCCATCTTGGATTTCAAAATTCAATCCATTGGCGTGGGCTACAGGTCGTACTGTTCGTTTGATCATCATGAAATTTGTCATGGATGTTAATATTGACATGTAGATGGGAACGAGTCATTTTGGGGTCGTTCGGCCAAAAAACATGGCCGTCAGCAGCCATCTTGGATTTTACTCTTTGCCTGACTAAATCATTTGGCGCAGGCTACAGGTCGTAGTTTTGATCAGAACTTCATGAAATTTGTCATGGATGTTAACAATGACATGTAGATGGGAACGAGTGATTTTGGGGTTGTTCGGCCAAAAAACATGGCCGCCAGCAGCCATCTTGGATTTTACTCTTTGCATGACTAAATCCTTTGGCGCGGGCTACAGGTCGTAGCTTTGGCTGATCTTTATGAAATTTGTCATGAATGTTGACATTGACATGTAGATGGGAACGAGTCATTTTGGGGTCATTCGGCCAAAAAACATGGCCGCTGGTGGCCATTTTGGATTTCAAAATTCTATCCATTGGCGCGGGCTACAGGTCGTACTGTTCGTCTGATCATTATGAAATTTGTCATGGATGTTAATATTGACATGTAGATAGGAACGAGTCATTTTGGGGTCATTCGGCCAAAAAACATGGCCGCTGGTGGCCATTTTGGATTTCAAAATTCAATCCATTGGCGTGGGCTACAGGTCGTGCTGTTCGTCTGATCATCATGAAATTTGTCATGGATGTTAATATTGACATGTAGATGGGAACGAGTGATTTTGGGGTCGTTCAGCCAAAAAACATGGCCGCCAGCAGCCATCTTGGATTTTACTCTTTGCATGACTAAATTCTTTGGCGCCGGCTACAGGTTGTAGCTTTGGTCAGAACTTCATGAAATTTGTCATGGTTGTTAACAATGACATGTAGATGGGAACGAGTGATTTTGGGGTCGTTCGGCGTAAAAACATGGCCGCCAGCAGCCATCTTGGATTTTACTCTTTGCATGACTAAATCCTTTGGCACGGGTTACAGGTCGTACCTTTGCTCTGACCTTTATGAAATTTGTCATGAATATTGATATTGACATGTAGATGGGAATGAGTCATTTTGGGGTTGTTCGGCCAAAAAACATGGCCGCCAGCAGCCATCATGGATTTTACTCTTTGCATGACTAAATCCTTTGGCGCGGGCTACAGGTCGTACCTATGGTTTGATCTTTATGAATTTTGTCATGAATGTTGACATTGACATGTAGATGGGAACGAGTCATTTTGGGGTCAATCGGCCAAAAAACATGGCCGCTGGTGGCCATTTTGGATTTCAAAATTCAATCCATTGGCGCGGGCTACATGTCGTGCTGTTCGTCTGATCAACATGAAATTTGTCATGGATGTTAATATTGACATGTAGATGGGAACGAGTGATTTTGGGGTTGTTCAGCCAAAAAACATGGCCGCCAGCAGCCATCTTGGATTTTACTCTTTGCATGACTAAATTCTTTGGCGCAGGCTACAGGTTGTAGCTTTGGTCAGAACTTCATGAAATTTGTCATGGATGTTAACAATGACATGTAGATGGGAACGAGTGATTTTGGGGTCGTTCGGCCAAAAAACATGGCCGCCAGCAGCCATCTTGGATTTTACTCTTTCAATGACTAAATCCTTTGGCGCGGGTTACAGGTCGTACCTTTGGTCTGACCTTTTGTCATGAATATTGATATTGACATGTATATGGGAACGAGTCATTTTGGGGTCATACGGCCAAAAAACATGGCTGCTGGCAGCCATCTTGGATTTCAAAATTAAATCCATTGGCACGGGCTACAGGTCGTACTGTTTGTCTGATCATCATGATATTTATCATGGATGTTAATATTAACATGTAGATGGGAACGAGTCATTTTGGGGTCGTTTGGCTAAAAAACATGTCCGCCAGCAGCCATATTGGATTTTACTCTTTGCATGAATAAATCCTTTGGTGCGGGCTACAGGTCGTAGCTTTGGTCGGAACTTCAAGAAATTTGTCATGTATGTTAACAATGACATGTAGATGGGAAACGAGTCATTTTCAGTCGAAAAACATGGCCGCCAGCAGCCATCTTGGATTTTACTCTTTGCATGACTAAATCCATTGGCACAGGTTACAGGTCATACCTTTGATCAGATCATTATGAGATTTGTAAAGGCTGTAGATGGGAACAAGTCATTTTGGGGTAATTCGGAAAAAAAAACATGGCTGCCGGTGGCCATTTTAGAATTTACTCTTTGCATCAATAAATCCTTTGGCACACCATAATCACCACATCCCTGATCCGATCATTATGATATTGATATATTCATTACCAATCAGGTCAACTCTGTTGTGATAACATTACATCGAGGCAAGCCAAATTGACCAATTAGGTTGATACGATGTGAGACCATTACACCGAGACATGTCTATTTTACCAATCAGGTTAATTCTGTTGTGATAACATTACATCGAGGCAAGCCAATTTTACCAATTAGGTTGATACTGATGTGAGAACATTACATCGAGGCATGTCTATTTTACCAATTAGGTTGATACGATGTGAGAACATTACATCGAGACATGTCTATTTTACCAATCAGGTTAATTCTGTTGTGATAACATTACATCGAGGCAAGCCAATTTTACCAATTAGGTTGATACTGATGTGAGAACATTACATCGAGGCATGTCTATTTTACCAATTAGGTTGATACGATGTGAGAACATTACATCGAGACATGTCTATTTTACCAATCAGGTTAATTCTGTTGTGATAACATTACATCGAGGCAAGCCAATTTTACCAATCTGGTTGATACAATGTGAGAACATTACATCGAGGCATGCCAATTTTACCAATTATGTTGATACGATGTGAGAACATTACATCGAGATATGTCTATTTTACCAATCAGGTTCATACGATGTGAGAACATTACATCGAGGCATGTCTATTTTACCAATTAGGTTGATACGATGTGAGAACATTACATCGAGACATGTCTATTTTACCAATCAGGTTAATTCTGTTGTGATAACATTACATCGAGGCAAGCCAATTTTACCAATCTGGTTGATACAATGTGAGAACATTACATCGAGGCATGCCAATTTTACCAATTAGGTTGATACGATGTGAGAACATTACATCGAGATATGTCTATTTTACCAATCAGGTTCATACGATGTGAGAACATTACATCGAGGCATGTCTATTTTACCAATTAGGTTGATACGATGTGAGAACATTACATCGAGATATGTCTATTTTACCAATCAGGTTCATACGATGTGAGAACATTACATCGAGACATGTCTATTTTACCAATCAGGTTGATACAATGTGAGAACATTACATCGAGGCATGTCTATTTGACCAATTAGGTTGATACGATGTGAGAACATTACATCGAGATATGTCTATTTTACCAATCAGGTTCATACGATGTGAGAACATTACATCGAGACATGTCTATTTTACCAATCAGGTTGATATAATGTGAGAACATTACATCGAGGCATGTCTATTTGACCAATTAGGTTGATACGATGTGAGAACATTACATCGAGATATGTCTATTTTACCAATCAGGTTCATACGATGTGAGAACATTACATCGAGACATGTCTATTTTACCAATCAGGTTGATACAATGTGAGAACATTACATTGAGGCATGTCTATTTATTAATCAGGTTGATACCAATGTGAGAAAATTACATCGAGACATGTCTATTTATCAATCAGGTTGATACCGATGTGAGAACATTACATCGAGACATGCCTATTTTACCAATAAGGTTAATACCGATGTGAGAACATTACATTGACACATCCTTATATTACTCCCCAGGTCGAGTCCCGATCAGTACATTCTGGACTGGAGCGATGAGCTGAAGCAACCACCACCTAGTCAAACAGAGAATATCAACAATAGTAACCAAGAGACCTCATCTTTACAAAATGCAATAGGTAAGGGTGATAAACTGGAACTGAATGACCCATCCCAGCAACAACACACCCCAGCAACAACAAATTTATGTAATTTTCTTTTATTTTCTAAATTCTTTTAAATATATTAAAAACAACAAACAATAAGGTTTTATGATGGATGTCGATGACGTTGCTTTCTGAGCTGTGTTTTTCTTGTTGGGGTTTTATATTTGGTTTAAAAATGCATATTACATATATCATTCTAAGATACATTTAATTGCTTATTCAAGATCATTTGCAAACTGCTTATCTACTATTGCCAGAATTACAAAGATTGTCACTAATCATCCCCGATCTCTATACAAAATGCAAAAGTTAGGGGATATAAAAATAGGAAACGGGCCATCTCGTCCCAGGGCCAACTCGATCCAGTCGACCTGGGCCAGCTCGCCCCGAAGGGATATTGTCTAATATTTAAGTTGCTTTTCTTTGGTGCACATTTCTTTATGAACATCTTTGTGGTTATGATGTCAGAGAGTGTGGTTTGGGGGGGGGGGGCTTACCTCGGGATTTTCGAAAGGGCCTACTCTCCATGCAATTGTTTCATCATATAATGCTAAAGTACGCTTAACCAATTATTTTAATACATGTATTAATTAACAATACATGTAGGTTGACTGTTTTTTCGCATTTCCTCCATGTGGGCCGCGATGCATTTCAATTTGATTTTGAATTTTCCATGGTTCGTAAATAGTATGTTATAAATATCAAAGTTGTGTAACTAAAATATATATGGTACTTCGCTTCACTCCCCTCTTTCATTTTGGCTGATGTATGGTATACAATACCAATTTACTTGACAAATGTTCTTCCTTCCTGCACTCTATCCATCTACCCCCTCCTAGAACAATATTGTTTTCGGATCTAACATGTTATCCCCGTCTGCTAAATTTACCCTATATGGTATCTATTCTGATACCAAGGGAACTTTCTTATTCCGAGGAAAAGACTTGATAAAAGCCTTTCAGGCTTGTTGACTTATCCCCGTTTTTGATCATGTGTTGTAAAATTATGTCAATTTGTTTGCATGTGTTGAATGTTGTGTTCGAAAATTAAATACTGTTTACACTAAAGGGCCGATAAGCTTTAAATTTTTTTTTTTTTTTAAGAGACAGTGGTTAATGTTGTCAGATTATCATTGCACTGCTTATTAGCTCAACTTACTTTGTAAGTTTGAGCTATTGCCATGGTTTGGCGTCCGTGTATGCGTGTGTCCGTCAACAATTTCCTTTGGAGCGGGCTACAGGTCGTACCTTTGGTCTGATCTTTATTAGATTTGTCATGAATGTTGCCATTGACATGTAGATGGGAACGAGTCATTTTGGTGTCATTCGGCAAAAAAACATGGCTGCTGGCGGCCATCTTGGATTTCAAAATTCTATCCATTGGCGCGGGCTACAGGTCGTACTGTTCATCTGATCATCATGAAATTTGTCATGGATGTTCATATTGACATGTAGATGGGAACGAGTGATTTTGGGGTCGTTCGGTCAAAAAACATGGCCACCAGCAGCCATCTTGGATTTTACTCTTTGCATGACTAAATCCTTTGGCGCGGGCTACATGTCGTAGCTTTGGTTGGAACTTCATGAAATTTGTCATGAATGTTGCCATTGACATGTAGATGGGAACGAGTCATTTTGGGGTCATTCGGCCGAAAAACATGGCCGCTGGTGGCCAACTTGGATTTCAAAATTCAATCCATTGGTGCGGGCTACAGGTCGTACTGTTCGTCTGATCATCATGAAATATGTCATACATGTAGATGTTAATATTGACATGTAGATGGGAACAGGTGATTTTGGGGTCGTTCGGCCAAAAAAAATGGCCGCCAGCAGTCATCTTGGATTTTACTCTTTGCATGACTATATCCTTTGGCGCGGGCTACAGGTCGTAGCTTTGGTCAGATCTTCAGGAAATTTGTCATGGTTGTTAACAATGACACGTAGATGGGAACGAGTCCTTTTGGGGTCAATTGGCCAAAAAAACATGGCCTCCAGCAGCCATCTTGGATTTTACTCTTTGCATGACTAAATCCGTTGGCACAGGTTAGACATTTCAATTAGCACCTTTCCTATTCCACCATTTACTGTCAACCATTAAATTATTCCCCTACCTAAGTTGAGCTACAGTGTCATTGACACTTTCATATACTGTATGTGGTCGGCAAGTGAAAGTGATTATCTATCACTCGTTCTGAAGCCATCTCACCCTCTGAAGTGTGAGGTGTGATTAGCCGACTGGTTACTGTGTAAACAACCTGCTTCTATTGTTTTGATAGGAATGGGGACAATAACGGCTTCTAAGGGTTTCCCCAAAGATAATTTATAAGAGAAACTTTAATATTCAGAATGTGAAAACAGTTCATTATTGTTATTTATGAATTCGCTGAATTCGCTGAATTTGTTCAAACCGACTAATGTGATTACTGGCTATTATCTTTGCAAACAAACGTGCCTAAAGTAATCTAAATGTTAAAATTAATGGACATAACTCTGAAATATATCATCATCTGAACTTAAGAAATTAGTATAGTAATATATATTAACTTAACACAAATTTAATACCCGGGCCAACTCGGCCATGAAAGCTGGGCCAGCTCGCCCCAAAAACTGCCTGGTACGAGTGGGCCCGGATCCATAAAAATAAGTGAGTCCTCATCTTTATACAAAACACAATAGTAGGATGATTAGGAATAAATTAACTAAATGGCTCTATCTTTATCTCTACAAGGTAATTCAGTAATTCATATAAAAAGAATAGAATACAACAGTAATCAAACAGCCCTTGGCAAAAAGCAGTACTTTAGAATAGAATCCTCATTGATCTAAGATTAACTAAAACCTGTTGTGATTCTGAAACCGGATCATGCTTTTTAAGAACAAAAGGATCAATCAATATATAGAATACTAGCAGGGTGACCCGACTTCGTCCGGGCTGTTGCCCCTCTGCTTTCATCCATCGAAAGGCGTGATTTGACATTGAATTGACCATTTTGAAGGTCAAGGTCAGGTCGGGGTCACGATTTGACCCGTCCAAAACACTCCTCGGACAAAAGTACCCCTAGGTATCAAATTTCATTGAAATCTGTTGAAAGGCGCGATTTGACCTTGAATTGACCATTTGGAAGGTCAAGGTCAGGTCGGGGTCACGATTTGACCCGTCCAAAACACTCTCCGGACAAAAGTACCCATAGGTATCAAATTTCGTCAAAATCCGTCGAAAGGCGCGATTTGACCTTGAATTGACCATTTTGAAGGTCAAGGTCAGATTGAGGTCATGATTTGACCCGTCCAAAACACTCCCCGGACAAAAGTAACCCTAGGTATCAAATTTCGTCAAAATCCGTCCAGCAGTTTTCCCGACCATTGCTAACAAACAAACAGACAGACAGACAGATGTCCCAAAATATATAGTAGACTAGCGGATTAGCCCGCCACTGGCGGGATTGGTCCCATGGCTTTGGTCGATCCATTAATTTTTGTTTTTCAAGGTAACCCCGTACAGGCACGCCGACAAAAATATTCCCCATCCCGCGTTGACCATACATAACAAATTTCACGTCGATGTCACCGCTGACGACCGAGATATCGCCCAAGGTCATTTGTGGGTACCCGTTTCAAGGTCAATGTCACCTCAGGTGGACAAACTGACCCTAAAAGTACGAAATTTCGTCTCGATATCACCAGTTTCGGAGACGGTCGATTGAGCCGTATTTATACTCGTGTATATAAACGCTCTTTAACAACGACACCGCAGATACGAACGCTCCTTAATCATTAACCCATCAATTCCAACGACGATGGCAGGCCGAAGGGTGAAGGAGTGCTCGGACGTTCTCAGAAGCGGTGCGATGGCACTTCTCGTGACTTTTTACCCTTAGATAGTAAGTTTGGGCTTAATTGGTCGAGCCGTTTTTGAGTCTATAAAGGACAAAGGATATACACACGGAAGTCTCAAAATCCCCGCAGTGCTGAGGACGGTGATTTTGATGATTGGGAGTGGAGAATGAGTGCTCTGAGCTTCTTCAAAACGCCGCGACGACGATTCCCGTTTTCGAGTCTATAGAGGACAAATATACACACACACACATATATATACGTAGTTCTCAAAATATATAGTAGACTAGCAGGTTAGCCCGCCACTGGCGTGGTTCGTCTCATGGCTTTGTTCGAAAAAGCAATTACAACAGCTTTCGAGGCATGTGTGCTGCACCTAGGTGTAAAATTTCGTCGAAATCCGCCAGTTTTACCCGATTTGACCTTGAGTTGATCATTTTCAAGGTCAAGGTCGGGGTCACAATTTGACCCGTCCATGACACTTCCCGCATAAAAGTACTCCTAGGTAGCAAGTTTGAGCTCAATCGGTTCGAGTCTATAAAGGACACACACATATATATCATTTGTGGGTACCCGTTTCAAGGACAAGGTCACCTCGCGCGGAAAAACTGACCTGATGAAAATCTCCCCCGTTCCTTGGAACCCCTAAGTACGAAATTTCGTCTTGTGACGGTCAATGGAGCCGTATTTATACTCGTCGTGTATATAGACGCTCTTTATCAACGACACTGCGTATACCAACGCTCTTTAACTATCAACGCGATTATTTAAACCCCACAGCGCCAAGGACGGTGACTGGGAAAGGAGAAGCGGTGCTAGGAGCTTTTCAAAAACCGTGCGATGACACTTCCCTTGGGTTTTTACCATTAGATAGGAAGTTTGGGCTCAATCGGTCCGGCCGTTTTCGAGTTTATAAAGAATATACAGATATATTCCGTAAGTCTCAAAATATATAGTAGACTAGCAGGTTAGCCCGCCACTGGCGGCATTCGTCCCATGGCTTTGCTCGAAAAAGCAATTGCAACAGGTTCCAAGACACTTGTGCTGCATTTGCACCAAATTTGTTTTTCAATGAGTGAATTTTTATATATCTATCGGTAGCGGACATATACGCAGTTGGGAAAATATTAGACCAGCAGTCATCAGTACGAAGAAGTTAGGGTTTTCACAACCCCAGGTATCACACATCTAACAGAAAAAAGATGAAATCACACAGAAATTTGAAACCAGCTGCACCCACCCACAACGGGAGCGACAACCGTCCATCCACATGATCCAGCATTTGAAGCAATAGGCCCGATATAGAACAAGCCCTCATCACATTGTATCAACGCCAGACATATATAGAGCCATACCCCCTAAGTTCATTGTTTTATAATGGTATGTTATCCATATTTTTATTATTCATTCAATAAAGAATCGAGAAAAACATAACACTCAACTCCTCTGTCAGTCAATGCTACCCACAAACGAAACTAGGATTGGCCTGGGAAATTAGTGCTAAAAATAGCACAACATAACATGATTGTGCAATTCGTGGAAATTCCAAACTATTATATAATATGTTTTGTATTAACTTAACTTTGTCGCATCTGATCGCTGATATATATTGAATAAAATGTGTAGATTTGAAATAAAAGTATAAAAGTCGCCGACGAATTAATCATGATGACGCTGTGCTTCCGATATCTAACAATGATTTCATACTTATATTGCGAAAATTAAAGCATTGTTTACGACTGTCCGACGATGCCGTAAACACCCTGATTTGCGTCCACATTAAAATATGTGTCTGGTCTAGAAAGACAGATTGAAACTGTAGAAATTAACTCTACAGAAAGTATACTATAAATCGGGGTTGTGGAATAATTTATTGTCGTCCTCGGCTGTATTCTTTTATTCATAATAGTTCGCACAATTAAATGGTGACGGTTTACCCAAAGTGAAGACAAGTTACATAATCACACACAAAAACGATTTTCGAAATCAAAATTTGCATTGTTTACGGTACCACTCTGCAGTATTAATGCGACGGTGTAGCAATTATTGCTCGAGATTTAGGGGGACTTCAACCTGTACTGTAATATTTTCTGTAAACCAGTGATGCAATATCACTGATCATCACTGCTATAAACCCACGGATTTGCGGGCACCGTGTGACATCAAAACGTAGGAAATGATTGTGTTGGCCTATCCTATTATATAAATTGGGTCTGGGAATAATTTATTTGGGACTTTAAATAATCTTCTATTAATAATAGTTTATTATTAAACGAAGTTTGAATTGTCCGATATTAACCAAATCGGAGATTTCAGTAGATCGGAGAAATTTACTAATAGGCCTACATTTATAAACTCCGATCAAATCGGAAATGTTTTCATATCGGAGAATACTCCGATTAAATCAATGGAATTCTTATGATAAAAACTCTGATCTGAGAAATTTCAGCATGGACACCGACATCTTCCCGTTCACGACACATCAGTATAAAACTGCGACTATGGAGTATTTATTGAACACAAACTGTCACTCCGATCTGAGAAATTTCAGCATGGACATCGACATCTTCCCGTTCGCGACACATCAGTATAAAACTGCGACTATGGAGTATTTATTGAACACAAACTGTCCTGCCAATCATATCGACACAACCGCAATATTGACGGATATAATGCTGCAATCTTGACGAAAACAAACACTGCGAAAATATGTCGAAACAGAACAGCGAACATTTGAGCAAAACTGCGAAACAAAACTGCGATAATTGCGAAAACATCGAACCAAGACAGCGAAAATGACGAAAAATTGACGAAAACGTACAACGTTACGGCGTGCGAAAGAGGTTTTGACATGCTCCCTAAGTGTCATACATACTATAACAATGATGTTGTAAGAGTACTACATCCAAAAAATCTCCCCGCATAGTAAAGCAGTCAATGTTCCCGTATAACTCTGCAGATGCTAATAACGTTGAATTGGAAACAGACGCTCTTTATAGCGATGCGTCAAAAACAAACGCTCATTAAATAATCACTTGATTAACCCCCGCCGTGCCTTTGCGGTGATTTGGGAGTGGATAAAGGGTGCTCTGAGCTTCTCCAAAACGCGACCACGGTCGTGTCGGTGGGATTTGACACTTACATAGGAAGTTTGAGCTCAATCTTTACACGCGTTTTGGATTCTATGAAGTACATATATACACATATATATACGAAGTCTCAAAATATATAGTATAGACTAGCCGATGAGCCCGACGTTGTCCGGGCTATTCAAAAACCAAATTTCAAGTCGATAGCTCCACCCGTTTGCGAGATCTGGTCTGCGCATGCGCGAAGCTGGCGTCGCACGGGCTCGGCGACCCGATACAATTCGTATCCGGGGCAAGATACATTCACATACCAAATTTCAAGCCGATAGCTCCACCCGTTTCCGAGATCCGGTCTGAGCCCGACGTTGTCCGGGCTATTCAAAAACCAAATTTCAAGTCGATAGCTCTACCCAGCCCGACGATTTCAAGTCGATAGCTCTACCCGTTTCCGAGATCTGGTCTGCGCATGCGCGAAGCTGGCGTCGCATGGGTTCGGCGACCCGATAAAATTTGTATCCGGGGCAAGATACATTCACATACCAAATTTCAAGTCGATAGCTCCACCCGTTTCCGAGATCTCGTCTGCGCATGCGCGAAGCGGGCGCCGCACGGGCTCGCCAATACGACAACGTCCACCGCCTGGTCAAACTACACACATGTACCAAGTTTCGTCCCAATCGGTCGAGAATCGTAGATTTGTATAAATGACAAACATGCAAACATACAGACAGACAGAGGTCTTCAAAATATATATGAGATAGATTACAGAAATAAAATCATTGTGGTTTCTTACATGATAGCGAATGTATACCAAATTTAACTTAAGTCAACTGGGACACCCCCTTTGTGAAGCCAGAGGCCTCTATCAGAAGCAAATGAGCAGTCCCGCCCTTTGAATTAGAGAAAAATGCTTTGGGACTGACACCTCGTGATGTAAAATGCTGGTAACATCAGTTTTATGTTGTCTATGTTTGGGACATGTGAGTTGATTTCTGGAAAAAGCTGTTGATATCGAATTTATCTGTGGTAAAAATTGTTAATTTAATTTCGGGAGCTGAACCAAGAAACCTCATCTCAATATAAATTACCATAGATAAGGCAGAATCAGCAATAGAGAAAGTGATGAAAAGAAAATTTGCTTCTTCCAATATCCATATCGAAGTCTAATGGCATCGAAGACAATTTACAAGATTAATCAATCATTTGTGTTACCATGCATTTAATGTGCCTAAATAGGCTATATGTTCAACACAATCATTCGCCAGGTTCTTCCCTTTAACATCATATGCCTTGCATATTAACATATTACAAATAGGTAATTCATTTTTGTCCCCCGACGTTCTGAAAGAAAAGGGGGACTATAGAAACGGGCTCTGTCCGTCCGTTCGTCCATCTGTTCCTTCGTTCGATGTACCGTCCGTCACACTTTTGAGTACCTTCATGGTGTAATCATCTCCTCCTACAGATTTCATCCCAGAGATTTGAAACTTCAGAATATTGTTACCCACATATTGGAGATGTGCAACATGTATATAGATGATGGAAAATTATTTTTTTTACGGAGATATTAACCCTTTTCGACTTAGAAAAGTTCAACATCTTTTTAAATTTTTTGTATGAGGGTACCTTCATGGTGTAATCAACTCCTCCTACGGTTTTGATCGTAGATATTTGAAACTTCAGAGTATTGTTACCCACATATTGGAGATGTGCAACATATAGATCGTAGATATTTGAAACTTTTTTTTTTTACAGAGTTATTAACCCTTTTTGACTTAGAAAATTTCAACATTTATTCATAATTATACTCCTTGTCAAAGTAAAATTGGGGTATACTGGATTGACTTAATTTGTCCATCAGTCTGGGCATATATCTCATTCATAATTTTTTCCGAATATCTATACCCTTATTTTTTTGTACCCCAAATTTTTTTTTGATGGACTTTTAAAATGGCTGGGGTCCGTCTCTCTGTCCGTTCGGAAAGTTTCCTGATGAAAACTTTATTTTTGACTATCAGATCGCAACCAAATTTGGTATGAGTGTTTTTCAGCTTAAAAAACAGGTCAAGTTCGATTATGGGTTTGGTCTGCCCATTTTTGCTGGAGTTATGGCCCATTTTCGACTTAGAATCTGTCTGTCCATCCTTCCATTAGGAAAGTTTCCGAATGATAACTTTATTTAGGGTAATCGGATTGGAACCAAATTTGATAATGAGTTTATGAGCTCAAAATACAGATCAAGTTCGAAAATGGGTTCGTTTTGAGGTTTCCGGATGATAACTTGAGTTTGTGTGATCAGATCTGAATCAAATTTGGGATGTAATGTTATCAGCTCCAAATACAGGTCAAGTTCGAATATGGTGTTTTTGCTGGAGCTATGGTCCTTGTCGACTTAGAATTTGCTGATTATTTGGTTTCCGGATGATAAATTGCAGTCGTTTGTTTTTTAATTTGGTAGGATTAACCAGGTTAAGTTCGAATTTGGGTTTGGTCTGCCCATTTTTGCCAGAGTTATGGTCCTTGTTGACTTAAAATTTGCCTATTATTTTGGTTTCCAGATGATAGCTTTACTTTTAGTTATCTGATTGTTTTAAATTCAAGTGAATCTTTTGATTCAAATTTCAGAAGGCAAAGGCCAAGTTTGAATTTGGTCATTGGTCCGATGAATTTTGAAAGAGTTAAAAAAAAAGATATCCTTACTAAAAAGTAACTTTTTCGGGGGAAACATGGCAACCTTTTATTTGTCAATTGTTTTGAGACATGGCACCCACCATTAGAACCTGTACATGTACAGCTGCAGTTCAGTCTCTTATAAGCAAGTAAACAATGCATTGATCTTTAATATCTGATATGATGCTGAATGAGTAATTCCTTATCAGACAGAAACTTTATGGTTTTGGGGTTTTGAAGTCCCAAATAAATGTGCAGAGTGGATATCCTAATCAAATTTAATAAACGTGGAGACCCAAATAACATGCAGGGAAGGGAAGTTCACACTCAGTCGCTTTTCATGGGGAATTTACATGGCAGGACCAAGTGTATATGTGTGTAGATACATGTGCTGGTATAATTATTTGCATTTTGGTTACATTGAGAGATCATCAAGGATTTAAACATTTGGTTCCGCTACTAAGGAGCTATGAACTGAGAGTATCTCATACCTACTATTAATTACGGGATAGAGAAATGGCCGGAATGTACATAAACATTCACCGGCATTTCCACATGGGCGCATTCTATCCTCTCTGAGATGAGATTGTTATTGTTATGCCTATTCCGGTGTCCCTCTCCCCCCCCCCCCCCCCCAGTTGTCAAAACATAAACAAACATGACATCTTAAATGTAGTTAGAAATAAATTCATGTGCTGTATCAATACTAATCATGCATATGGGGTGTGATTATGTACAGCTGTGGTCAAAATGTATTCAGCGAAAGATGAACATTACTTGCATTAATTTTTTTTTCAGCAGTTGAGAAACAAAATT
This sequence comes from Siphonodentalium dalli, assembly GCA_032622095.1. Taxonomy (NCBI): domain Eukaryota; kingdom Metazoa; phylum Mollusca; class Scaphopoda; order Gadilida; family Siphonodentaliidae; genus Siphonodentalium; species Siphonodentalium dalli. The sequence goes on along the minus strand of CP136069.1, from coordinate 100,579,824 downwards.
TCTGGAGTTTATTCTGAATGGTTCATTTTGAAATGACTCTGTGACTCATGCTCAGAATATTCCAATGTCTTAAACTTTTAGAATCCAAGTTCCAATCAATAGAAGGTGCCAAGAGAATAGCTTTCCTGTTTGACTCAACACTGACGGCATTCCTCATGATGGGGAATTTATCGCCAGTAAGTATCATCTTATTCAGAGTATTAGATTTCTCATATGCGAACGTTCACTCTAAAAGTGGATTGCATAATACTAGAACATGGATGTAACTTGATGTGTAATGTGGTCATCATCAGTCGGTGAAAATTTAAAAGAAATATAATGGAAAATTTCAAGTAATCGTATTCCCATATTGCCTATATAATATTAGATCAAGTACATTCAGATAACTAATCTACGAGTCATTCTTTGGGTTCACTGTGATAGGGAAAGGCTTGAAAGAACTACACTAATCATAACTTTATATCAATATAGCTGTACTCTAATCATAACTTTATGTCAGTATATATGTACACTATACCATAAGTTTATATCAGTATATCTGTACACTAACCATAATTTTATATCAGTATATCTGTACATTAACCATAACTTTTATATCAGTATATCTGTACACTAATCATACTTTATTTCAGTATATTTGTACCCTAATCATAACTTTATATCAGTATATTCCCGTCAAAGATATGCTACACACTGAACTACATGGTATATTCATTTTTATTCACAAAGGAGGGATCTTTGAGACATGTTTAAAATTTATTATTTTGGTTCGAAATAGCTTAAGTATGTTTTGAATCGTTGTATTACAGTAATGGCTGGGCTTACACCTTCGCCATCTGTACTATTGCGTTTATCGTCCTGTTCAGCAGAGAAGGGCAGCGATGGTCTTTTTCAGCTCCTAGGCCAGAACCTACACAGACTTAAAATTTACATTCCGAGGCTCCGGAATTTGTGCCTCGTCGAACCAGGTGACCTAGTTGGGATGCTTGCCCCTTTTCTCCATCTCCTGGACGGACGATGCCGTGCGGAGATGAGGATGTGCATGCACTATATCCCCTGGATTTGGCAGCGTTTGATGCATGTCCAAGTTCACTATGCCCATCCGAGAGTGCCTTCCAAGAGAGTAGTTTCGGATGGGTCAGTCCTTCGATTTTAGGCTAACAATTGCTCACCATTTTGCATGCATTACCAGCACAATACTAACAGTGCCTAGGAAAACATGCACTCCACCGCGTTGTGGTTGTTAATTTAAAATGTGGTCTCGCAACAGATATCTCTATTCATCGCTACAACTGTGCTAACATGTCAAGAACATTGCCCCTCTTTGATAATTTGTCAACAACTTCCACAACTGTGCTAATAATATTTGTAAATGTTTTTTCTCCTGCTTCCTCCATCAACATGGAGTTGGTTACTGGACATGCCTCCTCCTTATTGGTCGCACCTCAGCCTCAGCAGAGAAGTACGCCTGGATGGGGCCTCCACATCAAGAAGAAACACCAACGCGTGGCGCCTTTTTCTGCCAACTCGGTACAGCCTGCGCTGCAGGCTCAGAGTGAGTTAATGGTCATGCCTCTTCTATTTGTAGTCACAGTCTCCACAACCTTTGCAGAGAAGAACAGCCATGGATGTTATGCAGCAGCTACCGCTGGTCCTGCTTCAGTCCATCCAGGTTCATTCTATCACGGCAAAAACCGCTTTTTCAGAACCTTTTCTTGTCATGCCTACCCCATTGTTACTTGTCGCAATCATTAAACTGATTTTTTGTGTACAATAATACCTCCGTTATTTGTACTAGCCTACCAATGAACCGGCTGCAGCCATTGCAGGCACTGCCCTAATAGGATCCGATCCTGTGCTTCTCACAGGTATGACAAAGCTGACTTATGTTCTAACTCGCTTGAAGCTCGAACGAACATAAAGTATTTATGGAATAACCACAACGAATGCATTATGTTAAATGTAAACTTTATCTGGGCCGTAAATAAAACCACTCGTCTGGACGAAACAATTCACAAAATAACAACTAAGTGCCTACATGGATCAACTGACCACAACTGGGCCATACATGAGCCACATCTAGGCCGTAACTAAAACGCCTCCTCTAGGCGAAACAGTTCACAAAAAGTGCCTGTTCGTACATGCACACATATATAGCCACATATGAGCCATACACAACTGAAACGCCTCACCTGGTCGCAATATCTCACTAAAAGAGAACTAAATGTCCACCCGGACAAGCACACATATAGCCGCATCTGGGCTATTAATATAGAAACATCTGTGTCCTAACTGAAACTCATCTGGTACAACATTTCACAATATACCAACTGAATGCCCATCCGGACGAACACATATGACCGCATCTGGACCCTGACATGCAATCTCCTCCTGGTGAAACATCCGGTACATCGAACAAAGCACATCACAAATATAATTATAGAACTGTTTCGAATAGTTCCTTACTAATGAACCATATGCAAGGTGCAATCATTATCTAGTATTACGCCCTGGGCCAGATGCAAAAATTGGAACATTATGTAATTTTGGTTTCCATCCGCAACTATGTCTGTCAAAATCATTTCGCTATCCGGCCATAAATGAATAGAAACAAAGCTCGTCCACAGAATGAATGCTCGACCGCACCAATATCTCAATCGATGACCTCAAAAAGCAGAAATACATTGCCATGAAAACTCAGGCTAAATAGAAGTATCATAGAAAACCTTGTAATATAGACGTGCAATTCTAAATAAATATTCAAACTCATCGTTAATTTTGATAAATTGTGTAATATTAACTTTTATAAAAGAATATGACTTGTATACGTTTTCTGGTTACATGCACTATTTATTCAATCAAAGGAATTTTGCTTTCTGTAACGTAACTCAATGTTGCCGTCGTTGGTTGTATCACACTGGAAATTACAATGTAATATCAATGAATGGTAAAGCTACGAAAAAAAAATATTAGCCTTTAAATATGTATCATGTTCTGATTTAATTGAATCAAACTGATAAATTAAAGGGAGAATGTACATCAATTTCGATAGATTCCCGGTAATAACTTCAATACTGATATATAGAATCATAGTTAATATGTGTCAAAGATGCATTCTCTAAACATTCAGGTTAACAAGGTATCTTAAAGACATATTATGGACTTGTTCAGGTGCATGAAACTGAGTTAGCATTCAGTCGTTATGCCAACTTGGGGAATGTAGCATTATACTAACATCGCCGAACATTTCAAAGAAATCGACCATACCACTCCATAGAAATCATCGTTTGAACTACTGTCAATTGTAAATATATACAACTGAATTCGGGACACAAATATCGGCGATAAACAAACACAAATGATTCGATATCGAGAGTCATTGCATTTAATTAATATATCAGAATGACAGTGTGTGTGGTCAATTTGATTCATATTCGTAAACATAATTCATTTCGGCAAGATCTCCATTTCTATTTGACAACAAAAAAACAATAATCGCCAAGAGTGGCCCAGCCATTGTTCATAACTAAATATCGAAAGCAATTAACGCAGTCATAAAAGTTACATACTTCTACAATGAGACATCCGCGAAGATACATCCACGAAAGCCCAAATTGTGTTGTCCTGCGAGATATCCCGTGTCAAGCGAGTTAAACCAATGCAAAATCAGTCGTGTGAATAAGCTCACACGAGCTTATCATTACGATTGCCTTGAACATCGTTCAGACATAGCAGTATTGACCCAGTTTGAATGACCAAAACAAACTTGACAACTTTGTTAACTCGTTACCGGCCATGCACATTTTTTGGCGAACATCACTAAATATATTTGTGGTGACTTATGGGGGACTCTTAAGTGCATGCGACCTTGCTCAGGGGTCGGACCCTGGCATGAGATTTCAATAGCGTACCACCCGAAATTGCACATCGTTAGAAGCGTCAGTACACCGCCAGTGGGGTGAGAATTCACCTCACTGTGTTGTCCATGATGACAATTAATACAAGCTAACCACAGAGGTTCCCATGATCAGGTCATGTCACCCATTTCCATCTATTCCCTGACAAGACCAGGAGTCCATTCAAGCTTTGCCTTCTTACCACCAGATATTGATGGGTCAGCCTGCCCACCTATCCTATCTCTCTCGAATATTGGGACGTGCTCTGTCAACCCAGCCTTCTCTCAGACTCTGAGGTTTCCTCTGTCAGACTGATTGTGCGCCATGTCCAATTGCTCTGGCCCCGTGCCACAATCAGGGACTGCTCATGACTCACATTTAATTTGCCTCCATTCTCTCTCCTCCCTTTGTATCCCAACCAGGTATTCAAGGTGTTGTTGTGAACAGTCTTAGAGTTTCGGGCCTTCGAATCTGTTGGATTTAGTGATGATCGCCATGGTATATTTATTCAGTGATTAAGCCGCTTTTATGAGAATAACCTAGACATATTATGGACTTGATCGTGTGCGTGAAACTGATAAGTTAGTATGCAGGTGCTATGCCTAACAGAGGCCGAAAATATCACGCATATCGACCATAGAAAACATCGTCTGAACTACGCTCATTTTAAATATTTACTTCTCAATTCGGGAGAGGTCAATTTGTTTACATGTGATCTACTTCTTGTACACAGGGACTGAAGAGCCATGCTGTCACAATGTTTGAAGTGGGAAAACTTAGTGATGAATCCATGGATAGCTTCCTGTCAGAATTAGAAAAGGTATTTTATTTAAGTAATGGAATTTTTGGAACAATTTCAAGTAGTGATGTAACGATACGGGGGTTATCGGTAAAAGCCGATAACCGATATTTTCAGTAGAATTATCGGCCGATCAGATTCCGATAAGTCTTGTACATGAACAAAACTCCATATCAATTTGTCTTTTAAATTGCAAAGTATTGTCGGCAAAGAACTGATAACCTGGTTGCAAAAAAAGTTTAGTTTACGTAACTTTCCCCAAAAACCCTGGCAAAACAATTTAATATTTCGTTGCATTCAAAAGATTTCCTCAATATTTGTTTGATTCCGTTACTGTGCCTTACGGAATCAGTCCATAATCCATTTGAGTCAATGACTCAATTTCAATTTGCCAAACTCAATCTCTTTCAGAAGTTGAACTTGCACGTTTAATAACACCTACAATGTTGCAATTGTTGACATTTTCTCTGCCCATGACAGCAGATACAAATCCCGCCCATAGAGCACTCTGATTGTTTCAGATGGTTCCATCAAACAAGTTAGTCACCTCCTCCATCTTCAGTCATCGTATACCAAATCAAATCAAATAAAATACTTTATTGGACTAGATGAGAACTATACCAGAACGTCGATCAATTTGAATCAAAAGCACTTTAAACACACACACACTTAAATGTTTCTATATATTGAGGAATAGCGAGTCACAACTGTGGCGACTTTAATGCAAACTGGTCAAGTGTGACTCGTCTATTTATAAACACTGTGATTTTTAGTTTACTGTGTCATCTGTCAACACGTGGCATATTAGTGATTCCTACTCGAAGACATAAAATGCATGCAAATAATTGTTTGATCTTGCCGCCCGGTACCCGCCTTGGGAAGATAATAACAATGTGACAACTTATTGTCGCACGTGGCATGGAATTAATTCCACATCCCCATGAATACATCACTAAATCATACCGGTACATTAGTCTGATTCAGTCATAGGAAGATTCCATTCTCACGCTAATGCCAGGGGTGTCAGTTATTCACTTTCAACATGTGCTACTCATCACTCGCAAGTAATTTTAATTATATACAGTTTATGTTTTAACTTTAATTAATTATTAAGCGTACGGAACTACGGTACCTTTTGAAATGTTTATTTGGGTCATGAGTGTACCAGCAGTCTCCTGTTGATGTTGTCATCATGGTATATCACCGTATGTGATGGAGGGCTGACCCGTGAGTAAAATAGTCGCTATTTCTTCTGGAAATTCCCGTCATTTATTTAATATTAAAGTTGGAATTGGTGTAACAACGTTCACAAAGGACGCGACATGTATCGGTTGACAATATCGATCGGGAGACTAAATTTTGCCGATACCGATATCTTGCCGATACCACATATATCGGCCCGATCTGATAGCCAATACCGATAATCGGTACATCACTAATTTCAAGTATGAATGCTGTTTGTAATTCAATCAAATTTCTTGGAATTGCACAAAACAAACTTTGAGTTCCTCAGAAACTGAAATATTGGCTTCATGCATAGAATCTAACTTTGAAAACAATTAGCGAAAAAACTGTTATATTGATTTAGAAATTCCAGCTGCGAAAATACTTAATATTGACATTCCATAACTTTGATGCTTGGCCCAGGATAAATGCAGGTGCTGACATTAGAAACAAATTAACATCTTCTTGGTGCTTGATATAGCAGCTTTATTGACAGCCCATGTTGTATACGAATCTATGTTAGCAACGTTTACCAATTGAAATCTATATATATAAAACCCGCTGTCTGTGTGTGTGTGTGTCTGTATGTAACTGGTCATGTTGTTGGCATGTTTATAACTTTTCAAACATGTAGCCCAAATTTGGAACATATAATCTGACACATCTTGGAATATGATACACAAATTTTCAGGTTGATTGTTTAAAGACGGCCTGAGATATAGCACATTTTCCAAGAGTCGCGATGGCAAAAATTCCGTCACCTAAAGTGTATGATATATATAAGATAGTGTTAAGCCGCTTGCATCAGTCAATGAACGATACTCTACATAGACCTGTCATTTTTTACGGGCAATCCCCTAATAGTGAAATAAATACTTATTTTTATAGCAATAAGATAACTTAGTGTTTATCCTTCAGGAATGGTGCACAGTTAAATTTTCCATATTTCTCCATAAAGTTGCTTGACGTCTTCCTATTTTTACTTTCGGGAGAAGTGACTCCCTTATCTCTGATGACCTCTTCCAATACCTATTTATTGCTTGTCCACAGGTTGGATCAGAGGCAGAAGGAGAGGCTCGGAGATACTTTGACCACGCTCTTATACTACGGGATACAATTCGATTCCTTCGACTCAATAAAGACATATGTCTGGACGAGGATAGCACTGGTGGCCACGGTATAGATTTAATCAGATGTGAGAGCCTGCTTAGTCTGGAGCCTACTGTCCGTGCAAGAGTCCTCAACAAAAACTACAAGTTGGTATCAAGATAATTGTCCCCCTAGTTGTCCTTCTGCCGATCCATCCAGACTTACAATTTTGATGTATGTAGGGCACAGTCAATTAAAAAAAAACAATGTGTAAGTGTCACGGAAATGTAGTAAACTCGTTGATGTTACGGAATCTATTTACTGTATATACTAATCACACATTCTCATAACGTCACAATACCCAAGCCAAGCAACAAACCAAACGTACACAATAACAATGACGTACAAGCAACACAACCAAACAATGACTAAATTGGCTAAATCATGAACACAAATTTCAACGCAAGGTGATTGCAGGAAGATTTGACTATAGGAATCCGAAAAAATCGACGAGCAAATACTCAATCATGTTGCTAAATTCCGATACATTGTGAAAAAATCTGTTCCAAAGTTAGGACCCCGGGCTGTTTCTGCAGCCTATTTCTACCCCAATGCTTTAATGAAATATACAAAGTTGTATCAAATTCAACCCGGCAAATATCGAGGTATTGTGCGAATGTAACTGCTTCTATACCAACCGTTCCATTCTGTCAAAATTAATTAAACACTGTATTTTTCTCTATTTCGTAACCAGAAATTGCAACATAAAAATAGAGATGTGCGGTTGTATCGTCGTAGAAGCGCGGTTGGCAACACAGATGCGCGATTTCGAATGGTCGGTGTGACTAGGCAGGTTTCAGCAGCCCGGCATACACAATCTTTAGAGTCATTTTTCTTTAAAATAATGGGACAAACGGTTTTACAAATGCTTCTATAATGTAATAGATATGCACTTAACTCTTGGTAGGGGGGGGTTTGAGTTCACCATCAGTTAATAATGAGGGATGACACCAATGGGTAATAAATAGATCATGCCATGAATCCCTACTCTGGTTAACGCCCGTAGAGATCATATTCCACCAATACAAAACGTGGGAACTTTTTGAAGTTTTGATAGGGAACATAATAAAGTCGAAAAAATAATGCAGGGAACTGCAGGGAATATATTTCTTTATATCTATCTTATATCTATATTTGCGAATGTCTGTCTGTCTGTCTGTGTTCTATAGAAATTCACAGGGGACCATCTAGATGATGCCAAAGGGGTTTACTAGGAGTAGCTTTTTACGAGAAAGATAATGGTCGGGGTTAGAATTTTCTAAAGTGACGCCGTTGTTGTCAGGGGCAGAAAAGGGGGAGGGGCAGAACAAAAAATTGTCGCCGATTGCCACCAAACTTATATATAATCATCCCCATACTATGAGGAATCTAATGGCGTGGTTTAAATATGGCAAAAGTCGCGCCGTTCGCGTCAGGGGTACCCGGAAGGGGGGGGCAGATTTTTGTTTTCGTCAAAAGTGGCGTCGTTTGAGTCAGGGATGAACGGAAGGGGAGAGGGGCACCAAAATTGATAAAACTAATTTTAGCGCCCATTTCCACCATTTCTTCTTCATGATACAAGGAATCTAATTGTGTGATTTAACAACGCCAAATTGTTGTTTTTGGATGAGATATTGGGAGGGGGTGGGCACTAAATTTGATAATAAGTCGCCGATTGCCACCACACTTATACAAAATCATCCCCATGGTATGAGAAGTCTAATGGTGTGGCTTTTATCTGTCAAATGTGGCCTCATTCGAGTCAGGGTTGCATTGAAAGGGACAGGGGCACCAAAATTTATGCACAATTTTTTTAGCGCCAATTTCCACTAAATTGATACGTTCTTATCCATGATACGAGGAATCTAATCGTGATTTAAAGACGCCATAGTGGTGCTGTTTGGGTGAGAGGTGGAGAGGGGAGGGATTGGCACCAAATTTGATAAAAAAATTGTTTAGTCGCCGATTATCACCAAACTTATAAACAATCATCTCCATGATATCAGGAGTGTAATCGTGTGGTTTAAGGATGTCACAAGTGGGGCCATTTGAGTCAGTGGTGTATAGAGATGAGAGAGACACAAAAAATTATATCTATATGTTTAGTGCCGATTTTCACCAGAGTGATACATATTCTTCTCCGTGATACGAGGAATCTTATCGTGTGGTTTAGATACACCAAATTGGTGCCCTATGGGTGAGAGATATGGGGTCCTTAAATTTGATACGAATTTGTATACTCGCCAATTTTCACCAATTTCATATATATGCATCTCTAATCTCTAATGAGTCTTAGTGTGTGCAGCTTGAGTCCGAAATAGGGACGGGAGGGTCACCAAAACTGATACAAAATATTTTTAGTACCAATTACCATCAAATTCAGACACGTTCTTCTCAAATGATACAAGAAATAAAATCGTGCTGTCTGCCTGTCATTTTGTCTGTCTGTGTGCGTTCTATATATAACTTTACGCAGTACAATCGAGATGGCACCAAGGCGTTCTAAGAGGGGTAACTTTTTACAAGGAAGATAATGGTGCGGGTTAAAATTTTCTAAAATGACGCTGTTGTTGGGAGGGGAAATTTAAAAAATATGGTGAAATAGTTTTGTCACTGATTTCCACCAAACGAATACATAATCACATTCGCAATATGGCGTTGTTCGAGTCAGCGTTGCATCAACAATTGATTTAATAAACCAAATTCCACCAAATTCATACACGTTTTTCTCTAATGATATACCATGAATTAAATCACATTTGGTGTCGTTTGCGTCACGGATGGCGAGCGGATATGCACTACCATTGATATGATTGCTATTCGCCGATATCCACATATAAGTTATATACAGTCACCAGGCCATCTCCATATCATTTTAAGTAGTTGGGCGTTCACATTTCACAATCCCGACATATGGTGACCCACATAAGTCACTTGAACAATTATATCTTCTTAACAGTCATATTTATATGGGAATGGCAAAAATCAAGGCATTCACACAATGAGCTAGCAAAAAGAGATAACTAGATGAAGCATTAAACGTATATTTATCATTCTATTGAAGAGATACATATATTCGTGCAAACTGAGAGACCTCGAACCGTCGGAGGATTGCATATATAAAATAACAAAATTTAGTCTGTTCCATTCAATACAGTTTCCACAAAAAGTTACAATTAGTCAAGAGATATGGAAGGCCTGTTCAAAAATAGTGGTCACAGTGTGCAGTCAAATATAGTTTCTTCTGATATACAAGAAAATGCAGTTAGTAGCACAAGACTTTTCAGGATCCTACCAATACTGACATCTGACAAGGGTTTTAGAACAGACTCATCGACTGACATAAACAACTCAAAATCTCGCTCTGTGCCTGGCACATGTAGCTGATATATGTGCGCAGCAACATTTCGTTGAAACTGAGAATATTTAGCCAATATATAGCACCATGAACAGAGGAGCACCTGGAAATTTCTTTGAAACATCTGTATCTTCATGGAGATATGATAGCCAGGTGTCCTCGAGATCTTAGTCCAACCCACTAGATTGATTGATACATCTCAATATGTAAAACCCAATTATCATCTTTTATCGAACTGATGTGTTTATGATGTTCATGTATCATATTATAACGTCTAATGTATACGCAGTTGTAAATAAATAAATACTTCATTATTGGTGGAACGGATTAATCGCGATAAACAGAATGACAATTGACAAGGTGAGCCACTACTTATATTCCATGACTGTAATAATCATGTTTTGTGATGCTATTTGAATATACAATTTATGAGAAAACGTATAACACTTTAAACAAGAGCATTCTCTATTCCCAACAAATATCCACAGCATACATTAACCCGGGCAACGCCGGGTAACCCTGCTAGTATTATATAAAAGTTAGAATCTGACTAAACAAGACAGTGTCATTGCCAAAGCCCATATCTGGGCTTCCAGCACTCTTACATAGGGTCCAAATATGGGCTTTCAGCACTGAACCAGTTAATAGTGTACTTCACTGTAGATGAAGGTCCCAACTCGAAATTTCATGATTTAAGTGACTTTGTGGGTGATTTTTCTTAGTGTTGCTTACAATTATGGAGTTTATCCTGGGTAATTAATTCATTGTTTATTGTGATATCAGCTCACAAAAGTCACTGAAAAGTATGCAATTACGAGTGGGGACCTTCACCTTCAGTGAAGTACAGTATTAAGGAACAGATAATCACTGAGAAATATATTCCCCGTATTATATTTTCGACTTTATAAGCTTCCCTGTCAAAACTTAGAGTAGAGATTCATGGCGTGATCTAGGTAATAAAAAGGTCAGCTTGCTAAATGTTTTCATCAATGATCTATCAATGCACATTGACATGGAAAGGCTCAGCTTAAATAGTTAAAAATCATTTATTCAACATGATATAAATGAAAACATAATACAATAATGGATTCTTCAAAGAAAATGTAAACTCTTCACTGAACTATTCAAATAAAAATAGACTATGCAAAAAACCATAATAAAATAAAACAAAGGTGTTAAAACTAACTGACTGATTTCAACGATATTCAGTATATGGGTCTAGGCTTATACGGACCCTGGCTCTTATGGACCCTGGCTCTTACGGACCCTGGCTTTTACGGACCACCGGCTGATACGGACCTCAATTAAAATGTGCAATTTTCAAACTTATATTTATGAATTTAATAGATAATTAAGATTGTCTTTTCACACATATATCTGTATTAATTGAGAATTTCGGTGAATGTTCTGGCTTAAAAAAACATTTATTGAATCGTGTTAATTAATCTCTTCACCGTTGTATAAACACACGTGTGTGATCCCTTTATGTCGTTGTATAAACAGATACACGGTGATAAATGATCAGTGAATGGTGATCAGGATGAATCCACTGAGCTTGATTTGTTATGAAAACATGTTAGTAAAAACACAACTTGTTTCAACTGATTTATTGTCCTTTGTATAAACACTCGTGTGTGATCCCTTTATGTCGTTGTATAAACAGACACACGGTGATAAATGGTCAGTGAATGCATGGTGATCAGGATGAATCAACTGAGTTTGATTTGTTATGAAAACATGTTAGTAAACCCTCACCCGCATATGTCGCCACGCCCGGGCATCAGCCAAACTCGATGATCCACAAGACCTTTCTTTCGAGATCAACAAACCCTATATATGTCATCATTACCAGAGAAGGAGTTCTTACGACCGGAAAGTTGATATCCTTGTGGATAGACTACTCGTCAATGAGGATAACTGCAAGCAAACTACTGATTTTTGTTATCATCATATTTTTGTTATCTCAGTATGTATGTTGTCAGTATTTTAATTTATTTAAATAAACATAAAAAATAAAATTGTATATTTTAATTGAGGTCCGTATGAGCCAGGGTCCGTATAAGCCGAGGGTCCGTATCAGCCGGAGGTCCGTATGAGCCAGGGTCCGTATGAGCCAGGGTCCGTAAGAGCCAGGGTCCGTATCAGCCGGCATTCTCTAGGAATATCTCTAAATGGGAACTGTCACATTTGAATGATTTTCGATGAAAAATATGGCCGCTGGTAGTCATCTTGGATTTTACACTTTGCATCTCTAAATCCTTTAACACATCATACCTCATCCGATCATTACCAAACTCCATATGGATCCTCGGTGTGACCTCTCGTTGGGTGCCTACCATGTTTTCCTGAATTTTTTTTTAAATGTGGCTGCCAGCGGCCATTTTGGATTTTACTCTTTGTATGACCAAATCCTTTAGCACACCTTAAAGGTCACATTTCTCATCCAATCATCACCAAACTTCATATGGATCTTCGAGGTGACCTCTAGATGGGAGTCTCCCTTTTTCCCCAAAAATTTGTTTAAAACAAACATGGCTGCCACCAGTCAATCCATCAGCACACCCTACACCCCACATTTATTGGAGAATTGTTTTGAAACTTTGTAGTCTTGTTGGTAAATAAAAACTAGGAATGCTTCCATAATGATACGCAACATAGATCGGATAAGGTCAGGAAAACTGAGTAAAATAGTCATTTGAAGCAGTTTGGAGGTGGGTCCCTATCCCAGAATCGGGAAAGAATAAAAAATTAGGTGGGTGCCCAGAGTGCTGGATTTTTTATTTGTGCCTAGTGTCCGGAATTTTTTTCCTGAGACACCCCCTGCTGAATAGTCTAATTTAAAAGATATGAATTTATTAATACTAACTGTGAATCATGCTATTTTTAAAGTTTACTGGTCTCCATGGCACCACTGAGTTACGAAGTGAAGCCCGTTTCAAGTTGTGTGCCTTCCCACTTGGGACCAGCTATTCCTGAGGTATGTACTTGATTTGATATACAAAAGCAGATCATTATTAGATGAGGCATCTGTATTACATAGGAGTCTACAATTTCCAGCTATTACTAGTATTGTCACTCTGGAAGAGTGTATATCACTCAAATATACGCTCAAATATACGCTGAGTCATAGAGATATGGTGGGAGCAATCACCTATCTGTTCCATTGTGTCTTTATTTTACCCAAATATATCACAATTTAATAAATTTCAGCAGAAAGCCACCTTGGCGGATGATACTCAGGGAGATGCACTTGTTTTCTATGTGGAGATAACCACTGATGTGTGTTATGTCCTTTTTGCAAGACAGTGTTTAGTATCGAGACCAAAAAAAAAAAAATTTATCAACTTGTTTGTTGCCAGACTAAAACTGTTTTTTTATTCATTGATGTAGTGTTATATTCTTCTCGACTTAATTCGTCTCTGCAGGATTATGAACTTTTTTTGCAGGTTAATTCAGTTTGGTTTAAATTGTTCATTTATCATTTGACTGGCAGTGGCCCTCCATCACTGCTACTAGTCAAGGGAACCCGACTTCACAGGCTTCCGAAAGTATTCCAGGTTTGTAACAAATACAACTTTCAATATGAAACTTAAATTTGACACTGTTTGAACCTATATTTTACCAATTTTTAGCATCCAAACTACTGTTTTATGTGTACCCATAACATTTATGGTACACATAATGTCGATGGCTGGATCAACCATCCATCATTGTCTGTTCATCTGTCTCTCTATCCATAGATACATGCTATCCAACATGATAAGTGAAGTATTTTTTATCTGATCGTGTTCATATTTTATGCACCTGTATAGTTGGTATCGATCGGTTGATCGGTTTAGAAATTATTTAACACTTTCCATCCACCAATAGCCATGTTCTATAAGATGCGATGTGATAACTCAATTATTTTGTTCCCAAATGTGTTCATATTTTATATGCAGGTTTATACACACCCCTCACCTGTATAGTTTTTAGTATTAATTGGTTGATCGGTTCAGAAAATAATTAACCCTTGACATATATGACATCCGATGCAATAAGTCAAATACTATCCTTCTGATCTGCCTCATATTTCTTACCTAGGTTTTAAGCTCACCTGAGACGAAGTCTCCGGTGGAGCTATAGTCATCGCTCCTCATCCGTCTAACTGTCCGTCCGTCCGTCTGTCCATCAAGAATGGTCTTCTTTTCCAGAACAATAAGACCGAATGAATTCATATTTGGTGTGGATGTTCCCCAGGTGACTAACATTCAGATTTGTTCAAGCAAGGTGCCCAATAAGTCTGTTTAATAGTAAGGTGTGAATTGTTGAAAGTTTTGCCCTCATGAAAAGGTTGATGTGAGGATTTATGAAAATAGCTAATCACTATCGCCAAGGTATGGGTTAAACATCTGCCGATCATGATCGGCCTATCACGATCAGCCTTACGTATTATTACAGATAGATATTTGACAAAGTCATACTAATTATGATGAATAGAACAGAAATAATTATAAGCAAGCATGTGTACAACACCAAAACATTTTAGACATTGCTTTCATTGGGTACAGTTTCCCCACTCAACGTAATTTCTGTGGCAGAAAAATAATCCATAGCAAGAGTTTGTGAAGCTGTTTAAACAATTTATAATAAAACATATTCTAATCACCATACAAATACAGACCAGAGGATAAATAAAATTCTGTTCTGTACAGATTATCAAAAAATGCCTTTGGTGCAGATCAATGCTCTACCAAATATGGAAATGTGATTATTTTTTTTAAATGACTCCATTCATCTGGTGAAACTGATATTGATTTAAAACCAAGTTCAGAGCCATATCCTTTCCTTTCAGAAATATGAAAAATTACTCGTTACAACTTGGGGTCATGACCCTGCCATCATAGCTTCATCGAATGTACTGATGACACTCAATGATGCTCTGTCTCATTCAGCGATACTCATACAGGTATGCATGATTTAGTTTTCTGGGATTACTGTTTTACGAGATACAATGTGATAAGTCGCACATTGATTATTATCCCCCGCAAACAAAGTTTGGTGGACGATATAACAATCGCTGTCTGCGAGTCCGTTGGGGTGTCCATCTGTCCATTGGGGCTTGAGTCCTGTCCGTCTGTAGCAACTTTGAAGCTCTATACCTTTGTCATCATCAGTGAGATTTTAATGATCTTCAGTATGTTGATGAACCAACTTGGGAAAGAATATTTAAAAACCGAGGTTTCGTCCATTGATTTTTCCAGAGTTACAACCCATTTTGAGTAATGGGACAAAGGGGCGATGTCATAAATAATTTGGTAGTTTTCTGGTAATTTCCCATTTTTAGCTCAACTTTACTTGTAAAGTTTGAGCTATTGCCATGGCTTGGTATCCGTCATCCGTGTGCGCATGTGTGGAGACGTCCGTCATCAATTTCAATTAGCACGGGTACATGTCGTACCTATGGTTCGATCATTATGAAATTTGTCATGGCTGTTGACATTGGCATGTAGATGGGAAATGAGTCATTTTGGGATCATTTGGCCACTAACAGCCATTTTGGATTTCAAAATGCAATCCATTAGCATGGGCTACAGTTCGTATTGTTTGTCTGATCATCATGAAATTTGTGGATGGGAACGAGTCATTCGGCCAAAAACATGGGGGTCATTCGGCCAAAAACATGGCTTCTGGCAGCCATCTTGGATTTTAATCTTTGATGACTAAATTATTTGGCACGGGCTAGAGGTCGTACCTTTGGTCAGATCATCATGAAATCTGTCAAGGATGTTAACATTGACATGTAGATGGGAAACGAGTCATTTTGGGGTCATATTTTGCCATAAAACATGGCCGCCGGCAGCCATCTTTGATTTTACTCTTTGCATGACTAAATTGTTTGACATGGGCTACAAGTCGTACCTTTGATCGGATCATTATAAATTTCTCATGGCTGTTGACATTGACATGTAGATGGGAACAAGTCATTTTTCCGCTAAAGGAAGCCTTTCACACTGAACTATATGGATATATGTCCTGCTTTGTAAACCACAGTAGGAAAGGGGTTTTAAATAAAACCTTTTGGTCGCCTCCCGACATTTATTGTGCTTGCCCAGATTAGTCACGCATGAACTGTCCCAATATAACCGGCTGTACGCGATGGGATTCTTCAGTTTTATTCCTACTGCGTAGCCAACAAGATCTAATGGAGTATCTCTCAGAATTTGAGTTTCACCCAACTCAACAAATTCAATTTATCGATACAATATATCTTTCTGGTTGCCTCCTCTGTTCGTTTTTATCATTATCGGTTTAGAATTCATGGACCGTTTCGCTTCAAACATACAATTGTTCCGTGTTTTCGAAAAAGCCGATATATTATTTGCGTCTTTGAATTCCAATTCGCCATAGAACGGCCATCGTTTCAATGACTTACGACGCACATAGATTGTTGTGAGAAATACATCTATGGAATTATTATAGAACCTATAAGTATGATAGAATTGGTCAGACCGTAAATGACACCTGGTTCGCTAACCGAAGTCTCCTAATTTTGTGTTATTATACTTGTGGCATTTCAACTAGCGGAGTTTTCTTTCAATAATTCCCTCGCTACTGACGATCATATCTATCATAATGTTACGATTATTGTGAGAAATATACATCTATGGACTTATTATAGAGCCTATAAGGTATGATAGAATTGGTCAGACCGTAAATGTCACGTGGTTCGCTACCCGAAGTCTCCCTAATTTCGTGCGAATGTTATTATACTCGTGGCGTTTCAACTAGCGGAATTTTCTTTCAATAATTCCCTCGCTACTCATAATGTTATGAACAACGTGCTTTCACATAATACTTTGTGTTTTATGTTTCAATACTGTCACACATGTATCCATGATCCAGCTGTGTTAGCCTACTCTTGAAGTTAACTACAGTTTATCAATATCAGAATGGAACTGTTTCATGTATAATAATAATTGTTACTTAATATGACAGTAGTAGTACTAAGAATCGGTAGTGTCATTATTAATTTCAGACAGGGATTGATATCTGACAAGTATCAGAATTCTGTTCATGATTCGATTCTCGTACAGAGCATCAACTTCACTGTAGAATTTAGAAATGCTATCATTTGATGATTGCAAACATGACATGCCATTGTCCCCCGGACATCATAGCTAATGATCAATCTCAGACATGTAGGTCGATTTAATATCTATCTAGTTGTTTCTGCTCTAATGAACAATAGCTGCGATTCTACGCAAGCTGGTCTGAACCGGTGGGCTTGTATTGCTCTCAGGTGCATGATAAAGTGATCTGTGGGGGTTCAGACTAAAATTAATAGTAATGACAATTTCACTCCGTCTCAATTCCAAATTTTAGTTATTACAGTCAATTTCGCTTTATTGCATAGCGTCGGTGCATGGCCTTTCTCATGCAATTAACCGAATATGCATAAAGCCGAAATCACCCCATCACCCCATTTGAGGTTCTTAGATTTTTAGTTTGTACCATAGTACCACGAAATAGCGAAATCATTCTGTCGCCGTCTATCAATTTCAAATTTCATCTCATACCTTGTTGTAAATTACTATTATGTCAATAAACTGATTCATTAACATCTTTATTTGTTGTTACATGCATAAAATGATTACATACCATCATTATCACACACAAAAAACATTAAGAAAAAAACCCATTTCGAAACGTGTTGTTTATAATTTCTCCCATCCCATAATTTCTATTCCCTATCTATTTATAGATAGATAAATACATTGTATGGGAGGCCAGACCAAACACATTCCTTGTTATTTCCATTACAGAATGGATTTGTATTGAGTACGCAATTGTGTTTAATACTTTATTTTAATTAAACGAACATGATAAAAACAGCAAAAACAACAATTACTTGTTGCTGATTCCCTCGGTCACCTGCATGGGCATTATCGGAGCGGTATATTCAGCGTCATCATCAGATTCTGCATCAGGAGCTGTGGGTCGGATAAAACCTGAGAATAAATCATAGTGAACCATTGTTACACTAATGAGTTGAAATCATTGAATAAACACGACACACATGGTGTTGGGATGAGAAACAAAGACAGTGTTGTTTTAGCCTTTGTGTCTAACTTGGGGAAACAGTGATGTCAACCAGCTGTTCAGTTAATGATAAGCCATCCCGTTATTTCTATACTAAATATGTAAACATGTTTCTATTCATTAAATTATTGTCGGTAATTCCCATATCTATAGTCTATAGTTTATATCAATGTTCAGACTTTAATAATCCGATTAGGAAAATATTAAACCCGGTGCTTTATTCGTGATCCGTTGTCCACATAGAGGATGTTACAATAGCGACTAATTGCATGTTTAACAAAAGCCAGTAAGTGTAATTAATTAACAGTACAAAATGTACTGACAAAAGACAGTTGTATTTCTGCTGGTATGGAAAAGCACGTGTTTGAATATTTAGAGTTATCGCTCCTAAACTGTTTATACTGTAAAACGTGATCAAAATGTAGTTTAAAAATATTAATGTCGATAACCTTTATTTTTGTTTCGAGTGTATAACGTTGATGTAGTTTGGAAAACATGGTTGTTGAATGACAAGTTTCCCCTTCTGTCCCATTATTATACCCACTGTGTGTTTACATAACCAGGAAGCCAGTTGTTTGTGTTTGGCCACATGTAGGAACATACCGACATTGTCACTGAACACGAAAAATGTTTTTACAGTACGGTTGTTGGACAGGCGTGCTTTGCACGCGCAAGCGACTCATGTTTACCGCGTTTTCAGCTATACGCCGTTAGAGATTGGGTTCTAAATGAGATTTTAAGATTCACTTTATTTCATTTTATTGAATACTAGCAGGGTTACCTGGCGTTGCCCAGGTTAATGTATGCTGTGGATATTTGTTTGGAATAGAGAATGCTCTCATAATTTTCTCATAAATTGTATATTCAAATAGCATCACAAAACATGATTATTACAGTCATGGAATATAAGTAGTGGCTCACCTTGTCAATTGTCATTCTGTTTATCGCGATTAATCCGTTCCACCAATAATGAAGTATTTATTTATTTACAACTGCGTATACATTAGACATTATAATATGATACATGAACATCATAAACACATCAGTTCGATAAAAGATGATAATTGGGTTTTACATATTGAGATGTATCAATCAATCTAGTGGGTTGGACTAAGATCTCGAGGACACCTGGCTATCATATCTCCATGAAGATACAGATGTTTCAAAGAAATTTCCAGGTGCTCCTCTGTTCATGGTGCTATATATTGGCTAAATATTCTCAGTTTCAACGAAATGTTGCTGCGCACATATATCAGCTACATGTGCCAGGCACAGAGCGAGATTTTGAGTTGTTTATGTCAGTCGATGAGTCTGTTCTAAAACCCTTGTCAGATGTCAGTATTGGTAGGATCCTGAAAAGTCTTGTGCTACTAACTGCATTTTCTTGTATATCAGAAGAAACTATATTTGACTGCACACTGTGACCACTATTTTTGAACAGGCCTTCCATATCTCTTGACTAATTGTAACTTTTTGTGGAAACTGTATTGAATGGAACAGACTAAATTTTGTTATTTTATATATGCAATCCTCTGACGGTTCGAGGTCTCTCAGTTTGCACGAATATATGTATCTCTTCAATAGAATGATAAATATACGTTTAATGCTTCATCTAGTTATCTCTTTTTGCTAGCTCATTGTGTGAATGCCTTGATTTTTGCCATTCCCATATAAATATGACTGTTAAGAAGATATAATTGTTCAAGTGACTTATGTGGGTCACCATATGTCGGGATTGTGAAATGTGAACGCCCAACTACATAAAATGATATGGAGATGGCCTGGTGACTGTATATAACTTATATGTGGATATCGGCGAATAGCAATCATATCAATGGTAGTGCATATCCTCTCGCCATCCGTGATGCAAACGACACCAAATGTGATTTAATTCATGGTATATCATTAGAGAAAAACGTGTATGAATTTGGTGGAATTTGGTTTATTAAATCAATTGTTGATGCAACGCTGACTCGAACAATGCCATATTGCGAAGGTGATTATGTATTCGTTTGGTGGAAATCAGCGACAAAACTATTTCACCATATTTTTTAAATTTCCCCTCCCAACAACAGCGTCATTTTAGAAAATTTTAACCCGCACCATTATCTTCCTTGTAAAAAGTTACCCCTCTTAGAATGCCTTGGTGCCATCTCGATTGTACTGCGTAAAGTTATATATAGAACGCAAAAAGACAGGCAGACAGCACGATTTTATTTCTTGTATCATTTGAGAAGAACGTGTCTGAATTTGATGGTAATTGGTACTAAAAATATTTTGTATCAGTTTTGGTGACCCTCCCGTCCCTATTTCGGACTCAACCTGCACACACTAAGACTCATTAGAGATTAGAGATGCATATATATGAAATTGGTGAAAATTGGGTATACAAATTCGTATCAAATTTAAGGTCCCCATATCTCTCACCCATAGGGCACCAATTTGGTGTATCTAAACCACACGATAAGATTCCTCGTATCACGGAGAAGAATATGTATCAATCTGGTGAAAATCGGCACTAAGCATATAGATATAATTTTTTGTGTCTCTCTCATCTCTATACATCACTGACTCGAATGGCCCCACTTGTGACATCCTTAAACCACACGATTACACTCCTGATATCATGGAGATGATTGTTTATAAGTTTGGTGATAATCGGCGACTAAACAATTTTTTTTATCAAATTTGGTGCCAATCCCTCCCCTCTCCACCTCTCACCCAAACAGCACCACTATGGCGTCTTTAAATCACGATTAGATTCCTCGTATCATGGATAAGAACGTGTATCAATTTAGTGGAAATTGGCGCTAAAAAAATTGTGCATCAATTTTGGTGCCCCTGTCCCTTTCAATGCAACCCTGACTCGAATGAGGCCACATTTGACAGATAAAAGCCACACCATTAGACTCCTCATACCATGGGGATGATTTGGTATAAGTGTGGTGGCAATCGGCGACTTATTATCAAATTTAGTGCCCACCCCCTCCCAATATCTCATCCAAAAACAACAATTTGGCGTTGTTAAATCGCACAATTAGATTCCTTGTATCATGAAGAAGAATATATATCAATTTGGTGGAAATGGGCCCTAAAATTAGTTTTATCAATTTTGGTGCCCCTCTCCCCTTCCGTTCATCCCTGACTCAAACAACGCCACTTTTGACATATTTAAACCACCCCGTTGGATTCTTCATATTATGGGGATGATTATATGTAAGTTTCGTGGCAAAAATTTGCCCCCCCCCTTCCGGGTACCCCTGACGTGAACGGCGCGACTTTTGCCATATTTAAACCACGCCATTAGATTCCTCATATTATGGGGATGATTATATATAAGTTTGGTGGCAATCGGCGACAATTTTTTGTTCTGCCCCTCCCCCTTTTCTGCCCCTGACAACAACGGCGTCACTTTAGAAAATTCTAACCCCGACCATTATCTTTCTCGTAAAAAGCTACTCCTAGTAGACCCCTTTGGCATCATCTAGATGGTCCCCTGTGAATTTCTATAGAACACAGACAGACATTCGCAAATATAGATATAGATTCTCACTTGCCTATGAAGTATAATTTTCCGTTTTGAATAAAATTTTATATTTCTCAAGTTCGTCAATCTTTTTTGCTGTCTACAAGCAAATACTTACTTACCACCGCTGAAATGTTTCGAAACAGGAAATGTTTGAACAGAAGCATGTTAGAAGAAATAGAAAAGCACGGTAGTTTCGGTTTCGGTTTAGTAATTGGCTTCCTTGTTGGTGGAATTCCCGGGAAAATCTTCCTTTCACTTTGAATCCTCAGAATTGCAACTGGAACTTCAGGTTTTTACAAATGTTTACAAACTCAACAAACAACCATATAAATATACAAATTTAAATAAATCATGCAATTCACAAATAAATATGGAAACATACAGGAAATGTGTGTCCACAGAAGCTTGTTAATGAGAAGAGATAGAAAACCACGTGTGTTATGAAATTGAAAATTGCCGTCTTCGCTCTCGCGATGGTCATCTTCAACAACTTTGTATTAAGTTTTCCCATAAAATACGTTTTTCAAGGTAAATAGTTTTACAAATTGCTATAATTTCGGCACCATGAGGTGACTTTTTACCCCTTCTCATCAACATTTTTGGCGATTTTCGTATGCATAAAAACGGAATAGAGTCCGACCCTTATGCAAATAAATGATTAAAAAATAGTCTTTTTATGAGAAAATGGTTTGGTGCATGCATATTTTATGCAAATAGCCGAAATATGCATTTAAACGATATGCAATTAACTGGAATTGACTGTATTGTGAATTTTATCCAAAATTAACTCATGCTGACATTATTATTTGGCACCTGAGAGTAACGACTATGTTCGTTATTTCATGTACAGATATTTTGTCGTGGGTGCAGACACTCTCAGATAGGGCGTGCACCTTAATGGCTGACCTGTGTACATGCCTCGGCATGTGCACGATAACGAACACTACTGGAGTCACCACAGGGTTATCAGGTTACTAACGGCCGTGGTCTCATCTGGAGCAGTGAGTCTATAACCGGATTGGTTCCTCCACTGATATATCTACCGATCCCAATGTATACCCATCATTTCAAATTGCTGGGTTGGTTTCTTGACTAAATGGTGTCTCCTTCCGGAATACAAACATAACTGCCATCCTTCCTGTACAGGTTTAAAGAAGGCGGAGGGTGGATATGGCTCTGATTGGGACCCAAATTACAAATCATGGACACTCAGGTTTGAACTCTTTCCTCTTGTCGACATCCTGAAGGTGTCTAATCGTGGATTCACTATCTACCTAAATATTTGAAGGTTCTTTCGATCCTTTCCCCATCTTGGTTCAATTATGGGAATGTGACAGTATAATTTTCAATGGAACTATCTCCCAATGAATTGTTGCGAATAACTTTCCTTATGATTCTATTTCGCTTTCAAGCCGTCCTTGGTTTATTTGCATACCGGTCCACACATTGTCTCTCATTGACTTGAATTATTCATGGTCTCAGACTGACAGGATTTAGCATCATGGTGACTTGACCCCTCCAGTTAACTGGCCCACAGGGGGAGAAATTATTTATGGCAAGTAACCATCTCAAATGTGAGCTTGGTACACGAACATGCTGTGCATACAATACAGCGTGCATTGTTCATAAAGGGCATGGTAGGAGTTTGAACGTATTCATTGACTAGCAGGAGTCTACATGAATTTCAAATACATGCAAGTCCAGACCTTGGCTCTTAGCATTCTATTCATACCTTTTGTACCATTGATATGGCGATTAGACTTCACACACGAATTACGCACATTTACATGGAAAGCATTTATATTGTCACGTGCCCCATGACCACTGCCAATAGCCTTTCCGCAAAGAGTCCATCACATGGCTCTTCATACTTCTATTGCCCATATCTATTTGATTATCTGGCACATAGAAAATAAAAAAGGCGGGACGTTTGCGCTGTCCAACTTAGCTTTCGAGCTCATTGACCAGCATTACAGACATTTCCCCGCAGGCAGCGGACCACTCCTTATCATATGGCTTCTTTCCTTTACAACAACCTGGCTATTAAATTCAATACGTTGCACCATTTGGGATGTGTGTCCTTTACTGAACTTCGTATGAAAATATCAATTTGTTTCCTTCCTTAAGAAGCCATCTTCAGAGCGGGTCTTCCCCTACTAACCTTCCTATAACACACCTAGGTCGTTCTGCTGCATGTTTGGAGAAAGTGACATGATGTTCTGTGCCGAGTCCTCAGACCTGAGTATTCCATATGGTGACCGTGACAATTTTACCCACCGTGTTTATCGGCTGACTACATTGTACATCATTTGTACTGATTTCGGTTGTCAACTGTCTGAATATTTAAATACGGTTGTTTAATTACGTACATTCCATAGACATGATCTGTGCGCCTTCATTTCTTGACATCAGATCGCGGTTGATATTCCACTGGGACTGCTCTCAGATGCCTAATAATCGTGATGGCCTAATAATAGCGATGTGTGTGGATTTAGGCTGAAGTTAATAATAGTGATGGCAATTTCGCTCTATGTCTCAATTCCAAATAATGGTGATCGTTGGGAATTTTCTCCAAAATTAATAATCGTGCTGACACTATTATTTGGCACCTGAAAGTAGTGGTTTACTTTCTCAGTGACTGCTATGGTCACCTGCAATCTTCAGTCATGAGCTCCATGTGCTTATGGCTCTTAGTCATGCTCTCTGTGGGGTTATATATATATATTTAGTGATACATTGGATCATGCCAGGGATCTGTGCTCTAGCTTCGACCATTGGATTGATGGGCGCAGCTTTGGTAGGGCCTTCTGACATGATCTCATGATGAATTATATATCACCCTGATATATCTCTTATATCATTTTATATATCTATATACACAATTTGTATCACAGGGTTTCTGCATGATATCTTGTGATACATACCTCAGAGACATGTGATAACTGTTCTAAGAAGGAAGACAGGACCAGTACACGCTCCTCCGGTTACGCCTCGGCGGTTCAACCAATTAGTGGTGATGTGTCTGGTGGAGCTGTCGGGGTACTTGGGACCTCCAGGACGTTTTGTCCCCCACCAGCGCCAGCGGTTCTGGGCGCTAAAGCTGCCAAATCGCATGCGCACAAATCGACACCAGCCGAAGGGCCTTCGGCAGCTTAAGCGCAGGGCGGGGGCCGTACCCATAGCGGTAACGAGCCGGGACCCCCTGGCCACGCTCTTAACCCTTTGGAGAGTATCTGTAACGTCATATACATGACGTCATGAGTAAATTTAACGTCAACGTCATAGCAATAATTATTAACAAGTTTGGTCAAAAGTGTCCAATAATTCGTTTTAATTTATGTGCATTTTTTTAAACGTGTGTTATCATAATCGATTGCACTTATACATTTGGGACATCATATTAATAAAAATAAGTCCTATACAAATCATTTATAAATCATATGATTTATTGAAGTTATGTCTACATAAAATAACACTTCCTGAAACGACATATATGTCGTTCTACTCCTCAACCGATAGACGCCATATATGTCGTTCTACTCGCCAAAGGGTTAATGTCCTTAAGAGCGTGGCCAGGGGGTTGCCTGGCCTTGCCTGCCACTCAACCGTCCTGGGGTCGGAGAACAATGACCTCTCCCCACCCTCCAGCTTGGCCAGGATATTAGCTTGGGCATGACCACATGCAGCATGCGGTGGTGGGGGCTCCCTCTGATCCGATGGCTTGACTCACTTATAGTTGTCCAACCCATTTGGGCTAATGGGTTCTCAATTTGATCCCTGTGCCACAAATTGGGCATCAGGTTATCTGACATTTGCTTTGCGAACAGCAGTTAGTTAACTCTTAATGTTGGTTGTCTCGCCATCTTCGGAGTGGGCCTCCTCCAGTGCAGGTCGTTCTGTCGCTAAGGCAGAGAGTGAGTTAGTCTCCTTGCATCCCATGGCGGCTGGGACCTTAGAACTGAAAGACTAAGCGAAGAAAGAAGAGTATCTTCTTCAGTTATACTTGCTCGGTTCACTCGCAACTATGAATTGGATGGCACCACCTGGGATGTTTCTTCCAAAACAAGGGGGAGGTACACGTTTGATCAATGTAGAACTCTTAACTATATGAGTTATTTTCAAGTAACTAATCATAACAGATTCATTAAGATTTCATATTTATGTGCAATCTGTTTTAGAAGAGTACATTCCCCTCTAAATTTGGCTATTAACTTTATTGCTCGTGCCTCCTCCTGGGCTTGCATTCTAATCCATATAGTTCAGTGTGAAAGGCTTCCTTTAGCGGAAAAATATTATTTTTAAAAGTATAATATAGGCTTGCCACGATTATTCGATTAATCGACTAACCTTCGACAGGTGTGGTAGTCGACGGTTATTTACTTTTGTCGACTAATCGCCCAAGGGGGGGGGATGTGGGTATGGTTGTTTATTTATGCAGTACTATGCGAAAATGCCTTGCCTGGAAGTAAAAGTTAAAAGTGTATGTAGCACAATTTACCAATTGTAATAACTCTATGTTGCTGACACCATGACGGTCGCTAACTATTGCTTATCATATATAGTAAGGTGATAACTGTTGAATATCTATTGTACTCAAACCTTTTATGATGTGAAGCCAGGTGGATATTAGACGGGATGCAGTTTATGACTCATTACATAACCATTGAGTTAAGAACTGTTCACCTGTACATCCAATTAAGGGAACAATGGATTTAGGTATTTTATCTTACCGGCTGCCTAATCAACAAAAAATTACATAATCAGTATACAGATTAAGCGTTTTGACGATTAGGCTAGTTAAATGTTAGAGCTTACCTGTTGCTGTCTCGGTAAAGTTTGATTATGTGCAGTGAATGTGAATGAAGGATATTATTCCGATCCGCCAATGTATTGGACGTTACAAAAATACTCCATAAAACAACAGCGTCATCACTAGATATTCACCTATTCATTGTGCTCAATGATAACAACTCTCTTCAAAGCATACATGTTTACATTGTCGATGTCATTGGCCGCGTATAAATACTTTCGTCGCCTAACATCGTCTTGAATGTCGATCTATTGCGGTTTAATTAGCTTTCCAGCTCCATGCTTTCCTTCTCTAATTGGGGTAAAAAAAAGTTTAGCCAAAAGTTTTGCCAAATGAAATTTTTATTAGCCAAATTCGAAAAATATTGGCCATTGGCTAATTTGGCTACCGACAGCGCGAACACTGCTATCAAGGCATTAGTAATATTTCTTGATCAAGGCAATGGTGTTATATCCCTATCAAAGCATTAGTATTATTTTACTAAGATGGCATTGGTATTATTTCCCTATCAAGGCATTACTAATATTTCCAGATGAAGGCAATTAGTTTATTTTGTCTTCTGTCAATGTTTTTGGAGGATGCAACATTTTAGAGCCTGTTGACAATATATGTACTGTTATCAGGAATGATTATGCCTTAGTTTAGATGAATTGATTAGGGGGTTGGAAATATTAATTTTGGATCTCGATACTCTCCTTTTTCATTTCAGCAGAAAAAACTGCAGTTGTTTCTTAACGAAAAATAGTGTTGTAGTAAACTCACTAGCTATCTGCGACTGATATATGGCTTATCTTTTTGTCCCCCGACGTTTCCGTCGGAGGACTATAGAAATGACCCTCGTCCGTGCGTCCGTGCGTCCGTGCGTCCGTGCGTCCGTGCGTCCGTGTGTCCGTGCGTCCGAGATTGGGTACCTTCATGGTGTAATCAACTCCTCCTACAGTTTTAAACGTAGAGATTTGAAACTCTGGGATATTGTTCCTAACATGTTGGTGATTTGCAACATCTATAAAGCTAATCAAAAATATAATTTTTTCCATATTTTTGGGGGGGTTTTCGACTTAGAAAATTTGGAACATTTTTGCCTTTTGGATGAGATTGGGTACCTTCATGGTGTAATCAACTCCTCCTACAGTTTTAAATGTAGAGATTTGAAACTCTGGGATATTGTTCCTAACATGTTGGTGATTTGCAACATCTATATAGCTAATCAAAAATATCATTTTTTCCATATTTTTGGGGGGTTTTCGACTTAGAAAATTTTGAACATTTTTGCCTTTTGGATGAGATTGGGTACCTTCATGGTGTAATCAACTCCTCCTACAGTTTTAAATGTAGAGATTTGAAACTCTGGGATATTGTTCCTAACATGTTGGTGATTTGCAACATCTATATAGCTAATACAAAAATATCATTTTTTTCGTGTTTGCATGCATTTGTTCATCGGGTTGTTTTGTCCAAGAAATTTTGCGGTGGTTTGCAACATCTATATACTGTATAACATTGTGGACTATAGAAATGACCCTCGTCCGTCCGTCCGTGCGTCCGTGCGTCCGTGCGTCCGTGCGTCCGTGCGTCCGTGTGTCCGTGCGTCCGAGATTGGGTACCTTCATGGTGTAATCAACTCCTCCTACAGTTTTAAACGTAGAGATTTGAAACTCTGGGATATTGTTCCTAACATGTTGGTGATTTGCAACATCTATAAAGCTAATCAAAAATATAATTTTTTCCATATTTTTGGGGGGGTTTTCGACTTAGAAAATTTGGAACATTTTTGCCTTTTGGATGAGATTGGGTACCTTCATGGTGTAATCAACTCCTCCTACAGTTTTAAATGTAGAGATTTGAAACTCTGGGATATTGTTCCTAACATGTTGGTGATTTGCAACATCTATATAGCTAATCAAAAATATCATTTTTTCCATATTTTTGGGGGGTTTTCGACTTAGAAAATTTTGAACATTTTTGCCTTTTGGATGAGATTGGGTACCTTCATGGTGTAATCAACTCCTCCTACAGTTTTAAATGTAGAGATTTGAAACTCTGGGATATTGTTCCTAACATGTTGGTGATTTGCAACATCTATATAGCTAATACAAAAATATCATTTTTTTCGTGTTTGCATGCATTTGTTCATCGGGTTGTTTTGTCCAAGAAATTTTGCGGTGGTTTGCAACATCTATATACTGTATAACATTGTTGCAAATAGTATCCTACAAACAAATCCAATCATGAAGTTTACCACTCGAGTCGGGGGACATGTGGTCTGCGACCTTTTATTTTACATATATCAGCAGTAGAGTACTCAAAATTGTGAGAAAACATTTTTAAATTGCTCGTATATCGAATAATTTAAGATTAAATTTATAAAATTTGTTATTTAAGGGACATGGAAAGCAACAAGAAGGTGAAACAATTCATGTTCCGTTCCCAATAGAAACTTCAGAGAAAGGTAAGTAATGAAACAGGAATGTCTATTCTAATCAAAGTTTGATACCATGGCTATTGTATATTGGAACAAATTTAATGGTTGGCATTTAAATCATGCTTTAAAAATGCATAATTCTTTATTTTTGACTGTGGCTTGTTCAATAAATATTCATGGGTGTGATTTAAATTTCACACCTGCATAGTTTTGTAGTATATTTGTTAATTAATCAGAAGCAATTTCATTTGATTTCAAGAAAACAGATGCGACGTGTATGCATTTTCTGATTTAAAAGTCATATTACAGTTTAGAGATCATGTCTAAATGCAAAACCGATAGCCGACCGATAACCAATGTACTTTGTTCAACTGATCGGTCAACCGATAGTAAAAAGATCATGTCATGATGGCCTAATTATCGGTAATTCTATCAGTCTTTCTATCGGTTCTATCAGTCATGATATCGGTTGTCCTTGTGACTGATACTAAAATGATGTTAAAGTGATGTGACCAAAACAATATCGATAGTACTTCAGGTGTCCGTCATGCATATATAATCACGTACGTATGCTTATTAAGTCAATTCGAAAAATATCGTACCAAGCGTAATATATTTAGCCATACGTTGTAATTTGTCTAGTTGTACATGGTTGTTTGGGAGAAGTCATATATAGCTAGCCTAGTCTGATATGTTGAAAAAGCGACCACATGCTCGGATCTATACTTATTATTTTGGAGCTATGCGCATTCGTAAAATGTCGATATTTAACACATTTACCTTGTTTTATTAACGAACAAATGTCTTGGCAAATATAAGACAATTAAACAGTGATTCATTTGGGAACTATTTTTATGTAACCTTGAGTAGTCACACAGAACTACCTGATAAGATTCCAGATATAATCTTGCTTTCACTTTTACTTTCAGTTCCAATGTCAATTTGATGTGTTTACATGTTTTGTGTACAACATATAGTTCTGTTATAAAATCAACACACTTACTATCAGTACACATGTATGAAAATCTCTTTCTTAAGACATTGTTATCATTCAGGGCCAGAAACAGCAATTTTTGGGCCGTTGTCAAATGTTCGCACAAATGCTCTTTATTCACCAGGACCCAATTCAGACATCGATGACTGTAATCTTTCAACCGCATAATTATAAATTTCATAATAAATATTCATGATTTTATCAGCCTATATTTCCAGCAGAGATATCTTGAACACTGAATGAACTGAAGCCAAAAGTTATATATTTCTTTAAATATTTTTTTTAATCTGTAAAATACCTAAAGTACGCGCATGGTCAAACCCGATCAGGTTCAACTTCCGCTAGACCATGTGACAGTCCTTTCTTTATAAAAGCCATATCAAGTATTAAAGTCCGCGGTCTTTCAATTCCTCCTACCTCGCAAGATAAGTCGCTCTTTTCATCTGTTCAATTTTAATGAAAGTTATCTTGACTATATTTTTAATGACAACGCGACATTTCCTAATTTCTTGCCATGACTCGTGTTTCCTTTTTCGGAATTACGTCTGCACAATTGATCAACAATCCTTTATTCTACAATACTCTCGTCATTATATGCTAGGGGGTTTGAGAATTCCTCTCTTTAATGACAGTGCTCTCCGTGCATATATAATTGCAATAACAAACTAGGATTTAAATTTCTGAAATACCAGAAATTTTATACTTCCATGGAATATTTAATTTGTAATAAACAGTCTTTTTCCGCCAAGGAGAAGCCCTTCAACTGAACTATATGGTTTATTATCCTCGGCCTTGTGTTATCAGGAGGGTTAAAATTTATTGTCCGTTTATTAGCCTACTCCGGTCAATCAGCAACTCCGGTCAATCAGCGCTCGGATTAGCTCACGCATGAATGCGTCCCGTGCAAATCCCGCGCTCTTAACAATTCATCTAGCCAGTTTTATTTCTCTCCTTGGACCTATCAGACGTGGTTTTAACTAAAGGAAGTATTTCTCTATTGCGAGTTTATCAACTCAATATTTATTGTTGATAACAAACTTGCAATTTATCCGTTGCTTACCCGGTCGTTTAATATTTTTAAGTTCGCGCAGAAACTCTTCGTTTCATAGTATGCGCAACGCTATTTATAAATATTCCGTGTTTTTATCGACCCATTTTATCTCGAAAAAATTTGGAATTTGAATCGAACTTCGCCATTGATGGCCATTTTGACAATGACTACAGACGCACATCGTTTACTTGTAGCGAACCTATATTGCATTATTGTGCAACATATACGGTGGCATGAATCGTCCGATTTCTGAGTCCACGTGGTACGGTATGCGAAGTCTCCTAATTTCGTGCTAACTATATTTCATGATGCCGACTTCTTGCTACGTTCATTTCATGTACACTACCTAATCGTATATGCAACAGCTCTGTTAGTGAGCAGAAAGTTGGCCAGGACAGAAATGTCTCCTTTGGCGATAATTTACATGTATTAATAAACAAGATAGAACTTGTAATCCAATGAAATTTCTTTTGCCTCAACTAATTGTAAGTTGAAGTTGAGCGACTGAAACTTAACCGACATTTGGTAAATGATTATCACAGAACATCATTGTACATATACAACATGTCGTTATAATTAATTGTGCTTACCGATTAATTTTTGCATATCTTAGCTAGCCCGAATGTATTACTATTAACATGAGGGCTCGTGTTTGGATACTTGGAACGTCGCAAACGTTACATCGACTTCAAGATATTTATTTGAAATTCTAACTCTGTTCTTGCGATTCCATTTCCTTTCCCTCATTGTATTATCGGAACAATCGTTGGAAACAATGAGATTATGTTTGTTATAACATATAGTATTATATGACCTGTGTTCAAATAATGCTGTGTCTCTTGAATGTCTCTTTCTTTACATGTCTGTCCAGTATTACTGACAGTGTCCGCTTGCTACGAATCGTGCAACTGGTTTGATTGGGGACTAGGATTATCTGACACAAGATTGGGCACCAAGGATTTTCATTTCAAGTTCCAGGGCTCAAAATACATTTCATTTTGGGAGAATCAAATGCTGAATCATGTCAGTCATGAGGCACTGAAAATTGTAAAGTTTTGTGAGAATCATTACGGGAATCGATTCGGTGATTCTCGTCGAATCTTGAAGCCTGAGTTCCCATTGTCGAATGGCGATCTCCATCAATTCATATCGGTACTCTGTCGTTATTTCGGCGACAATTGTGTCTGTTTCTTTGCAATCACTCAATGTATTTTGCAGAATGGGCTTCCCTGTTCCATGACTGCACAGATATGCAAATGCAGTAGCCTGAACCTTCAGCTATAGTTTGCTTAAATATCCAAGGATACTTCCGTCTGTGGTCAGATCTCTTTGGAGAAATTTTGGATGCGAGCCTTTGGCTGGCCTACTTGTGGCATGTCACCATATCCGTGTGACCTAGCATGGTCGCAGTGTTGAAATGATTCATTGGCTAGCCAGTGTCTCAATAAATTTTCAGTCAATCAATGTTTATACTTTTGATGATTTTGATGTTTGACATTTCCACGTGTTCACTGTAACAAATAGACAACATCTGAACTGTTATCCTCAGATATAGTGTTTGTAGATACATTCAAATTACGAATTTAAATGATACAAAATGGTGAGCTTAAAAAACATGTATGGCCAGCCATAATTGTTCCATACTAGTACAAGGGTATCAGTGCCTCGAAGGCTCAATGACATACGAACTGACTATATCAATATGGCGTAAATTTTCACTGATACCGACATACTTCTGCGCTTTCAATCCGTGAATAGTCAAGGTGAACTACTATGCATTTATATTGTCATGTGCCCCCGATGCACTTGGCTCTCTACCTTCTATTTCCACATATAGAAAAGATCAAATGTCAAATAGCCTTCACTCACGTATTAAGCACAGTTACAGGAAATGCATTTATATTGCGCAGGGCCGCTGCCACTATAATTTCCATCAGAGACCAACACATGGCTCTTTTCCTTCTATTGCCTCATATCCAATTGATTATCGGGCAAATAACAGAAAGGACAGCATTTGTATTGTCACACATATAAAGTGCAGTTACATGAACAGCGTTTCTATTTATATTGCGCACGACCACTGCAGGCCTGCGTATGGGAGGCGAACGACGGTTCGGTTCACCTGGAGGTTGTGAAATCTAGGTCGCGTCAAAGTTGTATGTGGCTCTCGTGATACTGAATATAACAGTTTGTGTAACCTATGGGTACCTAAGCACAACCAGACAACCGACAAATACGTTACGGCTTCCGATTTATTTTGCATTCGGCAGGCCTGCCAGTGCCAATTTCAAAAGAGTCCAAAACATGGCTCTTCTCCTTTTATTACTACATATCCATATGATTATCTGGTAAATAGAAAACCTATATGAATAACACAAATGAAAGCATTTGTATCATCACACATATAAAGCGCCGTTCCGCAAGAAGCCTTTATATTGTGCATGACCACTGCCCAGTACCAGTGACTGGCGGGGTGCTACCATCGTTGATTTGGAAAACAAATCTTCAAGGGCGAATGCCACAGCTGAGCCTTAGGGTGGGGAAGACTCATCATGTGCCACTAACAGCGCACCAGCCAACCAGACTTCAGTTCTTCCCAGATGTAACCGCAGCTCGAGCTCTCATTTGCTCTCGCAATTCAGAAGACGGATGTACTTGCGCCTGTATGATCATCAGTTGTGTTTTCTCAAATTCAATGTCATTGTGGGATAGACCTCAAAACATGCATGTTCCATGGCACTTTCACATTCCCATAATTTAACTGCGATGGGAACGATTTTATATATACCTTCCAATAGTTTAATATTGAATCAATGATTACTATGACCATGCACATTCTGTCAAGAGGGAACAGTGCACAGTTTAATATTCGTGAATTAGAAAATTACAATTGCATACGGCTGCGTGAACAATTGTTCCTGTCTCCTGGGAAGGACTGAGACTTCTGACTCTTCCCCACGGTCCGTGGCCCACTCCATTACGAGAGTGGGTCTTGTCCCCCTGGAATCATACTCCCTCGGGATATTCCAGGCCTGCGACACCATCTGCGGACTTTCCGTAAGTGTATAAAACGTTCTCCTCACCGTAAGCAAGGACACCGCTATGTTCTTGCACAGGAGAAATCGGATCTCATCGTCCTCTTCGCCGAGAAAAGACAGTATCTTACCTGCGGTTTAATTTCTAGCAGGTAAGATCACGTGGCCATAGTAAATAACGGAATTTACCTTATTAACCTTGTTTTGCAATAACTAACAAATGTTTTGTATATTATGCTTGCTAATAACTAACAGAATGTCTTGCTTATAGTCGAACGAGATTCGACTTTGATGGCCGTACGGGTTGCTCATGAATATACGCGATATTGTCATAGTTGGTTGAGGGCCCATTGGTCCATGGTTTTACATTTTGAGCAAACGTACCAGTCTTAACTCGGGCAGGAACCATTCGGTCCCCCCTGGTCATGCTGCAAGTCCCGTCTTCTGCAGACCGTGGGAGGCAGGGTACCGTCCTCCGGAAATTCGGGCAACCAATCCTCCAGGACACAAGCACCCGCGCCTTTGGCGACTGTTCTGGGTGGGGAAGCCTCGTTGTCCCGTGCCGCACAAAGTGCACCAGCCAACTGGCCTTCTGACGCTTCCCCATGGCGCCGTGGCCCACTCCATTACGAGGGTCGGTCTTGTCCCCCTGGAAACGTCATCCCAAGTGATACGTCCAGGCCTGCTCCTCTGCCGTCAGGGGATCCTAGTGGTATGTCATCGACGTTTATGTCAGCGTGTCAGGACCACCTGCATTTGGGAGATTCGGTGGGGGGCTTTCCCTGGTCAAATGGATCCTTTCAATTTCCTTTTTTTCCCGCCATTTTGGCCTTGGGGTGGGAAATAACACCTTAAAATCTAACTGCGAGCGCAATTGTTCCTCGTTCGAGCCATTCCCAGTGTGGGCTTCCCTCTAGTACCTTACCTCAACCTGATGCAGGCTGTTCTGTTGCTGGCGTCGATCCTGACATGCTTTCTAGTTTCTATAATTCTCCTGGCGTCTGATGGATCTCGGGCCGACGGTGGTTCCCACTGTCGGTCAAGGATTCTGTCGTTCCTAGGGAACTCGCTTTGCGTACGGACACGACACGGGTCGATCTCTTGTAAAAACTTCATCACAGGATATGTGTCAAATCTTGTTACAATGAATTACACAAACTTTGCACAACTGTACCAGTCCTCGGGCTGTACCAGTTCGCGCCCCCTGGTCCTGCATCAGCAGACCGTGGCAGGCAAAGTGCCGTTCTCTGAGATTCGGGCAACCAATCCTCCGGGACAATAGCACCCGAGCCTTTGGAGGCTGTTCTGTGTGAGGAAGACTCGCTGTCGCGTACCGTCTATAGCGCTTTCTATTTGGGAAGATATAAATAGTAAATACCGCCATCACTCTCATCGCAGGACACGAGAGAAAAGCAGCAGCAGAAGAAGTCTCTACTGCTCGGTTTCTACTAGTAGCTGGCACGTATGGTATGGCACTGCCTGGGATGTTTATTCCAAAAGACAAGGGGGGAGGTACAAGCTTGAGCAATGCTGGAATCTGAATTTATGAGCTCTTTCACATAACATATCAAAGCTGATTCATGACTAAATCACATTTACATGAAATCTGTTTGGAAGAGTACATTCCCGTCAAACTGGAATATTAAATTTATTGCTCGTTGCCTCCTCCTGGGCTTGCATTCTAATCCATATAGTTCAGTTGAAGGGCTTCTCCTTGGCGGAAAAAGATAATTTTTAAAATTAAAATTAGTTTTTCCTCAAGGGAAGCCCGAAACTGAACTATCATAGATCCCTCCCATGGCGGTGCCATTCCCAACCCCACGACTCGCAAATCTTATTATTAAAAGTCGGAAATAAAACTGGCTAGATGAATTGTTAAGAGCGCGGGATTTGCACGGGACGCATTCATGCGTGAGCTAATCCGAGCGCTGATTGACCGGAGTCGCTGATTGACCGGAGTAGGCTAATAAACGGACAATAAATTTTAACCCTCCTGATAACACAAGGCCGAGGATAATAATCCATATAGTTCAGTTTCGGGCTTCCCTTGAGGAAAAACTAATTTTAATTTTAAAAATTATCTTTATATTATATGGAAATTATATATTGAATAATTAAAAGAAAATATTTAATCAGAAAAATAATACCGTGCACAAGCTTGCTCGTGCCTGACTACATGTATGCACTTTGTGTTTGTATCCACCTAGTTTATGAACTGGAAGTGATCCCAAACATGCATGATGTATAAACCATGATGCACGATATAGTTCTCTACTTATAATATTAATAGTTGTAAAAGTATTACTCGATCACGATTGATACAGAGTATGATAAAAGCCAAGCACCCTTCTGGTGGTAATATTATTACTGGATCATGGTGGTGATATTAATATATATAACTTCGTCCGGGCTTTGACCTCGAATTGACCATTTTGAAGGTCAAGGTCAGGTGGGGTCAAACACCAACAGCCCAAAAATCGGCCCAGCGGATACCGGGAAATCGGCCCAGCGGATACCGAGATACCCTATGCATCAAATTTCGTCCATAAAAATCCGCCAGTTTAACCCGATTTGATTTCCACTCAAGTATATAAACGCGCCTCATATACACACGCTCATTAATTATCAAGTTTCAACGTAAAGATAAATTACCATCGGTATCCGATATATCACCAAGACGTCTGAAACAGTCAAATGCATCGGCCGGTTAAGCGTTAACGTGATCTAACGTTATGACCTCTAACGACGTCATAGAAGTTACGCATTGTTTTTATCCTGATGGAAGATAGTACCACTTCTTCTTGATAATTGAGGCAGATAACTAAAACGGATACATACGCATTATATATCGTTGGAAAGAGGAAACACGAAAGATTCTCACAGTGTCATTATTATGACTGGCATTTTATTATTCACGCTGTTTCGAATCGATTTGTAAGCGCCGAACTCAAATGAAAGTCCCGTAACACAGCGTAAAAACAGATTTGACCTCGGCACGTGAAAAGTTGACCTCGGATCTGAAAATCAATAGGCCTATGCCACTTCCCGACCGATAGTACCCTCACATACGAAGTTTCATCGAAATCGGGTCAGCCGTTTTCAAGTTCATCGCAAACACACAGACAGACACACAAACAGATCTTCCAAAATATATAATAGATAAACGTCCGTGCAACATTCTATTCTCATTCGCGAAAAAAAAACTTAGAAAATTGCACGTAGATACTACCAATCGCATCCTTTCTTCAATTTAATTTTATCTGGGTTCGGGAATTTTACCCCCCCCCCCCCCCATCTGAATTTTTGCGAAATTTGCCTAATGTCTGAACCCGCCCGAAGCGCGTTCTCTGTTGAGCAGGTTGCTTTGTGGTCAACCTTTGTAGGTGATCCGACAGTATACCAACTTACCTGTATTATCTCTTTAAATAACAAATTTGAAAAAGTTTCATGGGTCTAAAATAATAAATATGAATTGAGTACCTCTGTCTGGCTTTTTTGGTTGCTTAAAGAGTACATCCCTTTATATATATATATACACTAGCTGGTGGTCCCGAGTTCGTCCGGGCTGTTTTCCGTCTGCTTTTTCGGCGAATTGCACGATTTGACCTTGAATTGATCATTTTGAAGGTCAAGGTCAGGTCGGTGTCACGATTTGGGCCGTCCAAAACACTCCCCAGGCAAAAGTTCCAGACAGAAGTACCCGTCGAAAT
Organism: Siphonodentalium dalli; assembly: GCA_032622095.1. Lineage (NCBI taxonomy): Eukaryota > Metazoa > Mollusca > Scaphopoda > Gadilida > Siphonodentaliidae > Siphonodentalium > Siphonodentalium dalli. The sequence continues at coordinate 100,541,786 of CP136069.1, read as the reverse complement.
CTGTCCGCTTTTACCACGATTTGACCCGTCCAAAACATTCCTCAGATGAAAGTAACCCTAAGTATCAAATTTCGTCAAAATCCCGTCAAAATTCGCGATTTGACATTGAGTTGACAATTTTCAAGGTTAATGTCAGGTCGGGGTAACGATTTGACCTGTCCAAAAGACTCACGGTCCAAAGGTACCTCTAGATATCAAATTTCATCGAAATCCGTCCCGTTTTACCCGATTTGACCTTGAAGTCGGTATCAAATTTCGCCGAAATCCGTCTGGCAGTTTTCCCGGCCATAGCTAACACACACACACAGACATACACACAGGCACACAGACAGACAGAAGTCCCAAAATATATAGTAGACTAGCCGATGAGCCTGACGTTGTCCGGGCTATTCAAAAACCAAATTTCAAGTCGATAGCTCCACCCATTTCCGAGATCTGGTCTGCGCATGCGCGAAGCTGGCTTCGCACGGGCTCGGCGACCCGATAAAATTTGTATCTGGGGCAAGATACATTCACATACCAAATTTCAAGTCGATAGCTCCACCCGTTTCCGAGATCTTGTCTGCGCATGCGCGAAGCTGGCATCGCACGGGCTCGGCGACCCGATAAAATTTGTATCCGGGGCAAGATACATTCACATAGCAAATTTCAATTCGATAGCTCCGCCCGTTTCCGAGATCTCGTCTGCGCATGTGCGAAGTGGGCACCGCACGGGCTCGCCAATACGACAACGTCCACCACCTGGTCAAACTACACACACGTACCAAGTTTCGTCCCGATCGGTCGAGAATCGTAGATTTGTATAAATGACAGACAGACAGGCATACAGACAAACATACAGAGGTCTTCAAAATATATATGAGACTAAATATATACAAAATACTACATGGCCTCCTTACATCGCAACATGGCGATCACATTGCTCAGATTGTTAACGTTATCGCAAACTGGGTCGCATATGTCGTCCAACAAATGCGAATATAGTCCTTTCAAATCCAGACAAGCGCCGATTTGTGATTTGCGGACATAAATGTCTTGTAAAGTTTGTCAAATACTGCACGATGACGGTGATTTCTATATGCAGTGGGTGGTATGTGGTTGGAATGATTCAAGTGCACGATACAGATTTGCCGCCCGACAAACACTGGTATACTTCATTGCGCAGATAACAAAAAGGGAATGCCTAAAATTGTGTTCATCATCTCGATGTTAGCATTGGCAAACGCTTTGAATATATTGTCATGTATTGTAATAGTTACATGTGTGATATGTATTGACGTAAGAACTGTTTCGTATTCAATGAAATGCTATTTAAATAATACAATATAATCGAAGTGACTTGGTCGGATAGGTGCGTGGCATAATATGCCATCCGACGCACATCGGACATGCTGCATCTGTTTCCATTTTTAAAAACGCGAATTTGTGAAATGTGCACGGAATGCATGGGGAATGTAATGTCAGTGACTGTTGTGTCTAGGTGCTGTGAAATGATTGCTCTTTAGAATAATTCAACTGCAAATCACTGAAGCCTGGCAATCACTGACACAAATGCTTATTCTTATATATTAATTAATTTTCGTCCCGAATCCAGTAGTAACTATTTATAATTGAGCGTAGTTCAGACGATGTTTTCTGTGGAGTGGTATTAAAGGTATATTTGCTTCAGATTTTCAGCGATGTTAATAGAATATTACATTTCTCCAGTTGGCATAGCTCCTGCATACTATCAGTTTCACGCACCCGAACAAGTGCATGTACGTATTATGTGTTGTGTGAACAGTAAAATACTGTAACAACCATTGCATATTATATCATGTAGTTGCTCATGTGTCTGTTGTTGACGATAAATGACCAAAGCACGAACACATTTGCATTAAATATGTATAGACACATATTTTTAGATGGCATATGCATTCAAAAGAGTCACATAAATGACATTATTTACGTGCAGCAGGATTGAACGCGTCTCGTTCTGACTGTGGTTTAGAGAGCGTCCCGTGTTATTCTTCTGCATAATGGGACAGTCCATTAATTTCTCACGTCTCTATGAAATCATTACATTCACCAGAAGGTGATAAAGACGGATACTTGTGTGATTGAAGATCAACTATACTTCGACTCTAACATTGTAGAAATACCACAGACATGTCACATACGAATCAGTTAACTAATACTAAAGTTATCAATCAGAAACCATCTCGGACGGACAGACAGACATGCTGATTACGATATTCTTCCCAAATATATCGGGAACAATTAGATATATATATATATATATATTGGTGAACGGACGGACAAGCTGATTCCAATATACCTTCACCACCCACCCACAACTGGTTGTGGGGTATAATAAGCTAATAATTATAATATAAATGTTACCTGAACACTCCTCATCAATGCACTTATAATCGGAAGATTAATGAGAATGCTTTAATGTCGGTTCTCTTTAGCACTGCATGTTTGCAAAATTTCAACATGGAAATACGACTCCAATTTGACGACTAACTCCGGCAATATCCGTCCCTTTCTCATAAGTCTTATTCCAGAAGCACATGCCATGTAATGCGATCAATGAACGTTGGATCCGAAGAATAAAATGAATTTCGCTGTATATTCACAAAGCACTCTACACTGGGTTTGACGTAACCCTCAGAAAAAGAGCATTCTCTGTAAGAACATTCGCTATATGGTATGAATAAGGAGCGTTTGTTTCAATTTAGCTTTTTGACAAGATTTATATGACGGCGTACGAAACATTCAGTGGTGTTTTATTTTGTGAGGGTATAAAAGGAGTCATTTTCAAATCGGCAGATATATACCAACGAAATGAGTTGGATGTCCATTTGCAGTATGCTACGTTTATAACAATATGCAAATTTTTCTTACGAAAATGATGATGATTGCATTTTTCTATGTGTTTATCGTTGTTATCGCGAATGAAATAATTGGATATACGTTGTCATTACGTTAGATTAAGTTTACATCTTATAACTAAGGCTTGTTTGAACCCATTAATGTAATGTTTGTATTTTGTTTGGTTGTATATGAGATGCAGTGCGTTGAAGATGCGAACGAAGATACAACAGTGAAATGCATGCACGCAGAAAGCTCATTACACACTATACACGAAAAAATTATAATTTAGCACACACCATGGGCTACAAAACTTACGAATCGGTGGGTTTATATTCAAATCCGAGTTATTTGGTTTATAACAGCTCCGATGTGTACTCATACCAATATACCACTCTGGAAATGATTGTTGGAATTCGATGGGCGTTCTATCGGTTTCCGGGTAGAGCATAGAGTCTGGCACGCGAGACGGGTGCGTTCGAATCGGAGTCAGGTTCCATCCGCGGGGAGGATGGGGTAGCCGGGGGGAGGAGAGAGGGGAGTGACAAATTTTTGGCGTGTATATTGATAATATATATTATATATATAGGTGGATTTTTTTTTGAAGAGCTCTTTTCACTTGACTGAGGAGAAAAAAAAACAGGTTGATTTGGACCCGTTTTTGACTCTGGATTCCCCAAAAGTCGACTCTGTTTCGTGTGTAGCATAACGGGAAATTTATTAATCAGTATTTGAATAAGACGCCTTTGATACGGCTAGTTTGTTGAATGAGATGTGAGCATGTACAACATTCGTTCATAGTTCGTGTATTACGTTCTGACCATTCCGGAGGAGATCTGGCTACAAGCAGTTAATCCCAAAAATATGAATTTCGAGAGGCCATAACTCTGGTATTTTTCAAGGGATTTTCAAAATTTGTTCGCCTACACTAACGCCTTGGTCCATGGAATCGATTTATCGAGTTTGGTGTGAATCACCCGCAATATTTTTGGATCTTGGTAAAAATTGCACCATTTCGTCTTCTCTCTATGAATAACACGCTCACATAAACCAAATCCTGCTCATGTGCGTCGTCTAGGAGGAGTTTTGGTCACAACCACTTTCTCCTCAGTCAATGTATGAATACAATTTTCGATGGTCTGTAACTTGGACATTTCTCAACCGATTTACAAAATTCTTTCAGGAGGATCATTAGTACGTCCTATAGATACATGGTAGTAAAAATGGTTTAAATCGTCGCAAAAAACAAATTGCGAAAATTTCGCCCCCACCCTAACCAAAAAATGTAAGTCCGACCCTGTCCAAAATATTTTTGTGTAGTATATTGACAACGGCCAGCACTACCATAAAAACTAAATCCAGCTATCTTTCTTGCTATGTGAGAACAGGCGATCATAAAGATTTCGAGGTTGACATATATATGGGAGATAACTATGGAGAGGAAAGACGGAAAAAGTTTTTGATGTGCTTACGATTCAGTGGATATCAAGATGTATCTATCGACCAAATTTCAGTGCTGTACTCCTTATATTTTCGGAGTTCTGAAAACACCAATTTTTCACATAAAGGGAGATAACTCTGCAAGTTAAGTGAGGACATGATTCTCAATAGGCCTAAGCACTAGAGTTTGTATTCATATATATACAAACAAAGTTTTAGCTTTCTAACTCTTGTATTGACTGAGCTATGCTCATTATAAAATTGCTAAGAAGAATAATAATAATAATAATAATAGAGAAAAATAAAAATCACAAAAACAATATACTTCCATGTAAAACATGGAAGTATAAATAAAACAGTTTTGTTTTGTTTACGAGAATCACTAAAAAAAAATGATGCCTTTTCTTGTTTGGGCTTCACGCTCTTTAGAATAATTCAGGTTCTCATCGGGATTTTTACACCTGTACCGGTTGCAATACGGTGTTGATTTATAAACTATGCTCCAGTTTGGTGTGGTCACTTTGACTAAATCAAAACAAATTGGAAAGAATACTGTACCATATTTCTACTCACGATGCCAGATAAAATAGCCAATGTGAGGCTTGTCTCTACATTGAACAACAAATTAAATTCTTTGAAGATGAAAACTTTGTAAATATTATTTTCCCTCTGATGTGGCACCTTCTTCTGCTTCCTCCATACAGCCTGAGGGCTTGGAGTTGGTAGTTGGTCATGCCTCCTCCACTTTAGTCGCAGCCTCCACAGCCTACCGCTGGTCCTGCCTCCGGCGTGTCCGGGTTCTTTCCATCGCTGCATATGCCGGCTACTTGCCATAGCTACCACAATGCCAGTGGTCCGTAAAGCTTGCAAGCCCCGGTGCTATCAACACATTGCCTGCCTCGCAGTTCAAAGTGTCACCTGCCACCACCTCCATTCCAGGGAATTTCACCACACGGGTTCTGACCTGTCCTCCATTGGTCGGGTCTTTTACGGCTTCCGTCCCTCCTGGTTTTGGGGCGGGCAAGTATTCTGCTACTCAGACTGCGTTTGTGCCACCTCACCCAGTGTGACCTTGGCCTTTAATATGGTTCCTGACCTTCTTCGTCTCCCAGGCCAGAACCTTTCCAGGCTTCTGTATTAAATCCTGATGCACCGGATTTGTTCGTCATCAAACCAGGTAACCTAGTCGCCATGCCCATCCGAGAGTGCCTTCCAAGAGGGTAGTTTCGGATGGGTCAGTCCTTCGATTTTAGGCTTATACTTGAGCAACATTTTTTGCATGCTTTACCAGCACAATACTTACAGTGCCTAGGAAAACAGGCACACTACCGCATTGTTGTTGTTGTTAATTTAAAACGGGTCTGGCCACGGATATCTCTATTTATCGTTACAACTGAGCTAAAATAACAACATTGACCCTCTTTGATAATTATTATATAATTTGTCAACAACTTCCACAACTGCGCTGGTACACTTCGAACATGACGTGATCATCCATAACACCTGTTTTCCCCACAATCGAAGGACTGGATGGGGCCTCCATATCAGGACGAAACAATAACGCATGGCACCTTTTTCTGCAAACTTGGTACAGACTGCGCTGCAGGCTCGGAGTAGGTTTGGTGGTCATGCCTCCTCTATTTCTAGTCACGGTCTCCACAGCCTCCGCAGAGAAAAGCAACAATGGATGTTCTGTGGCAGTTACCGCTGGTCCTGCCTCAATCATTCTGGGTTCATTCTATCGCGGCCCATACTGGTTTTCAGAACCTTTTCTCACCATGGCTACGCCATTGTTACCTCGCTGACAGGTTGTGATCATTAAACTGATTGTACAATATTACCTTCATTATTTGTACTAGCCTACCAATGAACCAGCTGCAGCCATTGCAGGCACTTCCCTAGTAGGAGCCTATCCTGTGCTTCTCACAGGTATGACAAAGCTGACTTGCATGACTTGTGGTGTGATTCTTCAGGTCAGACCCTGGCATGCGATTTAAACAGTGTACCACCCGAAATTGCACATCGTCGTTAGATGCGACCAGGCCGCAGTGGTGTGGAACACTCGCCTCACTGTGTTGTCTGTGATCACAATTGATATAAGCTAACCACGGAGGTCCCCACATTTAGTCATGTCGCCCATTTCCAGCTTTTCCCTAAAAGAACAGGAGTCCAGTCAAGCTTTGCATTCTCACCTGACACCGATGGGTCAACCTGCCAAACCATCCTCTTGGATATTGGGATGTGCTCTGTCCACCAAGCCTTCTCTCAGACTCTTGAGGTTTCCTCTGTCTGACTGATTGTCCACCATGTCCAATTACTCTGGCCCCCAGTGTCACAATCAGGGACTGCTCATGACTCGTATTTTCCGTCGCCTGTATTCTCTCACCTCCCTTCATATCCCAACCGGGTATCCAAGGTGTTGTTGAGACAAGTCTTAGAATTGCAGGCCTTCGAATCTGTTCTCTTTGGTGATTATCATAGCACATTTATATTCAGTGATTGAGCCGCTTTTACGAGAATAACCTTACATTCGTGATTCTAATTCTCATCAGATTTTACGTCATGGATTGCATGATTCAGTCCCTCTCCATCAGCCGAGGTCTTGGTCAGTCCTCCTCTTCTCTGTTCAGGTATGGTCTTCAGTCCCTGGGTTCTGATCGGGAGTTCCACTAGTATCATCTCCAAAACACCGGATCATGTCATCCAGACTAGTTCTCAGGATTGGGGGTGAGCATTCTCCACCTTCTCATATCAGGGTCATGTCAGGTTCTGCAGATCTAGGGTCCAACTGGACCAACGATTCAATAGACACCACAGTGGTGAGTTTTCTTCTACATCGCAGTCGCACATCGACCATGTCTACACAGGTTTGTCACAACGGCGGCAGTGTTCCGTCACACTATTGAAATTTAACATTAGTTCAGGCCTGCATAATTGAGGCCTGGAGTTTATCTAAAAATGACAATGCTGCGAACGAAAAACAGGTCGTGCCAAAGTTTTATGGTGGTCTCGCAATAACTGATTCTCGCCTTGCTTTGAGGCATTAAAAATTATTAGTTTTTAGCTCACCTGAGACGAAGTCTCCGGTGGAGCTATAGTCATCACTCCTCGTCCGTCGTCCGTCCATCCGTCCGTCAACAATTCTGTTAACATCTTCTTCGGAACCATAAGACCGAATGGGTTCATATTTGATGTGGATGTTCCCTAGGTGACTCACATTCAGATTTGTTCAAATGAGGTCACCAGGTCAATTAGTTGTGAAACCAGGGCCATAACTATATTCCTCCTTGGTTATTCTTATAACGACTTCTTGTCTAGAACCATTGGGCCGATTTAGCTTATATTTGGTATGGAGGGTCCTTGAATGACATTTGTTCAAATGGGGTCACTGGGTCAAATAGGGGGTGGAGCCAGGATCATAACTCCAAAAAAACAATAATAAAAAAATAATCAATTTAACATTTTTTGTTTTAAATTAGAAAAACTGACACCGTTGTAACACAGCAGAGTTATGAAAATCTTCAATGAAATCATGGAAACTTTCCCTTTCCATCACCCTCCCCCCCACATGACCCAGACCACCACCCTGCCCCCCCCCCCCAACCAACAGCATCCCATCCCATCTCATCTCCTAATTCACAGAATCTCTCCCACAAGCAGATTCAGTCAATTGTATTAGCTACAGAGAGAGAGAGAGAGAGAGAGTTAATATAAATACAGAGTCATCAATTGAGATGTTATCAGACTGACAGGTGTGAACAAATGCTTAGCTAGCACTCATGCCAGTGTGTGTTATTAAAATCAAATCAAAACAATTTATTGTTCTCAAACCTGAATTTGTTGTGTCTGACATTTGCAGAATGAGGTCCCCAGAGGGTGAATTTAGTTATGCTACCCTGCACAGCAGGCTAGCATCACCAAATACACTAGCCAGGGTCCTCATTCTGCTTAGGCCTCATCTTCTGGGAAGTATATATGGTCTTAAATTGACATTTTTACTTACTTTTTATACGCCCTTTTTGAAAAAAGGTCGTATTATGTTATCAGTCTGTCCGTCCATCCGTCTGTCCGTCCGTGTTTACTAATGACTACTTATGTGGCTAAGATTGTGTAAAATGGATATTTATGTGCATAACTTCCGTTGCGTGGCTAGCCACGTAACAGCTTTGAGATGGATGTTCATAAATGATCTATTTGGCCTAATCAGCTTATTTAATTTTGTAGTCACTCAAAATTTGGAAACAAAAAGTCCATCGATTTAGACATCCATGACCTGTCAATAGGAGATGTCGGACACTGACTGACATTTATGTGGCTAGCCACCCAATCACGGACCTGTCAGTTTCTCCTATTCCACTGTCCCAGTTGCTGTGTGCAAGTTTTTGAGTTTTAATCAGCTTCTTCTGCTATAATTCCAACATGTTATGAATCCATAATCTGGAGTTTTATCACTATCTACTACTTGATAGCCACATAAAATTTTATGGCTACTTGAGAAGCCACATAAAAACTAAAGCCACATTACCATTTCTAGCCACATAGGTCGGAGCCACATATCTACCCATTTGTTCGTCCGTCTGTCCGTCTGTCTGTCCGTCCGTCCGTTAACGTTTTTGGTTTCCGATCGATAACTCCAGTTTGGATTATTTGATCTTAACCAAAGTTGGTATGTGTATTTCCCAGCTAAAGATACAGGCCAAGTTCGAATATGGGTTCCGTCCAATTATTTTTACATGAGTTACGGCCCTTTTTCGACTTAGAATTTGACCAATTTCATAACATTTTGGTTTCCGACCGATAACTCCAGTTTTGATTATTTGAGCTGAACCAAAGCTGGTATGTGCATTTCCAAGCTAAAACTACAGGCCAAGATTGAATATAGGTTCTGTCGAGTTATTTTTACATGAATTATGGCCATTTTTCGACTTAGAATTTGATCACATTTTGGCATCGAAATTAGGGGTATATCAAATTTTCTTCAAATGTAAGCTCAAAGTATTATCTTATTTTGCGATAGTACAATTCGAAATGGCTAAAGGGCGTATTTTGCCACGCCCTAGCGATGCTCTTGTTCCCTTCTGTTTAGTTTCTATATCCCCTAATTTGTAGAAGATAAAATGCATAATTGAGGTGCCCAATCGGTGCACATCACCAACTTTAACTGGAGAACTTCAATCTGATGCTATGTCTCCCATAGCAGTTGAGGCCTAAACAGAATGAGGTCCCCAGAGGGTGAATTTGGTGATGCTAGCCCACATTGCAGGATTGTGTCATTAAATTCACCCTTTGGGGGACCTCATTCTGCAAATGTCAGACACTTTGTTAAGGCTTGTCTGTTCGAATATTATTTTCTTAACCACCAGTATCCAGTTGAACTCATTATACCCTGATTTTGCTAAGAAAATTTGGGGGGTATATTGGATTGAATTTGTCTGTCTCTATGTCAGACTGTTCTCCCATCCATCCATCTGTCATTATGTCTCTATCCTTCCATCAATTGTTTTCTTCTCCAGTTACATATTAAAGACCAAATGGGTTTATATATTTTGGTGTGGATGTCCCCTAGGTGACTCACATTCAGATTTGTTCAAATGAGTTCATCAGGTCAAATAGGTGAGAAGTCAGGGCCATAACTCTTTCCTTCCATAGTAATTCTTAAAACAATTTCTTCTCAAGAACCATCGGGCCTATTTAACTTATGTTTGGTATGGAGGGTCCTTCGGTGACTGGGGTTTAGATTTGTTCAGATTTGGGGTCATTTTAGGAATATCAGTTCAGTTAAACTCTTAAAATCTACCGTCTGAAATTACCAAATTAATGGATCTCATAGATGGGGATTCACGTTTGTTCAAATAGGGCGATAAGAGATTTAATTATCAACCAGCCACCCTACCTGTGCTTTTTAGCTCACCTGAGACGAAGTCTCCGGTGGAGCTATAGTCATCACTCCTCGTCCGTCTATCCGTCTATCATCTGTCCGTCCGTAAACAATTATTTGAACATCTTCTCCTCTGAAACCATAAGACCAAATGGGTTCATATTTGGTGTGGATGTTCCCTTGGTGACTCTCATTCAGATTTGTTCAAATGAGGTCACTGGGTCAAATAGTTGCGAAGCCAGGGCCTTAACTCTTTCCCACCATAGTAATTCTTTTAAACATCTTCTTCAAAACGATAAGACCGAATGGTTTCATATTTGGTGTGGATGTTCCCTAGGTGACTCACATTCAGATTTGTTCAAATGAGTTCACTTGGTGAAATAGTTGCGAAGCCAGGGCCATAACTCTTTCCCTCCATAATATTCTTAAAATGACTTCTTCTCAAATACCATCAGGCTATATGGGTTTATATTTGGTTTGAAGGATCCTTGGGTGACTGGGGTTCAGATTTGTTTAAATCAGGTCACTGGGTCAAATGTGGGCATGGCCAGGGACATAACTCCAATTTTATTTTTTTATAGATTTTTCTCTTTAGATATCTGCTTCTTTTAAAGTGATTATGAAAAGTTCTGACTGTTGTGGTCTCCAGAGTCCCAGTCTTATCAGTCTTAGCAGTCTGGTGAGCGACCCCACAGTCATTGACTGTCTTGTTCATTGAGTTGCTGGATGCCCATATGTGGTTAATAATATTAGTTATCGTGATTCTAACAGTTTCTGTAATGCTTAGGTCTGTTAACTTAATATAGGTTCCACATAAAACCTGCAGGGCTGTTGGTAGCCAGAATGTTCAGACAGATCCATTAGCTGTATCCGTTAATCTCCTGAGGAGAGAGTAATAACCATGTTTCTCATAGGTTTGCTACGGTCCCCTCCTTCATATCTTGTGGACCTGGTCAACATCTTGATTCAGTTGGGTGCTGCTTCATCCTCAGAATTGGAGGTAGTTAGGTCTCTATATCCTATTAGGGCCTTGCATGAATGAGTTATCTCCCTTTTCTATGACCAATATGTTGTCCAAGACACCTTCACTCTGTGAACATTAGGGCACATGAAGTACAGGTACAATAAATGCTGTTTCCTTTTCGGAGCTCAGTTGCTTTTGGAGTTTTGAGCTACTGCGTATGGGACACAAGGGTCTATATTTACACATGTCTACCAAGAAAAACACTTTTCTTTATGCAAATCTATTCCGCTTCAGATGTTAGGTTTCATAGGCTTAGTCTGATTATCTGCCTTGTGGCCTCCTCCTATTCAAGAATTCTAATTATAACCATTAGTTCATTCGGTGTCCAAGATATCTTTGCTGGAGATATTATATTTTTTTACCCAAAATATGTATCTCCTAATAAGTATCTTGGACACTGAACTCATAGGGCCCTCACAGTTGGGATCAACATTCCCGTCCCGCGCACTCAGTCAAACGCATCGAACACACAGAAGGGAGAAATTAAAAGACTTACTTGACATGGCTTTTATAATGAAAGGACTGTCACATGGTCTAGCGGAAGTTGAACCTGATTTGACCGTGTGCGTACTTTAGATATTTCGGACCGATTTTCCAAAAAATCTTCTAGGATCTTGCAAGCAAGAAAAACCATTAGTTCCTTCAGGTCCAAGATACTTATATGGAGATACATATTTTGGGTAAAAAAATATTATTTTTATCCCATGATTCATGCTGGAATGTGACACATATATGCCAGCAAATGTACCGAAAACGTCTCAATAGAAATTACAGACAATTTAATAAAACAGGCTCATTATATCTGCTAAAGCACGAAAAGATTTCGGGAAAATTTACATTTACGGATAACTCACAGGCCCATAAAGTCCAATAAAGTTCAATCACTGTGTGATACCATGAAAACATCTCAATCGGGGAACAGATTCCATCAATGAAAAAACTGTTCTGATTAGTGTTGTATGGATTATTAAAATGTCTTATTAATTCGATGGGAGAGAGAACGGGCCTTGCAGCCCTTGCTGTTCGAAAGACATGCTCATTCTGGGGACTTGTGACATCTGTTCTAGACCTTTGACATTCCTGAAGACTGAGTAGTACTCACCGCACGTGCATGTTGACACATTGTTTATCATTTATCAGACAATGACCGTAATTTTTTTTTACTGATAGCGGTGTCGGCAATGTCTTTGAGTTTTTTTTTTTACCTCTGTGGTGAAACGATGTGTATATATACTTGCATGTGTATGTGCGCACTTGAAATAATTTTATAGTTACGCTATTTACCATTTACATAGGCATCACAGGAGGCTTCCGCAGATTCTAAATAAGGCATATAGTATATCTTTGATCAAGCGCTGATATCGACCATGCATTTTGCTGATTTTGTTGAATAAAATGAACTTGGTTCTATTTTATTGTTAATAAATAATATTAAACGGACCGGCTCATACAAGCTTTCAAATTCTGCCTACGTATTGTTGGAAGGAGGTAAAAGATAGGTTTACAAATACACAAAATATTGATATACAGGCTTCGTACTCTGAAATATATTTCACATGGTCACAGTACATTTCCCAGTTTTTTGCTCAAAAGTGAAACAAACTCTCTTTATTTCTACTATATCATAAATAGGCTTTACATGGAACTCTCTTTTCTGTTCCATGCCGTGCAAATTGCTTCTTTTTTTTGGACCAAAACATCATTTGCAAAAGTTTATTTTTTTATGACTTCAAAGCGTCTTTCTGAGACAATACTGCTCATAGAAAGGTAGTTTCAAGTATTTATCAACCTATTTTGATATGGGGAAAAGTTCAAAAGCGAAAACTATGAGGCGTATTTTTGAGTGTAAACCACCACATGGCTCTAAAAGTAAAGGTTGTCACAATTATGTGGTAGCTATAAATCAACATGTTTTTCAAAATAAATTTGAAAAAAAAATCGGAACATTCTTTAGGTGATCCTATAAGTTAACATATTAACACGTTCACTGCCACTAGTACTACGAGTTAACCATTCCCGGACACATTGTGTATATATAAAGGAATTATCGTGCTTTATACAATTTTTGTCGATCAAATCCCGGTCAAATGAAAGATGAAACGTGTTATAAAGCTCCTACGAGATAACTCGTAGTCGGCACCTGGGATGAAACTCACCAGTGGTCATCGCTGGTGCCAGCTATGAGTTATCTCGTAGGTAAATACATATTATGTTTTTTGACGTCTTATTCGTCGTAGTCTGTACCAATTATCATATATAAATTCATTTACCATGTCTTACATACGATATGCTTGTACATGTATAGCACTCTTTGTCATCTAAGACACTGACAACGTAATTGTATTTACCTACGAAATAACTCGTAGCTGGCACCAGGGATGAAACACTAATAAATTCCGTCCCAGGTGCCGACTATGAGTTATCTCATAGTAGTCTTATAACATGTTTCAGCATCATATGACCCGATATTGGTCGAACCATTACTCATAGATACGTAAAATATCATATACTATCGGCAAAACATCAAATCCCATGTTGGCATACGGGATGGAATTACCCATTGGTTTTCGGCAGTGAACGTGTTAAGAATCCCAACAAAAGAAAAGTAACTCAAATCTGAGTGGAGGTGATTTATTTTTGGTTCAATTAATTCCTTTTTTGATTTAATTCTTTTGTGATGGATCAACCATCACATTTCATATATATTAAATTAAATAACATTAATATTAGTATTCAGATGATTTTAATTAATTTATACCACAATCAATGTTCTAGACCTTTGACATTCCTGAAGACTGAGTAGTACTCACCGCACGTGCATGTTGACACATTGTTTATCATTTATCAGACAATGACCGTGAAAATTGTAAACAAATCAACACCATATAATAGTAGCATTTGGCAAACGGTATGTAATAAAAAAAATTGGGTTGTAATTAAAAACGCGATGCGACAATGAATCTGTCAGTGAAATTAGCCCGAGTAATGCTGTTTCTTATTATGACAGCTCTTGTAAAAACTTATCTGTGAGCTGCATCTAAACAGATATCACACTTCTACAGGATAGAACTAATTGTTGGAAGTTTTTTTGACATTGTTTTCGTAAACCGACTGTAAACTTTTGACATGAGATACTGCGGTGTAATTTTACTATAATGTCAGCAGTTAATCAATCCTCGTTTACATTTAGCTGTCACTTTATATATTATACCTCCTTCCAAATTATGCTTTCTCATCAATATTTATGTGTTATCAACCAAGGAACTTTTATGTAACATCACACACCATGTCACCTAATAATGCCACTTACTTGTTATAATTAGGATGATGATCGTGGAGTACATGTGACACCTTGATTTTATGACAGTACATGTGTGATGTTGACTACAATACTTATCAGATCACCATAACTTAATTGTCACCAGATGGATTCAGATCTCAAACACAATAGATCTAATGACTTATTTCCATTAAAGGTACTCAATTCAATCAGACTGTCCCCATATCATCAAGATACAACAACATTTCTTCAAAATACGCTTTAGTTATCAGAATCAATTAATTGCAACAAAATAATGCTATTAAACCACTGTCAACTATGGTATCAAATCTCCCAAAACGTGTTATTTATCAACATTAAATGCATCTTTAAAGGGCTCATAATAGTATGCTGGTAGTTTTATAATAAAGGCCATGGCCGTGGAATTTTTGCTCACTAATATTGATCATTATTACTGTGCGATTATTTGGATACTAAGAGTAATATGCATGACACTAGCTTACTAAATTATGATGTTATGATGTCATAATTTAATTCCATCAGTTAAATTAATATTGACATCTGTTATTATGATCAATTTTTCACGACGACGTCACATCGGTCGACCGATGGTTTGAACGACGATCAGGGGCTATCGGTCGGTTATCAGATTTGCATTTAGACACGACCCCTTAAGTAAATTATTGAAACTGGCTATGTTTTTTCAAGCTCTAAACTAAGACTCGCCTTTCCTAAATTATTTTAGGTGCTTTCAATAAAGGACATCACCATAACCACAAGGATGTACAATTGTTGATGGACAAAGTTGACTTAGTTCACAATTGTGGCTTTTTGACGATGTTGAAATCTGGCGGAAAATCACATGACCATGATTTCATAAAAAATTTAAATGTTAAAACCAGTATTCTTGCTAATTTTGAAAGCAGTCAGCCTACCAATGGGATTAAAGATGAGGCTTCTGCTGAAATGTTGTTGTCAGAGTTGGACTCCTTAGATAATGATGTGAGCCTTGCTGTAAACAGACCAACTTTGACCCTTGAACTTACTGAGGATCAACACTGTGATACATTGGATGAAAATGACTGGATAATTCTTGACTGCTGGTTTGGTGTTCCGTTGTTCGAGGCAAAGCTGAATTTGGAAGTGTGTTCTCGAGTTATATCACATGGCCTCTGCCGTAAAGATAGGTATGTGTTTTAGAATCGCCCACATCACAATACAATTGTCAGTGGTTTAACTATCTCGACAAAGTAGAATGAGCTTTTGGATAGAGCCACATTAGCATATTTTTATTCCTCATTGAAACTCTTTGAAAATGCACAAAGTCATCAGCCATTAAACCTTTCAATCTATAATACCAAAATTTTGATCTGAACTTTATTTTCCCCTGCCCTGTAAGACATAATTGCGCAACAACCGTTTTTATGTGCCAACTTTATAACTTTAGCAATCACGTGGACTGTATGTTACGTACAGTATATCTTCGGACGGGATAAACATCTCTGATCGGCCTTTGGATGGCAGAGCATTGTTAAAAAATGTGCATGCACAGTAAACATGTTTTTGCACAATAATACACCCATACCATGTATGGTACACATAATGCTGATGTCCGGATCAACCATCCATCATTCGTCCGTCCATCTGTCTGGAAGGACCACTTTGGACCATCATTGGACCGCTTTGGACCAGTCCACCCATTAGCAGGCCGGTACTGTAACAGTTTGCAATCTTGTATAGCCTACATAGATGTATATGCCTAGCTTAATTTTTAAGTACTGGCCCTACTGGGATTAACTGGTACGGAACTCCGAAGTTCCACTTACCAGTCAATGCAGTGTCGCAACTTTCTAGATAGAAGCTATTGAATTTTTATGAAAAAACATCTTGGATTTTACTCTTTGCATGACTAAATTCTCCAGTGATCCCTACAGGTCACATATCTCATCCGCTCTTCACCAGACTTCATATGAATCTTCGTGGTGATCACTAGATGGGCACCAGCAAATTCTTTTCCAAATTTCATTAAAAAACATTGCCGCGAGTGGCCATCTTTGATTTTACTCTTTACATGCATGACTAAATCCTTCGGCACCTTACAGGCTATATCCCTCATCAGATCGTCACCAATCTTCACATGGATCTTTGGTGTGACTACTAGATGGGAGCTATCATTTTTTTTTCAAAATTTGTTAAAAAACACATTTGAATTGATCAGCACACATTTTTTTTGAAATTTTACAGGATTGTTTAGGATAACCTCTAGATGGAAACTATTTTAATGATTTTCGCTGACAAACATTGCTGCCAGCAGTCATTCTTGGATATTACTCTTTGCATGTCTAAGTACTTCATTCCTACAGCCAACAGCAACTGTTGTCATCTAATTGATCCCAAATGTCATAAGGCTTTCGGGTTGACCTCCAGCTGGTATTTATTTATAATTAATAATTATACCTCTCAACTTTCTGCATTCCTTATCACTCCATTGGCTGTCATGTATTACATTATCACCTCTCCAAGTTGAGCTACAGTGTCATTGACACTTTCTTTTGGAATCTCCCATGAGTTATATAAGTATACATTGGATTGGTCTACTTTTTATATTTCCTAAGGAACTACTTATCACTGTGACTTTAGTAAATAAAACTTTTCGGGAAGAGCACCTAGCGAAGAAATGTAAACATACATTAGCAAAGAAAAACATATATCTACTGTCCAATCAAAATTTACTTCACAAATTGCTAGCACAACCACTCTCAGTTACCACTTTCTGCTCATTTCAGTTTCAATCTCCAATAATTAATTTTATGCACATCATAAAAATGGTCTCAGAACTTTGGCATTCAAAAATATTCCATATCAAATTGCTTGCATAAACTTTATTGCATTGAAATTCAAGAAAAGTATTACTAGTACTAGAGTGCCACGATTATTGAATTTGATAACGATAGTCAGTCGTCAATAATCGATTATAATCGATTAATCGTACCTAATATTAATAACAGCACTTGGAAGTATTCCGTAATATGGCCTATTGGCTGGGTGTTGGTTGAAGAACTTGGCTTATGTAATTTTTACGTTAATAATGTGCACCATAAACCACTGGTAATGACCAATGAGCACAATGTATTCAATACCAGCACATTTCTCGGCGATGTCATGGTTATAACAATTGTGAGTTCATTAGAACAAACGCAGCCATTAATTTCAGTGTTATGAATAGCCAAACATACAAACAATATAAAAGTAGGAATGCACGACGGACCGCATCCGGTTCCTAAAAAAAAAGGAATCTAATGTTACGGATACTATAAGTTTCAGCATACTTCCAGAGTGAGGATAACAATCACAAAGGTAGGCCCCACCCAGAAATTTCAGGACTCAGAACAAGATAAGTAATTGATAATAGTCAGTTTCATTCAGCAGTCACTACAGGATAAGTGATAGCCTGTACTAGTAACATCTAAGTATACTCATGCAAACGAAGTATACTCGCAAATGACAATCGCGGAGAACATCGCTGATTAAAATGCCGTAGGTTCCCTGGTTTTGAGAGAATGTCAATCATTTCCCCATTGGTCCAATCAGATTCAAGGGCGAGTGCATTGAACACGGTGACAGTCGGCACATTTCAAAGACATTCTTGTAGAAATATACAAAGATGTCGCCACAAGTTCAAAGCCGCAGTGCCGCCAATTTTTAGAATATAGAACGACCCAAAGAGTAACCATGTCGTATCATCAAATGAACTGTCCACTGTTTGCAACATATATTAGTAGTACTCATGTTGTCGGAATCTCTTTGATGCACGATCAAAGGTTGTTAACCCTTCGGTTGTAGATTAAACTGTGTAAAACAAACACGGTATTCAATAATACCCAGCACTTTCTGATGTCCGAAATGAATAACGCCGAATAATCGACGAAGGAAATGGTAACCGATTATTGGCTTTATCAACGTTTCATCGATTATACGATTAATCATGGCACCCCTAACTAGTACATGAAAATTCATAGCAAAGAGAATATTAGTTTATGGTTGTAACCCATTGATAACTACTTACCATCTCAACAAATAATTCTAAATTGGTTACCTGCCTTTTGGCTGCTTATTTCATCTATCACTACAAATGAAAAAAAAACATTCAGTGATCAAAGAGTCTCCTGGCAATGAAGAGAAATTTGTCTTATTCTAATTTGAGAATGTTTTTTATTAATGGAAGCATTTGGTTGTTAATGTTTTCATTGTCGTTGTTTTCATTGTGTATTTATTTTTCTATTCAGCTTACAGCAGTTACTACATTCCAGTCGCAAACTCACACTTCAGGTCCTCGACTTCATACAGCATCATCAGGTTTGTATGTCTTTTCAAGAAAGACAATGCACAAATGACCAATGTCATTCCCTGAATCCTATGCAAAGTTACGCCATGTTCTTGTGCAGCGTCATTTTTACACAGAAAACAGCACTTGATTTGCAATGATGTTAGAGTTTAATATATGCCTGGGAACTGAAAACACAGGAACCGGGAGTGAAACCCCTTCAGAACTGGGAACCAGGAACATTCCGGGGAAATGTATGCACAAGTTGCACAATACGGGTGATGTGCAATTTAGTATGGTCAATTCTACTCACACTTCATGCAGAATTTACAGATATATAACATATATATTGTACTGTGCGCCATTGAGGACAAATACAATGAAATTATGTGCTGTTGGTGTTCACTGACATATGATAAACCAAGTGTTAACCACCCTGTCCCTGATTCGTATAAATCATATTCCTGGGAACGGGAATGAGTATGGGACCCGGGAACTTGGAAATTTCCATTCCCGGGATTAAACTCGAAATGATGTGTGTTGTTTTTCTTGATATAAATTAAAAGTGTGTAGGTGCCTAGGTGGGGGTGACTTTCAGGAACCAACAATCATTACTATAAATTATTGAGTACTTATTTGATTTTGTAATTGTGTTTTGCACCTTCCCGTCCATCTGTCAGTTTCCTTCCGTGAGTCTGTGTGTCCTTATTACATGGTATAAATTGGGTATGTTTATTATGCCCCCTTTATAAAAAAAAGGGGGGTATACTGTTTTGCATCTGTCCATCCCTCCATGCGTGGTGGTGTCTGTCCATCTGTACGTTTGATGTCTGTTCAAGTCATAACTTGGAGCAGTAGTGCTCAGATCTCAATGAAATTTGGTATGAATGTTCACTACTATGAGGACGTTAAATGGAGTGTTCAATCGGGTTTTGTATTCTAGAGTTATTCATCTTTGTTTATCTGGAAATGCTTTTTATGTTTACCCATACCATAGTATGGTAAACATAGTGTCATTGTCCGGATTGACCACTCGTCGTTAGTCCGTCCGTCTGTCTGTCTGTCTGTAGACACTTTATGCATGGTGCGATAACTCGAACATTTTATATCTGATCGGAATCAAATTTTGTATATGAATTTGTCAGCACCAAATACAGATCGAGTTCGAATATGGGTTCGATCCGAGTTTTTTTCACGGAGTTATGGCCCTTTTTCGACTTAGAATTCATGCATGCTACCATAACTCAAAAATTTTTTATCTTATCAGAATCAAATTTGGTATGCAAGTTTCTCGGACCAAAATACAGATCGAGTTCGAATATGGGTTTGATCCGATATTTTTCAATGGAGTTATGGCCCTTTGACATAGAATTTCTGCATATTTTGATAAATCAACCATTTTTCAACTGATAAGAACCAAATTTGGTATGCGAGTTTCTCAACTCAAAATACAAATCGAGATTGAATATGGGTTAGATCCAACATTTTATACCAGAGTTATGGCCCTTTTTATGTTTACCCATACCATAGTATGGTAAACATAATGTCGACGTCCGGATTGACCACTCGTCGTGTGTCTGTCCGTCCGTCTGTCTGTCTGTCCGTGGACACTTTACGCATGGTGCGATAACTCAAAAATTTTCTATCCGATCGGAACCAAATTTTGTATATGAGTTTCTCAGACCAAAATACAGATTGAGTTCAAATATGGGTTTGATCTAAAAAAAAATTACGGAGTTATGGCCCTTTTTCGACCTCGAATTCACGCATTCTGTCATAACTCGAACAATTTTTTTCTGATCGGAACCAAATTTGGTATGCGAGTTTCAGAGCCCAAAATACAGATCGAGTTCGAATATGGGTTTGATTCGATTTATTTTAAAGGAGTTATGACCCTTTTTTCAAAAATAAAATTAAAAAAACAAAAATCCGATGCTAAAACCGAAGTATATTTTGTCCGATTGTGTTCATATTTGATATGTAGGTTTATGATTACATGCCCCTCATCTGTATAGTTTTTGGTATTGATTGGTTGATCGGTTTAGAAAATAATTAACCCTTTATACACATGCTATCCAATGCAATAAGTTGAACATATTTCTTCTGATCTGCCTCATATTTCTTACCTAGGTTTTTCTTAGCATGTTCTTCGTCTGTATGGTTTTTGGTATTGTTTAATTAACCCTTTTCACTCTTAACTTAGAATTCACCCAAGCTGCTATGACTCAAAACATTTTTCATCTGATCAGCTCCGTCCGTCTGTCTTAGCGTCTGTCCGTCCGTAGACACTTTACGTGTAATGCGATAACTCAAACATTTTTTACCTGATCAAAACCAAATTTTGTATATGGGGTTTTCAGCCCAAAATACAGATCGAGTTCGAATATGGGTTTGATCCGATATATTTTAACAGAGTTATGACCCTTTATAATTCAAGTAATTACTGCTTGGAATTTTAAGAGAACATATCTCGCAGACCATGTGTGTAATTGAAATGAGTTAATTATCACTAGGGACATGCTATAAAGCCTAATAGTGGTACTGTTGGCTGGCAGGATTTGTTATCATATTAATGTCAAATTGATTGATGGCTATCTGGTGGAGTTCTGTTTTCTGTGCAATATTAAGTTAACCCCTTTACTGAAACAGGTTCATTACTAAAGTTTATGTAAACACTATAGGACACCTATTCTAAAATATTAAATTGGAATAGTCCATTGTTACTTTGTAGGGATGTTTTACAGACATTGTTGTCTACATACACTGTTGTCTTATCTTAGACAAAAATTAATCCACACATTCCCAGTTCCATGATATGATGTCATTGCAAATGATTAACCCTCTCCACATATCATATGGTTTTGATGCTTTTCATTTGATCATTCTCCTATATTATGTCCAGGTTGATGGTGATCCACTTTTGATTTGCATGGATTTGGGATTAAAATTAAACCATTCCATAGACACATATTATGCGATAGACAGATATAATATTATCCATTTCACTTTGATCCAGGTTCAGTAAGGGTTTCAATAAATCACCAATTATATATTCATCATTAGAGGAAATGTCTTATTTTGAAATTCCCTCAATTGCATATGGGCTCCAGGGTAATATTAATGGTGCTGGTATTCTTGAGACTGACTTATTGTATGGGTTTCTAAATCCAATGACATGCTTTGTATAGACTATTTTGTGTTTATCAGTTCATTAGTTTGGGTAAGATTAACCCTATTCTATCCGATTTGATAACTCAAATATTTCCATTGATTATGTTTATACATGTAGTTCTTGGCATAGTTGACAAGAACACACCCCTAACCTGCATAGTGAGGGTCATTTGGTTTATTTGCTTAAAAATATTAACATCCTCCGCCAATCCTGTTGACACAATGTGATAACTAAATATTTTTCACATGATCACTATATTAAGTGTGAATTGTTGAAACTTTAGCACTCATGAAAAGGTTGATGTAAGGATTTATAAAATTTATAAAAATAGCTAATCGCTATCGCCAAGGTATGGGTTAAACATCTGCCGATCGTGACCGGCCTCTCGTTCAACTAAGAATTGAACAGATAACCATAGCAGTCAACAACTAATTGATTACCAGCACCAGCAGTAAAACTTTAGCTCTGTAAGAGACAAGCAGTATCTGAGTTATTGATAATTAGAGTTATTTTTAGACATTAGTGTGAGGAGAAATCAGCTATGTTTTTAGGGACAGGACACACACAGGCTTACAGGCAGTAGCTCTATCTAATTAATTTGCACTCTTACTCTGGTTATTGTAAACTCTCTTAACCCAAGTATCCCATGTCCTGGCCACCTTTCACATTTAACCCAAGTCTGTGGTGGTTTAGCTGTACCAGTGCATTCTCTTATATAAATGCTAGTGACCCATAAATTCAAATAATTTGTGTTATGTACATTTGTCTATAATAGTACATAAAAGTATACTCTATAATTCAACACCAAAACTCTCATTTATGATTCCAATCATAGTAATTTACTATCGCCAAGGGATGGGTTAACATCTGCCGATCGTGATCGGCCTCTCGTTTCCCCCCCCAAGCAGATATCTCAACCATAGTTTGTCGGATGGGCATGGAATTTGTTATGGATGTTCACCACAATGAGGATATTCAATATTCAATCATTTTGTTCAGGTTTTTTGTTCTAGACTTATTTATCTTTTATTATCTGAAAATACAGATTTTTGGGTCCGTCTTCTTGAGTATTTCAGTCATTGGTTATAGGTATGCCCACACTGGGGTAGACTTCGCCGATCATCAAAAGAATAATGTCGAGTTAATTGACAAAGGTGTTAAAAATGCAATTAGATGGGACTTTCTAACCAAAAAAGTTAACGGACTCCTTTGATGGATTTTGTTAAAAAACTTGAAGTACCAGGGAAAGCGAAAAGTGTGTGGTGCAATCAAGAAGTTAGAAGAAGTCGGGGATGCGCTACCCTAAAACAACATGCAGATAGCTTAAAACACAAAAAAGTTTTATTGGTAAGTTTTCATGATTATTTTTTTAAATTAACTTATATTTTAAATTTATATTGAGCAGCTATTACATACTAAATGCCAATTTAAGTACAATTATTGGGCCACCCTGAACCACAACATTAAAGTTAAATTAAAATAAAATTATTCAGGTTTTTTTTTAATAAACCTCAAGTACCTGAAATAAACTACATGCAGATAAATAAGTCTGGCTTAAAAACACCTGCTGTACTCTACATGTTGTAGCAAGGAAATTTGTACATTATTTTCATAAATTGTTTTATTTTCTATTGGCTTTTTAATCAATTGATGAAAGTGGTATTCAAGCTGATTCAAGTACATGTACAATGTATAAATACTAATGATTAAAGTGTGGAATAAATATTGGGAGTTGGATTAGAATTTTGAATAATTTATCAAGCCTTGTATCTATTGATAGAAAATGATAATGTTTTCATGAATTTAAGCAATGGACACACATTGATATACTTGTAACTGTACCGGTACACGTATCAATGTTTATTCTCACAAATATGATTTTAAATTTGTTAATTCTATTTTCAGGAAACAAATTGATCAAGAGACCAATCTAGAACACATGTTCAAAAATGCTGTGAGGAAGGAACCAGAGCCGAAGCCAGGTAGACCAATTCAGCATCGTGTTGTGAATTCTGAAGCAATGGATCTGGGCTTCCTTGCACACTCACTATCATTCACAATGGCACAAAAATCAATGAGATATCAAAAGAACTGTCTTGGGATAAGTCAGCCATAGAGATGCTGTCTATGGTTAGCACTATTGCCTCTGACAAAATGCAACTGGGACTGGCTGCATCGGCGAGCGACAACATAATGGTGTTGATGAAAACTACCAACTTTTCTCTCAATCTGGATGAAGCTACAAGCCACAATTATCACAAACTTCTTGGAATCGTGGTTTTATTTTATAGCCCTACTGAAATGTATCGTCACCCAACATCTCGATACCTTGAGTTTAGTCAAGGCGAATGCTGAGTCAGTATAAAATTGAGTCATTCAAGTTTTGGAAGCCAACTCTATTCCTTGGGAGAACTTGATGTCAATGTTAATGGATTCATGCAACGTTATGCGTGGCATGAAATCTGGTGTCAAGGCAATGATAAGAAATAACAAGGCTCCACAATTGCTCAATATAGATGGTGACTTCATCTTCCCAATGCAACTAAGAAGTTTTCAAAATGTTTGGACACAAAGCTATGTAATGACTTTCACAGTGATTTTAAATGGTCGGCGGATTTGAGGTATGTTTCATGATAGAATTTAAGAACACCATGCCTGAAACATGTTCCTCATTGCTGGCTGTCTATATACAATATAGCAGTTGGCAACCTGAGACTGCTTGATCCATTGTCTGTTTTTAGCTCATCTTGATGAAGTCAAGATTGAGCTATTGCCATGGGTTGGCGACCGTTGTTCATGCGTCCATCAACAATTTCCTATGGCTCACCCTATAGGCCTCATCCCTCATCCAATCATCACCAAACTTTATGTGGATCTTCCAGGTGACTAGATGGAAGCCATCAATTTTTTCCCAAAATTCGTTAAAAATCATGGCCGCCAGCAGCCATTTTGGATTAAAAAATTTAATCCATTGGCACACCCTGCAGCCCGCACTTATTGGAGAAATGTTTGATAATTTACAGGCATGTTTAGGATCACCTAGATGGGAGCTATCAAATTTTAGCGTCTTTCAATGAAAAACATGGCCACCAGTGGCCATCTTCAATTTTACTCTTTGCATGACAAAATCCTTTGAACCCTACAGACCACATCTTTCATCTGATCGTCACAAACTTCATATGGATCTTCGGGGTGACTTCTAAATGGGAGCCATGAATTATTCCGAAATTTGTTAAAACACATGGCCACCAGCAGCCATCTTGGATTTTACTCTTTGCATGACTAAATCTTTAAGCACACATTACATGCCACATCCCTCATTTGATCATTTCCAAACTAGATGGGAGCCATCGATTATTT
The DNA here is from genome assembly GCA_032622095.1 of Siphonodentalium dalli. Taxonomy (NCBI): domain Eukaryota; kingdom Metazoa; phylum Mollusca; class Scaphopoda; order Gadilida; family Siphonodentaliidae; genus Siphonodentalium; species Siphonodentalium dalli. The sequence goes on along the minus strand of CP136069.1, from coordinate 100,516,452 downwards.
CTGAAATTAATTAAAAGACATGGTCCCCATCTTGGATTGCAAATGAATTCATCGGCACACAAGGCATATATCGAAGAAATGTTTTTTTATGTTTACCCATACCATGTATGGTAAACATAGTGTCGTTGTCCGGATTGACCACTCGTCGTGCGTCCGTCCGTCCGTCCGTCTGTCTTAGCGTCTGTCCGTCCGTCTGTCCGTCCGTAGACACTTTACGTGTAATGCGATAACTCAAACATTTTTTACCTGATCAAAACCAAATTTTGTATATGGGGTTTCCAGCCCAAAATACAGATCGAGTTCGAATATGGGTTTGATCCGACTTTTTTTGACAGAGTTATGGCCCTTTTTCGACTTAGAATTCACGCATTCTGCCATAACTCAAACATTTTTTATCTGATCGGAACCAAATTTGGTATGTGAGTTTCTCGACCCAAAATACAGATCGAGGTCGAATATGGGTTTGATCGGAGTTTTTTTTACGGAGTTATGGCCCTTTTTCGACTTAGAATTCATTAATTCTGCCATAACTCTAACATTTTTTACCTGATCAAAACCAAAATTTGTATATGAGGTTTTCAGCCCAATATACAGATCGAGTTCGAATATGGGTTTGATCCGACTTTTTTTTACAGAGTTGTGGCCCTTTTTTTACTTAGAATTCACACATTCTGCCATAACTCAAACATTTTTTATCTAATCGGAACCAAACTTGGTATGTGAGTTTCTTGGCCCAAAATACAGATCAAGTTCGAATATGGGTTTGATCCGACTTTTTTTTACGGAGTTATGGCCCTTTTTCGAATTAGAATTCATTAATTCTGCCATAACTCTAACATTTTTTACCTGATTGGAACCAAATTTGGTGTATGAGTTTCTCAGACCAACATACAGATTGAGTTCGAATATGGGTTTGATCGGATTTTTAATGGAGTTATGGTCCTTTGACATATAATTCACACATACATGTACTTCGATAAATCAACCATTTTTCATCTGATAGGAACCAAATTTGGTATGTGAGTTTCTCAACTCAAAATACAGAACGAGTTTGAATATGGGTTAGATCCAATTTGTTATACCAGAGATATGGCCCTTTTTATGTGTACCCATACCATAGTATGGTACACATAGTGTCAACGTCCGGATTGACCACTCGTCCGTCTGTCCGCCCGTCCGTCTGGCCGTCCGTCCGTATGTCCGTCCGTAGACACTTTACGTGTAATGCGATAACTCAAACATTTTTTACCTTATCAAAACCAAAATTTGTATATGAGGTTTTCAGCCCAATATACAGATCGAGTTCGAATATGGGTTTGATCCGACTTTTTTTTACAGAGTTGTGGCCCTTTTTTTACTTAGAATTCATGAATTCTGCCATAACTCAAACATTTTTTATCTGATCGGAACCAAACTTGGTATGTGAGTTTCTTGGCCCAAAATACAGATCAAGTTCGAATATGGGTTTGATCCGACTTTTTTTTACGGAGTTATGGCCCTTTTTCGACTTTGAATTCATGAATTCTGCCATAACTCAAACATTTTTTATCTGATCGGAACCAAATTTGGTATGTGAGTTTCTCGGCCCAAAATACAGATTGAGTTCGAATATGGGTTTGATCGGAGTTTTTTTTACGGAGTTATGGCCCTTTTTCGAATTAGAATTCATTAATTCTGCCATAACTCTAACATTTTTTATCTGATTGGAACCAAATTTGGTGTATGAGTTTCTCAGACCAACATACAGATTGAGTTCGAATATGGGTTTGATCGGATTTTTAATGGAGTTATGGTCCTTTGACATATAATTCACACATACATGTACTTCGATAAATCAACCATTTTTCATCTGATAGGAACCAAATTTGGTATGTGAGTTTCTCAACTCAAAATACAGAACGAGTTTGAATATGGGTTAGATCCAATTTGTTATACCAGAGATATGGCCCTTTTTAAACTAAGAATTATCCAGATTATAACCCAAGTAACTTACAATTAATGAATACCTGCTTCTCTGTGAGCAAGATAAAAGACAATATAGTTTATTGCTTTGAGAGTTATTTATAGCCCTCATATGTTAGCTCTGCATAAGACAGAGATAGGTGATTTAACCCCTTTTACCCATTCCATGTCTTTTAACCTTTTCCATTAAATAAATAATTATATTATTTTGATATCTCACATGGCAATTTGCAACAACATGAATAGAACTGCTTACACTATGATAGTGGTGACAGGCTCTAGAGTTTAGATGTTATATTAACCCTTCTATATTGACTCATACATTCCAATAATTTGTGTTATTACTGGTTATTATGTACATTTGTCATATACTACTTTAGATCATAACAGTATACTCTATATTAAATTCAACATTAAACGATTATGATTCTGATCATTACAATTTATTATCGCCAAGGGATGGGTTAAACATCTGCCGATCGTGATCGGCCTCTCGTTTTAATTTACAGTCATGATTAGGATCACCTCTAGATGGGAGCTATCGAATTTTAGCGATTTTCGATGAAAAACATTGCTGCTGGCAGCCATCTTGTATTTTTATGTTTACCCATACCATAGTATGGTAAACATAATGTCGACGTCCAGATTGACCACTCGTCGTGCGTCCGTCTGTCTGTCCATCCGTCCGTCTGTCTGTCCGTAGACACTTTACGCATGGTGCGATAACTCAAATATTTTCTATCCGATCGGAACCAAATTTTTTATATGAGTTTCTCAGACTTAAATACAGATCGAGTTCAAATATGGGTTTGATCCGAGTTATTTTTACGGAGTTATGGCCCTTTTTCGACTTCGAATTCACGCATGCTGTCATAACTCAAAATTTTTTATCTGATCGGAACCAAATTTGGTATGCGAGTTTCAGAGCCCAAAATACAAATCGAGTTGGAATATGGGTTTGATCCGATTTATTTTTAAGGAGTTTTGACCCTTTTTTCGAAAATAAAACCAGCAGCCATCTTGGATTTTACTCTTTTATCTTTGCATGAGTAAATCTTTCAGCACACCCTGCATGCCACATCCCTTATTCGATCATTTCCAAACTAAATTGGAGCTATCGATTATTTCTGAAATTAATTAAAAGACATGGTCCCCATCTTGGATTTCAATATGAATTCATCGACACACCCTGCAGTCTGCATATATCGAAGAAATGTTTTTTTTTAATTTACTGTCATGATTAGGATCACCTCTAGATGGGAGCTATCAAATTTTAGCGATTTTCGATGAAAAACATTGCTGCCGGCAGCCATCTTGTATTTTACTCTTTGCATGACTAAATTCTTTGGCACACCCTACAGACCACTTCCCTCATCTGATCATCACCAATCTTCATATGGATCTTCGGGGTGACTTCTAAATGGGAGCCATCAATTATTCCGATATTTGTTAAAACACTTGGCCACCAGCAGCCATCTTGGATTTTACTCTTTATCTTTGCATGAGTAAATCTTTCAGCACACCCTGCATGCCACATCCCTCATTAGATCATTTCCAAACTAAATGGGAGCTATCGATTATTTCTTAAATTAATTAAAAGACATGGCCGCCATTTTGGATTTCAATTTGAATTGAATATGCAGTCAGCATATATCGAAGAAATGTTTTTTTTTAATTTACAGTCATGATTAGATGGGAGCTATCAAATTATAGCGACTTTCGTTTGAAAAACATGGCTGCCGGAAGCCATCTTGTATTTTACTCTTTGCATGACTAAATTCTTTGGCACACCCTACAGACCACATCACTCACCAAACTTCATATGCATCTTCAGGATGACCTCTAGATGGGAGCCATCAATTTTTCTCTCCAAAATTTGTTAAAAAACATGGCTGCCAGTGGCCATCTTGGATTTTACTCTTTGCATGACTAAATCCTTCGACTCAGCCTACAGGCCACATCCCTCACCAAAACTTCATCTGGTTCTTTGGGGTGACGGCAAGATGGAAGCTGTCCAATTTTCTGAATTGGATTTCACATTTGAATCCATCGGCACAAATTAATTGGAGAAATTTTTTAAATGAAACTAATTTAATTTACACAATACAATCCATTTACTGAAACTTTTTGACTTCACTTCTTCTTTATCATTCTATTGACTACTCAGCATAACATTATTAACACCTCCCCAAGTTGAGCTACAGTGTCATTGACACTTTCATATACTATGGATTCATTGACAAAATATACAGGGATATATACCAAGTTATTCTAGAGATTTTACACAGGCTGGATCTCAATGAGTCCATTCGGGATAGAAATCTTGAAATCCAGGGTACATTAGGGAGCATGTCAAAACCTCTTTCGCATATGCGAAAAAATGTGGCGTCATTGACGTTTTTTTTCTCGACATTATCAGAGTTTTTTTGTCATTATCGCACGCCGTAACGTTGTAGCTTTTCGTCAATTTTTCATCATTTTCGTTGTCTTGGTTCGATGTTTTCGCAATTATCGCAGTTTTGTTTCGCAGTTTTGCTCAAATGTTCGCTGTTCTGTTTCGACATATTTTCGCAGTGTTTGTTTTCGTCAATATTGCTGTTGTGTCGATATGATTGGCAGGGCAGTTTGTGTTCAATAAATACTCCATAGTCGCAGTTTTATACTGATGTGTCGCGAACGGGAAGATGTTGATGTCCATGCTGAAATTTCTCAGATCGGAGTGACAGTTTGTGTTCAATAAATACTCCATAGTCGCAGTTTTATACTGATGTGTCGCGAACGGGAAGATGTCGGTGTCCATGCTGAAATTTCTCAGATCGGAGTTTTTATCATAAGAATTCCATTGATTTAATCGGAGTATTCTCCGATATGAAAACATTTCCGATTTGATCGGAGTTTATAAATGTAGGCCTATTAGTAAAATTCTCCGATCTACTGAAATCTCCGATTTGGTTAATATCGGACAATTCAAACTTCGTTTAATAATAAACTATTATTAATAGAAGATTATTTAAAGTCCCAAATAAATTATTCCCAGACCCAATTTATATAATAGGATAAGCCAACACAATAATTTCCTACGTTTTGATGTCACACGGTGCCCGCAAATCCGTGGGTTTATAGCAGTGATATTGCATCACTGGTTTACAGTAATAATTTTACAGTACAGGTTGAAGTCCCCCTAAATCTCGAGCAATAATTGCTACACCGTCGCATTAATACTGCTGAGTGGTACCGTAAACAATGCAAATTTTGATTTCGAAAATCGTTTTTGTGTGTGATTATGTAACTTGTCTTCACTTTGGGTAAACCGTCACCATTTAATTGTGCGAACTATTATGAATAAAAGAATACAGCCGAGGACGACAATAAATTATTCCACAACCCCGATTTATAGTATACTTTCTGTATGCCACGTAGAGTTAATTTCTACAGTTTCAATCTGTCTTTCTAGACCAGACACATATTTTAATGTGGACGCAAATCAGGGTGTTTACGGCATCGTCGGACAGTCGTAAACAATGCTTTAATTTTCGCAATATAAGTATGAAATCATTGTTAGATATCGGAAGCGCAGCGTCCTCATGATTAATTCGTCGGCGACTTTTATTTCAAATCTATACATTTTATTCAATATATATCAGCGATCAGATGCGACAAAGTTAAGTTAATACAAAACATATTATATAATAGTTTGGAATTTCCACGAATCATGTTATGTTGTGCTATTTTTAGCACTAATTTCCCAGGCCAATCCTAGTTTCGTTTGTGGGTAGCATTGACTGACAGAGGAGTTGAGTGTTATGTTTTTCTCGATTCTTTATTGAATGAATAATAAAAATATGGATAACATACCATTATAAAACAATGAACTTAGGGGGTATGGCTCTATATATGTCTGGCGTTGATACAATGTGATGAGGGCTTGTTCTATATCGGGCCTATTGCTTCAAATGCTGGATCATGTGGATGGACGGTTGTCGCTCCCGTTGTGGGTGGGTGCGGCTGGTTTCAAATTTCTGTGTGATTTCATCTTTTTTCTGTTAGATGTGTGATACCTGGGGTTGTGAAAACCCTAACTTCTTCGTACTGTCGACCTGTGTAAACTGCTGGTCTAATATTTTCCCAACTGCGTATATGTCCGCTACCGATAGATCTATTCGATTTCATCACTGTTTCTAGCCATGATCGAACTGATATTATGACATCAAGTCGCTTCATTTTGGAATTTTATATATCAGATGAGTTGTTTTTGTCCAACGAGTTAAACCACTGTTCACTAATTGAGAAGACATCACGACAACAACAAAACTGTCGCACAGTTCACGCATAGTTGTGAGGGACCGGTATATACGTCATTATATGTCAGTAGACCTATATGTTTGTATAGCCTTTTGCTAAATGTCACCCCTTCACACATTTGGAATGCGTTGACTATTGTTTAATTAGGCCTTGTGCGAACTCATAGCTATCAAAACAGTCGAACTGTCAAGTCATTGTACTTGTGTGTTAACCGCATAGAGTTGTTTGTATGGCCTTTGGCTGAAAGCCAATAAAAATTCAGCTGGCATCTGATTACGCAGAAGGCAAAAATAAATGCGCTGATATATGAAGTGCGACAACATCGTATGGATGTTTTAACTTTTCATCGTTTGCGAATATCGATCAATGTTTCGACGTCGCGACTTTCGCGTTGTCGAAAGTTTCGACATTTTACGGAAATTTTGGTCTGTTGTGGTTTCGACGTTATCGCACTTTTATGGCCAGTGACGTTATCGCATTATTTTTTGTCATTTCCGACATTTCGTTTTTGCACATTTACGTCAATTACGTCAAAACTTTTTCGACATTATCGACAATATTTTCGCATATGCGAAAGAGGTTTTGACATGCTCCCTTAAAGAGAAAGCATTAACACTTATCGAGCAGCCCCACATGTTTGCCCACTACTAGTGGCAGAGTAGAGGAAAGCATAGATATGTATCTATCTATGGTTCGATACTGCAGATTTTAATGGTATAAATCTGAGAGAAAATTTAGCGCTATCTTATTAACCCTTTACCCAACAAAACGGCCAAAACCGGCCAAATAAAGCTTCAACAGCCTAAAATGTCTTCGGTCTGTCTCAATAACACCATACAAATATGGATATCATTGGAACCGGTTCATTGACCACATTGTGATTGTTACAGTTATGCCCTGTGCCAATGCATTATCTTATATATGCGAGTCGACCATAGGTCGCCTCGCATATATAAGAAGAGATTGCATTGGCCTAAAAAAAAACTTTTTTTAACACTTTTTACCATTTTTTCTTACATTCTTTAACAATTTTATAATTTTTTTCTTACATTTTTTAACAATTTTTATAATAATTTCTACATTCTTTGACAATTTTATCATTTTTAATATGTGTTAAGCCAATGCATTCTCTTATATATGCGAGGCGACCTATGGTCGACTCGCATATATAAGAGAATGCATTGGCACAGGGCCGTTCTGTTGGGTAAAGGGTTAAGAGGTCAATTTTGTGCCACTGCAATGGATGAATTCGGAAGACTTATGTACCATAGTCCTGCAGTGTACCAGGTTTACTTGATGCTGTCAATAATTCTAGCTTTTTTTTGGTTGGCTTCTTTCTTGCCAATTTCGATCAAAAGAAGCCATGCAATCGGAATGTATATATGTCTATATGCTACCATTCTCTTGTTGTACATATCTTTGGTATATACATATTTTCTTGTCAATATCATGTAAATGTATTTGATATGAAAAATAAAGCATACTCAAGTGTGCTACATTTTGATATAGAATTTTTTCCCATGTTCTGTGATAGAACCATTTCTTGAAGCAGTATTGAACTCAATTAAATTTACTCAATTTGTATACATGTGCTTTAATACTGAGAACGCTCTTCCCAAAATGTCCCTTCTAAAGCTATGACATTTTTAGTCGAGTTTTTTTCCAAAACTCGACTTATAGTTTGATGAGGGACGGCGGGCGTTCGGGCGATGTGTTTTGCTTATAACTCAACCGTTTATTGACGGATTAAAAAAAAAATTGGTATGTGAGTACATATCCATGCACGTAAGCTGCGGGTTCGTCCGCACATTTATTACAGAGTTATGGCCCTTTGCCATTTTTCACTGATTTTAGGCTCGTTAGCGCAACAACTTCAACAAACGTTATCTGATTCGATTGAAATTTGGGATATAGGTGTCTCCCAAGAATATCTCGGACGAATTCGAAAACCGGCCTGGTCCGATAAAATTTGATAGAGTTATGGCCCTTAATTAGTCATTTTTCACGAATGTTCAGCTCGTTAGCTCGATAACTTCAACAAACGTTATCCAATTTGATTGAAATTTGGTATATAGGTGTCTCCCAAGAATATCTCGGATGAGTTCGAAAACCGGCCTGGTCCGATAAAATTTGATAGAGTTATGGCCCTTAATTAGTCATTTTTCACGAATTTTCAGCTCGTTAGCACGATAACTTCAACAAACGTTATCCGATTTGATTGAAATTTGGTTTATAGGTGTCTCCCAAGAATATCTCGGACGAGTTCGAAAACCGGCCTGGTCCGATAAAATTTGATAGAGTTATGGCCCTTAATTAGTCATTTTTCACGAATGTTCAGCTCGTTAGCTCGATAACTTCAACAAACGTTATCCGATTTGATTGAAATTTGGTATATAGGTGTCTCCCAAGAATATCTCGGATGAGTTCGAAAACCGGCCTGGTCTGATAAAATTTGATAGAGTTATGGCCCTTAATTAGTCATTTTTCACGAATTTTCAGCTCGTTAGCGCGATAACTTCAACAAACGGTAATCGATTTGATTGAAATTTGGTATATAGGTGTCTCCCAAGAATATCTCGGATGAGTTCGAAAACCGGCCTGGTCCGATAAAATTTGATAGAGTTATGGCCCTTAATTAGTCATTTTTCACTAATTTTCAGCTCGTTAGCGCGATAACTTCAACAAACGTTATCCGATTTGATTGAAATTTGGTATATAGGTGTCTCCCAAGAATATCTCGGTCGAGTTCGAAAACCGGCCAGGTCCGATAAAATTTGATAGAGTTATGGCCCTTAATTAGTTATTTTTTCACAAATTTTCAGCTCGTTAGCGTGATAATTTAACAAACATCATCCTATTTGATTGAAATTTTGATATATAGGTGTCTCCCAAGAATACCTCGGACGAGTTCGAAAACCGGCCTGGTCCGATAAAATTTGATAGAGTTATGGCCCTTAATTAGTCATTTTTCATGAATTTTCAGCTCGTTAGCGCGATAACTTCAACAAACGGTAATCGATTTGATTGAAATTTGGTATATAGGTGTCTCCCAAGAATATCTCGGATGAGTTCGAAAACCGGCCTGGTCCGATAAAATTTGATAGAGTTATGGCCCTTAATTAGTCATTTTTCACTAATTTTCAGCTCGTTAGCGCGATAACTTCAACAAACGTTATCCGATTTGATTGAAATTTGGTATATAGGTGTCTCCCAAGAATATCTCGGTCGAGTTCGAAAACCGGCCAGGTCCGATAAAATTTGATAGAGTTATGGCCCTTAATTAGTTATTTTTTCACAAATTTTCAGCTCGTTAGCGTGATAATTTAACAAACATCATCCTATTTGATTGAAATTTTGATATATAGGTGTCTCCCAAGAATACCTCGGACGAGTTCGAAAACCAGCCTGGCCCAATAAAATTTGATGGAGTTATGGCCCTTATTTAGTCATTTTTCGATTTTACCTATTAATTAGTCTACCGATACTGATGCACACCAATTGGCGGTAGCCACCGGCGGTAAGCCACCGAAAACGAGACACAGCATCTCTGATGCCACCTCTTGTTATTGTTATATGCTTGATTTGGTCTTAATATAGCATATATTTCTTCATGTGGTGTACTATCTTAACAATTAAGTAGTTTTCTGTGTAGTTCCATCTAAACTATCCACCTCCTGACATAGCCAATAAGTAACAAAGTGTTCTAAAAAAAATTAAAAAAATAGTCTCACCACACATATTATATATATATAAATCCTTCTTATATCGCTTTTGTCACATTCTATGTTGTATATTCTATGTATATTTTTATGTACATTATTATTACAAAGTATTACATTATCTTAATGTACTGTCAAGAAGTTAAATTGGTAATCTGCTGTATGATGAAGTATACAATAAAAGTATACAAGCAAATGCATGACCCCTCATTTATGCTAACACATATGTACAAAGATAAAACATGCTGTTTTTGCCTGGGCGATGTTGGGAAGAAGGCCATTAGGTCACACCACAGCCCGGATTCTGAATTTGCATTGTATTTTCTACTGTCCTTCTATATCCTATTGTATATGTACATGCTTTATCCAATAAATTATCTATCTAGCTCAGGCATGGAAACCCCTTGTTGCTTGTTGGATACTCATGTTGCTGCATTAGGCAAAAGCAATATCTATTTCAATACAGGATGAAATAGATATTGCTTTTGATAACCAACTAGAGTTCTTTTAGTTGGTAACAGGAATGGCAAGTAAATAGGCTCCAATGAGAGGTCTGGTTTGGCATGGCAGCAGAATTGGAATTCAGCACTGCTGAGACTTGTCTGATGCTTCCCATGGATATATCTTCCATAATAAACGACTAAAGACATCTCATATAATTTTTCTAAATTTCACAAAATATGACCCAAAAAAAGAGCACTTTTGAGATTTTTACCCAACTTCATATGGATCCTTGAGGGGTGGTTCCAAAGTTTGTTAAACATAGCCGCCAGCAGCCATCTTGTTTATTTGATATGTGGGTTTTTTTTCCCCATGCATATATCTCAACCAATGGTTATATAGTCCAGGCATCAGCTGAGGCAAGGTGTCACCTGGAGAGGGAATTTATGGCACCTATATTTTCTTGTAGACAGATAACTGAAATTTCAGGATCAGGTTTTTGCATAGACGTTATAGGACGCGTTTTGGGATACAGTTGATTATTTGAAGGAATTTCCCCCGGATTTTATGTCATTTTTTCGAAAATGGCCAATTTTAACTTTTCGTTATAAAACTACAAAAAGAGAAAGGATCTCCGATCTTTTTGTTGTAAAATAGTTTGTAATTGATTGATTCATAAAATGAAATGAACAGCAATGCCAAGTTCTAGATATGCGTGACGCCATGCTTGTTTGAATTACGTTATGTGCATTTTTTTGGTAACGATTCAGACCAACGACCACCTTTCAATCTATGTAGCATTGGCATTTGGCGAAATATATAATCATGTGGCATATCGTATGAAAGTACTTTCAATTTCCTTCATGGAAACAAACAGTGGGGTCAGTCGCGCCAAATTGTTTGAAATTAAAACAAAAAACCTAACCCTCCCCCAAACGAGAAAATGAGAATTTTTTCAAAATTTTGGCTATAAGTGTGACAAATGTCAAAAGAAAACCATTATAAACAGACCTAGTCTCCATGGACCCTTCGTATCATTCATGAAAATTGTCATGTAGCCTGCAGCAGACATGTGATTGTGGTTAAATTTGGTAACAAACGTCGGAGCAAGGCTAAGTCCCATGTCTTCTCACACTCAATATCAATATATTAGTCATGGTTTACATCCTAGATTTCTCTATTGGCGATATTTCGTAAGACTTCTGTTAATATATATAATACTTTATTTCAGACTAGAAGTCCATATTTGTTAAATTGAGAATGTTCTAACAGTTTTGATCATCCTTGACAAGGCGGATCAAATTGTTCCAATCGTGGCTATTGATTCCAGCAGCTGGCAACACCGGCAGTCCTTATCCAAATATTTAAACACCTAACACAGATGAGCGATGTGAAAGATGCGTTCCTTTAAATATCTTGTAAATGAAATTTGGTATGCAGTTTGCTTTCAAAAGGGGAGCAAATGATGTTCACGTTTTCCATTTTAGAGTAATCCTCTAAATTTTTCGTGATTATTGATCAGGCAAATATGAACCGATTTCAATAATTTTTATGTGTACCCATACCATAGTATGGTACACATAGTGTCGACGTCCGGATTGACCACTCGTCATTTGTCCGTCCATCCGTCTGTCTGTCCGTCTGTCCATAGACACTTTACACATAATGCGATAACACAAACATTTTCTATCTGATCGGAACCAAATTTTGTATATGGGTTTCTCAGGCCAAAATACAAACCGAGTTCAAATATGGGTTTGATCAGAGTTTGTTTTTTTTACATCAGAAAATTAATAAACTTCTGCGGAAAGCCACCTTGGCAGGGATAAGTACTCAGGATGGTGCACTTGTTGGAGAATTGTTTAAAAAATTTACAGGCATTTTTAGGATCACCTCTAGATGGGAGCTGACAAATTTTTAAATGATTTTTTTATTCAAAATTGATGGCTGCCACTCTTTCCAACCAAATTTTTCATTTCAGGATTCTACTGTTTCGATTGACCTATCACACCATGCAGAGAAGTCTGAGGAAAGAAATGAACCATCTTGCCCATATCCGACTCAATCACTACTGTTTAACAACAGAACCATAAAGAAATGGGAACAGAGATAGCGCTTCCAGTTGTTTGGCTGTTGGTTGTGTTTATTTAAGTTACTTGTTATTTATTTCATGTTAGCTTTATTTTAAGCATTCCCTGCAGACTTTGCATTGAGTCCCATTTACATCTGCACAAACTGGTTTTAGAAGATTTTCAAGCTTGATCTGAGTTGAGGGATATCTCAATGTGCCATACCGATCGATACATGGCCATTTCGATAAAAAATGAAAATTTATTCATTCTCACTGTAGCAAGCACATTTGATGCAATGAACACTCTAAGTGATTCCGTGCCTCCATAAATCTGATATATATATATATATATGCGCGAGTAGCAGTAATCTTATGGTCACAGATACAATTTTTGGAGGAAGTGCATTGTGCTGTTCCAATATAATGGTAGATCCGTTCTGTGTCAATATTTGAACACATGTTCAGACTGATACGCTTCCCAACTCTCGGTGAAAGGGCTTCTTTTTTTAAGGATGTCCCTGTAGCATAGACCATTTTACAGATAACCATTTTGACTGTTGCATTGTGGGCCAGAAAGTATCCAAACAAAGCCATGTGCTTTACGGCCGCATGCATTTACTATGGGGGATTTAGGGTGGGTCTATAAAACTAATTATAACTTTGGTATCTGTCATAGTTTACGCGAGAAATTTTAAACATATATCAGGGACATGTACACCTTCTAGAATGTTCAAAAACATTTCCAGTTGCTTGTCGTATTTTAATTGATTTTATGCGGTGAAATAATGCGAAAATTCAGAAAATTGCACTAATTTCTCAATATTTTGCGGTTTTAGTAAACGCCTGATAAAAGTCGTTCTATTGGGAATTTTTACACCAAATTTTCAGAGAATATAGAGTAAACACAGTACTATCGGAATATCGTAAAGGAGTTCTGTGAATTTGGTATTAATTAACCCTCAAGCTGCCGCCAATAAATTCGCTTTTTCATGTTCGACGAAAATGAAACTTGTCTGTTTAAAGGTCCCATTTTCGTGTCGAATGGTGACAGAATCTCCATTTGTCAAGTTCATGGATAAATTACATCACACTTAATCGGCCATGTCCGCGGCCATAAACCTGTGTTTTTATAACAATTTATTTGAGACAAACTATTGCGCGCATACGTAGCAGTCGGCGCTTATCAGTTGAAGTTAATAATCGTGAAGCCTGTGTAACAAATGTTCAAATACAACAGAAAAAAACTACGTAAAATAAATAGCGTGACCAATGAGCATTCACAAAACAATATATACATCAGTTTTGAAAACGAGTAAAAACGATTATAAATGAAAACGCTCTTTATCGTGTACCGGCGCTTTTGCGCAAGAAGGTTTTTAATATTCTCAATATTTTGCGGTTTTAGTAAACGCCTGATAAAAGTCGTTCTATTGGGAATTTTTGCACCAAATTTTTAGAGAATATAGAGTAAACACAGTACTATCGGAATATCGTAAAGGAGTTCCGTGCATTTGGGATTAATTAACCCTCAGACTGCCGAAGTTGCCGTCAATAAATTCTCTCTTCGCACATCTGGCTTCGCATGCGTTTCACGAAAATGAAACTGTTTTATGAAAAACTTCATGTTTTAACTGACAACTGAAGCATGTGAGAGGGCGAGGTGATACTCTTTCATGTCTATTGTGACGGCTGCACATCAGGTCGAATAAGTATTGTTTTCACAACAGTTATCAACACACTAGTGGAGGTCTTGCCATCATTTGTTTGTTTAACTGTATGAAACGAAGCCCTTGCTATGATTAGGTTGAATCTAATCTATATGCTAGGGTTTCTTCAAAAGTTGTCTGAAAATGCCGCCACTGTCTGCTATATATGCGACTTGGTTTGGAGAACAAAATCACCGGGATGAAGGAGAAGATCTCTCGATCTTTTCGACCATCCGGGCTCTTCGCACCCTTCTACTCTCATTCAACAAAATAACTTCGCTTCGTGCCTATCTACTACCCTTACAAAATCATAAATTGAAATGCCTTCAAATCGCTGTGCAGTTTTCGGTTGCAATAATGACCGACGTAACCCAGAAACGTGAGTATTATTTAATTTGATATGAATATTCGTACATGTACTATAAGTTTATTGATTTCCTACAAAAAACTTTCAAGTTTAGAGTAATTCGGAAGGTCATTTTATACCATATAAAACTGAACAAATAAAGAGCATTTATGTTCTCATTACATGACCGCAAATATGTCGTTTTCAATCTACATCGATGTGTTAAGATGGAGATGCACGTTTTGCATAACTACAGCAAAATATGGCAAGAGATTTCAACAAAGTATTTCTTTGGATCTATATCTGGCGAAAAATCTTGAATTTCACATCTTCATTGTATGTAGAATCTGAGCATTTATTAAGAGATAACAAAAACTCCAGGCATGCATAACAACTTCGCTTTTTGGTTATTAACCGTTTTCTGTTGATCATCTGCCGACTGAATAACTGGAAAATTCTGTTTGTGTGCCAACTCGGCTAGCTGCACTTTCTCATCTTTTTTTCGTCTTGTTGATGGAACACCACGGTCGTTTAGGAAGGTTTTTAGTTCGGTGTCTGTACATCAACTGGCCATGCTTCTATTTTATATACCCCATAAAACTTCTGTTAGATGTTCTAACTTGTGTTTCAACAATTCACCGAAAGTGACGATGTGTCATGTACCGGTATACTAAACATGCGTGATATACGGCACGAATTTGGCAAAGTATGACTTGTGTTCACTGCGTGCTCACCAAAGAATCACAATAAACTTACAACATAACTACAGCAAAATATGGCAAGAGATTTCAACAAAGTATTTCTTTGGATCTATATCTGGCGAAAAATCTTGAATTTCACATCTTCATTGTATGTAGAATCTGAGCATTTATTAAGAGATAACAAAAACTCCAGGCATCTTTTACTTCAACTGGAGTGATGTTTTACTTCAACTTTCAAAAGAGGAAGTTTGAACACATTTTGTATTGTTTTGTTTTTTTTAGCCTAGAACAAAATCCAATGATTGCGTCCATTAAAAACCCTCTTGCGCAAAAGCGCTGGTACATGATAAAGGGCATTTTCATTTATAATCATTTTTACTCGTTTTCAAAACTGAAGTATATTGTTTTGTGAATGCTCATTGGTCACGCTATTTATTTTACGTAGTTTTTTTCCGTTGTATTTGAACATTTGTTACACAGGCTTCACGATTATTAACTTCAACTGACAAGCGCCAACTGCTACGTATGCGCGCAACAGTTTGTCTCAAATAAACACAGGTTTATGGCCGCGGACATAAGCCGATTAAGTGTGATGTAATTTATCCATGAACTTGACAAATAGAGATTCTGTCACCATTCGACACGAAAATGGGACCTTTAAACAGACAAGTTTCATTTTCGTCAAACACGAAAAAGCAAATTTATTGGCGGCAGCTTCGGCAGTCTGAGGGTTAATTAATCCCAAATGCACGGAACTACTTTACGATATTCCGATAGTACTGTGTTTACTCTATATTCTCTGAAAATTTGGTGTAAAAATTCCCAATAGAACGACTTTTATCAGGCGATTACTAAAAACGCAAAATATTGAGAAATTAGTGCAATTTTCTGAATTTTCGCATTATTTCATCGCATAAAATAAATTAAAATACGACAAGCAACTGGAAATGTTTTTGAACATTCTAGAAGGGGTACATGTCCCTGATATGTGTTTAAAATTTCTCGTGTAAACTATGACAGATAGAAAAGTTATAATTAGTTTTATAGACCCACCCTAAATCCCCCATAGTAAATGCATGCGGCCGTAAAGCACGTGGCTTTGTTTGGATACTTTCTGGCCCACAATGCATCATTCTCGCTATCTGTAAAATGGTCTGTAGCAATAGGTCGTGGATAAGATCACCGCAGTCTGGGCTAGATGAGGTTATAGCGGGTTTGAACACTTACATGGCTGAAATTGGGACTCATTTTTATGTGTACCCATACCATAGAATGGTACACATAGTGTCAATGCCCGGATTGACCACTCGTCGTTCGTCTGTCCATAGACACTTTACGCATGGTGCGAAAACTCAAGACATTTTCTATCCAATCGGAACCTAATTGAGTACATGTTTTATTCCCCATATAATTTAACTAATAGACATAATTATACCTAATTAATGAGACAACAAGTTATGATTAAGTATGACTACATAAATACAGAACGAACAAGCTTTTATGGACTCCGTAAACTGGCTGAAATAGGTATTTCCGGGCAGCACTTGTGTCTACAATTGGATTCAACCAATCACAGTGAGAGGGTGTGGTCATTGTTTGTCAGCAAAATTATTGACATGGTTTAATATGTTACCCGATGTGCTTTGTCTTGTGACTGTGTGAAACGCTTTGATCTTTGTCACGTGTTGTCGCAGTTATAAGATTGACGGTCGAGTGCTTTGATGTCTTGCTACAATTTTATGTCTTGCTACAATTATCCGTCTGTTAATAGTTACTGAGTGTCCTCATTACAATAATAATATGCCGTACAGTTACTTAATGTATTTACAAGAGAAAATTGCCACTGCACAGTGTTTATTTGGGACCCAACGTTTATTACTTTTCCGATAAAAAATCGTAAGTCACTTGCAAAAATAGAAAAGATCAGAACACAAAATGCGTTGATTTGAAACCAAAGTCGCAGACGAATAAACATCTCCATCTCCAATATAAAATAATTCTTTATTATGTAATTATCTTATAGTGTGGATGGGCAATACTTAAATAACCATTGATTTTACTATAATAATGTCCACTAACTCTTCTGATTGTCCACTCTATCATGAGTCTACGACAACACGGTCGTTGTTTGGGTTCGAGATTCGAGGTTTGGTTCGATTCGAAACCGAGACGATGATTCGGTTTCAAGGTTCGGTTCGACCTAAAATCTAAGGTTCGCAGGGCCCTATTTTGAAGTTAGTTATTTCTCGAGATGTCAATAATATGTGGCCCAGAAACACTTGGTCAAACGGACGATCTTGCGGATGAAGATGGATTACTCTAAAATCAAGTGATTATTATTACCACTTTATGTAAAAGTTATCCATCTTCATCCGCAAGACCGTCCGTTTGACCTAATGTTTCTGGGCCACATATTATTGACAACTCGAGAAATAACAAACTTCACAAATCAATATCTGATCACTCAGAGCTTTGATGGGTGGGTTCCTTGACTCGAATAAAATATTCTTTACCCCCAAAGCCAAAGAAATAGTAATTTAGGAGCGTCTGATCGGATTGAGTAGCTTTAAGCTGGGTACCCGAATGTAAATTTTATAAAAGTTGGGTACCCAACTGAACATTTAAAACTAACTTCTAAAAGCCAAAGTGTAAAATGAAAGTGTTGTTCTTGTTAACTGAGGATGGGGTCATTGGATCATATTGATTAGAATTTTAGTATATAAGTTCAACCTGGGAATGACGAGAGAAACTCTTGTTATTCACATTTGAGGATATGCCTCTACACCAAATCTAAGTGTTCAGGTTATAGCTGCTAGATATAAAGTGCACATCCTAGTTCTGTTATCTTTGGTGTTATCTTAATTGCAGACAAAATTGTGTCTCTTTTTCCGTTGAAACCCAATCACTTGTGGACATTATATAGGATGTTGATATACCTTTCTACACCTTATGAAGCTCTGGTACAAGCTGCAGACCAGAGTTCAGTGCCCCCCTATATTAAGCTATATTAAGGCTAAAATCCTTGACTCCAACAATACCATTTTACGGCCGTTAGTATTGACCCTGTCACTAAAGATAATGTCTTCAGTTCTCTCTAAATCATTTTATTTCACTCCAAATATTGGGACCATCTATTGTTACATTGCTTTTATAATCTTGAATTATAAATTGATGTTTTAAGTTGTTGTAATCCTGTTACTGTTACAGAATCAGTTATGATAGTTGTTAACTATGTGTCATTGGGTTAATTCACAGATATGTTGTTGCTTCCCCTGAATTATAATTTACAATAAATTGGAAATTATTCCTTGTGAACTTTTGAACATGAAAACTACTGATAAGGAATAATATGAGACTGAGATTGGTTTGGTTTGTAGTAGTTTCCCTGGTTTGAAGAAAGGGCATACAATCATGTAAGGAAGGGAATAGAGTATAAACTCCAGGGATTTATCTATCCCTTCCTTATATGTACACTCTCTATCACAGAGATCTGGCCACACATGTTTATCTCACAACACTATGATCAGTGGAAAATTTCCCATTCCTACTTATCAGAAACAAAATTCCAGACATATATGCAGGGGTGGTGGGTGTCCAAAGAGCTGAAAATCAGTTTTTTCCACAAATAAAACGTTTTTTCCTCCATGATGTTTTAAGTAATTAGGAGTCCTAAAAGCTCAACAAATAGTATTTAAACCCTTTAAACTACTTTAGACTTTCAATGGTGGCACTTGCGGGAGCCTCTTGACATTTTTTTCACATTTGACTGGTGACTTAAGAACAAAATTGAGCAAGACACACAATCAAGTGTGAAATTAATAATTTGCACAGAAACCAATACAGATACAGAATAATAAACATTTTAAGGATGATGTCTGCTATTAACTTGCGATATCTAATAGTTTCAGAATTAATTTATATGCGGAATCAGAGACTACAAAGGAATGCCGCGATTCAATGTCGAAATTTACTAATACGTCTTGATACAAGATTTGTGTGTGTGCAAGATTTGTGTGTGATAAAATAATAAGTTGATGATTGCACATGCAAAGCATGTTGAATAAAACCATTATGCACATCAAATTTTTCTCTATCTCGTTTCGACGGTGTTGCACGAAGTATATGCTTCGAGCATGCGCTGTGAAGATGGTAGAATAAGGGTAGAATTTATCGCTTGCACGGCTCGTCGTCGACACAAGATAGCAAAAATTTGACGTGCAAAATGGTTTTATATGACGTGCTTCACATGTGCAATCACAAAAATCTTGCGCAATGCATCATTTGCATGACATATATTTTAAAAAGGGTGTAATTTGTATTAGCTGGGAATGTCCTTTTTAGCTCAACTTTACTTTGTAAAGTTTGAGCTATTGCCATGGCTTGGTATCCGTCGTATGTGTGTGCGTGATTCATCAACAATTTCCTTTAGCACGGGCTACTGGTGGTACCTTTGGTCGGATCATTATGAAATTTGTCATGGGAATTGACATTGACATGTAGATGGGAACGAGTCATTTTGGGATCATACGGAAAAAAAACATGGCCACCAGTGGCCATCTTTGATTTCAAAATTCAATCCATTAGCACGGGCTACAATTCGCAGTGTTCGTCTGATCATCATGAAATTTGTCATGGATGTTAATATTGACATGTAGATGGGAACGAGTAATTTTGGGGGTCGTTCGGCCAAAAAAATGGCTGTTGGCAGCCATCTTGGATTTTACTCTTTGCATGACTAAATCCTTTGGCACGGGCTACAGGTCGTACCTTTGGTTGGATCATCATAAAATTTGTCATAGATGTTAACAATAACATGTAGGTGGGAACTAGTCATTTTGAGGTCATTCGGCCAAAAATCATGGCCACCAGCAGCCATATTGGATTTTACTCTTTGCATGACTAAATCCTTTAGCACGGGCTACAGGTCGGATCGTCGTGAAATTTGTCATGGCTGTTGACATTGACACGTAGGTGGGAACGAGTCATTTTGGGGTCATTCGGCCAAACAAAAAACATGGCCACCAGCAGCCATCTTTGATTTTAAAATTAAATCCATCAGCACGGGCTACAGCCTGTACTGTTTGTCTGATCATCATGAATGTTAATATTGACATGTAGATGGGAACGAGTCATTTTGGGGTCATTCGGCCAAAAAACATGGCCACCAGCATCCATCTTGGATTTTACTCTTTGAATGACTAAATCCTTTGGCACGGCCTACAGGTCGTACATTTGGTCGGATCATAATGAAATTTGTCATGGATATTAACAATGACATTTAGATGGGAACGAGTCATTTTGGGGTCATTCGGACATAAAACATGGCAGCTGGCAGCCATCTTGGATTTTACTCTTTGCATGACTAAATCCTTTAGCACGGGCCACAGGTGGTATATTTGGTCAGATCATCATGAGTAATTTTGGGGTCAATCGACCAAAAAACATGGCCGCCAGTGGCCATCTTGGATTTCAAAATTCAATCCGTTAGCACGGGCTACAGACTGTAGTGTTTGTCTGATCATCATGAAATTTGTCATGGATGTTAATATTGACATGTAGATGAGAACGATTCATTTTGGGATCATTCGACCAAAAAAATGACCACCAGCAGCCAACTTGGATTTTACTCTTTGTGTAACTAAATCCTTTGGCAGACTACAGGTCGTACCTTTGATCTGATCTTTATGAAATTTGTCATGGCTGTTGACATGTAGATGGGAATGAGTCATTTTGGGGTCATTACATGTAAATGGGAACGAGTCATTTTGGGGTCATTCAGAAAAAAAACATGGCTGCCAGTGGCCTTCTTGGATTTTACTCTTTAACTAGACCTTTCAACCTTTCACATTCCTAATCACCATTGACTGTAACACATGAAATTATTCCATTTCCAAGTTGAGCTACAGTGTCATTGACACTTTCATTTTGTGAAATTCCCACTTGCACAATACCCCACAGACCACATAATTACATAATCAAAAAGATTAGCAGTACAAGTTGTGTGGTTGTCTATGGTCAAATTTGAGTGAGCTGGTCATTTTGGGGTCATTACATGTAAATGGTAACGAGTCATTTTGGGGTCATTCAGAAAAAAAACATGGCTGCCAGAGGCCTTCTTGGATTTTACTCTTTAACTGGACCTTTCAACCATTCACATTCCTAATCACCATTGACTGTAACACATGAAATTGTTCCATTTCCGAGTTGAGCTACAGTGTCATTGACACTTTCATTTTGTGAAATTCCCACTTGCACAATACCCCACAGACCACGTAATTACATAATCAAAAAGATTAGCAGTACAAGTTGTGTGGTTGTTTTTGGTCAAATTTTAGTGAGCTGGTGTGAGAACTCATGATGAAGTAGGGCACGGAGCATAATATTTCTTTGGTGCCGATGTATAACTACTTCACAATTCCTTGAAATTCTTAAGTCTGCGGCAAGTTATCAGCCTATCATTAATTAAGCTGCTAAGAATGGCATAAAGCCATGAAATTGAATAAACAGGGAGTATGTTCTTTCCTTATCAAAAGATTAAATTGAAAACTGCCATTCGCATGTGTACTATTAAAACTTATTGCCATATTTAGTAGTGCAGAACAATCATCGCTTCATCCATAAAGCTCCTAAAAATATGCATATTTCTGATGAGGGGTTTATAATTTGGCGATCCATGCCCGCTTTGTCCTTGCCAAATACTGGCATGTTTATTGTTTTATTTGTGTGTGTCTCAGATATATTGGAAATTGAAGATCCAACCAGTGTATTGTGACATCAATGATTATTCAGGCGTCAGGAATCGAGGATGTCATCTTATGAGTTATGCCTTCCATATACTGAAGTCTCCTACATTCACTATACCTTGTCATTTGATTAACTACTCACCTGAATGAACTGCTTAGAAAGCGTGTAAATGATTTTACTACTATTGGCATTCCATGTATGTACTGTGTATACTCTCATGATGCTTCCATTTCTATGAGCATAATGAACGGCCTATATATAATTTATTGTATATTTTGCAGTGCATATATATAATGTATGCATGGCCATCATTGTTAGCCTTGTTACCAATAAATGTAACTTTAAAATTTGAAGTTATTATTATTTTAGCCCTCACAAGATCCTGCCGCTCTTGTATGTTCATTTAATCATGTCTCAAACTGATAAGTACCATTTCAGAAAACACCAAGTTCCGATAATTTCTAGAATAATTCAAAATTAAGCACTGCATAAGTCACTCTATTCGAATAGCCAATTATAGTTTTCAAGATTAAACCTTTTTGTCAAGTTTTGTTACTATAAATAGAAACATATACATCACATTTAAATCATCATGTGTTCTGAAACAAACCAAAATGGCTGCCAACCATGTAAAACTTGTTTGCATAATGATCATTTGGTTACCCGTTGATCAGACTTCGCAATGTCTCTTGCCAAATGCAAAAATAATTCAGCTTACAAACATTATTTTCATTTGGCGAAAAATGGGGCACTTGAGTTCTCATTTCCACAAGTTGAAATTATTGTTCTCTCAAATCATCCTGGTCACGAAAGCCCCAAATGGTACAGTTACTATGGTTACATAGTAGTGGCTTATGCAGGTTAGGAAAAGTTAACAACTCTAGACTAGTTAAAGGTACTTAATCCGATTAAGCACCCCTTAATTACTATTTCTTTGGCTTCGGGGGTAAAAAATATTTGATTTGAGTCGAGGAACCCACCCTTCAAAGCTCAGAGTGATCAGATATTGATTTTTGAAATTTGTTAATTTTTGGAAATGTGGTCCACTTCCACGTCTCAAACGGACAAATTGTGGGTGTAAGATGGATAACTCTAAAATCAAGTGGTTATTATTAACAATCATTGGAACACATCTCTAAAAATTAACAAATTTCAAAAATCTATCTGATCACTCTGAGCTTTGAAGGGTTGGTTCCTCGACTCGAATCAAATATTTTTTACCCCCAAAGCCAAAGAAATAGTAATTTAGGAGCGCCTAATTGGATTGAGTACCTTTAATCTCATTGAATGTGAAATGGGTAGGGACATTTAATATGTTGGACAGTGATGTTTATAAAAGTAATCCCCCTATTGTCCCCTGGGCCCAAAATATTTTCGGAGGACTATTCTAATCTGCATGTCTGCATGCGTATGGCCATCCAGATCATATTAAACTTCAACAATATTAATCAGAGTTCCATTGGACTGGGTATATCTATAAAAGAGTAATTTAGGACAAGCTTAGGAGAAGAAATGGATTTTTCTCCCAGACTACTGGACCGATTTCAACCAAATTTGATGTGGTGACTCGGGTACCCTGGCGGAGGTTATATTGGCATTAGTTTTTTTTATTTTGATTTAATAAAATTTAATTCAAAAAATAAAAAAATAAACTCACTATGGGCCTATTTCAGCACCAGATGTACACTCTTTATGTATGTGCTTTCACTGTGGCCCGCGCCATCCAACAGAATAACAGGTATACGTCCATTTGAATTTGTCATGGCCCAATGATTGTTGACAGTTAAGCTGAGCAATTTATTTCCCCCAATTTTTTTTTCCGGAGGAATGTTATAAACAACATTGCTGTGCGTCTGTCCGAATCAAAACTAACAATATTAATTGAAATACCATGGGATTTAGTATGTATGTTAGTGAATCTGTCAAACCAATCATTTGCCCAAATTACTAAATCTTCCAATTTTTCTAGTCATTTGGCCAAATTTTCTCAATTTTAGTGACAATCGGAATGGGCTTTGCCACATTGTCACCAACACTACCATCCTTCATTATTACCCGACTGGGACAGCACTGCAAGTTTCCTTTTCTATGTTGTGATGTGCATTGGTTGTTGAGAGGAAGGTTCTGGTTACTGATGTTATTGAGTCGTTTGGTTCTGGTTGCTGCTCGTCCATTGATGATTCTGGTCGCTGATGTTGTTGAGTCCTGGCTTCAACACCAAATAAAAGGTCAGCAGACCACAGTGTCTCCCGAGTTGATGTCGCTTTGTTGAAGAAATTTTTTTAAATGTTGAAATTTTCTAAGTTGAAAAGGGTTAATAACTCCGTAAAAAAAAAAAAATTCCGTCATCTATATACATGTTGCACATCTCCAATATGTGGGTAACAATACTCTGAAGTTTCAAATATCTACGATTAAAACTGTAGGAGGAGTTGATTACACCACGAAGGTACCCTCATACAGAAAATTATAAAAAATGTTGAAATTTTCTAAGTCAAAAAGGGTTTATAACTCCATAAAAAAATAATTTTTCCATCATTTATATACATGCTGCACATCTTCAATATATGGGCAACAATATTCTGAAGTTTCAAATCTCTAGGATGAAAACTAGGAGGAGTTGATTACACCATGAAGGTACCCTCATACAGAAAGTTATAAAAAATGTTGAAATATTCAAAGTCGAAGAGGGTTAATAACTCTGTCAAAAAATAATTTTTCCGTCATCTATATGCATGTTGCACATCTTCAATATATGGGCAACAATATTCTGAAGTTTCAAATCTCTGGGATGAAATCTGTAGGAGGAGATGATTACACCATGAAGTGTGACGGACGGACAGAGCCCGTTTCTATAGTCCCCCAAAAATAAATTTTTCGGTGGACAATAATGTTACATATGGTGCTTAACTGGTCCAGTGTTGAATGCCCACATTTGGACCCTACGTAAGATTGCTGGAAGTCCAGATGTGGGCTTTGGCGACGACACTGTATTGCTTGTTTAGTTTAACCCTTTACCCAACAGAAGGGCCCTGTGCCAATGCATTCTCTTATATATGCGAGTCGACCATAGGTCGCCTCGCATATATAAGAGAATGCATTGGCTTAACACATTAAAAATTATAAAATTGTTAAAGAATGTAAGAAAAAATGGTAAAAAGTGTTAAAAAAAGATTTTTTTTAGGCATAACTGTAACTATCACAATGTGGTCAAGGAGCCGGTTCCAATGATATCCATATTTGTATGGTTCTATTGAGACAGACCGAAGATATTTTAGGCTGTTGAAGCTTTATTTGGCCGGTTTTGGCCGGTTTGTTGGGTAAAGGGTTAATCAATTAAATAGAGTTTGTCAGCTAATATTTTGGAAATATTGTTACATATATAATTAAATTGGGACATTGTGAAGTTTGAATGGATGCCGACCTATAAAATTGTCAGAAAAGTTACTTCTATTGCGAACAGTTAGAGAAAAAAAGTGACAAATTGTTTTGCCCAACGTCGTCTGACAACCAAGCTCATAACCATAACCTAATCAGACACCCAGGCTCATATCCATAACCTAATTTGACAACAAGACTCATATAAACCATAACATATTCTGAAAAACAAACTTATAACCATAATCTATTATGACAACCAGACTCATAATCATCACCTAATCCAACAACCAGACTCATAACCATAAACTGATCCGGCAACAAGGCTCATAACCATAGCCTAATGAGACAACTAGGCTCATAGCCATAGTGTAATGAGATAACCATAGCCTAATGATACATCCAGGCCCATAACCATAGTCCAATGAAACACTCAGGCTCATAACCATAGCCTAATGAGACATCCAGGGTCATAACATAATCGCAAATGTGTATATGTGGGGGGTCAAATTTGAGAAGAGTGCAAATGTAAATTACTTCATCCGAGCATAAAATTCAATGATTTGCTGTTTATTGAAATATATATATCTGCATTTCCTTATGTATGGGATATTTAGCAGCGAACCAGTTAATGCCTGCATTATAAGTAGAAAAAATCATTCAACCCTGCACTCCAGAGCCCTTGAGATTTATTGCGATTTTCATATTCATTGACCCATAGTCAGCCTCATCATGATTCATGGGTGTGCAATTTATTATTGTGGATTGGCACGGTCCTCGAAAATTGTTGTGTGTTAACACTTTCATGACTGGAGCTTCCTGAAAGTTTGCGCAAACCATGTGTCAATGCACTCTCTTAAATATGCGAGTATACAAAAGGAGCCCATGCCGAGATTGGTTGCATATTATCATCATGGTTGTCATAGAATCAGATTTAGATTTTTTTCTTCTAAATTTCAAGCGTTTTTCAGAAATATGAGAGCGGAAATCCTACTACATGTATAACCATGCTGATTCAAAATTGCCTAAAAATTTGACACTCCCTATCGTATGGGGAAAAACACATTGCAGGACGACACCATTATCAGATCAGTTTGACCTATACATATATGGTTTACACACCATGCTTATCCAACCTCATTTAATAGGATGAAAGTCCGAAAGGGTTATGTGACTTCAGTTACTTATTCCTTATTGAACATTCAAATTTGGTCCGATTTTCACTGAATAAACGGCATTGTAGGGTGACCATTGATGATTAATTAAGATTCCACCCAAATATTTTACCACCCACCCAACCCACTGGGTTTCCACACTGTACCACCGAAAGTGATAAAATGCCCAAAATTGCATTTTGGACCGATTTTCACGGAATTTAAGGCATTGTATGGTGGCCGTTGACAAATATATTTGGGTAGAATCTTAATTATTGTGTACATTGAGTCATTGTAAGAGCACAAAGTTGTGAAATATTGCTCATTTCTGATACACATGGATTGAAGGCACATACCCGGCAAAAGCAATGGTCTGGTAATAGTCTGTGAATAATGAGTCTTGTTCATATTTCTATTCAATTATCGTAGTGTTTACGGCTATTAGCCGCTGAAAGAACATAAGCCTTCTGCCATATGTTTATAACAAGTAAGGCCCATTTTATAAGTGAGGCCCGTTTTATACATTGTGCCAAACACAGGTCATGCTATCTTCGCTTGGCTCGACGTGCCCGACATGGGTCATGCTAGGACGACTCAGAGATGACATAATGATGCCAAAAACTACAAATTGTGAATGCTCTTCGCCAAAGGGGTCCTAAATGGGGGAGTGATTTTTCCCTTAATCATCTTAGCGCTAACCATGTTTAGCATGTATAAAACAGTGTCGAGTCACATACGTGTGTAGCATGTCGGCACTAGACGTTTTATACGTCGTGCTCCAGTCACGTTATTTTGGACTTTGTCATTTTCACACTGATTAGGCTGGCCCGACCCGTGTCTGGCTCGACGTATAAAACGGTCCTGAGATGTATATGACCTCACATGTCTCAGCTATAACATCAAATAATGGTTTTAGCTTGGCAAGGACAATTAACTGTTATGTTATTCATTAGCGATATCATACATAGTCATGTATGTTGTAAACTCATCGATGTAACAAATTGTCTGACACTACCTTGCTCAGGGTGACAAATGTTATTTCAAGGTCGATGACTCTTATGAGGATGGCCAAGATATACTTTTTATTCTGAACATAGCTACATCCCATTTAATTTACAGTTGCGAATACTTGTGAACAAGCTATATCATAATGCACGTACTCGTATCAGATGTATCAATGATTATGCAGTGTCTGTGGACTGATTCATCAGGTTTCTGTTAACATCAGACACGTTTGTTAGTTCTTACATATTCATACAATTTTAAATTTGAATAGCACTTTAATAATAGAACTGCTCCGGATGCAAAAAGCTCCTGATGGATATATTCTCTCAATATTGATCTGATTGCTGAAATTAAATAATCAGTCTTATCCAATTTTGCTCAATGACATTGTATTGTTCATTAATAATAGACATTAAAGGTACTCATTAAGATCAGATGGTCCCCATACATTAAGATACACACAACAACAACATTTCTTCAAAATACGCTTTAGTTATCTGAATTGATTTATTGAAACAAAATAATGCTAACCACTGTCAACTATGGTATCAAATTTTCCAAAACTTGTTATTTATCAACATTTTGTTCAACAAAATATGGCCGTATTATCACTAAAGTATCACAAAATTTGATTGTATTACCACTTGATTTTAGAGTTATCCATCTTCATCCACAATTTTGTCTGAGACCCTCCGTTTGATCACGTGTTTCTGGGCCACATATTATTACAAATCTTGAGAAATAACAAACTTCAAAAACTAATATCTGATCACTCTGAGCTTTGATGGGTGGGTTCCTCGACTCGAATCAAATATTTTTTACCCCCATAGCCAAAGAAATAGTAATATAGAATCGGATTGAGTACCTTTAAGCAATTTGTATTTGCATCATACAGCATGAACATTTGATACACTGGGGGTATTACTTATTAAAGCTTAGTGGAATTTTTGTGATACGGACCTTTATGTCACAAGTTCTGATTATTCTACAGGGGTTGACTGGGTTCTCACTCTTATTATAACTTTGGTTACAAGTTGAGATGTTTATAGTCAGTATATCTTTCAAGTTGTACCCTGTTTGAATTTGTGCAAGTTCTGTTTGAATTTGTGCAAATTCATTTCTCGGGCGAGACGCTTTTGTTGATTCTCCTGTAATTTATGCTATATTTCTGGTTAGTATGATATCACATCAGTCAGCCTGGTTGGGTTTTTAGGCTTATAATACTAACATGGAGGAGTGAGGTTTGGAGTAGTCTCTGATTTCGGTCAAAACAGGACATTAGTTTTGAGGAAATTTGATCAACACCTCTATTGATACTGCTAGCATTGTTACAACTAAAGTTTTATTGATGAAGTATTTGGTCCCGCCTCCTTTTATATCTGTCTCTTGGAATCTATACTATTCCTAACATTATTGAAACGCAGTGTTATGAAGTAAAATTGAGAAATTATAATTTTACGAAGAACAGAGTATTATTCAATAACATCTAATAACCCTCCTAACTCATCCAAACTCCCCGCTGTCAAAAGAGTTCAAAAAAATGTTTGTACACACAGAGGAAAGTGAAGTGTTATTGCCCTTAACTGGTTCAGTGCTGAAAGCCCATATTTGGACCCTATGTAAGAGTGCTGGAAGCCCAGATATGGGCTTTGGCAATGACACTGTCTTGTTTAGTCAACTCTTGTTTAGTTTAATCATTTAAATAGCGTTTGTCAGGTAATATTTCAGAAATATTGTTACATATATAATTAAATTGGGACATTGTGAAGTTTGAATGGATGCCGACCAATAAAATTGTCAGAAAAGGTACTTATATCGCGAAAAATTACAAATGTTTTACCCTAAGGGCGGCCGACAACCAAGCTCATAACCATAACCTAATCAGACATCCAGGCTCATATCGATAACCTACTTTGACAATCAGACAACCAGGCTCATAACCATAGCCTAATGAGACATCCAGGCTCATAACCATTGCCTAATGAGACATCCAGACTCATAATCATTGCCCAATGAGACATCCAGGCCCATAACCATAGTCTATAAATGAGACATCAAGGCTCATAACCATAGCCTAATGAGACATCCAGGCCCATAGGCATAGCCACAGCCTAATGAGACATCCAGACTCATAACCATAGCCTATTGAGACACCCAAGCTCATAACCATAGCCTAGTGAGACATCCAGGCTCATAACTTAATCACAAATGTAAATATATGGGGGTCAAATTTGAGAAAAGAGTGCAAATTATCAACTGCGAGCATAAAATTCAATAATTTTCTGTTTGTTGAAATATCCCTTACCAAAACCGAACGCCATTATTTAGCGTTTGCTTAGCGATTACCCTTAGCGTTTTCTTAGCGTTTCCTTAGCGTTCAAATGCATAAAATAAACGCTAAGATGAATGGGGCAAACAAATGTTAAGCTTAGCGTTCAAACGCTATCTTAGCGTTTGGTTAGCGTGTATATAGGGTGAAATATTTATGAGCTTAGCGTTCGAACGCTAAGCTTAGCGTTTGAACGCTTACCTCATTTGCATATTGTTGGTATGTTGGCAAATATACTGTTGCAATTCCTTAGCGTTTCCTTATTCCTTAGCGTTTCCTAAGCGTTTTTCTTAGCGTTTCCTTAGCGTTCAAATATAATCATTTAAACGTTAATATTAACCCTCAAGTTACTGAATGGTACAGTCTTCTGGTTATAATGACTTAAAAGGCTGCTTAGAAATGCCTCGCCGTTTGCTCATGCACACATATTTAGAATATGTATTTTTTTAAATGTTACAGTACCTTACATTCTTTTCCTAAAGATTCACTAACTCATTCACTGATTGTTGACTCTCCCAAAATATTCCTTCCTCATGGTGGAATTATGAACTGTAGGCTACTCCAATTTCAGAATCAATAGAATTTATTCAAATATAATCAAATGATCTTAGCCTGATTTTCCTCTCATCTTCATATGCTATCATTACTGGGTGAAGGACAGTGTGAAATTCATCAAAACCTGGTGGTGTGCTATAAAAGATTGAGTGAAACATATTTGAAGTTTTTTAACTCTGTCTTTCACTAGGTCACAATAACATGTGAAGGCCAGAGGAAATTCAGGCTATAACAAAACAGTAATTAATATATAACATTCTATCCTGATCGAGTTCTTTTCTTTACTTTAGTGATTCATTTCTGAAAACAATAAAAGAAAAAATTAAGATTTCCAAGAATCATTGATGAAATTTCCTTCAATTTAACACAATTAAGCAACTTTACTCTGCATGCTTTCTTTGTTTTATGCAAAATGGTCCCCCACAGTTGTATTTGACAAACTAATTTTCAAGGACATCCCTTGCGATCAGGCACAATCACCTGCAGGTCTTCTGATGGAGTTACTTTACACAAAATTATTTGTCTAGCTGTGCGGTCATAAACTTGGCATTAATATATACTTACACAATGTACCAAACAA
This sequence comes from Siphonodentalium dalli, assembly GCA_032622095.1. Taxonomy (NCBI): domain Eukaryota; kingdom Metazoa; phylum Mollusca; class Scaphopoda; order Gadilida; family Siphonodentaliidae; genus Siphonodentalium; species Siphonodentalium dalli. The sequence continues at coordinate 100,485,459 of CP136069.1, read as the reverse complement.
TGTTGCACATTCTTATGATGCATGAAAAGGTATGATATCATACATGCTGGACAGTATGACATCCATATGAGACAAGAATAACTTACCCTTCATTAGTCTTGAAATTATCATACGAAATCTTCATCCGACTTCTGTCATTTGTACACTTTGAGCATATTTTAGCATTAACGTCAGTCTCCTTCATGATGTCCCACATCTCTTTTTTGGAGACCGAAATTACGAATTCTGAAAATTGAAGAATTAATATAATGATAACTATTTAAAGGCTTCGTACATGTATCACCTGATTATTGATCAATTTCATGATTGGCTTATTTATTACAACTGTAATGCATAGCATGACACATTTCCTGATTTGCAGTTTGGAAAGGGTGCACTAGTGCTGAAAGTTTGAATGGATGTTAATTAATGGATGAAATAGTTTGTATGTGGATATCCTTCTTCCCATGCTGGTATATTATAGTAGTACCAAAGGACATTACAATCCAATAATTGGTACTGAAGCTACATTCATACAATGCAGAATATCTGTACAGGGTTACAGGCTGAGCATATATCTGTTTCCAAAGTCAAACATAGGGCATATGTTCTTCTTATTAGGTGCACTACAGCCAACTTATAGAATATATGTGTTTTATGTGTATTGTCAAACCATGAAATATTATCTGCTGAGAACATTTATAACTCATAAATTCTGCTGTTAAGTTAATTTTGTTGGTAATACCCAAAATTTAATATGGAGTTCATATATTCATTATAAGTAGAAATCCCATTCAACAAAGCATATAAATGACAGATAAATGTTTAGCACAATGGAAAATCTATATTGAGGGGACCTGGTAAATTAACCTATTAATTGTACTGTATTTAAAGTATGAAGCTTAATTACCCTTCTAATATTGCTATCTTTACTTTGACAGAGAGAATTGTTTTGACTCCTTGCACTGGTACATTTCAAGTAGATTTCCTTACTGTAGTCATGCAGTTTCTTCTCAAATCTTCTGTGACTGTTTCTTATAAAAGAAATTGTGATCTCTGAAATTGAAATAGAATAAGTCATAGTTAAAGCTATGCTGGTGTTATTCAAGCCATATTTTTATTTTAAAAATTGTAGGTAGAAATTTAATTAGCACTTCAAAGTTAATTCTCATGCATGGGCATCATGCATATATATATACACCCATAGTAAGTTTCATTTAAATATTGCAATATATCAGGGGTGGCATCAGCATTTCCCCCAATGCAGGGGCTACTTTATAATACAATTGACCCCTCCCCTGATTCCACCCCTACAATATATTAATATGTAGATTAAACCCTGGATATGTGAGTCATTTGTTTTTATTCAAATTGGTTTATCCTTATGAGATTGATATATTAAATCCCATTTATACAGGGTTGTGCATGGTTTAAAGGGAATCCAAAAATATGTGAGAGAGTAGTTGAATTGTGGAGGGCCTTAAGCTAGCTTGTAATGGTTCGATCCCTGTAGCTAAGATTTAAAATTGCCTTTGTGTGTGACTGCATGAAAGATGATCATGCCAATATTAATTGTACTGTACATTCTCTCTATATAAAATATCATATTTTGAAGTTTCACGAGGCTTATAAGCAACATAAATTAATTTGAATTATGAATTATGAAAGTACTTACCAGAGACACAAATAATGGTTTCCCGGCCATTCAGGTGCTGTTGATTCTGTGAGACTTCATAAATTAATCCATCAAAAACACAGAAAAATGATCTCTTTTCACATTGCTTTTTAGAACAAAATCTGAGTATAAAGCTGCATAAACATGTACATCATTCATCAGTGAGAGACAAACTGGCCAAAACATAAAGAGTCAACACTGGGTCACACATCTGTTACATAGTTTGATAAGTATCAAATTCCAAGCTTATGGGCCAGTTCTCCCAACTTAACAACTTTAAATTGCCCCCAGGGGATTGTCATGCAGACTCAATGATTGCATAAGGCAGTGATTTAATTTTATGTATAGGCATTATCTGGTTCTTAGAATATTTTAGGGGATGCAGAGAACTAGCAAGTACAGTGAGACAAATTCATTACTTGAATTAGTTAAGCAAATATTCTCTCACTTTAATTTAGAATTGGGGTAGTTTCAATTCATATTAATTATACAATTTTAAATGTATCTAAAATAGCCGCATTTTCTGTCCCTATTCAGAGAGAATAATTAAAGAAAAATATTTTCATGTGATAGAAACTCATATTGACTGGTCTGTCTGCATGACTTTAAATATAATTATTATTTTATATATAAAAAAAAAATAATAATTAATAATGTTCATAAAATCACTTCTTTTGATAATGTATAAAGCACAGATGAGCCAATATTTCTTACAACAATAGATTCCCCCCCCCCCCACTTTTTCCTTGAAATAGTTGTTGAACATGGACTTAATTAGTTTAATTACAAGAGATTCTCTGCTTGCACTGGCTTGCATGAAAGAAACAAAATTCTCTGTATTCTGTGCACTATACATTAAATATTAGTGTTTGAAAAAAATCCCATAAACATATTACACTTATTTAGTGATTTTTTTTAAAGAAAGGGTATACAGTGGTACATGTATGGCACAATGTACATGTAAAACCTGCCAGACATGTCAAATATTTATCTCTTGTTCAGTTAAATGTGTGGAGTTTTCAAAGTATTTCCAAGACAACAAAATGTACTCAATATATGTATTGTAAAACAAATATTTTTTGAATTCTGCATCATTGTTCAGTTTAACTAATTCTGGCCATTCTCATAGGTAGATTAAATTGTCAAAAACATTAGTCACATATATAGGAGATATGAAAACAAAAAGAAACAAATTACCAGGTACTTGTTGTTGGAAGATATTAGACAGTAGTACATGTACAGGTACAGGTACATATGTCATACCTGCCAGAATTGTCAAATATTATCGCTTGTTCAGTTAAATGTACATGTCTGGAGTATTCAAATTATTTCCAAGGCAAACTACCAGTACATGAACCTATTAAAAATGTATTTAAAAAAATATTTTCAGAATTCTACATCATTTTCTAGTGTAAAGAATTCTGGTCATTCTCGTATGTAGATTGTCAAAAACAAGTCACATATATAGGAGATATGAAGTTTTGATAAATTTTTCCATAAAATTTACCTGAACTCGACTTAGTTTATTTCTGAATTGATAATGGTAGCCTCAAATGCACGGTCATGCAAGAAACACTAAGAACCATTTACTAGCGTTTATGAAAGGCTGAAAATCGCTAAGGAATACAAAGAAACGTTCAGATCTATCAATGCTTCTAATAACAGAGAAGAGATGTTAGCGTTTTTCTTAGCGTTTAACTTTCTAAACGCTATGGAATAAGAAAATCGCAAATATATTAACGTTTTTCTTAGCGTTTAACTTTCTAAACGCTAAGGAATAAAAAAAATCGCTAAGGATCATCGATGCTTAACGTTCAAACGCTAACAGAAGCGTTTTCTTAGCGTTCGAACGCTACGAAATGTCTTCTCATAACGTTCAAACGCTAACAAATTGCCCCAAACGCTAAGGAAACGCTAAGAAAATGCTTAATAAGCGATTATGTTCGGTAAGGGATATATACGCATTTTATTACGTGTATGTAGGATATTTAGCAGCGAACCAGTTAAGTCAGTTATATAAACACAAAGCTATCATGTGGGTGGCCTAGTTTTGGCTTTTTGATTGGCTGTTGACTCACATCAAAGCTGGCGAGTCCATTATGCTGGAAAAGTGATATTCCTAACGTTATTGAAACTCTGTCTTCTTCATAAAATTATTATTTGAGAAACAAATTTCTCAATTTTATTCTTGGAATACTGGAGCTTGACTATGAGTTGAGTATGGAGTTAGCATGAACCTTGATGACCAATCTGTGAATTCCCCAAGGAAGATACTGAACACTTCCTGATAAACTGTCGTTTGTACTCAATCCAAAGAATTGAACTGATTGGTACAATGAAACCACATGACCTATATCGTACTTGCAACCCACACGTATTTACCCCCACACTCGAACACACCAGTAATACATGATAGTATAGTTGTATTTAATTATCATTGTATGCATGCACCTGTCATGCCAAACCTATCCCATTTAAGATACTGTTTATATCAGTTTATATTCGTAGTTATACTTGTTCTGTATTGTGGGGAGTGGATGTTTAAAGAACTTGTCCTCCAATCCCCCAATCTCTATATTAATATTCTATTAAAATATGTTTAAACCAAACTTACCAGACCCAATCCCATGAGTCCACACACCAAATCTGTATTCAATATATCTTTTATAGAATAAAGATGTAAATGAATGTACACGCATAATTTCTCTCAAGGATTGATCCTATGCAATTTCATTGTTTTGCCGAAATGATTTATCACCAAGATAGAAGTTGTTGTTTTCCATTCTATAATTTCCATTGCATATATATAGTTTATTCCATTCAGTGGATTTCTGTTGTAAACATAACGAAAGGTGCAATGTTCTTTTGTTTTGATGTTACATGCATATGTTCCCCCAAATGAAGTATGCAAGCAGCATGGTCCATTCTACATTTGTTGGAATATTAAGATACTAAAAAACTGATGACAGACAGAGGAACACTTCACAGATTCATTTGTAGGGATGTTCCGCTAATAAGCCTTAGGCTATTTGTTGAACTTATTAGGTGGACAAAGCTACAAAAGAATCAATGGGAATCAATAATCAACAGGTATTTGATAATCAAAGTATTAAAACCACATTGTTCATTCACCAAATCAATTTTCTATATGCAATGAGATATCACCTGTCAAACACGACAAGGATCAATGAGAGATAATAACACATACATCAGGTTAAGCTGTTCAACTAATATTATAAAATCCAACAATCAGTCTGAGGCAATCAGGTAACTACTCAAACACGAATATTCAGTTATCAAATGGTCAAACATAGAAGCTTTGTGAAATAAAACATATATCTTCCAACAAAATGCAAACATTGATCTTCAGAAATTGAGATTCTTCTTCTCCAGTGTTTTTTCTTCATTGCCTGCTTTAATCTTTTTGAGTGACTTCAACACAACATCATACTGCATGTTCTCTTGAGATATAGTACACAAATCATACTGCAAGTACGAAGAAGGAACATGTTTCACTATTCTCTTACGATATTAAAATCTCAGATGAACACCACTTTCAAGGCAACATGAATTACGTTGGCAAGTCTCTTTGCTACATGGCAAAAATGTTGGCAAGTGGGTTTTTAAATTATATATATAAATGTAATGTGAACTATCTGGTCATAAAACATTATCGAAGATGGATTATACATTACGTGTGCTGACTTTACATACAATGAAAAGGGAAACCCAATCAACAAAATCTATCAACCTATCAAAAGTGATACATGTATGTAATCTTTAGTTTTCACAAAACAATAATACCTTCTTTCTGTCTATATCAAACAGTTAATCAACTGTTTAAAATATGATATGACAACTGTGGTTAAAATATGAGGCAGAAAAAAAGAGATGTTCTTTGAATGTTTCATTGAGGGTAGTATATAAAGTAGTTTGTTTATAATAGGCTCTCAAGGTAGTTTATGTCACTTTGCACGAAACACCAAAATGTAATTATATAGAGAGTAATCAATTGGTTTTGAGAATTACATTAAATAATTCACGAGAGGCGACAGACGTCGGTAAGAAACGAGTGCGTGTTGGGCACACAAAGTTTCTTACCTAAACGTCTCTCACCTCAAGTGAATTATTTAACATAATTCTAGGAACTAATTGATTACTTCATTTATTACACTTCTGCATCAATTTGGTTCCATCTTTTTTCCTGGGTTAAATATCAAAGCAAGTACTAAGTGAATAGAAAGTTATTGAAATTCTGCCCACCTCAAAGGAACCAATTTTTTTTTTACTGAAAATGGTCAACATACACAGGTGATACGCCTCAAACATGGGTATTCGTTGTGAACTTTGCAGACATCCACTTGCAAATTAAATCAATAAATGGGCTTTAAAAATTTTAATTAGACTGAATGAATAACCAGATGATAGATTTTTGAAAGAAGTATACAAAGTTGACAAAGAATTGTTTTAATAGCATGCCAAGGGCACTCCTTCTTGGTATTCTACAGTCAATTCAGTTATGAAATCATTTAATATTCATGACGTACAGTAAATTAAGTGAAATCAACTTGGATAACCAGACGAGTTCCTCATTCAAAATTCCCTTATTTAAACAACTTGAGAATTTTCAAAGGAAGGAATCACAGCAAACTTGATCTATTTGGTACATTTAGAGGACCACTCCACTATCATCACTTTCTTATTCTGGCGATATTATATAAGACGAACGCCTGTTATTTTCACTGTGTGTTTTAAAATGGCTAAAATATTTTTATTGGCAATTGTATATGGCTTTTGTTTTCGTAACAGATTTATTTAGTTATGTTTTCTACAAAGATATTTGGACACCATGGCATCGAAAGGATTTACATTCAGTGCTTTCAACTTGTGTGAAAGCAAACGGCAACATGTTTGATATTTATATCGAATGTCTATCGACGCCAAGCCTATGGAGACATCATACAGCATTGTCAGGCTGTTATAATGTCGAACTCTCCTATTCGGAAACTGAATAATGGCCGAGGGAGATATACACCATATATATAGCGGCATGAAGGCCGGCAATTTATATGATAGTATAAACAAAATCGTCTCTCAAGAGACATTCAGCTAATATGGTAGGCTGTTAAAGTGTCACGTACTCCTTTTCGGACATTGAATAATTGCTGAGGGAGATGTTATGTTTTGTCTCTCTATAACTGAGGACTAACGAGTGTCACAGTGTCCAATGGGACCGACCAAGATTTTATGGACGCGTATCATAAACCAATCATGCCCGAGGGGCGTGATATATTTGGTCTATTGTAAAAACTCGATCTATATTCATATAATATTGTTGAGTTTTCGTCACTGTGTAGGAACTGTTACATCAGAAGTCATTCTATCGCCGGTATTGTGATGGTTCTTGCCTGATTTGTTACGGTTCCTGATGATTGAAAATAATCATTTTTGTGACAAAATCACGCATAAGTATAGATATCTTGAATATATTATACTTTCCTGAATGAACAGAGGCTGCAGAAGTGCTGTGTTATCGAAACCTGAACTCTAGACCACAATTAACTCGGTATTAGTCAGAAAAAGGAACAATTCTTTTAAAAATTTTGCATTTTATTCTCTCCAACATGGAATTGCCATGTATATGTTTTGAAAACTAGCTATGCATATCTACCATTCACCTTAAGGAATTTATCTCATTTTGACCACTACCATATTTAATTGGATTTGAAATACCCCACCCCACCATAAAAATTTCAACTTCCAACAATGATTTGGTTTCATGATAGACATTTAGTCCCTTTAAATTTCAGTACTTTTCAGGAGTTTGAGTCGAAATCCTATCAGAGAAACTTCAATCACATCGATAGTGCTATATTGGACATTAAAGGCCCAACCATGTGCCCACTTTTGGTGATTTTCTGAAAATTACGACAAAAATTTGTTTTGGACGTTTCGCAGTATAGTACAAAACTTTTGTCTGAAGCGTAACGTATGAGTACATTGTTCATTGTCGATCACATGCTAAAGGCAGGTGATTAATGTTAATGAGTGTAAGCCGTGGTTGAGCTTACTGGGTGAGATAATGCGATCTGGTCTCGCAAGGTGCACGTATCAAATTTAATCTCGTTTTATCTACAAACGGCACAATCGAATCTCATATAGACAATTCAGTGACAATTAAAGATCAGCTGTCGAATGTCATGTTTCCTGTACAATTCTCTGTCAGCGGATAGGATTTCGTTGATGCTCTTCGTGGAAAATCACAATCTGAAACAGTTACAGGAACAGACGCATGATTCATATATAGTGTTGTTACGTAATCGACAGGATGTCAGTCAATTCTTCGAACAACGCAGGGCGGGAATACATTACAAGATTTCAACGCGCCCCAGAGGCAGGCATCAGTCATAACCGTTGCTACATTGTCAGACAACAAGAACCTGTCATGTGTTCGCCAATTACAGATGATCTGACGCATACGACACGATACAGATAATTATTTTGTTTACTTATAATATGTGGGCGAACGGTGGGAATGTTTGCAGATGCAAATCCACCCAACGGAAATATCTATGACAAGAAGCGTCATACATGTGGTTGTATTTGTTTTTCGACAGATAAGATTTGCAAAAGGGTAGCACAAAACTCAGTACAGAGTGTTTTGAATCCCCGAAAATCGAGAATGCGCTCAAAGTGGCAATACATAGAATTTTGGCAGCACAACGATGGGTGCTGAATTGGAAGCACATTAATTCAATAGCTGGCCAAATCCGAAAAACGATTTCGTGATTGATTTTGAAACTCGAAGCTGCATATCAACATAATTATATCAGCGCGAGGAGAGTCACTTGTGTGTTAATCGCGTATACTGTGAACAAAATATATCTGTGTTAAAGTCGCGTTGTATGCGCCATTGACATTTGAGGGCGAATGCGATATGTTCATGTTCATGAATTGTATATTCAATGTGGCAGCACTCATAGTATTTCTTATATATTATTTCTACGAAACAACAGCCGTTGTCAGAAATATTGGCATTTGCTTTTCGACAATAGATTCGCCCCGAAATAAAGAAATCATATTTTCAGTGGTGTGCTGTTCAGACACGGTGTTTGTGAGTTTGGGTTGCTTTATTTTTTCCATTAAAATTGTGGTTGTTTGTCTGATTAGGTATTCCTTTTACTTGTGTTATGTCGGACAAAATTGGGGTTGAGGGCCGACGGAACGGTTAAGTTCACAGAAGACCGAATCGAGTGTTTCATAACCGTGATTAAGGCGCTAAAAGTTACACCGATCACCACGGGTGGTGTTATTTCGGTTCGTTTACTAGCCGGAATTTTTGAGCCAACTGGTTTCGATGACTGATGCCATAGATGCTTGAGTGAGCTTGAATATTCGGTACATGTATGCCTGTTTGGCAAATAGCGCAAACTGGAAGACTCGCGTCATGATATAACCGGAAGCTAACATTGTGTCGATCGAACTCGACAGGCGAGCAGGGTTGAATTTGTTAAACCTGTATGCGCAAAGGCGAAACATTGACTTCTCACGGTAGCCTCCGTCACAGGATAATTATGTTATCTATCGGGGGCACTTGGTGTTCTGGGGAACGGATACACGAAGTATCCACACGATGGATACATAGTGTATCCATGGGGGTGCAACCCTTTGAGAGGGTTGTCTTGGGGTTAGGGTACACCCCGCATCGACGGAAAGTGCAATATTATTGCGTTCTGACCATATGGAACAGGCCGTGGAAGGCCGTTTCTTGAACACAGGAGGTGTTCAGGTGAGGATACAAGTTCCGAAGTTTTCGGAACATGATGTGCGGAAGAGGCACAAATGGGGTCCACGTGTGGAGAAATATCGAGGGCGTAAATAGGGTGTATAATATTAAACTCACGCCATGTCAAGGGATATTTTAAAAACATGCACCGACAACAAGCCACTGTCAGCATAATTTAACTAAAGGCAGTAAAAGCAACATTTGTAAAAGGTGGCACTTGAAATAAAAGCCATCACTAAGCAATCGAAATAACGTTGTTTCCAATCGGGATACCGCGAGATTATCGATTAAGCAGTTGCTTCGATTCGGACGACTGGTCCATGTCAAATTTTTTTTTTGAACATTAAATGTGGAATAGGGTTCACACAATGTCGACAGATCTGTGACAAATCGTAACAAAAAGCTATGCAAGTTCAATTCTATAGATGTAAAAGTTAATTGGTGGTGCCCTTGGTAAGCGGTCATGGATGTTATGAAGCATACTTGGAAGGGAGAACAATTGGCTTATTTCGCTTTCCGATTGTCGACATATAAGATTTTTATTAAAAGGAAAGGGTTCCTGAAGAAATATACTTCTGTTGGAAACGCAAGGCACGTGGACCTCATGCAATTTAACGTGATTCCGAATATACTCCGCAATGTTTAATATTGCAGAAATGCGGGGATTTTTCTGATAACATGTTTTATGTTGTAGATCTGATATATCAAACATAAGGCGCACATAAGCTGTCTGATGACAGGAATTATTATTGTGATGAAAACGGGGTCTAGATAATATCTGATACCCAACCTTCAACCATTGACATCTTTATCATGCTTGACCTAGATTGAAATCTAACTCATGACGGGCGTATAAATACACGACGTCTGATTTACTGCAAATACAACAGGTACTATTTATCTGCAAGTACGCTTTTGCATGGGCATGACGTCATTTTAACACAGCGAATAATGTAAACAGAAAGCCAAATTCTTACACAAAAATATCGTTCCAAAACACACATTCTGATAATTATTACATGCTGCCACATTAAGAATTATATACGGGGGATTGTTCTTGGTTGATGGGAGGTGTTCTCGAAAAGGGTTCGCGCTGCCCATTGCCAATTTAGCAAATTGCTATAAAAAAAATGAAATGGCTCCAAAAAAATCCCGATTGGCTACAAAAAGTGGCACCTTGCTTTTTGACATTTGGTACCCATCGCGCATATAACAAAGCTTGCAGTCAATCGGTCTGGAAACAAAACACACATCGATATCCGGTCGCGACATAGCTAAAAGAAAGGGTATAATAGATTCGTGGCTTATGTCAGATCGACTTATTTTATCGCTGTGGTGAAAGGGTTTCGAATATCTACTCGACAATAACACTATCTACGGCTATTGACTCTAATTTGACAAACATTAGCCAAACAATGGGCTTCCTGGAGTCTACATCGTTAGGAAGCTGTGTATTGATAGTAGGTGTTAGATAAATTATCATAAATATGTCCTTCGTAACTCAGCTTTCACAAACTGTGACATAGGGCAAATATGAATCGTAAGCGCAAGTTAGATTTCAGCAACAATGCATCAGACACGCAACATCCTTCTAAAATGAAGAAAGTTACTGATTTCTTCGGACATTCAGACATTACCGATAGTCCAAATACAAATTCAAAAGTGGCACCAAAAAATATTGGTCGGAAAAAAGTGGCAACAGAAAGTATAAAGTGGCTATAAAAATAATGAAATTGGCAACAGTGTTGGCACCTGGAAATTTTGGGCCAGCGCGAACCCTGTTCTCGAAGCATCATGGCCTGTTATTTTGTCATATTTTGCATAAAATGACTCACGGAAAATACGATGTCGGAAAGATGATAAAACGAAAGATCGGTGATCTCAAATGATGATTTTTCACGAGTAAACAGATGACTATTTTGATCTGGGGCATATCCGGAAATAATCTGCATATGTGACTTAATTTATCAGCAATATAGAGAAGATTTTAGATAACGACAGTTTTGAGATATAAACGATGATTTGATGACGCCCGAATTTCGGAAATGCAAAAGTTGATCAAGTGTCGATTTCAAACAATTGCGAAGCAATAGTAATGACTTTCTGATTCAACATGTATATGAAAATATGCAATGAATAAGCTGCACTATCCGGGAAATAAAGATGACACAATATTATGGTGTTTAATGCACATATTTCCATCAACATTAGCCAAGTTGAGAAAGGAATAAATACCGATAAACGCGCTGTTACCGCGCTCACCTGGATGCTTCGAAAGTACTTACCACATAATCCAGAACAATGAATAATTCACACCTGGGAATGCCCACCTGAGTCAACAAAATCAATAATTGGAAGTTGAATACTTCCTAGTTCCATTAATTTCAATTAGTTAGATGAAACATGGTTTCATGAACGTCCGTCAGAAATACAATTCTGCAAATTCTATTTCGGTATCTAGGTAGTTTGAAATTGAAGTTTGTATATAACTGCATCACTGACTATCAAGCAATCATTATCTCTTTGCCTCTATTAGAGTCATTAGCGATGCCTTCTCAAAGTTTTTCATTCATGAGGCAACATTTTACCTTGCCCAATGATATTTCTGACAAATTCAAAGCTACATGTAAACATTGGCCAACACTGATTTCGGGTTCAGCAAAAGCAACTTCAAATTTCATCACACATCTAAAGGTAAGTCATGTTGAATTTTATTTTATATTATTTATATATGTTATTGTTATTATTATATGTATATGTTTTAATACACCTACAATAATGTGTATATCATCATGACAATATGTACATAATTAATACAAGTACATGTATTGGATTTAAAAAAAAACCTAATTTAATCTATTTGTTTTGAGCTTAACTGTATTCACCTCCATATCTGGTCAGTGTTGTGCACTTAATCTGTGTTGCTGTCCTAATTATATGACTCCACTGCAGTATTTTATCAATGCGTTAATCCCCTAACAAAGGCAGCATTAGGCGCACCTGTGGCCTGTTTTACTTCATAATCCTGATTATGTCATTGTGTGTGATTTACAACCCTAGCTGGCTTGATTGTTTTAATCCCTGCTATTAGTATGTAGGCAAATTATACATAATGATGTATCTTAATGTTAATTATTTTTGTTTCAGCGGAAACATAGGGATCAATATGAGCGCCCTCTTCATACTGGCGACTTAATTGTACAAACTTTCCTGGGTTAAGCCTGCTAGCTGCAAAGCACCTCTGTGTCCCTGCTTCATCGGCACCCGTTGAGCGGCTCTTCAGTATTGCAGGCAAAATATCCAGACCCGACAGGTGTCGAATGACAGATGACACATTCGAAAGAATGATGATGGTCAGTTGTAACCAGCACATCAAATGAACAATTTGTGCTCGACATGTAGTTGTTGTTTTATTGTTTTGTTTACATTGTTTCACTGTGTTACATTAATTTGCTTTTATATTTTATGTATATCAATAAAGTTCATCAAACACAAATGACTTTCCTCCTTGAAGCTCTTCCGATTTTCATTAACCAAAAGTAATTGTAATTGTAATTGAACCAATGTAATTGTAATTGTAATTAATTACATTGCATTTCCAATGTAATTGTAATTGTAATTGACATATTTCAATGTAATTGTAATTAATTACATTGCAATGTAATTGACCCAACCCTGGTTTGAATCTTGATCTGTCTGAGCTCGCCTTCTGATTGGTCGAAGCGGCCATTGGCTAAGTTTGGTACCTTCTCCACACCAATCCAATTTGATTGGCTGGTTGATCTGATTGGCTGCGACACGGAATAAAAGCAGGCGTCAGACCTACGAAACCTCAGATGAGTCGGGGCGAGCAGCCCACCACAAGCAGCTGGAAGGAAGCTCCCAATAAAGGTTGAGTCCCAGCTAAAAGAAGATCCAAGAAGAAGACAAGGCTAAGAAGAAGACGAGGGGAAGAAAACGAAGTCCAGACGACGTGGACTTGTGACGAGGCTAAGAAGAAGACGAGGGGAAAAAGAAGACGAAGTCCAGACGACGTGGACTTGTGACGAGGGGAAGAAGAAGACAAAGTCCAGACGACGTGGACTTGTGACGAGGCTAACAAGAAGACGAGGGGAAGAAGAAGACGAAGTCCAGACGACGTGGACTTGTGACGAGGCTAAGAAGAAGACGAGGGGAAGAAGAAGAAGTCCAGATGACGTGGACTTGTAATGAGGCTAAGAAGAAGACGAGGGGAAAAAGAAGACGAAGTCCCGACGACGTGGACTTGCAACGAGGATACGGAGTCCAGGCGTGACTCGCGGCGAGATCGACGAAGTCCGGCGTGACTTACGGCGAAGATCGGCAGAAGTCCAGGCGAGACTTATGGCGAAGATCAGCAGAGACCAGGCGAGACTTACAGCGAAGATCAGCAGAGACCAGGCGAGACTTACGGCGAAGATCAGCAGAAGTCCAGGCGAGACTTATGGCGAAGATCAGCAGAGTCCAGGTGAGACCTACGGCAAAGATCGGCAGAAGTCCAGGCGAGACTTACGGCGAAGATCGGCAGAAGTCCAGGCGAGAGTTACGGCGAAGATCGGCAGAAGTCCAGGCGAGACTTACGGCGAAGATCGGCAGAAGTCCAGGCGAGACTTACGGCAAAGATCGGCAGAAGTCTAGGCGAGACTTACGGCGAAGATCGGCAGAAGTCCAGGCGAGACTTATGGCGAAGATCAGCAGCAGTCCAGGCGAGACTTACGGCGAAGATCAGCAGAGTCCAGGTGAGACCTACGGCGAAGATCGGCAGAAGTCCAGGCGAGACTTACGGCAAAGATCGGCAGAAGTCTAGGCGAGACTTACGGCGAAGATCAGCAGAAGTCCAGGCGAGACTTACGGCGAAGATCAGCAGAAGTCCAGGCGAGACTTACGGCGAAGATCAGCAGAGTCCAGGTGAGACCTACGGCGAAGATCGGCAGAAGTCCAGGCGAGACGTACGGCGAAGATCGGCAGAAGTCCAGGCGAGACTTACGGCGAAGATCGGCAGAAGTCCAGGCGAGAGTTAAGGCGAAGATTGGCAGAAGTCCAGGCGAGACTTACGGCGAAGATCGGCAGAAGTCCAGGCGAGACTTATGGCGAAGATCAGCAGAGACCAGGCGAGACTTACAGCGAAGATCAGCAGAGACCAGGCGAGACTTACGGCGAAGATCAGCAGAAGTCCAGGCGAGACTTACGGCGAAGATCAGCAGAGTCCAGGTGAGACCTACGGCGAAGATCGGCAGAAGTCCAGGCGAGACGTACGGCGAAGATCGGCAGAAGTCCAGGCGAGACTTACGGCGAAGATCGGCAGAAGTCCAGGCGAGAGTTACGGCGAAGATCGGCAGAAGACCAGGCGAGACTTACGGCGAAGATCGGCCAATCAGAAGGCGAGCTCAGACAGATCAAGATTCAAACCAGGGTTGGGTCAATTACATTGCAATGTAATTACGGCAAAGATCGGCAGAAGTCTAGGCGAGACTTACGGCGAAGATCGGCAGAAGTCCAGGCGAGACTTATGGCGAAGATCAGCAGAGACCAGGCGAGACTTACAGCGAAGATCAGCAGAGACCAGGCGAGACTTACGGCGAAGATCGGCAGAAGTCCAGGCGAGAGTTAAGGCGAAGATCGGCAGAAGTCCAGGCGAGACTTACGGCGAAGATCGGCAGAAGTCCAGGCGAGACTTATGGCGAAGATCAGCAGAGACCAGGCGAGACTTACAGCGAAGATCAGCAGAGACCAGGCGAGACTTACGGCGAAGATCAGCAGAAGTCCAGGCGAGACTTACGGCGAAGATCAGCAGAGTCCAGGTGAGACCTACGGCGAAGATCGGCAGAAGTCCAGGCGAGACGTACGGCGAAGATCGGCAGAAGTCCAGACGAGACTTACGGCGAAGATCGGCAGAAGTCCAGGCAAGAGTTACGGCGAAGATCGGCAGAAGACCAGGCGAGACTTACGGCGAAGATCGGCCAATCAGAAGGCGAGCTCAGACAGATCAAGATTCAAACCAGGGTTGGGTCAATTACATTGCAATGTAATTACGGCAAAGATCGGCAGAAGTCTAGGCGAGACTTACGGCGAAGATCGGCAGAAGTCCAGGCGAGACTTATGGCGAAGATCAGCAGAGACCAGGCGAGACTTACAGCGAAGATCAGCAGAGACCAGGTGAGACCTACGGCAAAGATCAGCAGAAGTCCAGGCCTTCCGACGACGAAGTCCAGGCGATAATTGAGGAAACTTGTACATTTAATGATTAAATAAACATTATTGATTTTAATTCCGACTTTGTTCTTTATAGCAAGGAACACAGGTTTGACCCTTGTAATGCACCTAGGAGGTATACCGGATTTCCTATTTCCCCAAAATAGGGTGGTGGCAGCCATAGTAAGGGGTATCTCTTCTTGTAACCCAAGAAGAGGTGACACGCTACCAAATACGAAAGCAGATCCAGGTCAATCAATCCTTGGCGGGCCCACGTGTTGGTAAAATGTCCCTTTAATGGCGTGCAGTTGTTAGACCATCGGCACTACTTTAATTAATTAAATTTACCCCCGGTTGCACGTTACATTATTACCACTTGATTTTAGAGTTATCCATCTTTATCTGCAAGACCGTCCGTTTGACCTCAATCTTCCTCGTGCTTGTGGCCCAAAAAGAAGAGAAATAATAAACTTCAAAAATCGATATCTGATCACTCTGAGCTTTGATGGGTAGGTTCCTCGACTCGAATCAAATATTTTTTACCCCCGAAGCCAAAGAAATAGTAATTTAGGAGTGTCTGATCAGATTTAGTACCTTTAATAATTGTCTCGCCTGACCTGAAAATACATCTGGAAGGCGTGAAAACACACTGGCTCAATGAAACAACACATGCACTGGTCAAACGATATTAAAAAAATGTAAATTTTCTGCTTATAGATTACAAGGAACTAAATATTTCCCAAAATGTTAACATTCGGTCCCAATCTGTGCAGGCTTTCATTAACTGGTACAATTTTCCCTTCAATTCTGGAGGAACCAAGCCTGGGACATAAATTGAATTGGAAAAATATTCAGGCTACAGGAGCTTTTCCAGTTTAAATTTCCCGCTTCCATAACTACCTTCAATTCAGCAGCAAATTATGAAATCGGTATTTTGAAGGTGGATACCTGAAGCCCTACTACTCGCAATATTTATATTTTATGGATCATCTTCCTGTTGACCTAACACTCAGCTTGAAATTAGTAGCATTCTCACCTCATCTACTGTTACTTCAACTGGCATCAGCAGAACAAAGATAAGCCAGGCTGCCAACACAATGGCAACCAGAATGATTGCTAACATGGAGAGCATGTCTGTGTCTTGGTCCAATGAAGCAAGTACACCAACAGCCTGTACGAGTCCGAGTGCAATAGTTGCAAGAAACTGAAAAGTGAATATACTTTGATGTCATAAAATTTTAAATGGTCGGACCCATATCGGCACATTCATGGAAATATTTAAAGTAGTTAATTAGCTAGAAGGTGGTGTGAAACCTTCTTTTTTCCCCCAATTCAGGTCCCAATTCATATCATAACAAGATAAAAAATATATATATATTTATATATATTGACATGACATTTAAGTTTACAAAAAGATTTAAGTTTAAATTTTTGAATCATACTGTAAAGTATGTTTGGCTTTATCTAGCTTTCATCTGTGAAAACTTCAAATAGTTTGAGTTCAGGTTTGTCACTGTGTTCGCATTTGATGCCCCTTTAACATATAGTATGATTCTATTAAGATATTGTGCGATAGTCTACTATGTGAGGCATATATGTATGCTGTTCAGATACAGCCTTCAGTATTTCATTCAACTTCATGTGAAATTTAACAATACATATAGGAACAGTGAAAATTTGATCAAATCAACCTGGTTAGCAGGTGGGATCTCATAATACAAAATGAATATAAATTAACACAGAGATTAGTACTAATAGTAATAGACATTGTTCTGCACTACTAGTATATTATGTATGTGTCTCTCAATTGAATTTTAGAAATAGCCTATTATATGAATTGAGTGATAATACTATTAAAGGTACTCAATCCGATCAAACCCTCATAAATTACTATTTCTTTGGCTTTGGGGGTAAAAAATATTTGATTCGAGTCGAGGAACCTACCCATCAATGCTCAGAGTGATAAGATATCAATTTTTAAAGTTTTGTTATTTCTATTGTTTGTGGCCCAGAAACACGCCATCAAAAGGATGGTCTCGGTCAAAATTGCGTTATTATTACCACTTGATTTAGAGTTATCCATCTTCATCCGTTTGAATAAGTGTTTCTGGGGCAAATTATTAGTACATATCTCGGGGAAATAACAAACTTCAACAAGAGCATCGCTAGGGCGTGGCAAAATACGCCCTTTAGCCATTTCGAATTGTACTATCACAAAATAAGATAATACTTTGAGCTTACATTTGAAGAAAATCTGATATACCCTTAATTTCAAAGCCAAAATGTGGTCAAATTCTAAGTTGAAAAATGGCCGTAACTCATGTAAAAATAACTGGACGGAACCCATATTAGAACTTGGCCTGTATCTTTAGCTGGGAAATACACATACCAACTTTGGTTCAGATCAAATAATCCAAACTGGAGTTATCGGTCGGAAACCAAAAATGTTAACAGACGGTCAAATTCTAAGTCAAAAAAGGGCCGTAACTCATGTAAAAATAATTGGACGGAACCCATATTCGAACTTGGCCTGTATCTTTAGCTGGGAAATACACATACCAACTTTGGTTCAGATCAAATAATCCAAACTGGAGTTATCGGTCGGAAACCAAAAATGTTAACAGACGGTCAAATTCTAAGTAAAAAAAGGGCCGTAACTCATGTAAAAATAATTGGACGAAACCCATATTCCAACTTGGCCTGTATCTTTAGATGGGAAATACACATACCAACTTTGGTTCAGATTAAATAATCCAAACTGGAGTTATCGGTCAGAAACTAAAAATGTTAACCGACGGTCAAATTCTAAGTTGAAAAAGGGCCGTAACTCATGTAAAAATACTTGGACGGAACCCATATTCGAACTTGGCCTGTATATTTAACTCGGAAATACACATTCCAACTTTGGTTCAGATCAAATAATCCAAACTGGAGTTATCGATCGGAAACCAAAAATGTTAACAGACGGACGGACGGACGGACAGACAGACGGAATGACGGATGGACAGACGGACAGGCTGATAACATAATACGACCTTTTTTCAAAAAGGGCATATAAAAATCAATATCTGATCACTCTGAGCTTTGATGGGTGGGTTCCTCGACTCGAATCAAATATCTTTTACCCCTGAAGCCAAAGAAATAGTAATTTAGGGGTGCTTAATCGGATTGAGTACCTTTAAAGTCTCATTTCAAGCAGGATAAGCATAATCCATTGAACCAAAAAATATCTGATATTTCCAATCCCATACATCTATACAAATTTCCACTTTCTTTACGCTTGAGAATCCCATACATATTAGCTCTCAATGCAATGGATTTTCAAAAGTTTCCCTGGACTACCCACCATCAGCAGGGGGACACCTCCTGCCAAGCCTACCCCGCTCAGGCCTTCGGGATATACCTTCAGCATATCATTGCCCGAAAACATGTGTCCCCAAAAAATCCCTGGATCCTTCACTGTCACTCCCAGTGACTTACATGTATATAGGGATAAATCAACTATATGTTCATTTTTATATAATAATTCAGATATTATATTCTTGAAACAAATTAGGGAAAAATCTACTTTAGTTTTCGCAAAGTTTTATCAAATTTCGATGCAAATAATTTAAATATCAAATGGCCATGATTGTCCTGTAAAAACAATTACTTCGTGAATGTTTATTTGACAGACAGAAAGTTATTAATGACCACCATCACCCTCTCGGCTGTCCCTGACCACCACAAACAAACATTTTAGTTATTTTCAGGCTTGATTTGAAGTAAGTGTCCTGGCGCTTGGTGTCAGAATTGCTCAAATTATGATAAAAGCATGAAACTTGGCACATATAAGTTCCTTGGGCCATACTGATCATTTTCAGATATGGACCCCATCGAGATGGGACTCTTCTTAGCAACGGTTGCTAGGCAACTACCCGAAATAATGTCTCTGTGGGATGGTTAACCGCATTTAATTGAACTGTAGTAGTTGTTAATTACATATTGGAGGTTTAGTTGTGACATTTTATGACATACAATGGTGTGTGACATCAATTTATATCATGTTGTCCATAACAACCATTGCTATGCAGCTACCCGAACAAGAAAATGTATTTTTTTACACTTCTCAGTGACATTTTGAGGCCTTCTCGGTGATGTTTCGGGGCTAAACTGCACAACAAGTTAGTCTACAGGACATTTAACATGTGCCCACATATGTAGTATATTGTATACTGATACAGAATTACTAGGGAAAGCAGGTGGTAATCCGACCGTTGCTAGGGACCCACCCTCCAATTTATTATAAATCTTCACTGGTCATAACATTTTGTAAATTACTAAATGCCTGGCAGAACACTATGTGTACTACCATGGAATCGATAGTTAATATCTGGTTTTTATCGCACAGACATTCGCTGTCTCTTTAGCAACGTTTGCTAGGTGACTATAACCCAGCAAAATAATCCAATTGACAATCTGTGGTCATATTCCAATGAAGATTGGACTTAGAATTATGTATGCCTGATGAGTCATGACATGACCAAAGAATGAGCGTGTATACATATTAGCCACACCCATGCCTATATAGCCACTCATGCTATACATATACACCCCACACCTGACCATTATACACATCAATGGCCACAAAACCCTTCTATATATACACATCAATGGGCACAAAACCCTTCTATATATACCAATTGATACCCTGCACACCGGCCATTCATACACTCCAGGCTTCAATATGCACCTCACCCATGACAAGCATACACCACATTTATGACCATACAGTCACTCTTTTCATACATGTTCACTCCACCATGGGCCATACGGTCACTCCCTGTATACATATTCGCCACACCCATGGTCATATAGCCACCCAAGATACATACTAGTATACACCAAACACATAACCAAAGAGTCACTCCATTGTCTCCAAGTATACATAATACACCCCACCAATGGCCATACAGCCCTTCTATATATAACAATGCCCCGTACACTCGGCCATCCATACACTCCATGCTTGAATATACACCTCACCCATGACAATCACACACACCACATTTATGACCATACAGTCCCTCCTTGCATACATATTCAGTCCACCATTGGCCATATGGTCACTCCCTGTATACGTAGTCGCCACACCCGTGGCCATATAGCCACTCAAGATATACATATACCCACACCCATAACTGTAGATTCACTTCAAGTATGCATACGCACCCCATCAATGGCCTTCTATATATACCAATAGCCCGCACACTTGACCATTCATACACTCCAGGCTTGAATATACACCTCACCATGAAAATCATACACCAAATTTATTACCATACATCCACTCCTTGTATACCTATGCACTCCACCATTGGCCAAAGGTCACTCACTCCCTGTATACACAGTCACCACAGCCATATAGCCACTCAAGATATACACATACACCACACCCATAACCATAGAGTCGCTCCAAGTATATATATATACACCCCACCAATGGCCATACACTGGCATATAGCCCTCATATACACCCCGAAATTGACCATGGCTTCACTCCAGGTATACATATACACCCTACCATTGAATGTATATATATACCAATACCCCTCACACGTGGCCATTTGTACACTCCAGACTTGCATATACACATCACCCATGACAATTCAGCCACTCTCTGTATACTCATAAACGCCACCCATGACCATACATCTACTCCCTGTATACATATACACCCACCTATGACAATATATCAGCAACAGAAAATAATCATATACCGGTACATCCATACCACAATAGCACTTCAAATATACTCACACGCTAGCCAATGACCAACCAGCTACGCATATACACTTCAACAATCATGATCATAGTCATTCCATGTACACCTATACACATTGCCCATAAGCATACAACCACTCCCTTTTTGTCCATATACCCCACCCATGATCATACAGCCAACATATGTATACATATAAACCCAGCCATGACGATAGTCAATACAGCCACCCAATGTGCGCCTGTGCATCCCGGACATAACCAAACAGTCGCTCCATATATAAACAACACAGATAAATATGCAGCTACTCTTATTATACCCATACACCACTTCAATGACCATATAGCCACTCCATGCAGTTTCCATGTATACGTATTCACCTCGCACATGACCACTCCTTATACATCCATACCTCTCAATGTGGACCCCACCTATTACCATATAGCCACAGTAGCCACTCCTTGTATACATGTGTAACTATTCACCTCACATCACCACACAGTCACTTCCTGACTGCCATTTCGCCATACACCATGTATTAAGTCAATCAATGTTGATGCTAATGTGCAACAGTAGCCAAATAATATGATCTGCGCATTTCCGTTCAAAACATGGCCAGAGACGGGTCCTACTATACGCAGCAAGTCCCTGGATATGCAGCAAGTCCCCGGTAAATGCAGCAAGTCCCTGGTAAATGCAGCAAGTCCCTCACACCTAGGGTGGATTAGTGGAGTTGTTGATGAGTTTAATCAGTGTTTTATTATCCATTTGATTTATGATCTGTGGCAGTTGATTAGAATTGATTGGAAATCTTTATCCCTTTATAATTATTTAAGATGTGTATTTGTAGATTTTTATATATAAAATAAAATAGTTTTTCTAAGTGTTATTAAGTTGCTATTTCTTTTATTCTACTTACTATTTAATTAATATGATTTATATATTTTTTTTAAATATTCCTGTTTTCACTGCGTAAATCACTGAACAGGTGTTTGTTTTTGTAGGACAAAGGAACTTTCTGGGAGTTTCTCCTTCAGCAGACTTGAGTTACATCACGTTTTACTGCAAATCGTGTTCTTTCGACAGCAACGGTGAATATGATGTGTCAAAAGCATTAAATAGGTTAGTTTTATTTGCTAGTTAGTCTATGGTATAATTAAAGAGCGTTTACATCAGTAATGTGAGAACATTTTACACCTAATAATATTTGACATCATTATTATTAAATAATTAACTATGTTATATATACTAATTAGCGTTTATTTGTTAGTCTATTCCTGATATGATTTTAATAAAGAGCGTTTATTTCACTGATGTGAGAAAATATAATATGAAAGCATCAACCATGTTAATAATTAGCGTTTATTTGTTAGTCTATTCTTGCTATGATTTTAATAAAGAGCGTTTATTTCACTGATGTGAGAAAATATAATATGAAAGCATCAACCATGTTAATAATTAGCGTTTATTTGTTATTTTTCCAGACTGCACGAGTCATCCAGTAGGAATGACATGACAGCGATTGAAGCAGCAGTTCAGTCCGAACGTCTTCTACTTACAACCTACAAGATTGCACTACCAACATCTTCAACCAAACCGACAACAACGCAACTGATTGATGCAACGACAACGCTATCCATGGCGTTATATGGAATTCAGACCTACCATCCAATGATTCGACTACTCACAGCAATAGAAATCGGCGCCAACAGACTGCACTACGACAAAGACCATCCCAATTAAAAGGACTTGATAAAATACAGTGCAGGCACTGTTTACTATAGTTGACGGAGAGTACAAGGCAATGCAACGTAGTTTATTTGGATTCGGACAGTTTACATTAACCAAGGAGTTCGCAAAATTCTATGTTCGCCCGGAAATTTGGAATTCAAAATCATCAGAAGTAAGGGACAAGCATTTTAACAGATTTTAAAGAGAGATCAAGCCAGTACACGAAAAGATGCTGAGAACAACAGATGGCCAGAGGATGGTACTTACAGCAGTCAGTGCGGGAAAAAAACAAGGACAACGAAAGAGAAAACGAACGGCAAAGACAACCACAATCCCACAAAGCAAAGTTCCCAGGACCGGAGAGTGAAATTAAACAACATAGAGATAAAGAAAACAATTTGAATACATGTATCCAGATGTATCCAAATATTTTTTTATTCAATAAAATCTTCCCAAACGAATGTCTCAATACCTTGGTTTTTCCCTTTCCTTACTGGCCACATATATATACAATTTATTCTAATAAACTTTTCTTTCAGCTCACTGCTATATATATATGTATATTTATAAAACTGTGCTCTATTTTTCTTTTGTTGCTATTCTACTATTCTCATGTTACTTGTTTGCATTTACCAATAAAAACATCTAAAAAAAAATTCCAACTCTTAATTTTTTCATTCAATGATTCAGTCCCACAATTCAGTCCAATTCCCTTCAATAATCTATCAGTATTACGATCAAATTAAAGCCCTGTGATTAAAGCCCTTTGTAATCAGCACCTCCACTGATTAAACATATCGTTGTGTAAACACGCATGACTAAACCGCCGTAATCCACCCTAGGTGTGAGGGACTTGCTGCATTTACCAGGGACTTGCTGCATTTACAGGGGACTTGCTGCATATACAGGGACTTGCTGCGTATAGTAGAACCGCCAGAGACGCTTTTGGCAAAATTCCAACTGCATACTTTAAAATTAATTTGTCATAACTCATAAGGTACTGTGACAACCAGAATATAGCATTAATTTTAGTTATAAGTTGATTAAGTAACATGGTTGTAACCAACAGAATCACAATTTGCTACTTTTTCGGAACTGCAGAGAATAATGTTCAGATACATCTATATGTGGAAAATCTACTCTTTTTTTTTACCAAATCTGGTTACCATTTTGCAAGCCATCTTGGGTAATTTTGTCTACAAAACACATCAGTGTGACATATTTAGGACAGAATTAGAACAATAAACACCTTTGATACCAATGATAGTTCCATTTTACTTGAAAACAATGGTCCAAACCTGAAAAGTGAATTTTAGCCGATTTTGATGCCAAATCTGTGATAGAAAAATCCAATAATTCTATAATGTCAGTGGTTAAAATAGCAACAATTAATAAAGGTGCATCAGAAATGTTAGTATTCAATGTATATAAGACAGAATAGTCAATTTTGTTCACCAGCCACAACTTGCATTATGGTCATTGATGCTTTTGAAATTTAAAAATAATATGGGTTGGTCTCTTAAGAACGGTCGCAATGACACCTTCCAACCATAGAAACTATCCATCCCTATATAATATACACTGTGTGATGTATTAGCATATGTAAAATGTATTCCAGACTAATCTACCACCAATTCTGGTCCCAAAATGTCAGAGAAGAGTGCCAAATATACATTTTACTGTCCGTGTAGATGCATAGCAACGGTTAATGTTATGGACATTATGATAGGAAACAAGGTCACAAGTCTTTGTAATTGAACCTATGTCACAAATAGAACTCAAATATGCAATCCACAACAACTAACATTGAATAAAATACTGTAATACATCCTAATATGAGCATTTTATACTTTCGGGTAGTTGCCTAGCAACCGTTGCTAGGGGGGGGGGCAAACCACTGTTGTGGGTCAGTCACCTCATGAAATGACTAAAACTTTCAGTCGTTTCATGAAATGACTAGAATTTGAGCCCAAGCATTTCATGAAATGACTAAAATATTATGTGCTATATGATTTGTAAATTCGCAGTTGTTATCGTTTGGACAACAAGCAAATATTCAATTATCGATACTTTTATTCATATAATTGAACATAAATATGATAACATTTAAAACTACTTTTGATGGTATCTTCAATGGCGACGTATAAATACACTGGTGTCTCAGCTGCTTGTTGTTTCGTGATTATAGCTTTTCAATATCACCACACTGTAGCACTTCAAAATCACCACACTGTAGCACTTCAAACTTCAATATCACCACACTGTAGCACTTCAAACTTCAATATCACCACACTGTAGCACTCCAAACTTATTCAACAGGTAGTACTCATGGCAACTTTTTGTGTTTGTTGACTCACTGGCTTTGTGGAGTTCTTCTACTGTTTGAAGAATTTCTTCTCGATATTGTCAGACATGTTTACAGATTAAAGCTATTGGTGTGGTCTAGCAAGGTAGTAAATTTGACATTTTACAAATATATTTCTATTTCTTCTTTGGTAGTTTCTCAGAAGAAGATGGATTGTTGTTTTCAACCATTGATATGATTTTTAATGTATCATGGCTTCTGTTTGTCTCACTTCTGTATTCTTTTGAAGCCTTGTGCTCTTCTTCAGTCATGCGAATAGACTTTGTGGTTATTTTGTAGCTTGGAGACAGTGGTTTGACAGGTGAAAATGATTCAGCAGCAGACCTCGGCTCATTGTACATAGGAGGCTGTGGAACTCGAAGGTGTTGTTGGTGACGAATATGTCACCGAACATGTTGGTGACGAACATGTCACCAGCTCCCTGACGAACTGAGGGGCAACCAATTGAACATCGGTATTAAGTCATCTCACCCTGCTCCTAGATGTTGGTTGAGATAATGGCAGTGGGCTGGTGATCCTGCCCATTGAACAGCTGGGTAGGTGGGACTGGGCTTCTCTCAGTAATTCCCTCTTCCAACTGGCCATCCGCGTCTGGTTTGTAGTGTATTAATGGTTCGGATGGGACCCGAGAGGATATGAAAGGGACGTAATCCCCTCTTTCAACTCATTTTTCAATTTGCCATGATTAAAGAGTAACAAAACATTAAATATATATTAAGAATTATTTTTATTTTTATTTTTTTATTTTGTCTTTCAGTTGATGATGTTGTTATTGATCCTGGAAGTGAACAGTTTTGACAGGCAACTCGAAAAGAGTAATACCTCTGTATGATTCCGGATCGAACCTCTTTGCCATTTTTCTTGTAAAGCGGATGTATGCTTCCTACAGCCCAGTCTTCTGGGAAGTAGCCCGTGTCTAATATCAAAGAAATAGAAATACACGTCTATCATCTTGTCCTCCTCTGACTTGATATGTATTCATTATACAGTTGGTATAGACAAGATGATAGACGTGTATTTCTATTTCTTTGATATTAGACACGGGCAGAGTGTGGAAATTCTGCGCAACTTAAAGCATATTATGGCTACCCAAAGTGAACAGGGAACTAAAATAGTCGACATCGCCCATCGTTTAGCTACTGTGGAAAATTTCCAAACATTTGACTATTCGGGCGATGCTGAGTACTATGGTAATGGGTCGGAATTCACCGATGACTCGATTGTTCATGTTGATGACCCTATCGACCAGGCCGACTAGCAGTCGTTTTCAAACTTTGTCGAAACGTCTGAAGGCTCAGGAGGCTTTGGGCCCCAATATTGAGCCAATTCTTGCTGAATCTTTGACTGATATGTTTCGCAAAGGCATCGATGAAGACCAATATCGTTCTCTGACTCGTGACGAAACAATCCTCGTCCTGAAAATTGTGAAGGACTCCAAATCACTGGGGGTAAGCTGCTCCGTGGGAAGCGGTTCGATTGTGATAAAAGCTCCAGTGCGCATGAGCGAAGCTCCAATGCACATCCGGTCAGAAGAAGTTATTTTATTTACAACATTCAAAGAACACAGATTGAAGGTAAGGAATAGAAAAGAATTTCCACTGCTGCTCCCTTCTACGATAACATTTATAAAAAAATCAGGGACGTTTTGTCACATCTTTGCTCACAATACCCTCTTTAGCCTTTTTAGCATTGCTGAAAAGTATTCCCTATGCATTTACTATGGGAAAATACCGAAAGTAACCGGGTGAATAGAGCGTATTTAAAAGCTTATTTGAGCGTGAACAATATTGAACAATAAA
Organism: Siphonodentalium dalli; assembly: GCA_032622095.1. NCBI lineage: Eukaryota > Metazoa > Mollusca > Scaphopoda > Gadilida > Siphonodentaliidae > Siphonodentalium > Siphonodentalium dalli. The sequence continues at coordinate 100,458,153 of CP136069.1, read as the reverse complement.
GCTAATACGTCATCTAGTAATCCCCAATCAGTGTCGATGTATTCTGCTCATCTAAAACAATGCCAGAAAGCTTTCAAATCATGACAAAAAGCCCCAGTGCCATTGCGATAACAGGTTACACATCGTGTGCGCTTGTGATGAAATAAAGCGCCAGTGCATAGGTGTCATGGAATCGTAATTGACTTATTTTGGCAGGATAATCAACATTCTGACAACCGAAAACTACAGAAGGTGGTGTGTGCTTTGCTCAGTCATTTTCATCAATTAGCTTGTGTTTTATGTTGTAATTTAATATATTATATATCATTTATAGCATAAATATCCAAATACGAATGTAATTATGACAATTAAGAATGTAATACAAATGATACGAATGTAATTACGATAATTAGACATTAGTATATATAATTACTATAATATAATAATCATATTCATATCATTTGCAGTGCATTCTTCGCAGAACCATAACACCATATAATTATATAGTGATGATATGGCTTCGTGAGTACGAATGTAATTAGGATTATTAGACTTTTATTTTAGTTGGGAATACGTTGAAATGGTATCGCTATGTTGCTTCAGTGAAAGCTCACACCTTGATGCAGGATTGGGAGTGTCAGGGACGTGACTAGAGGGTCTTGGTTTGGGTGGGTGTCAAACTTCGAATTTCCAACTGTATCCCCCACTTTGGAGCACATTTTTCTCTACTTTAAGACTTTCCTTTTGAACACTCTTGAGCTTGAATATTCTGACTGTTACCTGAAACAGGTTTGTAACTGGTTGGTACTCCAACAACTCCGGGTGGAGTGCAAATCACAGGGGATCCGGGAATATATATGTTTTTAATTTATTATAGTATTTTGAGAAAATAATATTATAAAGTAAAACAAACAAGAGGTGGCATCAGAGATGCTGTGTCTCGTTTTCGGTGGCTTACCGCCGGTGGCTACCGCCAATTGGTGTGCATCAGTATCGGTAGACTAATTAATAGGTAAAATCGAAAAATGACTAATTAAGGGCCATAACTCGTATCAAATTTTATCGGGCCAGGCTGGTTTTCGAACTCGTCCGAAATATTCTTGGCAAGTATGTCTATTCAAAATTTTAAACAAATCGGAGGACGTTTGTTGAAGTTATCGCGCTAACGAGCTAAAAATTCACGAAAAATGACTAATTAAGGGCCATAACTCTATCAAATTTTATTGGGCCAGGCTGGTTTTCGAACTCGTCCAGGATATTATTGGAAGACACTTATATACCAAATTTTAGTTGAATCGGATGACGTTTGTTGAAGTTATCGCGCTAACGAGCTCAAAATTCGTACAAAATGACTACTTTATAAGGACCATAACTCTATCAAATTTTATCGGACAGGGCCGGTTTTCTAACTCGTCTGAGGTATTCTTGGGAGACACCTATATATCAAAATTTCAATCAAATCGGATAACGTTTGTTGAAGTTATCGCGCTAACAAGCTGAAAATTCGTGAAAAATGACTAATTAAGGGCCATAACTCTATCAAATTTTATCGGACCAGGCCGGTTTTCGAACTCGTCCGAGATATTCTTGGGAGACACCTATAGATATACCAAATTTCAATCAAATCGGATAACGTTTGTTGAAGTTATCGCGCTAAACGAGCTGAAAATTCGTGAAAAATGACTAATTAAGGGCCATAACTCTATCAAATTTTATCGGACCAGGCCGGTTTTCGAACTCGTCCGAGATATTCTTGGGAGACACCTATATACCAAATTTCAATCAAATCGGATAACGTTTGTTGAAGTTATCGCGCTGAAAATTCGTGAAAAATGACTAATTAAGGGCCATAACTCTATCAAATTTTATCGGACCAGGCCGGTTTTCTAACTCGTACGAGATATTCTTGGGAGACACCTATATACAAAATTTCAATCAAATCGGATAACGTTTGTTGAAGTTGTTGCGCTAACAAGCCTAAAATCAGTGAACAATGGCAAAGGGCCATAACTCTGTAATAAATGTGCGGACGAACCCGATTTTTTGTCTGCAGCTTACGTGCATGGATATTTTAATTTAATTTTAATCCGTCAATAAACGGTTGAGTTATAAGCAAAACACGCCGCCCGCCCACCGCCCGCCCGCCCGCCCACCGTCCCTCATCAAACTATAAGTCGAGTTTTGGAAAAAAACTCGACTAAAAATTCCTGGACCCCTGTCTTGCAAATTGATTTGCCCAATATTGCCCACCCGCAATGAAGACACTCTACTCACAATTATACCTGATGATCTTGCGTTTATTATTTCATTATTGTCATTTCAGATGTATGCGGGTATGGAAGGGTTGCTTATATCAATGGAGGATTCAATGATCTTAATGGACCTTTCTGAAAAGATAATAAAATGCATCCATAATTGCATGTATTTGGCATTATTTTTTGCAATTAGTTGATTTTAATAACTAAAGCGTCTTTTGAAAAATGTTGTTGTTATTGTTGTTGTTGGAATCTGATTATACGGGGACCACCTGATCGGATTGTCTGCCTTTAATAGGTCATGTATGCCATTTTTGTGCCATTTATATATAACTAGCAGGTGGACCCGACTTCATCCGGGCTGCTTCCCCTCTGCTTTTCGCGAATTGCGCGATTTGACCTTGAATTGTCAATTTTGAAGGTCAAGGTGAGGTGGGGGTCACGATTTGACCCGTCGAAAACACTGCCCGGACAAAAGTACCCAACAAAAGTACCCGTCGAAATCCATCCTGTTTTACCCGATTTGACCTCGAATTCCTTGAATTGGTCCAGGCTGTTTCCCCATACGAAAGTATCCGACAAAAGTACCGGTTGAAATACATCCGGTTATACTCGACTTAGCAGGTGGACCCGACTTTGAACAGGCTGTTGCCCCTCTGCTTTTCGGCGAATTGCGCGATTTGACCTTGAATTGTCCAGTTTGAAGGTCAAGGCAGGTGGGATCACGATTTGACCCGTCCAAAACACTGCCCGGACAAAAGTACCCGACAAAAGTACCCGTCGAAATCCATCCGGTTTTACCCGATTTGACCTCGAATTGATCATTTTGAAGGTCAAGGTCAGGTCGGGGTCACAATTTGACCCGTCCAAAACACCCAGTGGACAAAAGTAACCCTATGTATAAAATTTCGTTGAAATCCCATCAAAATTCGCGATTCGACACTGAATTGACCCGATTTCAAGGTCAAGGTCACGTCGCACGGGCAAACGAATAGGCTTACGACACTCCCCATACGAAAGTATCCCCAGACACTAATTTTCATCGAAATCCCGTGATGCTCGGGCGTTTGACCTTGAAATAACCCGATTTCAAGGTGCGAATAAACCAACTTGTTTGGGACTTATTGTCGCCTCCAGTTCGCACACATGATGTTAAGCTCCAAAATGTGGAAACATCAGTTATCAAGGCTGCCGTAATCCTGGCAAAAGTGACTGCCCATCTATTGGTCCTGTTATTGACCAGATAAATGATGCGTTGGCACTTCTCGGCCATGGCAATTTTCAACTCAACATGTTCCGGCGCGACCTGTTGAAACCGGATCTGAACTCTGAATATGCACAAATGTGCACACATTCCAGACCATACACAAATTTCCTCTTTGGTGATGATGCATCAAAAACGGCCCGGGAAATTGAGGATACCTCAAAACTTGGAAGCTAGATGGGTTCTAGTGGTACTGGTCGTCAAAACTTCTCATCAAGTGGCCGTGGTGGACGAATGAGAGGCCACTCAGGGCAGATGCACCAATACTCAAGACAGAGTTCGAGTTCAACACATCCATACATGTATCCAAAGGAGCGAAAAAACTCCAGGCGGGGGAGCCACAAGGGCCTAGCTCGCAATTAGATCCAATATGTTCAACTCAGGTATGTGAACTATATACATGTATTTCTGATAACTGTAAAAATGAAGAGTTTTTTGCAGGTACGTTGTTTGAGTCAATTTTATCAAAATTGGAAATTATTGACACGTGACCCATTTATTTTAGATGTTGTTCAGCATTGTCACCTTGAATTTGATGAGCGTGGCCCACCGACACAGGAAATTGGGCATTACGTTCAAAATCAAGTTAAAACATCTGAGATTGACCTGATTGAGCTTGAACTTGAAAAACTCGCATGGCAAGGGGTGATATTCAGTGTCCCCAAAACTCCAGGTCAATTTATTTCACCAATATTCATCCGGCCCAAGCCAGGAACTAATGAAGTTCGGCTGATTTTAAATTTGAAAAAATTCAATGAGTATGTGCCATACCATCATTTTAAAATGGAGACATTTGAGTCTGCTCTGTCTCTCATTAAACCACGCATGTACATGGCACATGGCGTCCATAGATATTCGTCATGCTTATTTTTCCGTGAATCTTGCTGAACAACATCAAAAATATAAATTCGGTTCCGCTGGAAGGAAATAGTTTATCAATATACTTGCCTCGCTAATGGATACGCGGTGGCACCTAGGTTATGTATATATACAAAACTGTTAAAACCTGTTTTTTCTACATTGAGATTAGATGGTTACACTAATACGAGTTTCATAGAGGACACCCTCTCTGTGCATCGAAAATGTTTATGCCACTCGCTCCTTACTCACTAGCCTGGGATTTGTTATACATCCAACTATTATAAAGTCTGCAACAATCCCCACGCAGGAGATAACTTACCTTGGTAATGTTATCAATACGGTCAGTCGGTCACCTGTGAAAAAGCTGAAGGTACAACAGGCCTGTTCTGACCTTTTAAAGTTCAATCATGCCCCAATCCGAGCTGTGGCCGGAGTTATTGGGCTGATAATTTCTACCTTTTCAGCCATTGAGTATGGAAAACTACATTATCGTCAGCTTGAAATAAACAAAATACAAGCCCTTCAGCACAAATGTGGTAATTTTGATGCGAAAATGGCTGTCACAGACCCAATGAAGGTCGAATTACAACGGTGGACCGCTAATGTGGCAACCCAAGTGCTCACATCGAACACGGGACACCAGACATCACAATTTACACATACAGCAGCATGAGTGGCTGTCCTTTCTGGTGTTACTGTTGGCGGCCGCTGGTCCGCACAGGAGAGTGGTATGCACATAAATAGCCTGGAACTCCTAGCAATAAAATTTGCCATCCAAGCAGGGGGGGGGGGGGGGGGGGGGTGTCGCACAAAAGTTTTATCATACGGGCCGGGGTGGGTGGGTCCGAAGAGGCCCGAAAAAATGAGTTAGTGCAAATTTTTTTCTATTCACATTTTTGCCCTTGTTTTAAGTTGTTTTCAAATATATTCATTAATAATTGTGTTCTAAGGCAGGTTATGGCCTTTACAGACACTTAGGAACAGGGTAGGTATAAGATATAAGTAATACAGGGGAGATCTTACAAAAACATACCTATACCAGGCATCTCAGAGGCCTGAAAAAAATTGTTTGTGCAAATTGTTTTCAACCCACATTATGGACATTATTGTTTTAAGTTGTTTTCACTAATAAATGTGTTCTAACATAGATTATGACCTTAACCAACCCTTAAGAACATATGTAGGTATAAGATAAAGCACTCTCTGGCTGTCTCTGGTGCCAAATAAAAGTGATGACTGAATAGGAGTGCTGGTTTGCATTTCACCTCAAATTAATATTGAATAGTGCCTGATAGTGATGACATTTTCACTCTGGCATGTCTAATGACCAAATAATACTAGTGCTGCAGAGTGCTGGCTAACAAAATACCTCAAATTAAAAAATAAACATGCCAGCCTGTTTATTTGGCTCCAAAGAGTGATACTTATATACTATATAACTGTCATTGCAGGTATGGATATAAGGTGTTCTGATATGATGGTTGGTGGCACCTTTTTGGGAACAACAGTGAAGAAGTCATTAATTAGTAACTGGACTATTTATGTAAAAATTAAACACAATGTTGGCTTATTGGCACTATAAATATTACCTCACAATATCTGTGCATACTGTAGAATAAAACACTTTTTATTTCAAAATGTATTTTTCAATGTCGAAAACATCATAACCGTTGATAGTTTTTCAATTGTTTGAATACTTGGAATCTGCCAGAAACGGACCAATTTAAAACTTACCTTTGATTCTGTTTGATTTGGTCTTGAATAGATTTAAAATGATTTATTTTTTATTTTAGGGGGTGGGTCCAAAAAAATCAGGCGGAAAAAATTTATTATTTTGCACAAATTTTTGGGCCCTATATGTGTAAATTTTCTCACGATCCCCCCCTGATCCAAGCCTTTATTTCCGATTTGATAGGAAAACACATTCTAGTGTTAACAGATAGTACGTACAACAGCTATGACCTATGTCAAGAACATGGGGGGTGTAAAATCACATCTGTGTAATGACATTAGTATATAAATTTGGGAACTATGTCAGTCCCATGGCATCTGGTTATCATGTTCACTTAGATTGGCAGTTGAATGACAAAGTATTCACTGACATTTGTAATCTTTGGGGTTCCCCCACAATTGACCTCTTTGCATCACACCTGACCACAAAGGTGGCGGCATATTGCTCCTGGGAAAGAGACCCGGGGGCCAGCCACATTTATGCATTTACAATACATTGGGGAAACTATAAGTTATGCTATCTGTTTCCTCCTTTCAGCTTAATCGTTCGCTGCATATGAAAGATTACACAAGATCAGGCCACCGGTCTTATCATCCTACCGGTCTGGCCCACACAACCATGGTTCTCGATGTTGATGCTGAGTTTGACCAGCCATCCACTTCTACTACCAATCCGTGCAGACCGGTTGAGGCTTCTGCGAAAACTGACATTACATCCTTTGTTTCTGCATCTTCCAACTGATGGCTTGCCAAATCTCAGGAGTCCGTTCCAAAATTCAGGATTTTCAGCAAACGCCACCGAAATCCTCATGTGTTCCTGGAGACCATCAACGAAGTCCCAGTACTCAGTTTATATTAAGAAATGGTTTAGGTTCTGCAATAACAGGGGTGATAGGAAGACAGTCAGCCATGACTATATCACCCCTAGCAATATACATGTATAGTCTATTCATATTATATTTATTTGTAAATGTACTTGTCATGTGTGTATATTGTAAATAAAATTATCCTATCCTATCCTAAGCATCAGAGTCATCCATTTTCACCATCTGTACCGGACGTAGCTGAATACATGACGTCGCTGTTTCATAGTGGGTTAGACTATAATTCGCTAAATTCTGCAGGGTCAGCACTATCTGCTATAGGAATCCGGCTAGACCAGTTTCCTGCCGGAGCAAACCCTACTATTATTTGTTTCATGCGAGGTGCTTTCAATCTGCGTCCACCTGCTCACCCAACAGCCATCACTTGGGATGTAGACGTAGTGCTGAGACTATTGAGAACGATGTCGCCAGTCGTCAATTGAGTTTGAATGACCTGACCATGAAGTTAGCCATGATGGCGTCTCTTTTGCATGCAGCGAGGGTGCAGACATTACATTTGCTGTCACTTGATGGCAAGCGAAGTACGCGATCTAAGTTTTTATTTTACATAAAAGGGTTATTGAAACAAAGCGGAGCCAGCTATACACATCAGAGTGTGGAATTTAATTTGTATCCTCCAGACAGGAGATTGTGTATATATACAGTTTTAGTTGAATATTTAAGGAGAACGCAAGGACTGCGTCTTGATGAGGATTCATTGTTTATCAGTTACGTTAAAAACCGCATAAGAGAGTGACTAAAAGCCACCATTGCTTGATGGATACGGACATTGATGTCCAAAGCAGGCATAGACATACAGTAGTGCTCTAAGTAAGCGACTTCTTAACCACAGCAGAATTATGGGTAAATTTTCAGGATTTAGTCGGAAATATGGCTTGTTGCCATTCATCGGAAAGCTCTCCCCGCCAATCACTACCGGTATGGTTCTAAATTACTTTTGAAAACATTTCGATACAAAAGACATTTGCTCGTCAAGCAAGTTACACATTCATTTTAATAGCTCGAAAAAAATTTGGCTGTCAAAACTGCACGAGGTTGTCTTAGTCCGTGCATGCGTAGCGCTCCCCATATTCAAGCCCTCTGTGATTGATGTCTCATATAATTAACAAGAGCTACGCTGGGCGTGCAATATACGCCCTCTCTTGGGTCGGCGGAAACTGATAAAAAGGGGCATAACTCTGGTAAAAATTGGCGGACGGAACTCAAATTTGAACTTGACCTGTGTTTTGGTGGGAGAAAGTAATACACCAAATTATCATTGAATCCGATAAGCTCTAGTAAAGTTATCATGCGGACAAAAAAATTCAGGGATTTTCTAAGTCAAATTACGTCAAATAAGGGGCATAACTCCGGTGAAAATTGGCGGACGGAACCCAAATTCGAACTTGAGCTGTCTTTTCTCCTAATAAACCTGCATACCGAATTTGATTGAAATCGGTTCACTCTAACTAAAGTTATCATCCGGACAACAAATTTCAGGGATTTTCTAAGTCAAATTACGTCAAAAAAGGGGCCATAACTCTCGCAAAAATTATCGGATTAAAACGAAATTCGGACTTGAGCTGTATTTCGATATATGTAATCCACAAAAAAACGGGTTTTGCGTATAAACATTCCAAAATCGAGTTATCATCCGGAAATCAAAAAACATAAGAAAAACTGAATTTTCTGAGTCGAAAAAGGGGCATAACTCTGCCAAAAATGGTCGGACAGAACCCAAGTTCGAACTTGACCTGTGTTTTGGTGGGAGAAAGTAATATACCAAATTTGGCTTCATTCCGATAAACTATACTAAAGTTATCATCCGGACAACAAATTTCAAGGATTTTCTAAGTAAAAAAACATTAAATAAGGGGCATAACTCTGGTAAAAATTGGCGGACGGAACTCAAATTTGAACTTGACCTGTGTTTTGGTGGGAGAAAGTAATACACCAAATTATCATTGAATCCGATAAGCTCTAGTAAAGTTATCATGCGGACAAAAAAATTCAGGGATTTTCTAAGTCAAATTACGTCAAATAAGGGGCATAACTCCGGTGAAAATTGGCGGACGGAACCCAAATTCGAACTTGAGCTGTCTTTTCTCCTAATAAACCTGCATACCGAATTTGATTGAAATCGGTTCACTCTAACTAAAGTTATCATCCGGACAACAAATTTCAGGGATTTTCTAAGTCAAATTACGTCAAAAAAGGGGCCATAACTCTCGCAAAAATTATCGGATTAAAACGAAATTCGGACTTGAGCTGTATTTCGATATATGTAATCCACAAAAAAACGGGTTTTGCGTATAAACATTCCAAAATCGAGTTATCATCCGGAAATCAAAAAACATAAGAAAAACTGAATTTTCTGAGTCGAAAAAGGGGCATAACTCTGCCAAAAATGGTCGGACAGAACCCAAGTTCGAACTTGACCTGTGTTTTGGTGGGAGAAAGTAATATACCAAATTTGGCTTCATTCCGATAAACTATACTAAAGTTATCATCCGGACAACAAATTTCAAGGATTTTCTAAGTAAAAAAACATTAAATAAGGGGCATAACTCCGGTGAAAATTGGCGGGCGGAACCCAAATTCGAACTTGAACTTACTTTTCGGCTAATAAACCCACATACCAAATTTTACTAATTTTGGTTCACTCTAACTAAAGTTATCATCCGGACAACAGGTTAACGGACGGACGGACGGACGGACGGACGGACGCCCGGACGGACAGACCAATACTATAATACGGCCTTTTTTTCAAAAGGGCGTATAAAAATGAACTTCACCTTACCAAGGTAAGTCTTATTTATTTTTATAATTATATTGCCACTTAAAAATAAAAACGAAACCTAATGAAACCTATATATAATACAGGTATCACTTCTAATCATGCATCTTTCACTGCCAAATATAACTTACTCAATAAAACCTTTTCAATCTTCCCATGAATGCTGACCACAATATCAAGTTTTAATGAGGTAAATTGTCCAATTAACCATGAAACAGGTTTGACACTTTGCCATGAGCACCATGCATATGGTACATGGCTTAACTGTAATCTTATTATATTTGTAATAATATTTTTTTGTGTCCAATGATTGATAACAATATTGAGAATAATATGGCAGTAGAGTCCAGATCGTAATTAAGCACAGAACAGTATTGAACTCAATTAAATTGCCATTAGAGCCTTTTACTAGTTCAGATCATGTACTTTGTATGGAAGTTATTCATTTCCACTCTTCCCAAAAATTCCCTTCTAAAGCTATAAGTAACGTTATCTTTTTGACATTTTATATTGTTATATAATATGCTTGGTGTGGTTTTCAGATAGCATCCATGGATTCCTTCATGTAGTGTGCTAGCTTAACAATTAAGTAGTTTTCTGTGTAGGTCCATCTAAACTTTCCCCATTCTGACATAGCTCAGGAATGGAAACCCCTTAAGCAGCATACAGACGAGTCAGCTGCGCGCATTGCGTTGAAATTGGATTACAGACAATAACACTTTTTAAAGGCATTAAAATGGTGAGATGTATCTAATAGCGCATGCTATGGAGAGATTTTATTTTCAACAATGAAAGATGGCGGCTGTTTTCGAAGCAAAGGAAAATTGACTTGTATTTTAATATGTCAATAAAGTGTTAGTTGTTGGGATTTGACATGTTTGACATTATCGTAGAACTAATTTATTACAGAGAGATTGATTTGCAATATTGAATTTATTCCAATATCAAACTTATTAGCTGCAACAAGAGCAATGCTAGGGCGTGGCAAAATATGCCCTTTAGCCATTTCGAATTGTACTACTGCAAAATAAAATAATAATTTGAGCTTACAAAGAATATCTGATATACCCCTAATTTCAATGCCAAAATGTGGTCAAAGTCGAAAAATGTCCATAAGTCAAGTGAAAATAATTGGACAGAACCTATATTCGAACTTGGCCTGTAGTTTTAGCTGGGAAATACACATACCAGCTTTAGTTCAGATAAAATTAACCAACCTGGAGTTATTGGTCGGAAACCATAAATGGTTAAATTCTAAGTCGAAAAATTAAGGGCCGTAACTCGTGTAAAAATAATTGGACGGAACCCATATTAAAATTTGCCCTGTATCTTTAGCTGGGAAATACACATACCAACTTTGGTTCAGTTCAAATAATTCAAACTGGAGTTATCGATTAATGGAAACCATAAATGTTAACAGATGGTCAAATTCTAAGTCGAACAAGAGCACGCTGTCGGGGCATGACATAATACGCCCGTTTCTGGAGTAGAGTGTGGCAAGGTTTAATTAATTTGTTTGAAACCTTTGACTTAAGACGAAATAATAACAAAAATAAAATCTAAGTCGAAAAAGGGGCATAAGTCAGTCAAAATCATGCGGACGAAACCCATATTCGAACTTGATCTGTATTTTGGGGTGGTAAACTAACATGTCAAATTTTCACTCGATTCAATCTAAAGTTATCATCTGGAAACCAAACGGATGGACGGACTGACAAACCATTTACATAATACGACGGTTTTTTCAAACGGGCGTATAATGAAAGTGTCAATGACACTGTAGCTCAACTTGGAAAGGGAATAATTTAATGTATTACAGTCAATGGAGCGATTAGGAATGTGGAAAGTTGAATGTCTAATTCTAGTTTATAGACACGAAGAGAAAAGTAAAATCCAAGATGGCTGCTGGCGGCCATGTTTTCGGCCGAATGACCCCAAAATGAGTCGTTTCAATCTACATGTCATCTTTAACATCCATGACAAATTTTATTATGATGATCAGACTAAAGGTACGACCTGTAGCCCGTGCTAAAGAATTTAGTCATACAAAGAGTAAAATCCAAGATGGCTGCTGGCGGCCATGTTTTTTGGCCGAATGACCCCAAAATGACTCGTTCCCATCTACATGTCATTATTAACATTCATGACAAATTTTATGATGATCAGACGAACAGTACGACCTGTGGTTCATGCTAATGGATTAAATTTTGAAATCCAAGATGGCCGCTGGCAGCCATGTTTTTTGTCCGAATGACCTCAAAATGACTCGTTCCCATTTACATTCCAATTTCAACAGCCATGACAAATTTTATGATGATCAGACTAAAGGTACGACCTGTAGCCCGTGCTAAAGGATTTAGTCATACAAAGACTAAATTCTTTAGCACGGGCTGCAGGTCGTACCTTTAGTCTGATCTTCATGAAATTTGTCATGGATGTTAACAATGACATGTAGATGGGAACGAGTAATTTTGGGGTCATTCGGCCAAAAAACATGGTCGCCAGCAGCCATCTTGGATCTTACTCTTTGTATAACTAAATCCTTTAGCACGGGCTACAGGTTGTACCTTTAGTCTGATCATCATAAAATTTGTCATGAATGTTAATAATGACATGTAGATGGGAACGAGTCATTTTGGGGTCCGAATCTCTTGACACAGGCGAACGGGGAAATAATGCATGCCAATCTCAAAATGTTGAATCTGATGGCTTGGCTACTCTCAACAAACAGTTCGAAACAGATGGCTTTTCGTCAATTCCATAGCTGGTGTTTGGGAAAACAAGTTGATCCCTATAAGGCGACTTTGACAGAATGTGCTAATTTTTTGTCAGATCTGTTCGAAAAAGGGTTAGCATATTCTACGATAACTGGATATCGCTCTATGTTATCAGGATTTTTGCCTTGCATCAATCGTTTTCCCATAGGTCAACATCCCAAAATCATTCGACTTCTCAAAGGGTTGTTCAATGAACGACCTACTCTTAGACAACATTTACCAACATGGGATCTTTCTCTTATTTTAGAATGTTTACAGTCAAGACCTTTTGAACCTTTGGAGGATGCATCGTTGAAACTGGTGACGTTCAAAACGGTGCTGTTGATTGCGGTCACATCTTTCAGACGTTGCAGTGATTTGCAAGCGCTTAAACTGGGTGAAGGATATGTCAACATTCAACGGCAAAGTCTTTTATACCTTTATGAGAGCTGGACTGGCTAAGCAAGATCGGCCTTCACATCACTCTCAATCTATTTTTATACCGGCCTTTCCGGACTGTGAACAGTTGGATCCTAAAAGAACTATTCTGCATTATATTCCGAGAACATCAGGATTGCGTTTTGAAGCAACTTCCGCAGTCAGCAGTATGTCTTTATTCCTATCATATTCTAAACCACACCATCCATATATATATATATCTCGCTGGTTGGTGGAATGCATCAAGCTGTGTTATGATTTGAAGAATCAGCCAGTTCCGGGTCATTCTACACGCAGTGTGGGTCCGGCTTGGGCGCTGTTCAACAGTGCCAACCTTAAGCAGGTGCTTGAGGCTGCAGATTGGACGCAGAATTCTACGTTCATTCAACATTATTTGAAGCCATTGAATATTGAGGTTTTGTCAGGGAGACAATAATTCTACGGAGTAGAGATTCAATGGTGTTTTAACTACATGTGCGCAGAGACACTTTGTCTCCTGATGATCTCACCAAGTGGTTTGGTGTAAATTAAATACAAGACAGGCCCCAGGACAGATCCCTGAGGGACTCCATATTGCAGATGAAAGGTTTTGGAAAACGCACTGCCAATTTGAATTATCTGAACACGATTAGAGAGATATGAACCGAACCACTTGATATCCGAAAAGAAATTTCCAATCGCTTCAACAGTATTTCGTGATCAAGAGTATCGAAAGCTGCACTCATTTCAAGCAGGGATAATAGTGAAAACTTGTTATCGTCACTGGCAAGAAGAAGGTCTGAAGTGATACACAACAATGCAGTTTCAGTACTGTGACCAGGTTTGTACGCTGACTGAAACTTTTCCAGAAGCAAATGTTTCTCCATATGATTTCTCAGTTGTTTTGAGGACAGCTTTTTCTAACAGCTTCGAGAAGAATTGAAGGTTTGAGATGGGCCTATAGTTCTTTAGCAAGTCGGCATCAAGAGAATTAATTTTAATCAGGGGAATCACAACGGCTTCCTTAAAACAGTCAGGAATAACACCTTCAGACAAGGACCAATTTATGAGCTTTGTGATTGGTTCTGATATAAAATCGATATTTTCCACCAGTAAAGAACTCTTCATGTTGATAATCTAGTATTACTTAGACCTTTCAACTTTCTGCATTCCTAATCGCTCCATTGACTGTAACACATGAAATTATTCCCGTTCCAAGTTGAGCTATAGTCTCATTGACACTATCATTTTTACATATTCCAGGATTTTGACTAAAAAATGACGACTTTCCATTCTGGAATTCATGGGGATTCTTTCCATCAGTTTGACTGGACTAATAAGGAACTGCAGGAAAGACCCTATTTCAAAGATATGTAGAAAATTTTCCCCAAAGCGAATTTTGGATATATTGTTCCCCAGATTCTGCCCGACAAAATAACTGAAAGACAGGTTGTTGCCAATTTTATATAGGTTCACCTTAAAATCCGAGTCTAAACCAGAAAATTACAATTTTCATCATTGTTTTGTTTACATATTCCTGACTTTTGACCCAAAAATGACGACTTTCCCACCCTGCGATTCATGGGGATATTGGTTATGTTATTATATGGGTATAGTCACATTCAAACACACCAAAAGACATTGCACAGCAATTTGTTCACGGTTGGGTGTTTCTTTCCATCAGATACGACCCTATTTCAAAGAGCAGTAGAATTTCTCCCCAAAGCGGATTTCAGCAGATTTTGGATAGCAAATGTGTTCACGGTTGGGAGTTTCTTTCCATCAATTTGATTGGAATAATAAGGAACTGCAAAATTGTCACAGAAAGCCACGAATAAGACCCTATTTCAAAGATATGTAGAAAATTTTCCCCAAAGCAAATTTTGGATATATTGTTCCCCAGATTCTGCCCAAACAAAATAACACAAAAAGAGCTTGTTGCCAATTTTATATAGATTCACCTTAAATTCTGAGTCTTAACCAGAAAATTACAATTTTCACCATTTTTTTGTTTACATATTCCTGAATTTTGACCCAAAAATGACGACTTTCCCTGGGATTCATAGGGATATTGGTTATGTTTGTACATGGGTATAGTCACATTCAAACACACCAAAAGACATTGCATAGCAATTTGTTCATGGTTGGGTGTTTCTTTCCATCAGATTGACAGGAACAGCAAAATTGACACAAAAAGCCATAAATACGACCCTATTTCAAAGAGCAGTAGAAATTTTTCCCCAAAGCGGATTTCAGCGGTTTTTGGATATATCGTTTCCCAGATTCTGCCCGACAAAATGATACCAAAACAGCTTGTCAACAATTTGTTCTAGGTTCACCTCAAAATCGAGTCTCAATGACCAGACTACACTGACAAATTGCTAGTTTAAATTGAAATGATCTGCACAGGCCAACAAACAGAAACTCTTCCATAAAGCTCATATACCCCATATGACATAGTTTGTTGCCAAGGATGGTGTCCAGACCAGGCCTTTGAATAGCTGTATGATGATTGATACGTGGTACTAGAATTACAGTTCCCTCTTATGTCGCAACAATATGGTAGAAATGAGAAATGATGTTCAATCCTAACAGCATTATGCACCACGTGCATGGCTGGAATCTAACAATAGATACATGCAAGATTTCCAGATTCAATTTAGATCATGAATATTTTTCAGAGGTCCGTAAATGAAAGTACCTGAAGCAATTTAATGGGGAAATCTCACTTTTGCTAAAGGAACACATATCTACCACCTACAATTTTCGACAAAGGTATATCAGTCCTTCGAATTTGGAAAACGTAGGTGCGCGATATATCGCTCGGAGCTTTTGGAATTTGCGCGCGCCTTTTTTGCGGGAGCACAATTCAAATTAACAAGGATGAAATGATTACTGAATAAAGACAAACACAATTATAATGATACACACATGTAATTCCAAGTGTGCCTTTGGCAACTTAAAGTGAAAACAGAAATAAAAACATATGTTTATATTGTAGTACAATATCTAGTCCACAATAATCCGATTATATGGCAATCCAGGTGAATCTAATCACGGTAATGAGTCCACTTCCGCGTCTGAGAGCGCATGCTCACCAGACTCGCAGTCGCTTAAAACTTCAAACTCGGAAGTGGAATCGTTACCGCAATCAGATTCACCGGAATACGACGAATCAACCGGGGCGCTCTTTCGTTTTGATAGAGTCGGTATTTGAGGAGGCTCCAATGTCCATTTTTCGCTTTCTCCGAGTCGAGAGATACTGGCTTCGAAGTATAGCTTCGAAGTATAGTTAAACTTAAAACCTAATCTATGGCAATAATATTCAAATGAATCGGCGAATCCCGCATGCCGAAACATCAAACGAGGCTGCCAAAGAATTGACACTTTTTTGCGGGAACTCGCACGTGCAGCAGTTGTGACGAGGTGTACCCCAATCATTGAGTGAGAAAGACGCCGGCGGCCGCTTTGATCTTTGTTATTATGTTCGTAATCAAGGTCATCGCTACTGAGAAAGATACACGGTGAATAGTCTTGTCGGCGTTTAACCATTGATGTGCTGTTTGTTAAAATCTTGTTCACTGGCTGCAAATTCCGACGCGCGCATTTAAATTTTTCGGCGTGCGCATTTAATAACTCGCTGGTTTTTAGATCCGCGTGCGCCAAGGCGCGCAAGCGCAATTGCGCGCCTCAAAATCGAAGGACTGGTATATGTCATCAATGCAATTATCAGAATAACATGGGTGCATTTTTTATCTTTTGATGAAGTTTTGAGTTGAGGTGATGGGTATATTTCATTTTCATTTCTTGATTTGGGATTTCCTCTGCAACAAACATGATTCTATCCCTTATCATTATCCTATAAGCAGGCACACTGATATAGTTAAATCCCTTGTATTGTAAATTAAAGATCATGTAACTAGTGCCTTGTTAGCCAATACAAGAGTCTCTTGACAGGTTGTGTTTGGTCCGCTAATGCAAGTGACTTGACCCTGCCATAATTAGCTGTGTGAGCCAATCCGATAATTGCACTTAGTCAGCACGCAGCTGTGCTGGCTTCTGCTATGCCTCGGTTAGACAAACAAACTCATTTTACTGGCTTACTCAAGGTCACTTTGATTGTGTTTTGTATAAAAGATAGCAGATATCATTGCAAAGATGTTGAATTCTTTTATTTTCTCAACAAAGATAGTGAAAAAGTGTAGCTATGGACAATGTAAAAGCGACTCGCGATATCAACACCTGATTCCTGACGTTACATTTGTGCCTTTAGTGAAGCCGAAAACAGACGTGGAGAAGTGTATGCAATGGATTAAGCTTTGTGGATGTCCACACGAACAACTTAATTTAGAAAAATGCTCCAAATGTCTGCTAAAACAGATATATCTGCTCTAAGGTATTTAAGCACACCTGTATTTTATCGATGATAAAGATTGTTCTATTTCCACAATATCAACCGAAATTCACAACGTAGGAATAATATGATATAGTGGGCAGTTAGGTGTAAAGTTGCATTCTTTTGACAGTTTATATTTCCGATTTCACCTTGATAGGAATAATGTTATGATAAATATTGTGAATGCATTTTGTTTATGGATATTG
Source organism: Siphonodentalium dalli (assembly GCA_032622095.1). Classification (NCBI taxonomy): domain Eukaryota; kingdom Metazoa; phylum Mollusca; class Scaphopoda; order Gadilida; family Siphonodentaliidae; genus Siphonodentalium; species Siphonodentalium dalli. The sequence goes on along the minus strand of CP136069.1, from coordinate 100,440,628 downwards.
TATCTTTTCCCCCCGACAGCATTCCCAACAACAACATGTTCTTTTTATGAAACTCCTTTTCGAGCATGTTTAAGTTACTACCAAAATACAGGCTAAAATTAGTTATGTTGTCATGTATAATACAACAAAAATGCTAAGTGTCATATATAAATTTCCTTTTAGCATTTTGTGGGTAAAGAGGGAACAACCAATGATATACCCAGCCCCAATACCAGCAGATCTGTATACACCAAAATCCCCTCGAATCAGAAAGGCTCCGAAAAGGAGAAAGTCACACACTGCCACACCTGCTGGGAAAAGACGGCGTTTAGCTTCTCACTGGGTCTGATTCAGGGCCATATATCAGTGGAATGGAAAGGTAATACTTATGTTAGTAAAACTCAAATATTTTTCATAGTATGAATGTTTATTGACAACAGTAAATATTTCAATTCACCAATAAGTAGCATAGATTATAATCCAGTGGCACAAATACACACAATTTAATATATACAGACAGTGGTGTAATGAATCAGTTGTATTTACAGTTCGGTATTTGATAAAGTGTTCCTTTTTGGTTTTTCCATTGAAACTTCAAATATTCATATCGTGTATACCGATATTTATATATCCATGATATTTAATTAAGTTGCTCTCTATTTCAGCAGTGAAGATTGTTTGAGAGAAACTGAGCAACATACACATCAATCAACTGAGTGTCAGACAACTGAAAAATGTAAGTTACTTTAGGCCACACAAAAAAAATTATGTTTCTCGAGTATCGCCGCGTCCGCAAAATACCCCCCGCTGGCTACTTTTTATAGCTTACAACAAATAAAAATATAAAAACATGCCGCCGCACAAAATCTTGGCGATGTCGATACCCGCAAACAACACAATAAGCTCAAGTCGTCTCCGCCAGCATTGCAAGGGCAGTAATTCTAAAATGAAAGCATTCCTTGCGTGCTCCGAATTGCCAATCGATGTCACCCGTAACGCGCCAGCGAACACGTGGTAAACAAATAACCAGCATGGCGCTGATAAGTATGTGTCAGAAGGGGACTTAAATTTGTTTGTCCCTGGACAATTACGGGAGTTAATTCGTCTGACAACATTTCCTGACGCGGTTCATAGAGAACCACTGTGAAACTATTTGCTAATTGTGATGCGTATATTAGTGGGACTAAGTTTCAGTTCGTTTCGACGTTTGCCAGAATCTAAATTCGGTCCAGGTTGCAGATATATTCGGCCGCTATTTGCGGATTACATTGGAAGATGCCACACCAGTGTCTGTTGAAAACGGTGGGAAAAATGCATTTTCTGTTCTCATGGACTCAAACAATAAAACTGTTTTACCCAATTTCAAAACAAAACAACAACAGCAAGGACGAAATGATACAAAAATTCATCAATTTCCTTGAAGATAAACACCTTGGATTTTCGCCACATACCGTTGACAATATAAGCCAGGGCTCAAAATACATTTCGTTTTGCAAGAATCAAATGCCGAATCAAGTTAGTCATAAAGCACTGAAAATGGAAAAGTTTCACGAGAATCATTACGAGAATCGATTAGGTGATTCTCGTCGAATGTTAAGGCCCGTATGCAGGAATTTTGTGCAGCTTGTGTGCAACATGCTTTAGTATCTGGACCCTCATGTTCATAAACTAACTGAGAGATGTTGTCACATTCCGGATGGACTTCAAATTTTTCTTGGATACAATGATCCCAGAAAAAGTAAACACAAACTGCCGGTGCTTGAACTCTAAAAAATGTTAGAATATTCTGGATAACTTGTTGCTGTAATGGAACAACCCTTCATACAAAAACCAAATTGGCGAGGCATAAAGGATCTCCTGAATAAGCTTGTGAATAAGGTAGACTGGATTTGTTTTAAACCAAAATTTTCTTGTTATTGTTGAACATCTGTTATTTCTGCAATAAATTTTAATGCTATAAATGAGAGATCTTCTTATTTTAATACAGCATCCATAGGGTACCTAACTTTGCATATATATAAAATAAACAGCTTCATTTTCCAACAACATATGAAAACAGATCATGATCATGAACAAACAAGGTAAATATACATTACACACCATGTTACGAACAGCAAAACCTTGTCTTAAGTCAATCTTTAATCATAAAAGCATGCCTGCCCATCATTTTTATACATACAAATTTGGCATAAAAAACCTGCCTGCCGGTAAAATTCAGCCCAAAAAAATAAAAATAAAAATCTGCCTGCCTGCTGGGTTTTTTTGAAAAAAAACTTGAGAAACACAATATTTTTTTTGTGTGGCCTTGGCACTAATTCAATATTTAGATGTAAAAACACTAATATAAGTTCTATATGCAACATATCATATGTAATGTTCAAAATAGTTATGATAGTATGACACAAAACATGTGTGGACCCTATGCCATGCCTGCCTTTATATACTTGGAATAAAACCCAGTCAATTCATCCAAGACATTTTGCTGAAAGGAATCACAAGGGCATATGCGCTCAACATTCATGTCCTTTCTGGTATACACTACAAATTCGCAGAATTTGGCACCAGTTACCAGAATCTGTCCCTGCGCTTGATAGTAGTGATTGTGGGTTTTCTTGAGCGATAAATGTCCATCCTTCTCCGACAAGAATAAATCTTTTATGCTGGAAGCACCCTCTTTAATAGTCATCTCTGGCACTGAATGGGCATTTAATTTCAATAACTGCAGTAACTCAGTCGTCACAAACCTTACTGTCTGGAGTAGCTCCTAAATGTGGAAACATAGGATTCACCACAAATCCAGTCATGAACATGAAACCCAGTTGTTTGTATAAACTGTTGTAGTGCAACCTTTTCTTGTTTTTTTTTTGCAGCTGCTAACTAAACTGCTTTGGATTCATCAAAAACGAAATGTACTTGTCAGTAATCTTCTTCCTTTTCATGATTTCCCCAAATTTGGAAGCTGTGATTCGTGTTTGTCACTCTTTGAACCACATAATACTATCGGACTGATATCTTGTAGTTTCTTCAATCATGTAGCACTTGTTGATACTCAGTTGTGGTAGCAAATACTCATCTCTGGGTTTCATGTTTTTTTGCTTGTGGAAACTTGATGTCACCACATGTCATACCAACTGATGTTCTGTTTTGCTCATTGAAGAACTGTGCCTGAAATGATATATTCATATTATTAGCTACTATAACAAGCTCATATCTAACAATAGATTAGCTGTACTGTCTCACAACAAATTATTATCATTTTTCAGTGGTTGAACCATTGGGTGAGCTGGTAACCACTGCAGAGAATTGGACAGTTTCTTTATGTCAACCAACAACTACAAAAAGATTTGGCGACGACAACATTGGAATTCAAGGATAAACTTCGCAAAATTGAAGTGTTGAAATCATCAAATAAGAGAAAATGTGATGAATCTTCTATCGCCCCTACGTTCTCCTGCATTGAAAATATTATTGAAAAGGAAATGATTGTGAAATATTATATGGTTTTGGTAAAGATAAGTTTATTGAAATTTTCAATTTCTTCACTCCCAATGAAGATGCTATTGTCCACTTATAATATGTTGGGAAAGGCAATTTGAAAAAAGTGTCAAATCTACCACTCAGATATAAATTTTTCCCCACTAAGTGCAGATTGAGGCATAACTTTGATCAGCAGGATCTGGCGGGTCATTTCGGCATAACTCAACAGTCAACAGGCGTCATATTCAATTCTTGGATAAATTACATGTTTCTGATATGTGGGGAGATTGGAATTTGGCTGCACAGAGATGCCATTAAAGAACACATGCCGAAACAGTATTCTGAGGACTTTCAGGGAAACAATGGCTTTTGTTGACTGTACCGAGTCACACACAGAAAAACCATCATCACTAAAAGTTCAGTCACAAACATATAGTGACTACAAGTCTGGAAATACATTCAAAACGCTAGTGGCTGTGGATCCCAGAGGTCCACTTCTCTTCAGTTCAGTGTTATATAGTGGCAGTATATCTGATAGGAACTGTTCATCAAGTCTTGTTTTGAGCGAACTCTGAAGGAGTTATTAGAAGAATGAAAGTTGAAAGTTTGGGACTAAGACTGAACATTCCTCCTTTCGCAAAAGCTGGAATGCAGATAAGTCAAAGCGATGCATTGATGACAATAAAAAACGTAAAACACAGAGTGCATGTGGAGAGAGCAATACGTCGTATTAAAATTTAAGATTTTGAGTGGAAGAATAAGTCTGCTACCATATTTTGATCAAATATAGTATGTGTGTAGTTTCCTGACACTTTTTATGCCTCTGTGTATAAAATATTAGATACTGGAGTTTGGATATTATATATGTACATCAATTGTTAAATGTTGATGTCTTGATATACTTCACTTTTAAGTGCTTCTCATATATTATTAAATTAATTTTAATCTGCATAGACTAATTTACTCATATGTGTGGCAAGCCCACTTCCAATAGGAACTGTCCCAAATTTCGCAACAACTTGCTTCTTGGGTTGGGAAGCAATATAACTAATGGAACATCCTGTGAGACGTTTTAGTCGGTTGAAGGTGTCTTGGGTTACTCTGTTTTTTTCTGAAAGCAAAGAGTATTTGTTTCATATAAGTTGACACAACATAGTAATATAACAATAACGGTGTGAGAAAGCTTCGCCCTATTGAAGGTGGGAAATCCATGCTGAGTCAGGCGAGGTGACAAATGGAAATATGATGAGGGAATTAGGAAGTGCTATATAAGCTAATTAGTTAACACTATCAAATCAAACTATGTACACATTTGTGTTAATATACCACATATAGTGTTATATTCTCAAGGGATGATTTGTTGGGGAAAGTGGGACACGGAAATGGCCGAAGTATATGACGTACATATATAGGTTGCTAAACTCACCAGTTGTCAATTAATACGGGTTGGTTAGGGTGCCTCCTCCGTATAGCTTTCGGATTTGTGATGGTTAGATTTGGTACAGCAATCATTTTTGGGGGACTGACGTGCACGATAGCTCTGATGGAACTTCTGTTAAGTCCCAAATGCTGCCACTGTTGCAGGGCAAGAATAACACCAACTACATGCGAACAGCGACCACCCATACTGGAAAAAAATATATATATATTATCATACATGTATTGAATAAATGGTATTCAGGGACATTAATACGTGGACTTACATACAAAGATAAACATGATGACAGACCAATGGAATACTGGCGAACTGTGATATGAACAAAATAAAATCTTAATAATTTACTGAAACATGTTTGTTCTATAGACGTACTGTGCCAATTATGAAAAATTATTAATTGTTAGTATAACATGGAATACTTTTAGATAGCAGTATGGTGCATCTTTAAAAATGTACAAAAACTGACTACACCGGATGCAAACATACATAGCCTCGAATTTTCATTGAAATGAGGGAAACTGTAAGGTACACCATTGATAAATTGATAGAACGTGTGTCTATTGTGAAGAGATATATCATAACATTGAATATTTATTATGTGTTACTTACCCAGCTTGACAAGAACAGTGCATATCTGAAATTATCGAACAATTAATCTCAAAATCGACGCCACGTGTAGGTTCATTTTTCCGCATGCTTCCATGGCATTTTGCCCCGATAAACAGTTTATCGCCGCAAATAAGCAGTGATACTGAATGTATGTAGCACTCACTAAAGTACTTGTATCCTTGTTGTCAAGATTTAAAAAAAGTACCAGTAGAATTGAAGAACAATCCAGCGAAATCTGGTAGAAAGTCCTCCAAAGTTGAAACACGTAATTCCTTGCAGTCAGACATATCGAGGTGTGTGTCGTCTAATCTGCTATACTTCAGTCCGGTATTATATGGGAGCATGGTTATCTCCACTGGGCGGTACAGTCAATTGCGATGAAATTTTAATGCAATTTAACATTCACTGTTTAACTAACAAGACTATCAGGCAATCATGTAGTTTTTCGACTTTTCAAGTTCAAACCTGATCGTTCATTATTTATCTCTAATTTTTATTTTTATTTGAAATCAATCAAGTGCTGCAGAATTAGGGATAATCAGTCACACACCCCCCACTAACAGTTGAAGGATCAAATCAACTCCTCTCACTACCACAACCCCACCCCAACCTCCTACCATACAATAGAATTATTTACTCAAACAGCATTATTATATTGACTTACCTCGAAAACAACATGAATATTTGCCTTGCTAAAATTCTTCCATGTTATGTGCCTGTAAAATTATGCAGAAACGATTAACACAATGACATCTCTTATAGAAGATGTATGTGCAGTAATTCTCAACAAGAGCTACGCTGGGCGTGCAATATACGCCCTCTCTTGGGTCGGCGGAAACTGGTAAAAAAGGGGCATAACTCTGGTAAAAATTGGTGGACGGAACTCAAATTTGAACTTGACCTGTGTTTTGGTGGGAGAAAGTAATATACCAAATTATCATTGAATCCGATAAGCTCTAGTAAAGTTATCATGCGGACAACAAATTTCAGGGATTTTCTAAGTCAAATTACGTCAAATAAGGGGCATAACTCCGGTGAAAATTGGCGGACGGAACCCAAATTCGAACTTGAGCTGTCTTTTCTCCTAATAAACCCACATACCAAATTTGATTGAAATCGGTTCACTCTAACTAAAGTTATCATCCGGACAACAAATTTCATGGATTTTCTAAGTCAAATTACGTCAAAAAAGGGGCCATAACTCTCGCAAAAATTATCGGATTAAAACGAAATTCGGACTTGAGCTGTATTTCGATATATGTAATCCACAAAAATACGGGTTTTGCGTATAAACATTCCAAAATCGAGTTATCATCCGGAAACCAAAAAACATAAGAAAAACTGAATTTTCTGAGTCGAAAAAGGGGCATAACTCTGCCAAAAATGGTCGGACAGAACCCAAGTTCCAACTTGACCTGTGTTTTGGTGGGAGAAAGTAATATACCAAATTTGGATTCATTCCGATAAACTATACTAAAGTTATCATCCGGACAACAAATTTCAAGGATTTTCTAAGTCAAAAAACGTTAAATAAGGGGCATAACTCCGGTGAAAATTGGCGGGCGGAACCCAAATTCGAACTTGAACTTAATTTTCGGCTAATAAACCCACATACCAAATTTTACTAATTTTGGTTCACTCTAACTAAAGTTATCATCCGGACAACAGGTTAACGGACGGACGCCCGGACGGACAGACCAATACTATAATACGGCCTTTTTTTCAAAAGGGCGTATAAAAATGATTATTATTTTTATTATATTTTTTTAAAAATGATATCTTATTTGAAGGTTACTGAAGTGGAAAGGTTAGTCATCCTTAAGATGATTGTTATATATCTTTGCTTAAATTTGTACAGTGCCACAGGAAAATTGGCGATTTTCAGCATTGGTTCATTCCGATTCCGAGTGAATTTGTTACTTATTTTGTACAAAGTTCCAAGAAATTCCTTTAAAAGACTGCGGACAGTATCTGACTCTTATAGTAGGGGCTGTAACTAGAGCTGAAACGGTTGACCCATTCTTCTAACCGGTTAACCATCGGGGTTAGCCGGATTTCAACCGGTTAATCGCTAATTTCTAGCGGACTTCTCTCACACTAATTATGTCGACATTATGCCATGCTCCAGGGACAAACCTAGGTGAGAAATAGTAGCTGAAATAAAGACCTTATTCACGGAATTTAACGATATTCAAAAACACGCATTCACTGTTCTTTTGTTGGCTCTCGTGATGGGGAATGAGCAAGTGAAATTTGTGAATGGCAGGGGGATCGCTTATTTGCCGTGATCAGCATATGTTTGGGCAATTGTAAAACGAGTAACAATAGTATGGGTATTGGTAAAACAAGTAACAAAACTATATATTAAAGATCTGTAATATATCATTATCATTGGTATATCCTCCAATGAATTATATATAAAGACAAGAAAGTAATAACTATAGAACAAAAAGGAAGGTCAGTATATCAGACTCGCAGTCCTATTCAGTATTCGAGCTATTCGTCGGTATCATGATCGAATTCGGTTTTAACATATAGAAATTACTGCCAAATTGAGTGTCAATTAGTCCCACAGGCACAACCAGTTACAGAGTAGCATGGAGCATCAATTTCCTTGATATAAGGGAAGATCATTGAAGAAGTTAAAGAGGTTTTGGGTTGCTTCAACTACGATGTCTGTTTGGTCACTCAATTGAATTGATCATATTAGATCACAACAGGGAGGAAGAACAGGAAGAGTGAAGACATTGTGCAGCTGATATCAATCATCAAACTTTGTCGACTTACATAGTTTTTATAAACCCCACTGTAAAACAGTTTTATATATAGTATGACTATGTCGTGGTGTGGTTCCAATTTGAATCCATGTTGCTTCGTGCAGTATTAACTATTAAGTTACGAAAGCACGCATTGCCACTGTAAAACTGTTTTAGTATGTCGTGGTGTGATTCCAATTTGAATCCATGTTGCTTCGTGCAGTATATACGAAAGCACGCATTGCCACACAACGCCACTTTTACGTTGTCACTTCATTGTGTGCATTCAGACTTGATATACAGTGACTACACACGTGCTTTTGTCGGAAGATCAGAGAAAACTTCAAAGGGTCGGAATTGATTGAAGGTCGCCGACACTTCCAGACAGTTTGAGAATTGCTACTAAGTATCTGATACTACCGCGTATACCAATTAATGCTTGCATTGCACTCTACTATCGGTGACACAGGGTTTAGTATTAGTTTTTCATCATTTAACCTAATATTTTGAGGATTATTCACGTTCACATTCAACTGACAACGGGATGCGGTTACGTCCGGTTCATTTTTTTCTAACCGGTTACGTCGCTAACCAGATGCTAACCGGTTAACCGGCTAACCGTTTCAGCTCTAGCTGTAACACAGTGGATCTACAACAAGACAGTCAGAGACTGTGGGGTCGCTCACCAGACTGCAAAGACTGATAAGACTGGGACTTTGGAGACCATAACAGTTAGAACTTTTCATAATCACTTTAAAAAAGTAGATCTAAACAGGATATGTAGATAGAGAGGCTTCATGTACCAACTATACGCTACTGATCACCCTCCCCCTCCTCCAGGTCATGTCCCTTCCCGACCAGGCTCCAGACTCCCAAGTCTTAGATTGGCAACTGTCATCTCAAACTTTCTCTATTGTTGGAAATTTCCAATCTCACAAGCACCTTTTTATAAAACTATTTAGACATGTTTGAAGCCCAATTATCCATGGACCCAAAAACAGCATATATGTATGTCAGATTAATCAGTCAAGTAGTTCCAAGGTAGATGTTTTAATGAATTTTGTATTTTAATGATCTTATTAGACACAAAAGTGTTAAGTCCCCATAGCCCCGTCATTTCTTAACAGGTTGTCTTATGTTAACAAATCTGAATCTCAGTCACTAAAGGATCCTCCATACTATATGTGAGCTATAAAATAGTCCAACCTCTCTTGAGAAGACATTTTAAGTATTACTATAGAGGCATACAGTTATGTCTCGGGTACCACCCTATATCTGATGGTAGATGAGAAGAAGTCGTTTTTAAGAATTACCATGGAGGGCAAGAGTTATGGCCCTGGCTTCACAACCATTTGAAAGAGTGACCTCATTTGAACAAATCTGAATGTGAATCACCTAGGGAAAATCCACACCAAATATGAACCCATTCAGTCTTATGATCTAGAGAAGATGTTCACAGAATTGTTGACAGATTGATGGACGGACAGAAAGATGAACAAGTGGCAGATGAGAAGTGATGACTATAGCTTCGTCTCAGGTGAGCTCAAAAATTACATTTCATTGAACAAATCTGTAAATCACCTCCCCAACACTGCGGGGACATCCCTGCAAGAATATGACATTATCTTATTATACCAGTAGCGTACAGCATAGATACAGGTAGTGTGGGTGGGGTATCTGCCCCTATTTGAACAAACATGAATCCCCATCTCTGATATCTATTCATCTTATAATTATAAACATTCGCTTTTAAGAGTTGAAGTTAATTGATTTTCCAAAAAGGCCCCCATTGATCTAAACATGCCACCAAGGACCCTGCATACACAAATATAAGCTAAATAGACTTGATGGTTCTTGAGTAGTAATAGTTGTTAGAATTACTATGGAGGGAAAACGTTATGGCCCTGGCATCCCTCCTATTTGACCTGATGAACTTATTTGAACAAATCTGAATGTGAGTCACATACAGGTAGGGAAATCATATAGATCTCGAGAAGAAAACAATTGTTGATGGATGGATGGAAGGACACTCCGACAGACCAACAGATTTAATCCAATATACCCCCCCACTTTTTTGTCCATAATAAGGTATAATGAGGTCACAAAGCTAAGTGGTTAAGAAAATAATATTGGAACAGCCAAGCGTGAATTTAGTGTGTCTGAGGTCCCAAAAGGGTGAATGAGTGGGGTGAGGTGTCGCAATGATGGTTTATAGTGAACGGACTGACCCCAAGGATACTTTTCTTTTTAGAACTGCTTGTTGGGTCATCCTCACTACTCTTCGGTTGAGACAAACATTTAGGACCTTCGGTCGCGATTTGTTCTGAATTCGGATAGTCTTCCTACTCTAGGCTAGCTGCAGAAATAGTTTATTTTACATACTGGTAATGATCTGCAACAGATATTCAAATTCAATTATCTCTCCAGTCTGTCTCGTGTGGGTGTCCATGTCTTAATTTAAATCCACATTATGGACATACGAATTAACATAAAATTATACTAATTAAAATTAATTATAATGAATAGTTCATGGAAGCTTGGATGGAGCCTCGGTAAACGTTGGAAAAGTTTGGTAGCATCTGATCACCGATCCAAGATTTTCCAAGCTTTTCTGAGGTTTCAGAGCATGGAAATCCTAAGTAAACCTTGGCTGGCTCATCCAAGGTTTCCAAGATTTCCAAGATTATCCAAGGTTTCTTTGTCCAATACCACCCCAAGGATTTCTAAGGTTTACTGACGTTTTCAATCCCAGGAAATCCATGGATTCAACCAACCTTTCCCAAGGTTTTCATCCAAGGAAATCCTAGGATGGTTTTGCAAGGGTATCACACTAATGGTCTCGTGCCCATCCGAATGCCCGCTTACCGACCTTGCCAAACCATAAGTCTAGTTATTGAGAGAAAAAAAACTCAACTAAAAATACTTGCAGAAATAACAAGTATATTCAGGGGATATATCAGCGAATGCAATCTTAAACTTCAGTATTCAAAACATAGTTTATTACTTAACATGAATTCTGAGAAAGACATACGGTATTATCCAAACAAAAACCACCCGGCTATGTTCCAGGAGCGATAACTCTATACCTTGTCTATCACATGACTTCGGGTATTTCCGGTTTATAAGCAATGTAGACGTTCTTTTAAGATTCAATAATTTCAATCTGTTAATATCAAATTCCAGTGAATATACTTATTTGGATCTTCTCAGGTGAAAGGAAATATTTGCGTCAGCCCATCCTATCCTAGGTCCAATTGACCCTACATTTGGACCCTTGCGGAAACTTTGAATTTAGCATGTATTATTTGGTTACATCTGTACCCTTCATAATAGACTTTGGGAAACACTGCATCAACTCTAGTCAATTCAGATTTTAATTTAGACAGGGAATTTGTATTTAGTATATCAGGGTTCACATTGTTCCACAATCTCACGCCAGAAGGATATAATGAGTTATAAAAACTTCTCAGATTCCTTTCGAATTAATTTATCCACTCTAAAAGACAAGTCTTGGAATCTTCAGATAGAAATACTGTGGACAAAGCCTATTCACAAATTTAAACAACATAATGGTTTTCATATGCCTATATACTAGGAAATACCAGTATATTTTCTATAAATCTTGACATTTTTATGAACTTGACAGTCACCCAACCTTCCCTCCCATAATGTTTCAAAATGGGAATGCTTCCTTCTTTAATATGTGATGATCGCACAGATTTGGTCAGGACACCCTGCGTTGTAGTGTGCATCAGAGCTGTTAAGTTTCACTGATTGTACGTGAGACTCCCGGATTGCCCCCAATTTCCCCTGGATTCATCAAAACCCCGCATTCAAAATCCCAAAACGAAGTTTTTTTTATTTTGCAAATTCTTGCATTTGCGGGGAATCCCCAAATGACAGGGATTTCCTTATTTCCGGTACCGTAAACACCCACACATTAACATTCACAGAATGTACCGGTCGGTAACATTTGATATTCCTGCCATGGGTTTGCATCCGTACATCCATCTGTCAACAATTTCCTTTGGCTTATCCTACAGGCAGCATCCCTCATCCGATCATCACCAAACTTCTTATGGATCTTCAGGGTGACCTCTAGATGGGAGCCATCGATTATTTCCGAAATTCAATGAAAAACATGGCAGAAGCCATCTTGAATTTTAATCCTTCGGCACACCATACAGGCCACATTGCTCATCCAATCGTCACCAAACTTAAGTCACAATTCTTAACCAGTTCCATAACATCAGAAACTGATCTAGAAGATATTAGTGAGAAAACGTCAAATTTTTCAATTCCAGCTACCATTATAGTGGCCATCTTGGACAGGGAGTTCCAATTTTGCCCTATAAGAAAGGCGGCATTATATCTTTATATACATTTGTATACATTTGACAAGATTTTCTCACTATAATTTGCATCAAACTGACTATAAATGCAAGTCTGAAAAACAGCTGCTATGTTAGATGCCATCTTGTCTGGTGTCTACAAGGTCACTTTTTTTCTTGTTAACATTGCTTAAAAGTTGAGGGACATAATTTAAGGAAGAAAAAGAGTGGGGTTAAGTCCTGGAGAGGTGGCAGGGGTACCCTATCAGCTCCAGGACTAACAGAGAATATGTTTCAAAACAATCACGACAATTATGCCAGTGTTTATGACCTGAAAATTACCTAAACTGTAACTCTGATTTAGCAATATATTTATATTTCAACCCTGATTATTAGCGGTCGGCTATCGGCAAAGCCGACCGTTTTGCCGAGGAAAAATTTATTATCCTCGGCTAAAAAATAGCCGAGGACATTATCTGAAGAAATGATAAACAGACACTAGGCAACGATAACTACCAGGTATATTGTCACCATGAGCTGCCCAACCCCCAAGTTTATTAAGTCAAATGTGTTACCGTGCGGAAAACAATTATGAGATTTCCAATTTCGGGAACGCAAACCGGAAAGAAATATGGTGCATATTGGCGATGTGTATGCTGGTTTAATATAATAGTATTTGAAGTTTTTATGGCTAGCATGTATAGTTACTATAGTATAGATGGATAAATATTAAAGTATATAGATAGATATAAAATTTATAATCCTGATTTAAACTTTGTTTGTTTTAGTTCCGTTTCCATCTTTGTGGTATTCCGTGTTTTATATACGCAGTAACAGTGAGACCGCAAATCGAACAGACCTCAAACAATTCTGTCCATGCGTATTCTCTTAAATTAACCGATGTTACTGAATATATTTGGCAACAAAATTATCTGAGAGCACCAGAGAGCACCATTTTATAGTGTGCAAATATATTTTTAATCGTGTATTTTGGCTTGATGGAAATAAAGCGTGATCCAACCGAAAAATCTTAATTTTATTCCCAATGATTCCGTGATTTTAGAAATTAGAGACACTCGGTAATCGGTCGGTGTCAAGGCCGTTAATTGTGCATAGATCATAGCTGTACTAAACTGTGAAACTACTGAAAGGGTGTGCCTTTGAATGCAGAAAATCAAGAAATAGGTAACTGAGTATTTCAAAATGTGAAAACTTAACAGAAATATTCACTGAATCTATTCAATCATCATTCAATATGTCAATGAATGTTATTTGTTAATCATTTTAAGTACATTTAGTTAGTTAAAAAAAAAAAGCCTAAGAGAATGCTGTTTTTGCCTAGGAGAAATATTTCTCCTAGGCATTTTTTTTGCCTAGGACATTTTTCCTAATTATCAGGGTTGTATTTTATGTTGTAATAATTACTTGAATGGTCTTAGAAGTAGCAGTATGATAAGCCAGAATCCAGTCATCCCTGCCAGAACTATGGACTGTATGAGTGAGCTACAAAAAGAAATGAATCATGAAACTACATGTATTTTGTCTGTATGCATTCTTGGTTTCTGCTGTTGGGGGGAATGAGGCAAGTAACACTTGATGATTCAGTCGGCAGGTCAATTTCACATAGATATGTGCAGAATGCTTTGAAAGTTTGAAATGTGCAAATCTTGTACATAAATCGTTACATTGGGGATATTTCAGTCTATGTAACTAATTGTGAATATCTAGTAAATAATTACCCAATAGACCTTTCCACAGCTGTCAATCAAATAATTATTAGCAGACATATTCAAACCAATCAGCTACCAAGCAGAACTTTGGCTGCATTGCAAATTCTGATGCCCTCTTTATTCACCCTAATTTGGACATCCATGCATACATTCAGTGTTAAATCAGCTATATTCAAACAACTTTTTTGTTGTCAAATCATAATGTACTGAAATTTCTATTTGCGCAATGATGTTGGAAATTTATCCATGGTTATAACACTTTTTTCATTTGCATGACACTTGCCACAATTTTCACAATTAAAGGCGAAAAGAATATATGTTCTCCGGTGTATAGCTATATATCTAAAAGAGTAGGATCAGTCTGCTCCTGATTTGTCTCCCAGAACCCTGGACCGATTTCAACCAAATTTGATGTGGCGATTGGGGTACACTTGCAGATGGTTTGTTACCAATTACCTGGATGAAGAAGGCCTCACTTCAGACCAAAACAAACTCTCAAGCTGAAATCATCATGTTGAATTACCTCAAGTTATACATTTATTGTGAGTGACCATATAAAGATATGTTAACTGTAGTGATTAGTCTTTGTATATCACTATAATGACGACGTTGTAGTGTCGAACCACGCGGGGAGACAGATGTGTAATTTGATGTCAAAATTTGGCAAAATGACTTGTCAATTTTTTAGATTTTCCATTCCTGAAGATTATACTTTCAAAGTTTGGTTGTGTTTGAACTCTGATAATGTTGCTAAACATATATATTTAATGATATGCTTGACGAATACTACTGACAACATGGTTCAAAGTGTAAAATTGACATTCCAATGTGCAGCTCTGAGCTAAAAGTAGCATATACACTACAGTTTCCGGAAATCAACTCGGCACTACACACAGCCGGTTTTTGAAAACAACAGAATGATTGGAGAATGTAATCTACAGCTTCATTGTCCAGTGCCTCCAGATTCACGGTCAGATGAACTGTTCATATCTACAAGATTTATGTCAATGACAATGTAGCTCCTTCTGCCATCTGTTGTATCAGCACGTGATTTGCTAACCAAAACAAAGAATATTCTGCCAGTTATATTTCTGTGAATTTTGATCAAATTGATTCCTGCCCAGGGTTTATTTATTAGCCAGGGAACACCCCTTAATTCTAATACATAATGCCAAGGGTACACAATTCACATTTTGATTGCCTGGTATCAAACTCACAGTATAATCACAGTCACAGATAATTTTGAAGCCATTCTCCTTGCAGCATCCAAGATTTCACAGATTTGTCTAGTCAGATTTCCCAGAGGAAAACACTATAAAAAGATAAGCTGATATTTTTTGTATTTTTTGCATTTATTTATATTGTTTTCCATGTCATTGTGATCAGTTTCGATGTACAGGTACATTTACTTCTGAAACACTGGTAACTGGTTTATAATAGTTCTAATGTCAGTTTCTAGATGAAAGTATAGTCACGTTTGGGATACTGATTTATTTATATTTTGTATTCATGTCATTGTGATTCTATTCCCATAAGCTCATATGTTCGGAATTAAGTAGCATATAGCTTTTGAGGGGTCAATAAATCTCTGTTCGGAGTGTGGGTCGAGTAAGAATGCACATGCGCTATATCTAAATATTACTGTTCCACTATCCGATTAACTTCCAAACAGAAATTCCTAGAAGGGTAAACTTTGTTTTTCCTTTTCAATTCCATGTGGAGTTCATTATACAGTTGTTCCAATTGTGTTTTCTTGAGATCTCTATCAAAGTATATTGTTGCACTACATGTTATTTTGCTTCCCTTTTTATTGTATGTGATAGCATCTTGAATCAGTTTGACTCAAGATTGCTTCATCTTCAGAACTAATTTCACAGGTTGATTTTTTTTCAAAGACCTGTTGCCAGGTGCCATTTCTTTTGTTTCTTTGCTCATCATTTGCCAGTCCTGTTCAGTCCTGAATTTCAGTTAAGCGTAAATTTTATATTTCCTGTCTGGCATATAGTGTCCAAACAAATTAAGTTCTCTATCTAATTATATTCCATGTCCACTGTGGTTTTTTGTTTTAAAAAATGGGCTATCTATGTCTGTAATTGGTTGAGACCATAAATTTAAACGACTCTGAATTAAGACACTTTCAAAGTCAATGAAACCTCGATTAAAAAATAAAATAATAAATAAATAATGATATGGTTATAAAAATTACAATATTGGGATTTTTCAATGAAAGAGTACAGAGAAATGGGTATGAACCTATTAATACTCTTGATCTAGATATATATACTATAGTGGAAGGTGAAGAGTTGGCAGGTATTTCATGAGTTGTCGTTCGTAGATTTTAAAAACAGATTTTATCTGTCCGCACTTACAAATATTGGCACTATACTTGCTTAAATTTATATTTCATAACATACAAATACGGTATATATTATCTCCTTCTAGGGACACTGCAAAGGGCTCTTTCATTGAAATATGTATTTTGAAGTAATCTTGATTCCATGAACGACAACTCATGAAAATCCTACCAACTTAACATCATTAACCATGTGCTTTCGTGTGATTTTGCAAGATTATTTCGGATATGTACATTTAATCTTACAACATACTGCTATATTAATGACTCTAGGTAAGGAAGACAATTCCTGTTCCCTTGGTACTCGATCTATAATTCTACGCACAACAAGAAGCTTTTTATGACAAAAGACTTTCAAAATTTACAGGAGAGATTAATTACCAAAAGACTTGGCTCAGATATAACACGAAAAGATATAAAAACTTGTCAAATGTTATGTTTAGTCACAGGAATATATATAAAATCCCCTCCCCCCAACATCCATGGAAAGAATGTTGTTGTCCTCTCCTTGCTGATTGTGGCACAAATAAATATATGCACATGTCAAATTCACTGACCAGAATATAAAATGAATCAATATTACATATATATATAGTGGTTGATGCAGAACCCATTTTTTGGTCCATGCCATATAAGCATTGATGTTCGTTTTATATCAAATGTTTGTAAAACCGTACATGTATACTTTCCTCACAAGGTACATAACACATCAGATCTTCTGACATACATTGTCTTACACGTGGACCCATATACGAATCAAGTGTATCCCGTAATAAAGTCAATTCGAAAGACTGTGTACATGCAGATAGTGTACGTCGCTTATCTACATACCGATGTTACGACGGGCTTCCATATATTTATGTGCATGATGTCACATGACCTGAATGAAATGAAGCTCTCATTTCGCGTATGGATTGCAGCAACAGATAAAATGTTATTGTGTTTTTTCCAACTCGTGTTTTTTCATATTAAGCTGTGCATTTGAACATGCTGTTATTATGTCTTTCAAAATATATAGGTGGCAATTTGCCCGGAACTTTGGTACCGACAAGTGGCTGGCTCATATACTATAAAGACAAACACTTGGCTTTTAACCAGTTTATTCAACATCTGGCCTCGTCTCCAAAGTAACAATAGTGGCTCTCGCATTCAAACAACCAGATGTCTATCTACATAATAATTCTATTCCCACTCAATTTATTTTTATAAAACACATTTATAATAAACCCAATTTGAATACAATTGAAGAACGAAAAAGTTAAGCCATCATTGGGAAACAAAAATAATTAGTGATTTCTATGTCAAAGTTTCGTTCTGTGATGAGAATAAACTGATTATCAACTGTCCATATTTAGAAGTAACAAACACGTTGCAGGGTCTCAACATTTCATCTTAATCAAGGTTATCCAAAGCTAATACAACAATGAAAATGGGCAGAGACAAACAAGGTTATTGAGGACAACCAACATTACACTTTCTAGCTTTATTTTGGTATGACAAAACTGGTTGCCACAAACATGATGGGCTCTAAAATGGATGCAACTATCATTCTTTATAACGAACAAGATCTCAAATATTAATTTCTGAATTTATTAGTGTTTTGATCAGAATCCAATTTCAGATAGAATTGTCAAGCAATGAAATTACATGGCCTGTACATACCTGAATGGAACCGTTTCTGTCACCGCAACAGTGATTGCTTTTCTTAACAGAGTAAATGCCTCAAACATACTGTAAGGCTTCTTGAAGGATTCATAAACATATCTAAAAAAGTTCAGAAAAAACTAAATGGTTAAGAACAAAGTGAATTATTCCCATACATGTCTGTGCTTTGCAAAAATGTATATGGAAACGAAAACAAGTTTATTTCCAAATCCACCTCCAACAAAATATACTTTCAAGAATTTGTCTAGGAAGATTATATTGTTATATCTTGGAGGAAGATTGTCAAATTCTGAGAGGAAGATCGCAAATTCCAAGACAGAAAAACAAGAATATAAGTAAATTATGATCAACATCATAAACATTAGGCAGTCGGGTGGCATTCAGTGTATATTTATAGTCATCCTTCACACAAAATATTCTTCAGATAGCTGCTGGCTGTGCATCGTTCTGAAAAATAAAACATTTTCTTTCCCAGAAAATTGATTCCAGATAATGAGTATGTAATTAGTGGCAGTGATTAAAAAAATCTATAATTGTTTTTTGCAACAATGCCTTTTGCATTAAGTATATATTGCCCTAACTATTGTGCCCATGCATTAAAATCTATAGTAAATACTAACCTGCTTCTCGGACATCTTTTCAATATTATGACGTAAAAAAAAACTTCACAAATATACATTTAGTTCTAGACTTCCTGTTGTCTCTCAGAGGACGACCATCTGCTGAGAGGACGATTTTAGTTTATACGGTGTGGAGATGCCTCATAATTTTTGTTTTGCAACAATCACATCCAAATCGACAAATTAAATATTCATTTTCCACAGTGATAGAAAAGAGCGTGCATTTCATTTTGAAATTTCAAATTTCACATGTTGTATTTGAAAAGTATTTCCTGTGTTACATATACATTCGATCATTTATTTGAAATTGCTTGTTACTGTTAACCTGACTGAATATTGATCAGTATGTATTGCTATATATGCATGACCCATATTTATACCTTCAAATATGTGGGTCATTCAGAAGGGGATATATATTAAAAGTTAAACAACAAAGTTACTCCGTTTCTTAAAGGTACTCAATCCGATTTGATGGTCCCCATATCATCAGATTCCAACAACAACAATATTTTTTGAAATGCCACTTCAGTTATCAGAATAGTTTAAATGCCCAAAAATAATGCTAACCAGTCAACTTATATAGTATAAAATTACCCAAAACCTGTTAATTATCAACATTTTGTTAAACAAAATTTTGCCGGTTTGTTAAATATCTGACCCAAAAAAGCCACTTGATTTTAGAGTTATCCATCCTCATCCGCAATTTGGTCTGAGACATTCTTCTCGTCGACTTATACTGGGCCACTAAATATTCCAGGTGGTGAAAAATAATAGATTTAAAAAATTGATATCTGATCACTCCGAGATTTGATGGGTGGGTTCCTCGACTCAAAACAAATATAGTAGAGCTCTGACAACCAGATAGGACAAGAGCATATTAGTTGAAACTAACAAACCCCAAACAAATTCTGATAACAAGAGATTCCATTTGCACTTCATCAGAAAAACTTTGAAAAAACTGACGATATATCAATTCAGAATATATGAAATTACATTAGTGCTGTCTCAGAGTGACAACTAGCTGAGTAGACTCACCCATGATGTCCAAATTGTGAGCTCAGGAGATTCCATTTACGTTGCCTCACAGCGAATAGTATGAGAAATAATGGCACAGTGCAGACATACAGAAACAAGAAAATGGAAGACACCAAGTTGAACATCTGCGGAAAAGGAAAGTCCTTATTATATGAGAATGAAAGTGTCAATGACACTAGCTCAACTTGGAAAGGGAATAATTTCATGTGTTACAGTCAATGGAAGGATTAGGAATGCCGAAAGTTGACATGTCTAAGTAATACTAGATTATCCAAGATGGTAGCTGGTGGCTATGTTTTCCAATGAAATTCAAAAACATTTGATAGCTTCCATCTAGTAGATCAATATCAAGATTAATATGAAGTTTGGTAATCATCGGATGATGGAAATGGCCTGTAGCCAAAGAGTAAAATCCAAGATGGCTGCCAGCGGCAATGTTTTATGGCTGAATGCCCACAAAATGACTCGTTCCCATATGACTCGTTCCCATCTATATGTCAATATTAACTTCCACTAGAAATTTCATGATGATCAGACGAACACTTCGGCCTGTAACCTGTGCTAATGGATTGAAATTTGAAATCCAAGATGGCCACTGGCAGCCATGTTATTTTGCTGGATGACCCCAAAATGACTATTTCCCATCTACATGTCAATGTCAACAGCCATGACAAATTTCATAAGGTGACACTCCACAGTTTCGAATGATCAGTAGGGGTAAATTTCTTAGAATAGAGTACCAGTGTTTTCTGTCACCATGGGTGTGGTATGTTTATTGAGAGAAGGTTAGTTATGAATTTCTGGATTTTTAAAGGATGTCTTTGAGTTTTGAAAAATATTGTTTCAGGTGACCTTGACCCCACCAGTATGAAGTAGTAGCAATTTCTGCGAAACAGTGGCTCCAGACACCAGCTTGACTTTTTAGCACCTAAAATTTGTCATCTGCATGAAAAATATTTAAAAAAAAATTATAGTGGTGAGAAGTTTGAAATTTTTTGATATTATTGTGAGGAAACAGTGTTCTTCCAGACAACATAGGCGGCTACACCATAGATTTTCTGGTTTTTGTGTCCCACGGGCCTGAAAATCGCTTATTTTGGCCATTTTTGCATCAAAATTTCATTTTTCAGGCACACAATCAAGGGGCATAACTCTTGCTACCCCCCATTAAAATGACAATTCTGTACCAAAATCTTTAAGCCTAGTATGTGCTCAACCCAGGTATATATACATTGTATACGTGTTGTGGGATCACATTTCAGTTATTTTTCATTGAATTGATGCCCCCCCCCCCTTATTTTTGCACCAATCCCTGCAGAAACTGTGGAGTGTCACCTTCAAGACCAGCAAATAGCACCATTTTCATCTGTCAACTTGACAAATATTGTTACTGAAAATCATTTTTTAGCAAATCTGTTCAGTTAGAAGGAACATTTTATGGTAGATACACCATTCTTCTATGGATATTCCAATGCAGGTTGTCTTTAGTCATATAATTGGTGGGGATATGGAGTCTTGGAGCAGTGGGGGGGGGGGGGGGGGGGGGGGGTGGTGGTTCATGTATATGGTTATTGGTGATTTTTCAGATGATGGGTACTTCTTCATGACATCATATGCTCCTTGAATCTTAGCTGAAAAGGCTGATATTGTGACATTACACAGTATACAACAAGATTAGATATTCAGTCTTTCTTATTCACAAGTGTGAAATATAATAATTCAGGTTTCCTCGGTCATATTTCACTTGACAACATATTGTTCATGTGATGTCATAACCTTGTAAAGCTTTCCCTTTAATAATGGTAAATAAGACTTGGAATTTTTTAACCCATAGTTTTGGGACAGTATTAAAGATAGTTGTTGTATGAAATATTATGTTTTATTTTGATATCTGAGGAAAATATGCATCTCATAATATATTTTATACAACATTTTAGCATTTCAGACCTTTTTCAAGCCATAGATGATGGTTGAATATATCCATTTTGTCACTACGTCAAGCATAACGTCATTGGGTTCTGAAAGACCCAAAAGGGGTGAAATCATGGGGGTGTATGTAAATCCCCACCCAATCTTGCTGCCTGTGATTGCAATAACGCATGGGGCGTAATATATCATTTTAAGCGGTATAATGCAGAGAATATGGAGGTGTGGTCCCTATTAAAGATTAATAAAATTGCATTTCCCTTAAGGTTACACTCCACAGTTTCGAAATGATCAGTAGGGGTAAATTTCTTAGAATAGAGTACCAGTGTTTTCTGTCACCATGGGTGTGGTATGTTTATTGAGAGAAGGTTAGTTATGAATTTGTGGATTTTTAGAGGATATCTTTGAGTTTTGAAAAATATTGTTTCAGGTGACTTTGACCCCACCAGTATGAAGTAGTAGCAATTTCTGCGAAACAGTGGCTCCAGACACCAGCGTGACTTTTTAGCACCTAAAATTTGTCATCTGCATGAAAAATATTAAAAAAAAAATTATAGTGGTGAGAAGTTTGAAATTTTTTGATATTATTGTGAGGAAACAGTGTTCTTCCAGACAACATAGGCGGCTATACCATAGATTTTCTGGTTTTTGTGTCTCACGGGCCTGAAAATCGCTTATTTTGGCCATTTTTGCATCAAAATTTCATTTTTCAGGCACACAATCAAGGGGCATAACTCTTGCTACCCCCATTAAAATGACAATTCTGTACCAAAATCTTTAAGCCTAGTATGTGCTCAACCCAGGTATATATACATTGTATACGTGTTGTGGGATCACATTTCAGTTATTTTTCATTGAATTGATGCCCCCCCTTTATTTTTGCACCAATCCCTGCAGAAACTGTGGAGTGTCACCTAATGATCCGTCCAAAGGTACGACCTGTAGCCTGTGCCAAAGGATTTAGTCTTGCGAAGAGTAAAATCCAAGATGGCTGATGGCGGCCATGTTTTTTTGCTGAATGACCCCAAAATGACTCGTACCCATCTACATGTCATTGTTAACATATATGACAAATTTCGTGATGATCCGACCAAAGGTACGACCTGTAGCCCGTGCCAAAGAATATAGTCATTCAAAGAATAAAATCCAAGATGGCTGATGGCGGCCATGTTTTTTGGCCGAATGACCCCAAAATTACTCGTTCCCATCTACATGTCATTGTTAACATCCATGACAAATGTCATGACGATCCAACTAGCCCGTGCCAAAGGATTTAGTCATGCAAAGAGTAAAATCCAAAATGGGTGCTGGCGGCCATGTTTTTTGGCCGAATGACCCCAAAATTACTCGTTCCCATCTACATGTGAATATTAACATCCGTGACAAATTTCATAATGATCAGACAAACTATACGGCCTGTAGCCCGTGTTAATGGATTGAATTTTGAAATCCAAGATGGCTGCTGGCGGGCATGTTTTTTTGCCGAATGACCCCAAAATGACTAGTTCCCATCTACATGTCTATGTCATAATGATCTGACCAAAGGTACAACCTGTAGCCCGTGCTAAAGGAAATTGTTGACAGACGCACAGACACACACACACGAACGACAGATACCAAGCCATGGCAATAGCTCAAACTTTACAAAGTAAACTTGAGCTAAAAATACTGTAGCTCAACTTGGAGAAAGGACACTGTCATACATTACAGTTACTGGAGCGGTAAGGAATGCGGAAAGTTTAAAATGTTCAAGTAATACCAGAGGTCAACCCGAAGAGCCATGTAAAGTTTGGGATCGATTGGATTAAAAATGTTGGTTGTAGGCCAAACTATTTAACGATTCAAAGAGTAAAATGCAAGGTGGCATTAAATGCCAGCAACAAAATCATTAAAAATCGATAGCTCACATCTAGAAGTGATCCTGAACATCATGTCTGTAAAATTTTCAAAACATATTTTTCTAATAAATGTCGGCTGCATGGTGTGCTGATGGATTTAAATGTGAAATCTAAGATTTTTAACGTAATTTGAACAAAAAATGTGAGCTCCCATCTGGTGGTCACCTGAAGATCCATATGAAGTTTAGTGACAAAAAAAAAATTTGATAGCTCCCATCTAGAGGTGATCCTAAACATGCGTATCAATTTTCAAAATAATTCTCCAATAAATGCGGGCTGCAGAGTGTGCTGATGGATTCAAATTTGAAATCCAAGATAGCTGTTGGCGGCCATGTGAAGTTTGCGGATGATCGGATGATAGATATGACCTGTAGGGTGTGCTAACAGAAATTGTTGATGCCAACCCATGGCTCAAAGTTGAGCTAAAAAAACTGAAATTGCTACTTTTGTATTAAAGCCAAAAACAACAAGAGCTAGGTTGTCGCCTGGCCCATACCGCCTAGTGTGGGCATTAGGGCAGGGACCAGCCGAGGGGGCGACATAGGCGAAATAGTCGCCCTAGAGCCGCCAATTTCGCCCTACTAAGGCTCCAGGGCGAAGTTGAAGACTCCTTGTAAAAAAAAAAAAATATATAATAATAGTTATAGTATAATATAGGACCATAACATAGGAGTATACATTTGGCACTTAGAATGCCATATGATGAATATATTGTCCAACTTGGTTTTGTCTTAATTAGTGTATTGACACCTGCTATTCAATCAATTAGTGGCCATAGTGGGGCCCTAGTTATCACACCTGTGTACCATGGACACTCCAAGGTAGATTGTTATGAAATTAAACACACAAGTCAGTATATGTCACACCTACTGAAGCCTGTTGTATTGCTGGTGGATTAAGCTGAGAGTTTATTTGGTGGTGTAAATGATCATAATATAGGATCAATACTTATTTTGCTATAATCAATAATTTTGTGTTTACTATTACAAATTATTTACTAAGTACATTCACATATTAAGAGGATAACTTTTTGATTATCAATATATGTTTGTTATTAATAATTATTATTCATTCAAATTCATTGACAAAACAGCCTAGTTTTAACCACAGTCCCTAGGAATCACTGTTAGTTGAATAAAATATTATTAAATAATATTAAATCAATATATTATAGTTAGTTATTATATTAATATATTAACCAGTTTGGCAAGTAAAAATTTTGTGTTCTGCATTTTCATTGGTAGATGATTTGAACGAAATTACAAGAGTACAAATTTTTATGCCACACAAACATTCCCGCTTTCTGAGTTTATATCAATATTCCGTATTTTTTTCTTGAAACGCTGGTGTATTCAGATTGTTTCTATCTTTACCCCACTTACCAGAAAATGTCTTTTAGTTCCTCGAATATTCATTCAAGTCTAACTCTCGGGGATTCCTAATCATTTCTGAGAAAACCACCCAATCTGTAAATAGTTCGTTCGCGTATAGCCAACCGGTGATAATCCGAATAAAAGGGATTACGGATGTGAGTAAACAGACGTCGGGTGTGTTAAAACTGGCTCTGCTGTACACTACTAAGTACATATTTTAACTCATTCTCATTACTAGAGAAATGTAGAAATGACCATCTCAAACTAATATATCTATATATTTTCAAGTAGGGGCCTGGGGGTGGTTGATACCTTGAGATGTGAAAGCAAATTTTATATTCCAAGCTCCCAGTTAACTCCGCATCTCAAGAGTGGCAATGGGAGATAACTCGTGCTGGGTTTGGCTGCAAAAGTAATGTGTAATAGGGAACTGGATTTATAACTTCCTGTTTTAAACAATTTTGCAGAATTACGTCACTTGATAATAGGCGACAGTTATTCAATGTGAATATTGGATGGAAAATTACGATTTATGTACAACTCAGACAAGGTACAGTTGATATAACCTGACGAACACATTAACCACAATTAACTTAATTGTCGCATGTCAAATGTGGGGAGATAAATGCATTTTTTTCAAACGAAAAATAGAATTGTTCGTTTTAGTGATAGAGCACAGGGGTTGGTCTTCGCCAATGAGACGATAGTTTACATAATAACAAAATCTGATGTTGCCTAACTGTACTTATATCTGTATAGTAGAGGTAATATATCTAGTTCTATTTGTTATATTTTAATCAAATTTAATATTACATGGACAGTGATTCCTAGGACTGTGGTTTTAACCCCCAAAAAAGAAAACAATCCGGTAATATAATTGATAATTGAGTCTCCCCACTTCTCCCTATTTTCCCCTGACTTCTCCCTAAAATCTCCAGAGGGAGAAGTCACTTCTCCCTAAAATTTGACCCCTGGCTGGTCCCTGCATTAGGGCCCTGCAAATCAAATTGATTTGATGCGAATTTGAAATCGTTCGCCTGATTCAATTCGATTCGAAATCGGCTACCATTATTCGGATTTTGTCTTATCTTTGGTGACAGGTGCATTCCGTGCTTTCTACAGACAACAATGCTC
The DNA here is from genome assembly GCA_032622095.1 of Siphonodentalium dalli. Classification (NCBI taxonomy): domain Eukaryota; kingdom Metazoa; phylum Mollusca; class Scaphopoda; order Gadilida; family Siphonodentaliidae; genus Siphonodentalium; species Siphonodentalium dalli. The sequence continues at coordinate 100,414,304 of CP136069.1, read as the reverse complement.
TTACCAGGAAAGAAAATTCACTATAATAATGTAGTAAACTACTTAAACGTACATACGTAGCGTTATGTCCATTTGCAGGACATGTAATGTTATCGCCAAATTATCCAGCCCTCATAATTGGCTACGGCAATCAGCAATGCTGAAGTCATTTGCTGAAGCAAACTGGCATTGGTTGCTGCAGCTTATTGCCGAAGCCAAAAAATGTGAATTGAGAGGTCCGACTAATCTATAACTAATTGACCCAATCTGTAAGAATGACAAAATTGCCATACAATGCTGTGTGCTAGTGCAGTTACAGGAATCATGGGAATTCCATTATACACATGTATGCCAAATTATAGATCTTTGTTTGATTTGCGCAAATGCGAGTCGGAATCTAAGTCCTGAGTATTTTGTAAACATTGTCCGGTAAGTCTGTCAGTTCAAGCGACAGGCAACACAATCATCACAAGCGAAGCGAAAAATAATGCACTATTCAACAAAATGAAACAGGCATCACATGGTAGGCTTGTCCATATTTATGTCGACATTGATTCTCTTATGCATGTATGCTCTTATATGTATTCAACGATAGCTAAGGCACAGAAAATGCATAGAGGTGTGTGGATAAGCACATAATCTACGCATACTGCACTACATCGACGATCACCAGACGGTTTTCGCTAGTCAATTTTTGGTGTTTCTTCAACGTTCTATGTATTTGAACTCACTTGGCTCAGTAACAATGATTCGATTCGAGATTCGCTTCGATTTTGAATGGTTTGCCTGATTCGATTCGAGATTCGATTCAAAATGAAAACACCCGATTTGCAGGGCCCTAGTGGGCATACCTATATAAACCCATGTAGTGCAGCACTTGGCCAAATCAAACAAGACAGTCAATGACTGTGGGGTCGCTCACCAGACTGTAAAGATGGAGAAGACTGGGACTCTGAAGACTACAATAGTCAGTACATTGTTATAACGTAATAAAATTTTCAAAATTTTAATTAAAATATTTTTTTAATAATTTTAAATTGAGCAAGGAGTTAATTCTAAAAAATTTAATCTAAAATATATTTTTGCCCCAGTGACCCAATTTTAACAAATCTGAACCCCAGTAAACCAAGGACCCTCTATACCAAATATAAGCTTAATAGGCCCAATGGTTCTTGAGAAGAAGTTGTTTTAAGAATTACTATGGAGGGTGATCTTATTTTAACAAATCTGAATATGAGTCACCTAGGGAACATCCACACCAAATATGAACCCATTCTGTCTGGAGAAGATGTTTAAACAATTTTGATGGATGGATAGATGAGGAGTGATGACTATACCCGGTAGCTCCACCGGAGACTTTGCCTCAAGTGAGCTTAAAACTATAATCCGTACCAAACTTGAACTCAACAACTCAAATAATTTGTATTATGGAGGGGGTTAAAGTTTTTGGAGTGAGTGGCTGATTGTTAAACTTATAAAGCTGTCTCTATTAGAAACAGTCTCAATAAACAAAAGGTGGTACACACAGACTACAGAACTATTCATAGGGTAGAAATTAATTCACTATAAGGAAGTGTATAAAACTGTATAAATGACCTATTTCGACAGACCCACCATTTGAACAATTTCCTATACCAGTAATATGAGTAGAGACTGAAGGCTCTGGGGGAATACATTTGACATTCAATTTCAAAATTAATTACCAAAACAAAACCTCTCTGGTCTGGCTAGAGAGAGCTGTGTGCTTGTTGATACTACACTGTCAGATTTGACATGTGGATAGTTATCAACAGAGCAGACTAGCCTTACTGACCTGTATCATTTTCATTGTAAGAGATAGCATTCTAGCATATGCACTTCATAATAGTTGAATATATACGGTACATGTTCCTGTATAATTAAAACAATGGAATTCAAGTTGTGTCAGACCTGTTGTTTGGCATAAACAATGTACCAGCACAGTTACTGGACATAAAGTCCCAAAAATAAGGTTTTTATTGAGTTTATAAATCGGTATCGTTATAAAGAAGGCGTTCTTTATAAGGATACCGATTTATAAACTCGATAAAAAAATATTTTTGGGACTTGATGTCCAGTAACCGTGGTACCAGTAAGTGACTTCGGTGTTACTGCTAGTCATTGATTTTGATAACATAAGTTCATGATTTTCACAAAATAATTTTAATGAATCAAAAGCATGTGCAGCTACATGTGTAACATGTAACTGTCTTTGTCCATTTATAGTCATGATCCAAGTCTGGTTTAGTCTTGGTCTAATGATCAAAGGTGGAATGTTATGTACCGGTAACTTATGATCATGATCCCGGAGTCTGATGAATTATAATTAATCCATTTCACAGCGTTGTCCATGTCTGCATGTTTGGTAACATCCTCACTCGACTCACTGACACTGGTGAGTGGTGCCATTGCCATTCTGATTCTCCATATCATGTACTACCCTTCACAAGTTCACATACATGTAGCTACTGTACTTCTAATCAGTCTAATGTACTATTCAGAATATGAATCAACATTCAATGACCTTTTACGGCATCAGCGTTGACTGCATTTCAGCGTTGAAGGGCTGAGGAGTCCAGAATAGAACTATAATCATCATATTTTGCAATAATCATTACATTGTTTGCATTCTTCCATTGTCAATCAGTGCTATTCACTTATTCGAGTCAATGTCCATGATAATAACAGTTGAATACTGCGTAGCCTGATCTGCCACACTCAGTGACTCACAGTGTCAAGTCTGTGACCAGTCCAGTGTGGGATATTCGGATTGGTCCCGTCACATCACATGATATTTTCTGATAATTAAGTTGTATTTCTAACATCCAAACGGGTTAAAACAGTCGATATCTAATCCGTTGTGTACACGAAAGAATGAGATACACATTTTCTGCGAATAATGTACGAAACAAGCAGATATGACAGATGAAAAAACAACACATAAAAAAATCGGAAATTCCACACGGGATGTTCCACATGCGCAGTGGTTTCGATAATGTGCAAGGTGGCGAATACGGGCTGTGGAATCACAAGTAGAATAACGTACTCTAACTCTGGGAACAATTTATCCCCAATTTCATGCATAAGAATGTTTAAACATTATCATAACATCTTCGACTTGTTTTAATTTGTTTTCATGAAAAGGAATGATAAAATTAATGGCACAATAAACATATCTAGAACGACAAATAAATTCAAATTAGCCATTTTCCACGTCAAACTTCGGACAGGCAAGCGAGGTACAAAAATGTATGAATCTGAGTACGAAAGTTCCTCTATCGTATTGCAATAATCGCCAACCTTATTATAATAAACAAGCAGTCGCAGAAGGCGGTATCCCCCGTCGAAATGTGCAATTGGGGAAGTGCATCGTCAATAATGTTTGCATTCTCTGCCGAAATGTGCAGTTGGGGAAGTGCATTCTCAACAAGAGGTGGGATTTTGTCAAAAAGCCTGGCTTGCAAACTCATTTTAGGACTGACATTTGTGGAAATTAGCCATATGACGTCAATCCAATAACTCTGCTGAAAATATCCGGGCGGACCTGGTTTGCGAACTCGTTCTAGATACTAGTCATGTGAACTCATATACCAAAAATCCGTTGAGATTTGTGGAAATGAGCCCTGTGACGTCGTCCATTTGCACGCAAAAAAATAAACAAAGTCCAATAACTCTGCTGAAAACATCCGGCCGGACCTGGTTTGCGAACTCATTCTAGATACTGGTCAAGTGAACTCATATTCCAAAAATCTTTGAAATCCGTTGACATTTGTGGAAATGAGCCCTGTGACGTCGTCTATTTGCAATTTGGTAAATTCGACAATAATAATAAACAAAGTCCAATAACTCCGGTAAAAATATCTGGCCAGATCTGGCTTGCGAACTCATTCTAGGTAATGGTCAGGTGAACTCATATACCAAATATCTTTTAAATCTGTTGAGATTTGTGGAATTGAGCCCTGTGACGTCGTCTATTTGCTATTTGGTAAATTCGACAAAAATAATAAACAAAGTCCAATAACTCCGGTAAAAATATCTGGCCAGACCTGGCTTGCGAACTCATTCTAGGTAATGGTCAGGTGAACTCATATACCACAAATCTTTGAAAACCATTTAAATTTGTTCAAGTTATGACGCTTACAAATTCGGGACGGACGAAACCCATTACTATATCCCCCGCAAATTTTTAATTTGGCAGGGGATAAAAAGCTATGCAGGGGGGTAACTCGGAAAAATTCTCATTGTAGCGCTTTAACAATAAATATTGAGTTGATAAACTCGCAATTCAGAAAAATACTCCCTTTAGTAACCACGTTCTGGTCGACGCAGGAGGAAAATAAAACTGACCAGATAGATTGTTGGAACGCGGGAGCTACACTGGGTGCATTCGCTCGTGGCTAATCCGAGCGCTGATTGACCGGGAGTAGGCAATAAATTTTAACCCTCCTGATGACACAAGGCCGGAGATATAATCCATATAGTTCATTGAGGGCTTTCCTTGGCGGAAAAAAGTTGAAAAAGGGGAATAACTCCACAACACACAAAAAAGTCGGACAGACGTCATAATCGCAGGTGCGCCTGTAGGTTCCCATGGTACTAAATATCAGTGCCAAGATTCAAAAACATTGACCTAAAAATGTAGGAATACAAGAGTCGCTCACCAGACTGCAAAGACTGATAAGACTGGGACTCTGGAGACCACAACAGTCAGAACTTTTCATAATCACTTTAAAAGAAGTAGATCTAAACAGGATATGTGGCCAAATTACCAACTGTACACTAATGATCACCCCCCCCCCCCCCCCCCCCCCCCCCCCCCCCCCCCCCAACAAGTCCCCTCCCGACTGGGCGCCAGACTCCCAAGTCTTAGGTTGGAATTACACAATTGACATCTCAAACTTTCCCAATTGTTGGAAATTTCCAATCTCACAAGCGCCTTTTTATAAAATAGACCTGATGTCCTTGTGAAGGAAGCATATTAAGAAGGAAACTGTCCTTCGCTTGGCCCCAATTTTTCCAGGTTACCCCATTAAAAATATCTGTATTGCAGTCAAACAAGAACATTCCATGCTAAATAAGCCAACTAGTTCTTGGCTCTTCCATACATATTTTAAGAATTACTATGTTGTGATTTCAATAGTTATGTCTCTGGCAATGCCCTTATTCGACTTTGTGATGCCATTTTCACAAATCTGTCACCCAAGGTAATTTCATACCAAATATAAGCAAAATAGGCCATTTCATTCTTGCATAGAAGACGTATCATGAATTATTATGGAGAGAAAGAGTAATTTAGCTGGCCTTGCACCTACATGACCTGGTGACCCTGATTAAACAAATCTGAATCACACATCACCAAAGGAGCCTCAATATTAAATGTGAACTAAATAGAGCTGGTGGTTCTTTCAAAGAACACTTTTCAAGTTTGCCAAATATGTTCTGGTGAAGTGGTGGGTGTGGGAGAGTTAAATGTCCTGTTGAAAGATTTTAACAATACATATGATAGATTGATGTTGTAATTTGGAATTAATGACCTCTAGCAGATCTCCAGGAAATGTTTATAAAAATCACTGGGGGTAAGCTGCTCCATGGGAAGCAGTTCGCTTGTGATAAAAGCTCCAGTGCGCAGTTTACAATGCGACGGTGCGTCTGTGATTATTTTGTGAAAAAGGAAACTGAAGTATTCAATATGGTACGTATTATATCTATAAACGACATTATTCTATGGAACGTCGACCACAATTGACCAACATGCTTCAACTGTGATTTACATATCGCATTTATTCGAACACATTTCCATACCACGCAAAAGCAGCTGATTTATCACTTCAAAACCTGATTGTGTAACGAGAAAATTCTTAATAACATGATATTTTGTGTATGAAAATGAAATAATCTGAATGTCCCGTATCAATTGCTATAACAAACATCTCCGCCATGCGATTGTTGTTGGCTTTGGTGTCTCAAACAATTAAATACTGAGAAAAATGCATTTTAACACCACCACGTGGACGCTCCAGTTCGTATTTCCATAAGCACCAGCGCGTAGACTGCCGGGATTGATGGGCTCCAGTGCGTATTTAAAAAGAGATTAGGGAATTGCAGAGGTGAAAACGATCGAAACAAGTTCGTATTTATTATTTCAATCACATTGGCATTATTGGAGCCTAAAACATGACAATTATCGTGTGGTGTTTCCGTGAATTATCAGTTATATACCAATAGTATATCCTATTATATACTTCAATCGATATGTATTTGAATGTACATGCAGTCCTGTGTGATTCACATGTATTTGTACGGATATAATTAAAACTGTTCGTTTGTTGTCAGCCTATTAATTGATTTCGAATAGTGGGTTGATCATGTACTAGTATGCATATTACGATGTGAGAGATTGACCATTACATGCATGTATTCGAATAATTAATCTTGCAAAATAATTGTCGATATGCGGCTTGTGTAAGTCATAACACAATATGGATGTGCCATTATATATAAATGGCACGAAAACGGCATTGCAAAAAATAATGCCAAATACATGCAATCATGGATGCTGTGCTGGTGTTAGAAAATGGCAGGGAAACCACGGGGATCATTAAATCCTCCATTGATATAAGCGACCCTTCCATACCCGCATACACCTGAAATGACAATAATGAAATAATAATTAATAAACACAAGATAATCAGGTATAATTCTGGGTAGAGTGTCTTCATTACAGGTGGGAAATATTGGGCAACTCAATTTGCAATGCAGGGGTCCAGGAATTTTTTGTTTTAATTTATCATATTATTTTCTCAAAATACTATAATAAATTAAAATCATATATATTCCCGGACCCCTGTGATTTGCACTCCACCCGGAGTTGAAAGACATTCATATTTACAACATATATTTCAGATACTTTAAAATATATGGGGGTATATCGTTGGAGTTCCAACCAGTTACAGACCTGTTTCAGGTAACAGTCAGAATATTCAAGCTCAAGAATGTGCAAAAGGAAAGTCTTAAAGTGAGAAAAAATGTGCTCCAAAGTGGGGGATACAGTTGGAAATTCGAAGTTTGACACCCACCCAAACCAAGATTCTCTAGTCACGTCCCTGACACTCCCAATCCTGCATCAAGGTGTGATGAATACAGTGTTTGCTTTTACTGAAGCAACACATCGATAAGAGTTCAACGTATTCCCAACAAAAATAAATGTATAATAATCATCATTACATTCGTACTAACAAAGCCATATCACCACTATATATATGGCGTTATGGTTCTGTGAAGAATGCACTGCAAATGATATGAATATGATTATTATATTATAGTAATTATAATTATTATATATACTAATGTCTAATTATCGTAATTACATTCGTATCATTTGTATTACGACATTCTTAATTGTCATAATTACATTCGTATTCGGATATTTATAATATAAATGATATATAATATTAATTACAACATAAAACACAAGCTAATTGAAGAAAATTACTCTGAGGAAAGCGCACACCACCTTCTGTAGTTTTAGGTTGTCAGAATGTTGATTATCCTGCCAAAAATAAGTCAATTACGATTCCATGACACCTACGCACTGGCGCTTTATTTCATCACAAGCGCACACGATGTGTAACCTGTTATCGCAATGGCACTGGGGCTTTTTGTCATGATTTGAAAGCTTTCTGGCATTGTTGTAAATGAGCAGAATACATCGACACTGATTGGGGATTACTAGATGAAGTATTAGCTTTATTGTTCAATATTGTTCACGCTCAAATAAGCTTTTAAATACGCTCTATTCACCCGGTTACTTTCGCTATTTTCCCATACTAAATGCATAGGGAATGTTTATCAGCAATGTTAAACGGGTATTGAGAGCAAATATGTGACAAAACGTCCCTGGTTTTGTTATAGATGTTATCGCAGAAGGGAGCAGCAGTGGAAATTATTTTCTATTCCTTACCTTCAATCTGTGTTCTTTGAATGTTGTAAATAAAATAACTTCTTCTGACCGGATGTGCATTGGAGCTTATCGCATGCGCACTGGAGCTTTTATCACAAGCGAACCGCTTCCCACGGAGCAGCTTACCCCCAGTGAAAATGTCAGACTTCACTTGCAATTTTTAATATTTTATGTCCCTGGCCCTGCCCATATTTGACCCAGTGACCTCATTTGAACAAATCTGAATGTGAGTCACCTAGGCAATATCCACACCAAATATGAACCCATATGGTCTTATGGTTCCAGAGGAGAAGTTTAAAGAAATGTTGACGGACGGACGAGGAGTGATGACTATAGCTTCACCGGAGACTTCGTCTCAGGTGAGCCAAAAACTACTGAAATTATAGAATGACTCCCCCCTCCTTTGGATCCCAGAATGCAACAGAATTCAAACTGTTGAAGGGGAAGAACTCCATCTTTAATATATAGAGTTATTCCCCCTGCATTGAAAATAATTTTGCTTTTTACTGCAATCTAGATGACAAAACTCTTTGACAACTCAATAAAAACAACATGTCCACAGTTTATTATACTGGATAAGTTGATAATACAATGTTTTGGAGCTTCCTCTTTCAAATGGTATATAATATGGCATATATTTTATATAATGTAATCTGGGGGTTAAAAAATTAAGTAGTTTACTATTTTATATTCATTTTAGTCTAAATAAATACATCTCATTGAACAAATCTGCTAATTCCACCCCCTCAACCTATGGGGACATCCCTGCAAGAATAGGACATCTGTGATTTATTTGGATGCTTGTCTACATTTGCATAACAATATTTCCTTAACCTTGAAAGCCAGTGCATTCTCTTAGGTGAGGCTACCTATGGGACACTCACATATATATAAGACAATGCACTGGCATTATACTAGTACCTTGTTATAAAATAATAAATATTGGACAAATATTAAAACTAGGAGCTCATTTCTCTTGATCAATGGTCTATTATTATACTTCCATGGTGTAACCAAGGAAGTATATTGTTTTTCTATTGGGACCGTTTTCTGTTTAATTGAAAATACTCAGAAACGAATGGGCGGAGGACCGTGAAATCTCTAGGGAATGTAGGCATCTAAGGGATACAGAAAATGAAGATATCACGAGTTCGGCTCAACGATTCACCACGAAGTGAATTTTTAAAAAAATATATTTTTCACTATTATTATTATTATTAAAATACTCAACACTTTTATAATCACTATATTTCGGAAAGTGTGAACAGTAGAAAACTAGAAGTTGGTAAGTATGTTGGGGCAAATGAGTTCTAACTAATAGTCATATAACGAATATTGTCCGCGTTTATCTTGCGGAGTTATCTCCCTTTATCTTAAAAAAAAGGCATTTTACTATCTCGGGAATTATGAGGAGCAGGGCATCCAAATTTGGACCATATAGACACCTTGAAATGCACTACTGCCCACGGGCATCAAAACTTGTGTCCGCGCTTTCCCTGAGGAGTTACCGCCCATAAATAGGGACACACTATACACCATGATGAATAAACCAAGGTTTTTTTTTTTTCACTGAGCTCTAAATTTTTTATTGCATATTCCGAATTGGACGAGAGATTTGGACTCGAATATACCACTTAAAAATGTTTTTACCCAGGACTTTCCGCGTTACGGGGTACGGAAATATTGCAACTATTTTTACCGCCAAATCCAAAACGGCTGGTTAAAGAGCAAGATAATGTTGTAGTATACATGTACGTTGACATACTTGATGTACGTCCCAGAAGTTTGACGGCTATACTATAAATGTAACATGCCCAACGGAGAATGCGTGTCAGTGCGGGTTGAGACGTTAGGAAAATTCCACGAAAATTGCAAAGGGGGGGGAATTCAAACATCGAGATAATTTTTTTTGACGAGTACATCTGATGGCTAGTGTTCACGCGCATCCAGAGGGCGATTTTCTAATTTTCAGGTGGAACGGTTTACTCGTGACAATGCTATATATCATAAATATGTATACTTATGTAGTCTACCACTAGCCGATTTTTAGCCCCAAATCCAAACGGGCTAATGTAGGAGCGAGTTTCATGATGGAGCATGTAAGCCGGTATACTGTAGGTATGCCTACAAAATTTGACCGCTCTACTATAAACGCAACCTGCTCAAGGGGGTGTATGTGTCGTTTGGGTTCAGATTTGGCAAATTCCACCGAAGATCACATGGGGAAAATTACTCCGAAAATCGGATATTGAGATAAAAACTTTTCGACGAGTGGGTGTGATAAGTAGTATCTAAACGCAAGATTAGTATGCTTTTTAAAGATTTAGATTGGACGGTAGCGTATAACGTTGTAACGGGTGATATATATTATTCAAATTCAAACCCTCTCTTCATGACGCAAATCCAAACGGACTTGTCAAGAAGCAAGGCAAATGCATGAACATGCTCACCGATATACTATATAGGTATGTCCGCTGTACTATAAAAGTAACCTATTGTCACGATTTGACCTGTCCAAAACACTCCCCGGACAAAAGTTTCCCTAGGTATCAAATTTCGTTGAAATCCGTTCGTTTTACCCGATTTGACCTTGAACTAACCATTTCGAAGGACAATGTCAGGTCGGGGTCACGATTTGACCCACCCAAAAGACTCCCCTGACAAAAGTATCCCTAGGTGTCAAATTTCGTTGAAATCGGTCTCTTTTACCCGATGTTACATAGGATTGACCTTTTGAAGGTCAAGGTCAGGGGTCACGATTTGACACGTCCAAAACACTCCCTGGACAAAAGTACCCATATTTATCAAATTTTGTCAAAATCCGTCTAGCAGTTTTCCCGGTCATAGCTAACAGACAACAGGGATTTTTTTAGGTCTCCTCAGGGTCCGGTAAACGGCCCCATTCCCAATGGGAAAAAGGCACCTTTATTCCCAATTTTCAACCACCAAATTCCCAATTGCAGGCAGGTATATAATATCATCGGGTTTATTGAATAATTATCAAAGCTTGACAGTTATTATAGTAAATACGTCACTCGCTTGAGAGGAATTCCCACAAATAAACATAGCAGGGCGAGCCAGGTGTTTACCTCCCCGCATTCATTTGAAAGTGGCCGCATCCGACTTGTAAGCCAGTATATATTACTTTCGCGCATGTGGTTGCTAGGATTATCTCATTATCAGGGGGACGCACCATGTTCTTCCAGAATACACATCCCCCCGCATTCCGTTAAATGTGGACTCATCGGTTTACGATTAAGCCGTGTATCCATGACGTTTGCAGCAGGATTATCTCATTATTAGGGGGGACGCACCATGTGGTTACCGGAATACACATTTTTTACTGTGGCAGCGTGGGGCTCCATTTAAACGAAAATATAATCTTGCAGAGAAGAAAAAGCTTGCCGAGTTACATGTATGTATAAAATATAAAAATTTCACGTCCTCACCAGCTGTCCTCACTGTTAATTTTATGGGATGGGATACCATGGAAGTATATCTGATTCCATGGAATCTGACCTCTAGTTTTATATTCATTTTATTTTAGTATATGTAATTGGTTTTGGAAAAAAATTACATCTCAATGAACAAATCTGAGAAATTTGCCCCCCCCCCCCCCCCCCCCCCCCTCCCCAAACATATGTGGGGACATCCCTGCGAGAATAGGACATGTGTGATTTATTTGGATGTCTGACTATATTGGCCTAACATTAATATTTCCTTGAACTTGAACCCCAGTGTATTCTCTTATATATAGGAGAATACACTGGTGCAGGGTCTTTATTGCTGTACCAGCATAGCTCTGGTAATGAAATGGTTAATACTAATACTAATAATAAATGTGTAAACTGTCAAACAGTTAGAGTTGTATTTGAGATTGCTGTAAACACATAGGATTAAATTTCATTCACACACCTCTTTTTCTCTTAGCCTGATAAATGTGGATATTGAGATAAAAGTTAATTACTTTATAATGACTGGACACACAGCTGTGAGAACTGTGAGAAGTGAGGCTGGTCAGTTCCTGGCATGTCATATAACCTGGTGACCTCATTTTAACAAATCTGAATGTGAGTCAACTAGGGAACATCCACATCATATATGAATCCATACGGCCTTATAGTTCAGTAAAAGAAGTCGTTCTAAGAATTACTATGGAGGAATAGAGTTATGGCCCTGCTTTCACAACTATTTCACCCAGTGACCTCATTTGAACAAATCTGAATGTGATTTACCTAGGGAACATCCACACCAAATATGAACACGTTCTGTCTTACGGTTCGGGACGAGAAAATGATTCTTGACGGACGGACGGACGACGGATGAGGAGTGATGACTATAGCTCCACGGGAGACTTCGTCTCAGGTGAGCTAAAAAGCTCGGACAAAATTATACATGTTGCAAAATATTTCTAAGTCGAAAAAGGGCGATAACTCCACAAAACTCAAAATTCAGGGAAAATTATCAAAAAACGACTGAGAAAAACTCTGGACAAATTTGTGACCACGGACGGAGGGATGACGGATGGACGACGGACAAGCTGATTCCAGTATACCCCCCACAACTACGTTACGGGGGGTATAATTACTTTGTTTTATTCCACTGATATACCTGAAAAACTTTCACCAGCATCCACAGAAAACTCAGTCTATGCTCCGGTACAAGACGATGTGCCGAACTCTATATTCTGATAAATTTATTTACATCATGTATAAAAATGAGACGGTGAACATATTTTGGAGCCTCAAGCCATGTCAACAAAACCACATGGTTTGCTTTCCCACCAAAACATTTTCATGAAAAGCCTTGCCAGTAATGTTGTTGCATTTTGTGACAGTTTAGCATTGGGTATAAAGACCTGAAGGTAGTGGGCCCTATCTTCACTTCTTTACAACTCCAACCTATGTCAACAATGCCATGTGGACATTTTTCCCGCCTTTCCATGTATATTGAAACTTGAATATGGACCAGTTTAGTGTCAAGTACATCTATAAAGATCTGGGGCCTCAGTCCAAGTTAACAATACCACATGGTAAACTTTCCTCCCGCCAAAAGATTTCTAGCTATTTAAATGTCGGGCAATTTCCTGGTGACTTTTTGTCGCAAGATTTACCATGCATGTGGAAACAATATTTACTAGTTCTACTCACAGTGATTCTCGGCATTCAATAGTTTGTCAATCAAATCTTTTATCACTGTTTTCAACAACCTGCCAGTTGAGCAGTAATCATGCAGTCACATTGTATCGCTTACATGTTTCAGTTCATTAACTTGAGGTCAAAGAAACATTCTATTTGTTTCTATTTGCTTTCGGTACGAAGGTTTAATGTCCCTGCTTCTTGTCTCAGATGCAAGGAAACAAGCCTGAATTAAATTTTTTGCTCACCATCTGACAGATGTCAGGCACTAACACAGGTCTGTCGTTTTTAAAAATGCATCTGACATTTTGTCGAAAATGTTTTGCTTTTAAATTTGTTAACTCTTGCAGTGCCAGGGGCCGATCTCATCGGCCCTCATTTACAGTCTGTAGAGTGCCAGGGCTGATAAAATCGGCCCTAAAAAAAATAAAAATAAAAAAATAAAAATTTATAAATTATTTTTTTTTGGGTTGAATTTTTTTAGGGTATGCTTAAGCATGCTGTAGCGAATTTAAAAACAAACTGGATAAAACCTTAGGGGCATGTTATAACTCGAAACTATCACCAAGTATTCATAGTAATAATTTTGATGCCCATGAAAAACGTAAGATTCCCTGGCACTAAACCTACAAAATAAGTCTGGCACTGAAAGAGTTAAGAACATTCAACAAAAATTGAAGCTGAATTAGTGTATGATCATTGATCAATCAAGTCACTATATTCTCTTTGCTAGAGTTAAAGGCACGTGAGGCCTTAGTTGTCGAAAATATTCATATTTGTTCCAATCACCGTAAACAGAAAAACATTAAAACGCATACAGTTTCGTTCATATATACCATGACCATGGCGTAAACAGCATGTTATCATAAAGACCTACTATATTTTACCTAAGCAAGAGCCTGGTTGTGTTACAGAAGACAGCACAATGCTACTGACTAATCACACACAAATGGCATAAACGCTCTTTATTAGTTCCATATCAGGAATTCACCAACAAAGAACGCTCTTTATGTTTACCATCATAATATAAACAAACACCAGAAAAGTAACTTTTTATGCTTTTGTTTACATAACAACGGTCAAATATATTACAATAACATACTGTTTATGCGATATTTCTTATTTGTATACGGACAAAGTCTGTCTACATTTTGATGTTCTTTCTGTTTGTGGTGGTTTTTGACTGGTGAAAATATTTTCCCATGATACCCACCGCCAAGGCCAACCGTACCTTTAAGTAAAACAGTAAATTAAATTATACTTAATATAATATTCATTGTTTATTAACCCTTTCTAGGCTTTCGTGACTGGAGCTTCCTGAAATTTAACAAAAACCCTGTGCTTATATTGCTAAACAGGAAACTAACTACCGTAATTTTGGTAACTTGTGGTGACATATGTGACTGTGCCCGTGTTAAAACAAGATTGCCATCATCAACTTTCCACTTCTCAACCGTTGAACATTTTAGTGTTCTACTAACTTCTACACGTATTCTTAATATTTGCGTTATCTGCATTTTGTTTATTTTCTATCTGAGGCCGAGGTGAAGGTGCCAGTGATTTTTGTTTGGGACCGGCGTGCTGCATCTCAAAACCACACTCAGTAATCGAATTTCCAAAGATCGGAGATAATTCCGGTTCCCGGTGGAAACGCATCCTGGTTCCCGGTGGAGATTTCGTTTTTTGATATACCCAGCAGGCGAAATGTCATCCTCAAGAAGGTAAGTAGCATTTTTTCTTAGCTCCGACCAATTTATTCTAGTGAAACGAATGTCATAGAAATCATTCGTCAAATTCCCATCGGAATCTGAAGTTTGAAATTATATGAACATAACGACACAAAATCGCAATCGCCGTTTTACCTATTGCTTTATGTGTCAACAGTCGCCTATTTTCGGTCTGTAATTGTATCTCTCGCAACAATAAGGAGTGTCATACTGGTCCCGTGGTGACTTCGACCACTTTGAGCGATAATAAATGCAAGCATATTGCTCTCAAAACAAAAAAAGCATATTTGCCAGTTTTAAAAATTCATTTTTGATGAAAAAATTGGCAACGCATTTATCGGGAAATGACAACTCCATCCATCGGATCGACAATATGACAGTTCTCAGTTACGTTTCCATTTATCCATCGATCGTGCCTTCAGACTTGCGCAACTTGGTGAATATGTGAAATATTACCATTGTGTGTCCATACACTATCATGTATTGAGGCGATCTTTTGTTTCTGATAAGTATTGCGTCGAGCCATAGATGACGAGGCGCAATGCCCTTTAGAAACAGAACTAAGCCTTAATGGTAGCTAATACATTATCGTGAATGGACATATTTTGGTCTGGTTTATTAAGACGAGTTTGGAATGATAGAAAATCATTTGTTTGTGAATTGATGTCATTTTTATGTTATTTCTTCTTCTATTTCAGGAAGTATTCCTTTGCTGGGTCGGGTTGGTATAAAACAAAAAAGAGTCGACCGACAGGCCTGAGGACAACACCCGCACCGGAAACGTCGCAGGCGACTGTGTCAACCTCTGATCTTCTGGCAACTCCACAGTGTAGTGAAAATCAACCGACTGTTACATCCCACGCTCACAGAAAGCCGAAAGTATAACATAAAAAAACTACATGGGAAACAGTGTGCGAAACGGAAATTGTTCGATGCATTTAAGCCAAACACATAGAATTTTGTCAATGACACTCTGACAGAGATACAAACAAAGTTAGCAGTTGTTGCCGAAAAACTTCATTGGAACTGAAGGAGTTTGTTGCATTAATTGCAGAGGACAAATGTCCTCTTCAAAACATATCTTTTAGATTGTTCCTAGAAACCGTTCGATGGTTTTCGCAGATTACAACCACCAGCATGAAATTTTGGAAGTTTGGGTACAGACTATTTGGAGACAAGTTTGCTCTATTCATGAGCGGTTTGAAACGTACAGGTAACTTGACGTCAGGCAAGGAGTCAAGGGGGGGCATTTAAGCCAAGTGAATCGAACATAAATTTCGCTGTTCCTTCACTTTCAATACTGCAGGCATATAATAAGGAGAATTTTCCACAGCGACTAAAGCCAGGAATTATTACACAAGCTCTGAACTCCAAAGATGTAACCGACACCAGGACCCTATATCGTGTGCGAAACGGAAATTGTTCGATGCATTTAAGCCAAACACATCAAATTTTGTCAATGACACTCTGACAGAGATACAAACAAAGTTAGCAGTTGTTGCCGAAAAACTTCACAACGCTGGGTGTTTATTGGAACTGAAGGAGTTTGTTGCATTAATTGCAGAGGACAAATGTCCTCTTCAAAACATATCTTTTAGATTGTTCCTAGAAACCGTTCGATGGTTTTCGCAGATTACAACCACCAGCATGAAATTTTGGAAGTTTGGGTACAGACTATTTGGAGACAAGTTTGCTCTATTCATGAGCGGTTTGAAACGTACAGGTAACTTGACGTCAGGCAAGGAGTCAAGGGGAGCATTTAAGCCAAGTGAATCGAAAATAAATTGGCTGTTCCTTCACTTTCAATACTGCAGGCATATAATAAGGAGAATTTTCCACAGCGACTAAAGCCAGGAATTATTACACAAGCTCTGAACTCCAAAGATGTAACCGACACCAGGACCCTATATCGTGAGCGTCGACGGAAAAAAGTTGGTGCCGGGTGTTGACAGTAAAGGTGGTGACATAGATTTGTTTGGCCACGGACCTGATGAAACTGCTGCTGCCCAGAAAGAGAAACTAGACAAGGAAATAGAAGGTTTAGATGAAGTAATTCATACATTGACCGAGATATCCGAATCGAATGACAAGGAATCAATATGAAGCAAACAGTTGTTAACCCAGGGTCACGTTTACATAATGTACGCAGTATAAAGTGCAAACAAGCTATGACACTTGAAAAACTAGACGAAAAGGACAAAAAGGCAGACGAAAACAGATATATTTTGCCAAAAGTAGCATACGGGCGACAATTCACCAGATAGACGAGGATCGCCTCAATACATGATTGTGTATGGACACACAAGGGTAATAACACATATTTACCAAGTTGCGCAAATCTGAGGGCACGATCGATGGATAAATGGATACGTATCAGAGAACTGTCATATTGTCGATCCAATGGATGGAGTTGTCATTTCCCGATAAATGCGTTGCCAATTTTTTCATCAAAAATGAATTTTTAAAAGTGACAAATGTGCTTTTTTTGTTTTGAGAGCAATATGGTTGCAATTTATTATCACTCAAAGTGGTCGAAGTCACCACAGGACCGATATGACACTCCTTATTGTTGCGAGAGATACAAATACAGACCGAAAATAGGCGACTGTTGACACATAAAGCAATAGGAAAATCGGCGATTGCGATTTTGTGTCGTTATGAATATAATTTCAAACTTCAGATTCCGATGGGAATTTGACGAATGATTTCTATGACATTCGTTTCACTAGAATAAATTGGTCGGAGCTAAGAAAAAATGCTACTTACCTTCTTGAGAATGACATTTCACATGCTGGGTATATCAAAAAACGAAATCTCCACCGGGAACCGGACGCGTTTCCACCGGGAACCGGAATTATCTCCGATCTTTGGAAATTTTATTACTGAGTGTGAAAACGTCGCACCACGCATACATCTAAACGGACCACAATTTATTTTAGTTTGCCTTCCTAATACATTACAGGCAGAGCCGCAGCATAATTTTAATAACAATACGCAGATGCGGCACATGTATGTGTGCGGCGTGCCACTATATTCCATAAAATGATTTACTGTCCGTTATACAATTCCAATCACGCGTTTCGTTCCGCAATGATTTCCGTTCTGAGTTTTTCGTATTCTGAGAAATATGTTCTATATATATATAACTGTTGGGGAAATCTGACGAGCATTTTTAAAACTTCCGGTATAGTCAGGTATAGTTTGACAAATTTAGATAGTTTTGTGTTTATTTTAATAGGAAATTAAGACATTGAATTTGTATATTTCTGACATATAACCTATAAGACGAGTTTGAAGTGAAATTCACACATAAAATGCCGCCTGACATAACGGCAGACGCAAACTGAAAACCATCGGACATTTGGTAATTTGTATCGGACACGGCTGCTTATATTCAGGCTTGCAAGGAAATGGCTACATTTCATTGACAACAATCCAAATTTTCTCCCAATGGAGCGAACAATGGTTGCCCCGTCGCATTGCATGTTTCCCAATACGGCCTCATTTAATTTCCCCTGGCTGAAACCCTGATTATTGCAAAAAAATTCACTTGAAAATCAGGGTTTATAATTTCCATTTTTGAGAATAGGGTAACCATAGTTTGACTTCATTTTTAAAGGTTCCTCTCATGGAAAACAGATATGATGCTACATCTGTTACAAGAGTTTAACCCTTTCTATACATAATGGATTCTCCCAGTCAGTTAAAAAGTGTACATCAGAATGGTCTATTATTAATTTGCAGGGATGTTACAGTGTTAAAAGCAGATGACAGATGAATAAAAGAGCAGAAGGAGCCCTATTTATTGAGGGAATTGTTCAGATAATGAGGTCAATTGTTGATACATGTAACTACTCATCAATGCTTTAATAAAGTTAATAAACATTCTTGGTAACTCAAGTGAACTGATTTTAAAGTTTTACAAATCTCTCTTAATAAATACAATCATGATGTTCATATTTCCAAACTTCTAATACATGCCATGCATCCCTCAATGTGTTCTATATCCCTGTATGATTAGTTTCCGACTGTATGGTCGTGAATTTATCGAGATTGTTTTACCTGACCCACCCAAAAATGACAATGTGCATCTGCCCCTTATTAAACTTAACTCATTCTATAAACATTCACAAGATTAATTGTGAGGTTTCGCAACACACATGAGGGGCCTCACCTGTCTTGTCCAAGCATGTGTCTGGTCATAGTTTCAGCAACATTTAAAGGTGTCAAAAACTCCAAGTGAAAATAATACAAGTGTATTAAAGTGCAAGAAAAAAGTCGTCATTAAAAATGATTTTCATTATATCTGCAACTGTTATTTTGAATTTACAGAATATACAGCTTACCTGATAGAGTATACTCCCACAGTCAATATCATGGTTATATAGAAATATATCCTCTTCCCAAGCTTCTGACCAACCCTAAAAATAGACACAATTTCAAGTTATCATAATAATTAACATATGTTAATTTAAACCAAAGGCACCAGGTCAATATCACAATGTAAAACAAATTGTAATGCCCAAATTTGAATTCAGATTAGGAAATAATTTGAATGAATTGCAGGAATTAGATCTATAAAGGGAAAACAAATTCCATGATTCGGTATTTGAAGTTCAGAGCCTCAGAGGCAATCATCAATTCCATATCTATCATATTTGAGATGCCTTCATGGTGGTAAGTGCCATAGCAAATCAAGCTTACTGTAGTAAAATTGTGTCATAGCAGAAGGAGTGTTGGAACAGGGGGCAGCTGCATGTCTTGCCCTCTACAAATGACAAGAAATACTTGATATATCAATAGAAACAGAACAGTAATTATAATATCATAAGAGCAAAGTATATATCTATTCTGCAAGAAATATAATGTGTTTGTTCCTCAAAAGTGCTGAACAATGTTCTTGGGAGGGGGGGCATGGTTTGTCTATTTGACAACATATATACTATCCCCCGAAATAAAAAAGAGAGCGCTATTTTGGGAGCTGAAACCCTTGCCGGCTTCTGGTGCCTGTACCTGCAGAAATATTTGAATTGAGAGCGTCAATTCACATCTAGGAGAGCTAGAAACAGTCAGTTAACATGCTAGTTTTACCATATTAATGAATAACTTACAAGAGGGATGTTATGTGAGCAGGAGATATTGTGAACGGTGGTTGTCAGGACGGATGTGTACATGACTAACATGAACACAAATAGGAATCGTCTCATTCGCAGTCTTCTCATCATCATGTATCTCTTCAAAGTATCTGTTTCTCGGTTGAATTTTGTTGTCTGAAAGATTGGTGTCAATGTCGTAATTGTTATATTTGATTACATTTAATTGTGGTTTTATGTGAGCTGGTCATTAACGCATAACTCATGTCATACAAATGGTAATGGGACATTCTCATTCTAAAACTAGCATCTCACTATCCCAAATCTTAGGTGGCTTTAGTAAGAGCAGACTTGGACTACTGGCGGCCATGTTTTTTGGCGGAATGACCCCAAAATGACTCCAAAAATCTTCTTGCCAATGTTAACATCCATGACAAACAAATTTCATGATGTTCAGACCAAACAATACGGCATGTAGCCCATGCTAACGGGTTGTGCTGAAGGATTTAGTCATACAAAAAGTTAAATCCGTATGAAGTTTGGTGATGTTCGAATAAGGGATGTGGCCTGTAAGTGGATGTGCAAAAGGATGCAAAGAGTAAAATCCAAGATGGCTGCCAGCAGCCATGTTTTTTGGCCGAATGACCCCCAAAATGACTCATTCCAATCTACATGTCAATGTTAACATCCATGACAAATTTCATGATGATCAGACAAACATTAGGGCCTGTAGTCCATGCTAATTAGTCTAGCTAGGCAAATATGGACATAGGTGTCGCCTCGAGAGGGAATTTATGAGACCTACCTTTTTGGTTAGCATGAACACTTAACTTCGAAATTTTGTCAGATAAGCAGACTTTTTCGCACTGCATGGCTTTATTGAGGCACCTGGTGATAAATTCGGTCATTTTTTAAATAAAGCTGACATATTTGTCAGAGTATATTCACACCATTTGAGAAGAGATATTCGTCCACTTTTGATACCTGTGAATAACCAGAGTAAGGTAATACATGTACACAGCCCTCTTAATTCATATTGTTTGGCTTCGGCAATCTGCTACGGCAACAGTATGCCGTGGCCCAGTTTGCTTAAGCAAATTACTTCGGCAATGCTGATTGCCGTAGCCAATTATGAAGGCTGCTGTACATGTAACCATTGAATCTCGGAATGATAGTCATGACGTCAAATAATTTTTAGGGTGAGAAGAATATGACGATTCACGCAAAGCAGAAGATGGTTATGCCCAATTATTCTATGCCATGTGAAATTACTGCCAATTAAATACGTTCTAGTATATCACATATCGCTGTTGGTCGCATTATTTTTTTTATCAAAGGCAGAAAAATCAACCCTTCCCCCTAAAGCTGAGAGGCGTCAGTCTGTGGTGTAAGGCACACATAACGCACGATTATGTGCCAAATTGTGAAATTAACACAACGGCCGTTGATGGCCTGCTAAGGTATTGTCTAATATATATGTTTCGATCGACACAGTTGAGCATTAAAGTAACAATATTACATAATGTACCTCCTGACTCAATTTTTTAATAAATATTTAATTTTTTTCCCAAAAAGATAATCTAAAATGCATTTTGTCTTCTTATGGGAGGCAAACATGAAAATAATGTATCAAGGGTGGAGATAATTAGTGTATACGGTAATTTCGTTCCGTCCTGGATTAAAAACTGGCATAATAACTCAAGATAGCTGCCAATATGGTGGCCGGTACATAGGTGGGAATTGTGAAATTTGTAAGAACGCACGATTACTTGCCAAAATGGCTTAACTAACACAACAGCCGTTGATAAACTGCTACACTTTTATGTAATATATATATCCCGAGCCAGTCTGGAGTAAACTACATAGCCACATATAAAAAATAGTGGGTCTAACGACCTTTCGTTCAGTTTTCATTTCCCAAACCCGGGATTCCTTGTAATTACCGCCAATCAAAACTTAGCTCCAAGAAATGTGTGCCCCAATAAAAAAAACTAGTAACATGTCACGTGCTCTCGGTGTGGAAATTCCGAAGGTGTGGCTAAATGTTGTTAAAATAGTATCCATGACGTCATGTTATACCGGAAGAGAAATTCACAAATCGACAAATAAAGTAGATTGTTGACGAGCGGTCGAAAGTTTAAAATCAAGAATCACCGGAATTTGGATTGCAGGCAACTGTAATTAGGGCACAACTGGCCAATCTTTGGAGCTAATAATACGGCTGTGTAAGGTCGGGAGGGTTTCGGTGGGGTTGGTGGTAGAATTGTGTTGCTCTTCGCTCGTTTTGGCTGCGGTGGTACAACTGCCGGTACTGGGGAACTGATAGATTGTTTTGTTATGTCATTTAACTTTTTTTTAGTTCTGTGGTTGTTTTAGCAGATAGTCCCGACATTCATGTATTTTTGATTCAATCGCCTGGCCAATCTAAAAAATAATTCGTTCTGAGTCCAAGAGATCCACATAAATTGACATTTTTTATAATTTCAAGAATATCTGTCTTAGTTATTGTACATATTATTTTGGATCCCGGAAGCTAGCTGTTTCCCTTTATTGTCAGTAAAACAACCGCCGAACGAAAAGTCACAAACCCTGCAACTATTAATTCCGATTCTTAGAATCGGCTTCACAGGGTTGAAGCGGCCATGACGGCACTGGCACGTGACCATGTTTACGCCTGTCAATCACAACTAATTTCAGATTTATATTTAGTGCGGTGTGACGTAATTTGGGGGAAGCCCACAACCGTTTAGTGATGTTCCGATAATGAAAAAGCTTATCGGACCGATTTCCGATAACTGGAGGCACAATCGGCCGATTTCCGATTCCGATTCCGATGTTTATATATATTGTGCGTTTGTTCCTATAATGGACTTATATACACCCAATGCACTCCATATCCCGCATAGTTTCAAAGCCAAATACATCAAAGAAATATATACACACTGTCGTGACAGTATTTCTGCCGACGTCGGTTGTGTGCTTCCTTTGATGTATACCGGTAGTTGTTTTGACAAAGAGATCAAAGGTGCCGACTCAGAGTAACGTTATGACCATGTGTGGAACACTTGCATGCAGAGTAAAAGTCTTGATTGAATACTTGTAAGTTGCAACAATGTATGGAATGGCGATGATTATTAACTAAATTTTGATTGATGGATAATAATTGCTGTCATATTTGTCTGAGATTTCCCAAGTTTCCATTGGTCACACCTTTTATCTTTTAACAACTCGGAAGCTTTTATAGTTCCGCCTGCTCAATTTTTGTTTCACAAGTTCAACGTGGAGCTAAGCGTATTTCATAGCATACGTTGTACAGACGAAAAAGCTAATTATGCCCCTACTAACATTGATCGTTATTGAAGACAGTTCTGATAACAACTGTATTATTTCATTCAGTGTGTGCTTCAAGTTATTGACATAGCATGTGACGTCACATGACACGTGCTCTAGAGGAAGCCTCACTGTAATCAGGTCAGCTTTTTAATTAAAGCTTTCTTTGAATCTATTTCGTGTCAACGCGATTGAACCAATAACTTCATATTACACGGGATGTCGGGCATGTGTATTGCCATTCTTATAATATATCATCATATCAGACTGCTTTGATGATGCCAATGGCTTCTTTTTAGGCTGTTACAACTGCGTTTTACATTCAATACTACAGTTGTATTGCGTATGTTTATTAAAGCGTGCACATTGCGCTTAGATACTAGAACGTTTTTATTTATTTTGACAATCGGTAAAAGCCGATGTTCAACTGCGAGGTACGATTAATTTCCGATGGGCTATTATCGGCCGATGGCCGATTCCGATTCCGATTATCGGAACATCACTACAACCGTTCAGAAATGAAAAGTTGATGGGAATGCAATAGACTCAGTATCAGTATGAATCTGAGTGTATGTTTACATAGACTGATCCCGAGCCATCGACAAGAACATTTAAGTGAAACCAATACTCAAAGCACCTCCTGGCACCAATTTTTGATTAAATTTAATTAGTTTTAGTCCAAAACTAATCGAAAACCTATTTTTGTCATCTTATCGAAATGCATAAAGACAATAATGTAGTGTGGATGGATATAATTTGTATGTACGATAATTTCATGCCGTCGGCAGTTACTACATGACATATTAACCCCAAGATGGCTGCCAATATGGTGGCAGTTATATGGATGAAAATTGTAAAATATGCAATGTCTTATAAAACCAATAATCCTAGTATATTCATATCATTTTGCAATACTAGGACGTAACAGTGGCCAGTTCTATTAAAATGACAACACGATTGAGAGGATAGACAAATATTGCATTCATTCGCGCTCAAGTAAGATTTGTTCTTCGAAATCGGTGGCATGTCGTACACATTAATTCACAATAAACATGATTGATTTAAGGGAGATGGCTGTGTGTGACATTAAGGGAATTATGTAGGCTATATTAAACCAACACAACATTAAGCATACTTGGCACTCTATGTGGCTATTTGTAGCAAAATGCGACCGCAAATAACAGAATTAATTAATTCGGATATATATCTCATCAAATAACTCATGTTGATACGAATAGTTAGTTTATACCCTCTATCAACGAGGCGTGGTTACAAGAACGGAGCTACTGATACATTGAGTCTCATGTATACCATTCTAAAAATAAGTATAAATGGATCTCATTGACCAATAGCAATTGCTGCCCAGTCCGCAAGAGGGCATATCCAGCAAATTAATAAACCGTCACATACAGGTTCGTTCAGTTTCATAATGACGCAATAGACTCGTTGAATTTTGTATTCTAACATTTACCGGATTATTTTCCATGACACATATTTCGCACACAAGGAGATGGAAACCTGGTTGATTTTCCTCCTGCAGTTTGTCAGCTGCTTAACGGGTGGGAGGTATTTGCTTGTACTAGCAGTAGATAAGTTGCAAAGCAAAGTAAAGGCAGTAAGCGACATTTCCAACAATGAAAATGTCAGCAATATGGTAAATCACATAAAACTGTCAAAATATGTTCCTATATATGTCGATTGTATGTTACTCTGTATAGTATGGTACTGGAGTCTCGTGTCACCCCATATGCACTCGTGATTTCCAGAAGTGACTGAACAATTGCTTGTAAGACGAGGTACCCCAAATATGGACAGTTATCCCATGCTAGATGAACAGTCATATTACCCATATATTTCTATGCTGATGAGTTAGTAGGATTACTTCTGAAAGGCTGTACATTCAGAAAACAGCATATATATGGGAGTATTGGCATGGAGTTTTATCATGTAGACTGATGCATTTTGGACTTTTGGTATCCCAGTGTAAGCTT
Organism: Siphonodentalium dalli; assembly: GCA_032622095.1. Classification (NCBI taxonomy): domain Eukaryota; kingdom Metazoa; phylum Mollusca; class Scaphopoda; order Gadilida; family Siphonodentaliidae; genus Siphonodentalium; species Siphonodentalium dalli. The sequence goes on along the minus strand of CP136069.1, from coordinate 100,389,068 downwards.
TAGCTCATTATGACACCAAAATGAAAAGGACGACAATAGCAATTATTTGTAAACATGCCATACACAGGTTCATACAACTCCGATTGTGCTGAGCAAAATCATTAACTGGACACGATAGTAGTAATTTAGTATTTACTGAATAGCATGTGGGGAATACATGCATATGTCTTTGTACAATCGGGACGATATTGGGATGAGGAATTATTCCCCATATTGTTTTCCGCCGATGTTGCCTATCTTTTTCTGAATCTCATCTTCTTTGCGTTATTGGACACTAGTCAAGGCTCAAAATAAGTGTGCGGTCACGGTCAATGTCCGGCCAAAAACGGCCTATCTCTGGCGCATTTTTGTATCTGTCGGACATTCTGTCCGACGCAAAATATGCTTATCATCTTCCATTTTCTATTAGTTGAAGTTTTTAATTTAATTCAATGAGTCATTATCCTAATTAAGTGTGAAAATTATGCTCACAAAAGGCATCAAACCGGAGTTAATTGGCAACAAACATCGAAAAATCTGAATAATATCGCTAAATTAACGGACTATACCTTGAAAATAGGGAACATTAAACGAGTATAAAAGGAATTCTTTTAGGCTTATGGTCCAGGTTTGAGCCCATATACTTCTATTGACTCAATCTGATATGTGAATGGGTGTTGGTTAATACAATTTCAATGAGTTTGTACATATATGACAGGTGATTGTTTCATTGTAAGATCAAGTTCTATATTCTGTCATTATATGTGAGTGATGGGTAGGCATTAAAATGTGTAACACTAGTATGGATTCAAACATTGAGCTTTTGTAAGAACTGTTGGTTGGTGGGGATATTTTTATCAGGTTGAATATTGTTCACATACAGGGAACTCATGCTTTAATACGGTATGCTATTATCGGATAACCACTTCAAGGGAGTGAACTCTAAATAGTCACTTATATCACACCACACCAGTATCACATAACAGCATTCCTGGCTATAGAGCGTTTGCAATCACGTGATTGGATACGGGACGCGCCGCCATGTTGGAGGTATGGACATCCATAAGCAAGTACTGAGTTAATAGTATTAATTACGAAAGCTACTTCTAAAACCTCTCGTTATGGCTTCGACGGAATTAGTTGCATTATTTGCCAACGCTATTAATAATCATGAACAACAGTTCTAAAAGAAATACATCGATATGTTAGATAAACCTACTATAGAATGCGATATTTATATAAAAATGAATGTCGTTTGTTTGATAACAAAAACAAATAGAGCAACTTTGGAAAAAAACAAGTGTGATTTTTTACCTTTTCCGATAACAAACAAAGATCGATGATTACGTTGAATCAAAGTGCGTAACAAACGCCATTATATAACTTCAATATAGAATAGACTATCTAATATCGGAGCAGTGCTAATTTATAACTACCACCTTGATGAAATAACTTGAAGTCGACCGGAGGTGTACATGTCGTAATTAATCTCTTTTGTCAAACGGTACATGTACCCTCAAGCATCAAATTTAAAGTAGGCAAAAATAAATATTAGGATATACATATCCGTTTCCCGTAACTTGGCTGAGTCGATCACATTAAAGGTGTTAACAACTTTGCGACCGGATGCAAAGGATTATCAAATAGTGGGTTTTTTTTAATTCCATATCTTATTTTGGTCAATAAGTACATGAAAGAAAAACGCCGATTATGGTGTCAGTTACTTCTTGTCATGTGGCAGAAATAGCTCAAAGTGAACTCGTTCGATGAATATTCATGTACACAGCGAGAAGCACTTGCAATGCATTAAATTTCTTGTCATTCTCTTGGAAAACATTTGTTGATTCCCATTTGCATGCAGATTCATGTACATATATAACATGTACATATAACGAACGAACATTTCACATAAAAAGTATTCACGGCGCAAAATTTTACTTTTCACAACACATCATCGATCGGGACTATACTATTTCGTTTTTTAGTTTGTAATTTTATATCTTTACATTCAACTGCACATGTAGTAAGGGGTATGTATTTCTCAACTTCTATATATAACAATTAAGAGGCATGATACACGAAAGAGAGACACTTGATTATAATGAACTCCGCACACACGTGTGTTTGTTTATACTCGTTGATACCTCCAACATGGCGCCCACAGTGCATGCTGGGATTAGTGACGTCACATGCAAACGCTCTATTGATTATAATATTTAACACAGTTGTTCTAAGATCAGTGGCAAGTTGACTTCTTAATCATTATTTTGGGAGACTCTTTAATATCTATCTGCTATTGTGTAATACTCAGGCACCTGGGAGCCAATGTCCTGTCAACATTTATATAATAATTAATTAATAACATTTGTTATTTTATATATGATATTTGATATTGAATTGTCCTGTGATTACATAAATAATAAAGGACCATTGACTGTTGGTTATTTGTAAACAAGAGATGTGCACTCGAGTGCTAGCATACCCCCACCGTGGCAAATTCAACCAGCATTATCCGTAAACCCCTGTAAACCCAACAAAAAAGATTTTTAACTTTAAAGAAAAATTTGGACTAATTACAGCGATATGGTGTCACAAGAAGCTTGTACAGAAAAAATTATTCAAATTGGTTCATATTTGTTAAAGTTATTAAGTCGGACAGAATTTTCTAAGTCAAAATAAATCGAAAATGAAGTGTAATATTACGAAAAACAGTCTGAGCCAATCCCTAGCCGCATCATGTAGAGAGGGTATTGTGAGAACATGTATACCAAAAATTATTGAAATCGGTTCATATTTGTTAAAGTTATAAAGTTGGACAGACTTTTCTAAGTCAAAATAAGTCGAAAATGAGGCGTAACTTAAAAAAAAAAATCGGACCAAACCGCAATTAGCATCATGCGGAGAGGCAGTCCTAAGGAGATTTCATACAAAAAATTATTGAAATCGGTTCATAGTTGTTTGAGTTATGAGGTCGGTCGGACGGACGACCGGACAGACGGACACACGGAGGGAGAAAGCCGGACGGACGGACAGATGCAGTCAATCCAAAATACCCCCCATTTTCTTCGAATAATAAAGAATTCGGAGACAGAAAGCCGCATGTCCCATCATTGTTAAAATTTGACAGGCACCATTCTGAAATGACCAGCTCCATCCACTTGGTGCCTGTCATTTTGACAGGCAGTAACAAAAAAATTATTTTGAGCCTTGACACTAGTCAATGAAAGCGGCGATGGTGATTTATGGTCTGGAAGAATTCACTCTGTGTTATCACGGACGTCTTCTGTGGGTCGAAGCTATTGTACAGCCATTGTACATTGTATATATAACAGATTAATGGAGGTACTGACTCAGAATCAAAATCATTGCTTCAAATGTGGTTGCTTCAGTGAGTGTGAAAAAATTATCATTACTTATCGAAGTGGTCATGTATTTATCGGATGGCACAATGAGATGTTCCTTATCTCACATCTAGCTTTAAAATCGGTCCCAATTTTCGCTCAACCAAGACGGGGGTGTGAACCCGCACCAACCTCGTCTAGCCCAGACTTCGATAATGGTATCCACGACATATCCACCTAATATGTACCATCATATCTGGTAGCACTTGGAATAATATTCATTGAGAAAGATTGGCCTTCCATTGTCTGTTTTAAGTTTTTTCATATTGATTATGTCAAAGGTGACTGGCATAAATAACAATCAGGCATTCAATGTATTACTGTTACTCGATTCTTCGTTTTAAACAAGCATGTTCATCTGTAAATACCTCGCTCAAATTGCCACCTATTTCAAGGGACACGGATTACTTGAGCACAAATGCTCATTAATGCAAGATTCGTCAACAATGGGCAGCATTCTGGTAGCAATTTAAAATAGCATTGCGCATCATGATGTCCCGGAGTCACATGATACAATGAATATAATACTTTGGGTTGTGTGAGACATTTACTAGAGTAGCTCATGGTGGTTTTGTATGCACTTGTATGTCCAGAGCAAAACTCTTCATGAATCCACTAATTGAAGGTACACAAACAATATTTGGTTGGTATCACATTTCCCATTGACAGCGAAATGGGTCAAATGGCCACGCCCCTTTTTGCGCGAAGTACTACCACCCGTCGTGACTATATATCCAGAACCGTTGGACATAGGGGGTCGTGTGACCACTCAAAATGTGCGGAATGGCCACATTATGGGGGGCCAGTAATACATTTTCATATCCAAAAGTCAATGGTTTTTAAGATAATTGCCAAAAACAAAAACAAAATCCATTTTTGAGGGCCTGAACCCCAATTTTGGGATTCAGCACTTTTATCTCAAAGTTGAGCCCCCAATTAGAATTGTATTGACCTATATCCATCGGTGCCACATACAGGTATCATTTCTGATATTTTCTGTACCATTATCGGATGGGATTGACCTTCAGGGAGCTCTTGACCCTGATAATAAGGTTTTTGGATGGAATATATTGGTCGTAGAATGAAAAACAGACATTTTCCGAATAACAAAGATGTTGAGGAAATCATCAATAACAGGGTATTTGATCAGTAACCTAAAACTCCTACAAAAAGGTTACCTGGTGAAATAATTTGAATGTAGTTCATCTTTTGTTATCTAGATTTCATGGCCTTTGATGTGAGATGGTTGCCAAAATGGTTATAAATGGAATGACATATACATGTATCACATTAGCAATATACATGTAAATGAGTTCAATGTGTTATTTTCTTTAAACTTAAGGGAGAACAGGGTGTTTTTATGGTATTCTAATGTTGAATTGAATTATACTCAGCTCACAAGCGGGTTTAGTGATGTTGAGTTACTACAATTTGATCAATCAGTATGATTCGGTAGTCGAGCAGGTTGCGTCTTTATCGGTCCAACATCAATTTTGATTGGCTGCATCACCATTTTGTATAAAGGTTCTACAATTTCCCTAACACATACATTATTTTAGAACAAATAATGGCTAGTCTGGTATGATCGCCTATATTTATATCCTGATATATGTATATGTACACGTAGATGTATATTTGCCCTATTAAAATTGTTTCTGGTTCAAATTTGGGAGTTTGTAAGAAAATAAGTCATAAGAAAGATGCAGTTGCAGTAATATTAAAATATATTGTCCTGTTCAAAACTAACAAATACATGTCTATTGATTATTGGTGTGATATCCAGTAATAAAGACTAAAATAATCCTTCAGATTATTTTATAAGGGCTTTAGTCCAGTTATAATAAATCCACACATTAAAAATATAGGGCTTCCATAAATACAGAATATTTTCCAACTTGACAATCGTTCCTTGTGTTCAACTGAGTGAGTTCATGTGAGGTTCATGGAAATTTATTTGGCAAGCTTGATTCTAAAGTGTCTAGCTTTATGGGCTTGAAATTCCGAATGCAATCCTGTTGCGTTGTGAGCTCAGAGTGAGTTAGAAGAAAAATACAAGCATCAGTTGATATGCAGATATAAATACATACAAATCTACATTCTGCAGGTAGCCATGCATGCTATGCAATCCTCCCTCATGTTTCAACTTATCAAGGAAAAATTATCACATTACCAATGACTATGATAGTCAGATGTTTTTGTAGATTTTGTAGATTTGTGGATGTTGTAGATTTTGTAGATTTGTGGATGTTGTAATGCAATATAGATCTCAATTATAGTTGCATAAATTTATTTTTCATTTCGTCCCTTTAAATTGACTTTTATTTTTTATGTATGTATATGTGCCACTCCAAAAATGTCAGTAAAAGTACTGTAAACCGTTCGGTTTGATGTTATAGGCACAGGAGATATATATATATACTTTACATGTCAAATATTGTGAACCCTGCAGGTACGTGTATGTGTGTCAGTCGCCTTATGTGTGTGATGTACATGCAGTAACAACATGTATATTCTTGTGAAATTTATGGTCTGCACTCTGCAGTATTTCAAAAACATGCTATGGTCATGCCTACATATACATGTATATGTACACTGATTCTAACACAATGATTGTCAGGTTATAATCTATGTTTGAGGAAAGTTACTATGTATTTTTCATTTGTGTTGCATTTGTCAATATTAATGGGTCCCAGGAGCCCAGATGTTACTAGTGCAGAGCCCATTTAATTTTCATGAGACTGGTGGACTTCATGTCTATACTCCTAAATAAACATGACTCTGAGTCTTATCAGACCAAGACGGTATTGTGTAGGTTTTACTAGAATTATATTTAGAAAAGACTCAACCATTATTTTTCCATTACCCTATATATCACAATATATTCATTTGGCAGTATTCATCCCAAGTTTAGTGGTGATGCTAATAAATTTGGTATGATAGTCAGTCAAAGTGATCTGAACAAATCAAGGATAATTTAAGCCACTATGTGTAGTGTACATTAAAAAACATGTATATTGTGAAATATTTTAATAATGGGTGCTGGTTTTTACAAACTGGCCATAAATGAGATGACTATTCCTGTTGTTTACCAAACATCAGTGTACACATTAAATATTTTGAAGTATATATGTTCTTGAATGTTTCATACAGACACTGACTTTTGCACAAATTGCTCGGATTAGCCAAACAATGCAAAAAGAACCAACTTTAGGTAAAATGATGGTACTATTTCTTAACAGAATCGCCTTGACCTACAAACATCGATCATAGCAATCCAGCAGTACCCATCAGCAAAATATAAAATTAGCAGGACCACTTAACCTGGGGTGGTATTGAAAATGAAAATATCTTTAAAATGGTAAGTTATGAGGGCTATTAGCTATTATGAAGAATTATGTTAGTGAAATTATAGACCCTCATCTTCTCCAACCTGAAACTATCATGGCCAATCAAAACTAATGTGGGACCGACAAAGGCTCATTCTACTATTGATTGAATAGTGATGATTCCATCATTTCCTAAAACTTTTTGTGAGATGAGGTGTCCTTTTGGAAGAATTGATTACTTCTGAAATATATACTGGTATATATGGTCATCTCTCATCTGATTACAACATGTTTTTACTATGCCCAGATGCAATACCCATTTTAAGATCGCAACATGTGGCTGCTGCATGAAGCAAACAGCTGGTCATTCCATTTAGTAAAAGTGTTTAGCATTTTTCATAGCTTGGTCACTTAAATCAGATCGGCTGTTAAATGTTGATAAAAAAATTTGAAAACCTGTTTTGTTCAATCTGTACATTTCTGTTGATTAGAGCACAATTGTTACCTGATTTTTGGTAAAGCACACCAGTTTCCAAGGCATGTTCAGTCGGGAAGAGCTCATGTTGTGTGTCGGGGTCAACACATCCTCAGCAGCAATTTCCAGCTAATCCCATTGTGTGTGGTCAATTGTGCTCTTAAGTTGATCAGAGAATGTGGATAGTTCTTTTAAAAAGTGTCCTACAGTTGTGGTATTGTATACTTGTGGTGCATTACATGCTGAAATCGGTTTATGGCAATTATCTTAAAAAACATTGACTTTTGGATATGAAAATGTATTACTGACCCCCCCCCCCCCCCCCCCCCCCCCCCCCCCCATAATGTGGATTTTCAGGGTCAAGAGCTCATTGAAGGTCAATCCCATCCGATAATGGTACAGAAATTATACCTATATGTGGCACCGATGGATATAGATAAATAAAATTCTAATTGGGGGCTCAGCTTTGAGATAAAAGTGCTGAATCCCAAAATTGGGGTTCAGGCCCTCAAAAATGTTTTTTTTTTTGGTTTTCTGGCAATTATCTTAAAAACCATTGACTTTTGGATATGAAAATGTATTACTGACCCCCCATAATGTGGCCATTCCGCACATTTTGAGTGGTCACACGACCCCCGGTTCTGGAGATATAGTCACGACAGATGGTAGTACTTCACGCAAAAAGGGGCGTGGCCATTTGACCCATTTCGCCGTCAATGGGAAATGTGTTACCAACCAAATATTGTTCGTGTACCTTCAATTAGTGGATTCATGAAGAGTTTTGCTCTGGACATACAAGTGCATACAAAACCACCATGAGCTACTAGAGTAATTAGATGGCGGCAATGACGGCGTTAAAGGTGAAACATGACATATTTCACCATTTATTCTGACCACCATATTGGCAGCCATCTTGGGATTAGTAAGCCATTTTGTAACCCAAAAACGACATTGAATTATCGTACACACCAAACATCTCAGCCATGCTACATTCTGCGCTTTATGGCTTCCGAGAAGATGGCAAAAATGGCTTCAGGTTATTTTTGGAGAAAAATGCCAAAATTTTATCAAAATCAGGCTATATACCTTAAACTATAGTTTAGTAGTTCATCAATGACCGCTGTGTTAGTTAAGCCATTTAAGGAAGTAATTGTGCGTTCTTACAATTCCCAATTTCCACCTATATTGCGGCAGCCATATTGGCAGCCATTTTGGGTTAGTATGTCATTTTTTAATCCAAGGTGGATGGAAATTGATGTATACACCAATTATCTCCACACTTACAACATTCTTTAAAAAACTTAATAGTTCGGCTCTCGGGCCCTGGCACATTGCCAAAAAGACCCAGCGTAGATGCTTTTTATTCCGAAAAATAACCTGGAAACGAAATCTGCGTAGGATGAAATTTCTAGTCTAATACAAAACTAGGAATTAAAACCGGAACGAAACTTCACATCATACCATATTGTCGCGGGTCATAGGAAATAAAAAGCATTAAAACATGGGTGGTCTGACGTGAACCAATAGAGAAGTAAGTATTTTTACGTAAGTATATCCTAAATAGACCATGGGATGAAAATCCTAGGACGCTTAGAAAAAAGTTTGTCTGCAACTTTTAGGGTACTACAAGAACTTTATATTTTCATAGCAAGATTGTTTTCTTGTAACATATTGTAAAATGTTCTGGTTTCGGGAGTTGCACATTCGCGAGAAAAACATGTTTTTGTTAGCCGTTTTCGTGTACATTCTCACTAAAATATAACTTTTTTTTCTGTTTATTATTACAAGTTAATTCAGACAATTTGGTGATAATACTAAATGGAATATGACGAAATATTTCAATAAACACGAAAAGCACGAACAGAACGGCATATTTACGCCCAGAATGACATTTTGAATATTAAATTCCCCCGAATGGCGCCTGACGTTCGATGAAATAGAGTTACTGTTCTTGACGTTACATGCGTTCCACCGGCGAATAGTGTTATTCCTCTGGGCGTCACGTGTATTTAACGGAATATCTACGCTGAAATTGCATCGACTTGAGGGTCAGTAAATGTTTTGGTATAAATATGAAATTAATAAAAACAAAATTATGTGTATAGATATACAATTTTAACTAACATTGGGATTGGGGTGCATTATTTCGCTCATAAAATAATAAAGGCCAATAGGCCCTATATATAGTACCGGGTACGTGTTCTCAAAATCCGCGGCCTTGACTTCGATCATATATACAGTTTAACTGAACAAATGGTATAGTTTTACAATTTTGATGGCGCAAAACTTTCTCGGGACACATTTTGTCGCCATGCATATAGCCTTATAGACCCAGACAATCATACTATTCAAGTTTATTTTAAATTATAAGGTGAAAAGTGCATGTGCAGATGTTCCGTTGAGAACTTGAGTGCTACATGTATTCGTGTCCGATATCGTGACCACCGTGCGCTCGCCACAGGACATGGTCGTATATTTAGTAGATTTTAGCTACATGTGTAGACTTATCTCAAACGCCGAATACATGCACATAACGGCCTTGTGGAACAAATCATATACAGGTTATATGGGCTTGTCGGAATGATTAATGCCCGTCATAATTGTCACTGAAAAATCTTGCGATATGTCCAACATTGTTCACGAAATAATACAAAAACAAGCATGTATATAACAAGATATATAAATGCATCGATATGGACGTCACTATAAAGTGTGTTTATTTAGTTCACCTTAGAATTACATACTAATACATCTCCCTTAACCTCGAGATATCAAACATTCCCAAACTCTTTAAAACTTAATAATTTTGTATATCTTTATTTCCATTTAAAACAAAACAACTTTCAAACTGATTGGTAAATATTCGAATCTATTTTCTGGCTGAAATGTCAAATTACTTCTGTTGGTTCGGGTATGCATGGAATGTCCAACGTTGAACATTTTGACCAAAGTTAGGACTACCCCGGTCGCCACGCTCATGCATGCAGTGCCTCAACTTGTTTTAAAATTTCGACAGGTAATAATACCCCGCCATTATATTTCGCGACTTGCATTTATGATCCAATAAACAGTCAAATACAAATATCATATACTTTGTTTTATATGAGGTCATTCCATGAAGAGTTATATTATTATAGCATGTTTTGAAATAACTTTTCATGCGCGGTATATATATCATCATCATCATGTAGTCAGCCATGTGTAACTGCTATATGTCGGTATAGTGGACAAGATATTATATGTGCATAAACTTGCACGAACTGTTCAGTATATAAATAACTTAGTAAAAATAAATAAACAAAAATAGAAAAAATGGAATTTCCAGAATTGTTGTTATCTGCAGCCAAAATATAGAGGCTTATTTGACTCGGACACCGCCAAGAGTTGTACTGAACTAGAACCTATCATTTTCGTCCCCGTAAAAATGGTACATAACAGCATGCATGGACATATTCCTCAAACTGTTCACGCCTGCATAATTCACATCGTGGACTGCATTGTATATACGCATATTTAAACACCTCGCATATTTAAGGGGAAAATGGCAAGTAGAGATCTACAAAACTACATGTAGTTAGTTGAAAATTATCACATGAACGAATTAATAGCTTAAGTTCATATGATATTTGATTGTAAAAGGTAATTAACGGAAAACATAACGATAAATATATATACGAACCCATCATCATCATCGTGTTTGAAAACTTCAACTTATATAGGCCTATATAGACTTATGCACACCAGACACTAAATGAAATGGTCGGCTGGCACTCTGTATCTGGTAAATATTCGGAAAGATATTATGGATTAATATAATGTCTGCCCTATCTCTGAAAAACAGTGCCATTGTCGGTGGAATAGAATAAAGAGAAAGTGCCGCGTGAAGTAAAAATAGTTTCCCGTTAAGACCTGGCATAATAGTAATTTTCCGGACAATCGCGTGCTTGGTTTCGCTTCCGATTCCAGAAATTCAATTAATCGGAATGGCACGTGTAATTGATGTAATGTTTGTTGTGACTTTAATCTGTTTCTTGATTTGAAACTATATCGGGTTTATGTATTGTATAACTTCCTGGTAAAGTGTTGATTGTTTTTGGAGGAATCCATTTACAATAAATGCATATTTATCTACCTTTGATATTATTGACAGAATGCGTCTAAATAACGGAATATCACGACGGAACGAACCGCGTTCACCGGCGGTATATTTTTCAGATAAACTTTTGCTCTTTATTCGAAAATGTGCAACTCCCGAGGCCAGAACATTTGCGAAATATGTTTATTGACACGTAACCTTTCAACATTTACCAAAATTATGTAGTACCTCAAAAGTTGCAGAGCAATGACAGCTTAGGATTTTCATCCCATGGTCTAAAACCATCAGATGCCTGTTCATCGCGGTATAATTCAAATCCAAAAGAATTTTGTTCCGTATTGTGAACTCTGCAATTCCGTGAGATTAATATTCCGCAAAACAGGATCTACTAGATCGTATATTTGTTAGACAAAATCTGCGGTGTTGTGATCAAATTGAGCTGCCTTATTATAGCAGCAAAACATTTGCAAATATTTGCATCAGATGTGGAAGTGACAATATCGTTGAGGTTGACGGCTGCTATCCACAGTGTCATGATTGTCGAGCTAAATTTGAATCTGTTTTCTCTCGTAAACGCAATGTAAATGCAGCCAAGCAATCAAAACAAGAGGTGTGCACTCGAGTGCTAGCATACCCCCACCGTGGCAAATTCAACCCGCATTATCCGTAAACCCAACAAAAAAGATTTTTAACTTTAAAGAAAAATTTGGACTAATAATAACGATATGGTGTCACAAGAAACTTGTACAGAAAAAATTATTCAAATTGGTTCATATTTGTTAAAGTTATTAAGTCGGACAGAATACGAAAAACAGTCTGAGCCAATCCCTAGCCGCATCATGTAGAGAGGGTATTGTGAGAAGCATGTATACCAAAATTTATTGAAATCGGTTCATATTTGTTAAAGTTATTAAGTCGGACAGAATTTTCTAAGTAAAAATAAGTCGAAAATGAGGTGTAACTTAAAAAAAAAAGTCGGACTGAACCGCAATTAGCATCATGCGGAGGGCAGTCCTAAGGAGAATGCATAAAAAAAATCATTGAAAACGGTTCATAGTTGTTCGAGTTATGAGGTCGGATGGACGGACGGACTGATGGACACACGGAGGGAGAAAGCATGACGGACGCAGTCAATCCAGTATACCCCCCATTTTCTTCGAAAGTGGGGGTATAATTAGCATGCAAGCGTGCCAGGAAACAGTAAATGAACACTGAGTTGACTGAATGAGTATTTCCGAATACCTCAACATGTTAAATGAGTGGGACACTCTATTTCTTTTATCTGCATGCATGTGTTGACAGACTGATGTAACTCATTTGAGTGAATGGGTGGTCTTATATAACAGGGTTTCCGCTATACCGGCAGGGGGTCCCCTTGAAGGCCCTGTTCCCCTCGCCAAGTTTTCCCCTCCTGCCATACCCCAGGACATACTGCATGTCTATAAAGGTATAAAGATGTTTAAAACTTCTGAATTTTGTTGGAATAGTACTAAGGAATTTTAAAAGGTGAATTTATTTTATATCTTGTGAGTGTACACACTCTTTGTTATACAGAAAATTGGAACAACAGTGATCGGAACTGACATCGCTAGAAGCTATACCTTTGAGGCTGGTTAGTTACGTTGCGGTTAGTACCCGGTTATGTTATGCAAAAGAGCAGTATTTTAATCGTACCTGTCATGTTTTATACCGGAAAATATACTGTTCACTTTGTAATAGACCGAGAGAGAAATGTGGGAGTAGCCGCACCGGGTATTAAGGAATCTTACCACTGCATGCCCACAAAGAATACTCATCGGCCAGATATGTAATCAGCCTTCTATATTTACACTGCAGCTGCTAAAATTCCGACTAGCAGGTGACCCGACTTCGTCCGGGCTTTGACCTTGAATTGACCATTTTGAAGGTCAAGGTCAGGTCGGGTAACGATTTGACCCATTGAGTTAATTCTGCCTTTTTAATCAAGAGAAATGATGGTACCCGTCCCGTGATGGTACCCGTCCCTAAAAGAGGTACGTTTGTGGGTACCCGTTTCAAGGTGAAGATCACCTCGGGCGGAAAAACTTACAATTGATCATTTTCAAGGTCAAGGTCAGGTTGGGGTCACAATTTAACCTGTCCATGACACTTCCCGTGGGCAGCAAGTTTGAGCTCAATCGGTTTGAGTCTATAAAGGACACACACATATATATCATTTGTGGGTACCCGTTTCAAGGTGAAGATCACCTCGGGCGAAAAAAACTGATCCGATGAAAATGTCCCCCGTTCCTAGGAAGCCCTAAGTACGTAAGAATCACACAACACGCTCATGTCTGGATACAGTCAAGCTCACGTGTGGACCCAGACGTAAGAATCACATTACGCACATACGCTCTTTATCAACGACACTGCGGATATGAACGCTCTTTAACTATCAACGCGATTAACCCCACCGTGCCAATGGCGGTAATTTTTGTGACAGAGTGGAGAATGGGTGCTCTGAGCTTCTCCAAAACGGCGGTAAACACTGCCCGTGGGTTTTTGACCTTAGATTGAAAGTTAGAGCTCAATCGGTCCAGCCGTTTTCCCCGGCCATAGCTAACAGACAAACAACAAACAGACAGACAGAAGTCCCAAAATATATAGTAGATTACGTTATGCATCCGAAATATCTGCTGGGTCTTCCACAGTGAGTCTTTTAACATTAACGAGCACGTTTAACTCGGGATCCAAATTACTGGTGTTCTGTACTTCGTAAATTAATTTATATCTAATAAATTTACTAGTTTTAAAGTTACAGGTACATGTATAAGGTTTGATAGCTTTTTCACAAGATAGACAGCTCAATTCTTATACAAGACAGTCCACACTAATATAAGTGACATTTATGTGTCAACACATGCAATGAACCACTGGTGTTCTTTTTATTTTGTGAGCATTCCCTCATGTTTTTGAATTAAAGTTGTTGATAAAAGTTGTTGATAAAAACCTTCAGTCCAAAAAGGATATTTTACATGGTATATAGTAAGGTAAAAGTAAGATAAATCATCTCCTTTTGCATCAGAAACACATCATAAATAATTATAAAAAATAAAATCCTGCCTCCCTCACTGATTTGAAGAAAAAAATTGCCCGAGAGCCTAATAATTTTTTTTTTCTTGGCCTTATATCATTTTTTAGGAAAAATTCTAAAATTTATTAAAATTTCAGGTCTGGGGGTACATTATATATTGTTTCTACTATAATGTTCGAGTTTGTAGACAGAAACTTATATATTATTACATTCTTTAGCAGACTTTTAATGGCCGTTGTGTTAGTTAAGCCTATTGACCATGTAACCGTGAGTTATGTGTGCCTTATACCACAGCATGTCGCATCTTAACTTATAATAGGGGGGATGGTTGATTTTTCTGCTTCTGATACAAAATAATGCGGCCTGTAGCGACAAGTTATATATCAAAATATAGCCAATTGGCAGTAGTTTCCCATGGAATAAAAAAGTGCGGCATACCCGTCTTACTTTATGATTTTTTTTAAACGAAAGACAACGCTTTGCGTGAATCGTCATATTTGTCTCAACCAAAATATTATTTGACATCACATGACGTCATGACTGCAATTCCGAGATTCAATGGTTACATATATTACACTACTCTCGTTATTGCCCCACTCTCAGGTATCAAAATTGGACGAATATTTCTACTCAAAATGTGTGAAAATACTCTTGTCAAAAATGTCGGCTTTATTTAAAAATGAAAGTGTCAATGACACTGTAGCTCAACTTGGAAAAGGAATAATTTAATGTATCACAGTCAATGGAGCGATTAGGAATGTGGAAAGTTGAATGTCTATAATACTAGTTTATAGACATGAAGAGAAAAGTAAAATCCAAGATGGCTTTTCCGCTTTTCCGCCGAATGACCCCAAAATGAGTCGTTCCCATCTACATGTCATCGTTAACATCCATGAGAAATTTTATGACGATCAGACTAAAGGTACGCCCTGTAGCCCATGCTAAAGAATTTAGTCATACAAAGATTAAAATCCAAGATGGCTGTTGGCGGCCATGTTTTTTAGCCGAATGACCCAAAAATGTCTTGTTCCCATCTAGATGTCATTATTAACATTCATGACAAATTTTATGATGATCAGACTAAAGGTAAGACATGTAGCCCATGCTAAAGAATTTAGTCATACAAAGAGTAAAATACAAGATGGCTGCTGGCGACCATGTTTTTTGGCCAAATGACCCCAAAATAGTCGTTCCCATCTACATGTCAATATTAACATCCATGACAAATTTCATGATGATCAGATGAACTAGTACGACCTGTGGCCCATGCTAATGGATTAAATTTTGAAATCCAAGATGGCTGCTGGCGGCCATGTTTTTTGTCCATATGACCCCAAAATGACTCGTTCCCATCTACATTCCAATTTCAAAAGCCATGACAAATTTTATGATAATCAGACTAAAGGTACGACCTGTAGCCTGTGCTGAAGGATTTAGTGATACAAAGAGTAAAATCCAAGATGGCTGCTGGCGGCCATGTTTTTTGGCCGAATGACCCCAAAATGACTCGTTCCCATCTACATGTCATTATTAACATTCATGATAAATTTTATGATGATCAGACTAAAGGTACAAACTGTAGCCCGTGCTAAAGGATTTAGTCATACAAAGAGTAAAATCCAAGATGGCTGCTGGCGACCATGTTTTTTGGCCGAATGACCCCAAAATTACTCGTTCCCATCTACATGGCATTGTTAACATCCATGACAAATTTTATGATGATCAGACTAAAGGTACAACCTGCAGCCCGTGCTAAAGAATTTAGTGATACAAAGAGTAAAATCCAAGATGGCTGCTGGCGGCCATGTTTTTTTGGCCGAATGACCCCAAAATGACTCGTTCCCATCTACATGTCATTATTAACATTCATGATAAATTTTATGATGATCAGACTAAAGGTACAAACTGTAGCCCCTGCTAAACGATTTAGTCATACAAAGAGTAAAATCCAAGATGGCTGCTGGCGACCATGTTTTTTGGCCGAATGACCCCAAAATTACTCGTTCCCATCTACATGGCATTGTTAACATCCATGACAAATTTTATGATGATCAGACTAAAGGTACAACCTGCAGCCCGTGCTAAAGGATTTAGTCATACAAAGAGTAAAATCCAAGATGGCTACTGGCGGCCATGTTTTTTGGCCGAATGACCCCAAAATTACTCGTTCCCATCTACATGTCAATATTATCATCCATCACAAATTTTATGATGATCAGACGAACAGTACGACCTGTGGCCTGTGCCAATGGATTAAATTTTGAAATCCAAGATGGCCACTGGCGGCCATGTTTTTTGTCCGAATGACCCCAAAATAACTCGTTCCCATCTACATTCCAATTTCGACAGCCATGACAAATTTTATGATGATCAGACTAAAGGTACGACCTGTAGCCCGTGCTAAAGGATTTAGTCATACAAAGAGTAAAATCCAAGATGGCTGCTGGCGGCCATGTTTTTTGACCAAATGACCCCAAAATGACTCGTTCCCATCTACATGTCATTATTAACATTCTTGATAAATTTTATGATGATCAGACTAAAAGTAGGACCTGTAGCCCGTGCTAAAGGATTTAGTCATACAAAGAGTAAAATCCAAGATGGCTGCTGGCGACCATGTTTTTTGGCCGAATGACCCCAAAATTACTCGTTCCCATCTACATTCCAATTTCAACAGCCATAACAAATTTCATGATGATCAGACTAAAGGTACGACCTGTAGCCCGTGCTAAAGGATTTAGTCATACAAAGAGTAAAATCAAAGATGGCTGCTGGCGGCCATGATTTTTGGCCGATTGACCCCAAAATTACTCGTTCCCATCTACATGTCAATATTAACATCCATGACAAATTTCATGACAATAAGATGAACAGTATGGCCTGTAGCCCATGCTAATGGATTGAATTTTGAAATCAAAGATGGCTGCTGGCGGCCATGTTTTTTTCTCAGTATGACCCCAAAATGACTCGTTCCCATCTACATGTAAATGTCAACATCCATGACAAACTTCATAATAATCGGACCAAAGGTACGAACTGTAGCCCGTGCTAAAGGAAATTGTTGATGCATCACACACGGACACACACACACACGCATACACGGACGACAGATACCAACCCCATGGCAATAGCTCAAACTTTACAAAGTAATAAAAACAGCCGATTTTTTCATCGGGTGCCTCAAGAAAACCATGCGGTGAGAAAAAAGTCCGCCTATCTGACAAATCCAACATACGGATTCCGAAAGTTTAGAATTTAGGCTAACCAAAAATGTTGGTCTCATAAATTCCCTCTCGAGGCGACACCTATGTCCATATTTGCCTGGCCTAAATGGATTGAATTTTGAAATCCAAGATAGCTGCTGGCCCCAAAGTTTTTGCGAATGACCCCAAAATGACTCGTTCCCATCTACATCTCAATGTTAACATCCAAGACAAATTTCATGATGATCAAACAAACGGTCTGTGGTCCATGCTAATGAATTGAATTATGAAATCCAAGATAGTTGCTGGTGGATGTTTTTTCCCGAATGACCCCAAAATAACTCGTTCCCATCTACTTATCAATGTCAACAGCCATGACAAATTTCATGATGATCCGACAAAAGATATGATCTGTACATAACCGGCGTTAATGGAAATTGTTGACAGATGCACACACGCACTGACAACGGATAGCTCAAACGTTATAAAGTTAAATTGAGCTAATTATTGATGGCTTCCATCTAGAGGTCACCCCAAAGATCCATATGAGGTTTGGTGATGATCAGATGAAGGATGTGGCGAAGGATTTAGTCATGCAAATAGTAAAATCTAAGATGTACGCTGGTGGCCATGTTTTTCAACGAAATTCAGAAACAAGGGGTACGCATCTAAGATGCTATGTCGAGTTTATTGGCAGTCAAAAAAAACTTAGGCCCACACAAGGCCCAAAAAGTCGGACAAACCTGGTTTTCGAACTCGTCTGAGATATTATTGCAATTTAGAATTATATACCAAATATAAATATTTAATTGAGTTATCGCGCTAACAGTGAAAAACATGCTAAAAATAGACAAACTAAGGTCCATAACTCCAGGGGGAAAATTTGGACAAACCTGGTTTTCAAAATTTTCAAAACAATTCTCCAATAAATGTGAGCTATGTACAGGGTGTGCTGATGGATTCAAATTTGAAATCAAAGATGGATGTTGGTGGCCATATCGAAAAAAATAAATGGCTCCCATCTGGTGGTCACCCAAAAGATCCTATGAAGTCAGGTGACGATCGAATGAGGGATATGGTCTGTATTGTGTGAAATTAGTGATGCAAAGAATAAAATCCAAGTTGGCTGCCGGCAGCCATGTTTTTTGGTTGAATGAACCCAAAATGACTCACTGATTGTTCCATTGTTGAGTATATTTGCAAAATTATATGCACCCATGGATATGATGTCATATATGAAATACTCACTCTCCAAAGAGTTAAAACTTTCAAACGATCTGTAAACAGCATTCAATTTAGTTCTACCAATAGTTAGGGAGCCCGCATATGTTCTATTTACACTTTTGCGTACAAAAGGTTTGACCCCCTAAAGTTGGTACCAATAATGGAACATTCTGAAAAACCGATTTCTTAAATTGCGCATTCCTGGGGTTTAGGGGCTGCTGAACCCCAAAAAGTGCCAAAAATCACTTATATTTGCACTTCCGTGTACATCGATGAATTTTGGTTTGATGATCTTAAGAAAGGGATTTTCCTGGGGTTTTCAGATAAGAAAGGGGGTCCCATGCTGAACCCCAAAACGTGATTTTTCACTTTGTTTTACACTTTCGCGTACATCCATAATTTTTGGTCTCAAAGTACTTTGATATATACTAATTATAAAAACACAACTTAAGAAGCAACTTTTACTGGGGTTTTAAGATAAGAAGGGGGTCATCGGGTCACCCCTCAAAACGTAAAAAAATCACTTTTATTTACATGATTGCATTTGTCCAACGTGTGTGTATGTGCGTACATCCCTTGTACGTTGCACTATTACAACCATAATTGAATACATCCCTAAATCGATACGATCAACTTAAGAAATATATATTCATGTCGTTTTCTGATAAGAACGAGACTTGTTACCCCCCCCCCCCCCCCCCCCCCACACAACCCGATCCATTTTCAAGAACTATAAGTGAGCCAGTTTTATGAAAATTATAGCGGGAAAATCTAGTAAAATGTACACAAATGTATATATTTTCGTGAAGCTAAGACATAATGACACTTTTTTGGGCCAAAATTGAAACTCACCATTCAAGATGGCCGCCAAAATGGCTGCCGGAAGTTGAAAATATGACATTTTTTCACAAATATCTTCTAGATCAATTCATGCTGTTTGGAACTGGTTGAGTAATGCAACTTTATTTTGTGTTTTTTATATTAACTGATCATTGGAGCAATTAAATATGCAATTATTGGGGTCCTAACCCCATCCGATCCCTCAAAAATTTGATTGTACAGAATGCGGTATAAAATTTCACCAAAAAAAAATCACAATTGGGATTCTAGTCATATTTCAACAAGAAATTAACAGAACTTTGTAATGTGAGTGAGGCATATCATTACCTATGCATATTCCAAATCACTGGAACCAAAATTCTTACTTTGGCTCAAATGGCTGCCAATATGGCCGCCAAAATATGGAAAATGGTAAATATTACACCAGCGTGTCCTGCAATCGCTTACAAGTTGTGTTGATGTATAAAATGGGCCATTCTGCATTCTATACATTGAATGCTAACATGTCTGATGCACCATGGTTAATTGTTCTATTTTCACCACTGACATCGTCAAAAATATTGGACTTTTCTCTAAAAACACTTGACATAAATATTGGCAAAAAATCAGTTTTCAGGTTTGAATCATTTTTTCAGGTAAAATATAACTATCTTTGGATTGAAAGGTGTTTATTGTTTTGGTCTATCTTAAATGTGTCACACTACGGTGTTTATAGACCAAATTTCTCAAAGCTCAAGATGGCTTCCAAAATGGCAACCAAATTTGTAAAATGCTAATTTTTTACATATATCCCGAACATTCTCTGCATTATCCGAAAAGATAGCAAATTGTGACTCACTTGGTTATTATACGTGTTAGTTAATTAACTGACAACTACATGTTCTATTCCCAGTTGTCCCAGTTCCGTATGGGGCATGACAAATTCATTTTAAAGTATGTAATTTGCCGAGAACCTCTTTTGTGATTTTGGCCATATTTATTGAAAGGAAATGGGCAGAACTTTGAGACAGAACTGAGATGGACCATAATTGTTGGCTATTCTGGTCCATTATGATAAAAAAAAATGTCTACAGGATACAGTGTGGATGCCAAGATCGTAGCCAGGGAGTTACTCTGTGATCATATGTGAGGTGAATAGGTATACATGGAGTTATTGTATGTCATGACTGATGTGAGTAGGTATACAATGAGTGACTATATGGTTATAA
This sequence comes from Siphonodentalium dalli, assembly GCA_032622095.1. Classification (NCBI taxonomy): domain Eukaryota; kingdom Metazoa; phylum Mollusca; class Scaphopoda; order Gadilida; family Siphonodentaliidae; genus Siphonodentalium; species Siphonodentalium dalli. The sequence goes on along the minus strand of CP136069.1, from coordinate 100,368,264 downwards.
GTGGGTTGTCCATGGTAAGATGCATCTAGGTATACAGGGAGAGGTCATGGTCAGGTGTGAGGTGAATCGGTATGCATGGAGTGACTGTATGGTGTATGACTGTGTATATCCAGTACGGGTGCATCCGGTGTGCCTGTATGGTCATTGGTGTGGTGTATGGATATATCTACATGGTCATCTATGTGTTGATTATGTATATATGGAGTGACTGTAAGGTCATGGGTGGGATGTACATGTGTTGTCTGTATGATCATGGATGGGGTGTATGGATAAATAGGTAGTGATTTTATGGTTACGGGTAATGTGTATAGGTATACATGGAATGACTGTACGGTCATGCTTGAATATGAATACCTGGAGTAAGCTGGTGGACATTATCGAGCGTGTGGGTACATAGGGAGTGTCCTTGTGGTAACGGGTGGGATGTATATTTATATATATCGTGGATGTATTATCATTGGTGGGTGTATAGGTCTTAGCTGTATTATCATGGATGGCGTGTATGATTATACAGTGAATTGCTGAATTGCCATGTGTGAGGTGTATATATGCAAGTATGGATTGTTTGAGTGGTCGTATGTGCGGGTTTTTTTGTATATCTGGAAGGGCTGAATGGCCATTAGTGAGGTTTACATGTATACCTGGAGTGAATCTATGGTCTAGGGTGGGCTGCATATGTGTATCGAGTGGTTATATGACTATGTGTGTCGAATAGGTATACAGGTAGTGACTGTATGGTTAATGGTGATATGAGTACATGTAGGTATACAAGTAGTGACTGTATGAGCATAAATGTAATGATCATCTATACAGGGGGTGACAGGCGTATGAGTATACATGTACCTGGTGTTCCTGTTTGGTGACTCGTGTCGGTATCGTCATGTGTAGGTTATACCAGTACACACACGTGTTGCTTTATTGTCATGGGCGAGGGATATGTGTATATAGCGAGTGGCTATATGGCCATGGATAAGGTGCATATGCATACATGGAGTAACTATACTGACATGGCTGGGGTGTATTAGTATATCTTGAGTGGCTATTCGGCTATGGTGTGACAAATAGGAATACATGGATTGACATGGCCACTGTTGGGGTGAATATGAATACAAGGATTGACCATGATCGTGTATGAATGTTTTGAATAGGTACACACGGGGTGACTATATGGCCATAGGTCAGGTGAAGGAGTATACCAGGTAACATGGGTGAGGGTATGTGTATGAAGCGAGTGGCTATATGGCCATTGGTGATGTGCATATGTATACCGGAATGACTTTATGGTCATTGTTGTGGTGTTGATGTATATATTGATTGTTCATTTGACCATGCGTTTGGAGAATAGGTATACAGGGGATGGATGACCTTATGGCAAATGGTGAGATGAATGGGTATACATGGAGTGACTATATGGTTATGGGTCATGTTTAGGAGTATACCCGGTGTGCCTGCATTGTGACGCCTGGCTGTATGGGCATCCGTGGTCATGGGTCAGCTGTACATGTATACAGTGGGTAACTATATTGTTATGTCTGTGGTGTTTATGTATATATGTAATGACTGTGTGTTAATGGGTGGCTATCGCTTTCCACGATATGACATGACCTCTCTATTGGTTAACATATCCTTGAGTTATTGTGGAAAGCGATAGCCACTCAAGGTACACATGTACAACCCACCATTACCCCAGTCACTCCATATGTACATAAACACCACACAAATGACAACATAGTCACCCACTTTATACACGTACATGTACTAGTACTAGTACACCTGATCATACAGCCATACTTGATTATACCCGTACATACCACAAATGACGATACAGCCACGAGTCACCATGCATGAACACCTACACCCGACCATATAGTCACTCTATGTATACATATTCACTACATTCACGATCATACAGTCACTCAATGTATACATATTCACCTCACATGGACCATATAGCCACTACATGTATACCTATTCGCCATACCCATGACCATGGAGTAAATCCAGGTTTACATATGCACATCACCAATGATGAGCCCTTCCAGATATACCAATATCCGCACATACGACCACTCATAAGTTCCATACTTGCCATACTCATACACGCCATCCATGATAATAAATCTACTCCCCATACACCACCAATGATAACACATCCACAACATATATAAATATACACCCCACCGTTACCAACAGGGCACTCCCTATATACCCACACACCATTCATGACCATACAATAACTCCCTGTATACCTATTATCCTCATATATGGTCATAACTCCCTGGCTACCATCTTGGCTTCCACCCTGTATCCAGTTGATACATTTTTATCATAATGGGCCAGAATACCCACATATCATGGTTCATCTCAGTTCAGTCTCAAAGTTCTGCCCATTTCCTTTCAATAATATGGTTCTCCGCAAAATTCCATACTGCAAATTTAAAATGAATTTGTCATGCCCCATACGGAACTGGGACAAACATAATAGAACGTAGTTGTCAGTTAATTACATTGTAACTAACACGTACAATAACCAAGTGAGTCACAATTTGCCACTTTTTTCGGATAACGCAGAGAATAATGTTCGGGATATGTTAACTTTTAACTTTTTACAAATTTGGTTGCCATTTTGGAAGCCATCTTGAGCAATTTAGTCTATAAACACCGTAGTGTGATACATTTAAGATAGACCAAAACAATAAACACCTTTCAATCAAAAGATAGTTACATTTTACTTGAACAAATGGTCGAACCCCGAAAAGTGAATTCTTGCCGATATTTATGTCCAATATTTCTGGTAAATGTCAGTGGTGACAATAGTAACTAGAGGTGTGACTGTCCCAATGGGACTACGGATACCCCCCTGTTTTTAAAATACTAAGATGTTTCACATGTCAGTAAACATTTAGTTAAAATAATAAAATAACAGTTCCCATTGCAGGTGTACAACCATAACCCTAATCTTAAACCTATTGACCGAAAAATGTAGGAATAAAAGCTTGGACAAAATTATGTATGTTGCGAAAATATTTCTAAGTCGAAAAAGTGGAATAACTCCACACAAAAAATGTCGGACAGACGTCATAATCGCAGGTGCACAGGTTCCCATGGTACTAAATATCAGTGCCAAGATTAAAAAACATTGACCGAAAAATGTAGGAATAAAAGCTCGGACAAAATTATGCATGTTGCAAAAAAAAATTCTAAGTCGAAAAAGGGGGGATAACTCCACCAAAAAAAGTCTGACAGACGTTATAATCGCAGGTGCACAGGTTCCCATGGTGGTTGATGTCTGTGCCAAGTTTCACGGAAATTGATCAAAAAACGACTGAGAAAAACTCCGGACAAATTTGTGTCCACGGACGGACGACGACGGACGGACAAGCTGACTCCAGTATACCCCCCCTAACTTCGTTGCGGGGGGGTATAAAAATGATCCATGGTGCATCAGACATGTTAGTATGCAATGTATAGAAAACAGATTAGCCAATTGTGTACATCAACCACAACTTGTAAGCGATTGCAGGACACCCTGGGGCAAGTCTCGTTCTTATCAGAAAACGACATGAATATATTTTTCTTAAGTTGATCGTATCGATTTAGGGATGTATTGGTTGTAATAGTGCAACGTTCCAGGGGTGTACGCACATATACACACGTTGGACGAATGCAATCATGTAAATAAAAGTTATTTTTTACGTTTTGAGGGGTGACCCGATGACCCCCTTCTTATCTTAAAACCCCAGGAAAAGTTGATTCTTAAGTTGTGTTTTTATATTTAGTATATATCAAAGTACTTTGAGACCAAAAATTATGGATGTACGCGAAAGTGTAAAAAAAAGTGAAAAATCACGTTTTGGGGTTCAGCATGGGACCCCCTTTCTTATCTGAAAACCCCAGGAAAATCCCTTTCTTAAGTTGTGTTTTCTTAATCAGTACACTTAGGAGTATCATCAAACCAAAATCCATCGATGTACGCGGAAGTGTAAATAGAAGTGATTTTTGGCACTTTTGGGGTTCAGCAGCCCCTAAACCCCAAGAATGCGCAACTTAAGAAATCGGTTTTTCAGAATGTTCCATTATTGGTACCAACTTTAGGGGGTCAAACCTTTTGTACGCAAAAGTGTAAATAGAACATATGCGGGCTCCCCAACTACAATATAAAAGTAATGCATCATCTTAGAATTTATGAGCAATTGCTACTTTATACCTACACCTGTTCTGAATTCTCATCTGAATTCTTGATAAATTCTGAATCTTGTCAAAAATATTTTTTTTCAGTTTTTCAAGAGCTCAGAGTTAATCCCAGGGTTCCATCGTGATGTTTTAAGTGCGACATCACACGTGACTTTTCCCGGAGTATAATCTGAATCCTCCAATCAATTACACCCTGTGAGTTTAGTTTGAGTGCTATAAAATTACCACCACTCATTAAATTTTCAAGGCCTGAATCCAGGCTATGATAATTTAGCCATAGCTAAGCGGTCACCACTGTTTCAATTAAATACTTACCAGTCTCTTTTCATAAAGTTTGACAATCAGCAGTACGATAAATGTAAATCCAAATGATGTGACCCATTCCATATACTGTAACATAACTTTCTTTTGGACAAAACATGCTGCAATAAAAATATTTAAATACATATTGGAATCCAAATATTACAAAAGCATGTTTTGGGCTCCATTTATTCTGAGATGAATTTAGATGTATGACAACCTTTTGAAGCCCAATATGATACTACTGACAGAAAAAACTAAAATTATATGAGGACATCTGTGCCAAGTTTTGAAAAAATTGACTGGAAAATGACGGAAAACAGACTCCGAAAAAAAATGTATCCCAGGATGTACGATTCTAAGCCAAAAAATGGCAATAACTCCGCCAAAATGAGCCCAACTGAAATAAAAATCGTAGGTGCATAGGTTTTCAAACGAAAGTGTCTATGATACTGTAGCTCAACTTGGAGGGGATAATTTCATGTGTTACAGTCAAAATTGCGATTAGGAATGCGGAAAGTTGAAATGTCTAAGTGATACTAGATATCAACATGAACAGATATATATAAAGAAAAATCCAAGATGGCTGCTGGCGGCCATGTTTTCCAATGAAATTCAAAACAATGGTCTGGGCATCAAAGATGGCTTGGTCAAGTTTTTTTGCCCATAAGAGTGAATCTGTTCGACTGAGAATCACTAATGAAAGTGTTAATGACACTGTAGCTCAACTTTGAGAGGGGATCATTTTAATTAAACGAGAGGCCGATCACGATCGGCAGATGTTTAACCCATACCTTGGCGATACCGATTAGCTATAACTGATAATTGGTCAAAGATATGATCACAGTGATACACATATCAGTACCTAACTTAAAATCAAAAGCTCAAATTATTTGTCTTAAGAAGAGGTTAAGGTAATTGGGGTGGGGAGGAGTCGTTTTAAATCTCATAACTCTGTCCCTATTCAACCAATGACCTCTCATTGTGAGATCCAATTGTTTAGCCATTAATCAATTTGACAGATAGGACAAACAATTATCCAGCCAGCAGGTTCATCTTTACCTTCATACAACCACCCCCTAGAGCTATGTAACATATGTCACCACTCAATTAATAACAGATTTCACTTGGAATGACATCTATTAAAGGTATTCGCATGTGCTCTGGATATTGGATGTTCACATGGCAATTTATTGATATCATTATATTACATGCAACTATTTTTTTTTTTTAACTCAATAATTTTTTTTATTATTATAAAAGTTTTTAAATATTTTTTATGTTAAATCGAGCGAGGAAATTCAATCTAAACAAATATGAAAAATCAAAATTTTAAATTTAAAAAAAAGAAAGAAGGGTCATAACTGCTTTAAGATAAATCGGATCGAACTCATATTCACTCGAACTGTATTTTGGGATGAGAAACCTATACACAAAATTTGGTTCCGATCAAATAGAAAATGTTAGAGATATCACATTATGCCTAAAGTGTCTAAGAACTGACAGACAGACAGATAGAGACGGACGGACAGACGAGTGGTCAATCTGGACATTGACACTATGTGTACCATACTATGGTATAGGTACACATAAACAGTTTTATCTCATGCAGAGTACAGGAAAAATACATCAAACTGGTGTGCCCCTTTAATATTTCAATTCACATTTGTAAACAATTGAAATCAATGTCGAAAAAGCTTTTGATTAATATATAGATAAAACAAACTAGACCTACAGTTCTAAGAGTGTTATGAACAATTATTTTGTTCCCATAGACTGATACAGAGCTCTCGTTTTTTAAAGTTTGAAAACCAAAGTTGTCTTCCCATGCAACCAACAAAATTCCAATGGTAATGCTTTTAAACAATGAAACCAGATTATGCCTTTAAGGTGAAATTTAAATAACCATGAATATAAAATATAAACATTCCACCTATGATATGGCCAGAGATACTTATAGAGTATAAAGTATATCTGATATAGCCAACACAACTCCTAGCAGTTAATTAACTCAATACCAGTACAAGAGAGAGAGAACTTCATGGCATTGTAACTGGATAGTATCTCTTGTCTCCATAGCATTGTGAAACTGATTTATTAGATATTATCTAGACAGTGCCACCTGTGTATCTTTGATATATTTTAGCGATGAATAAAATAATCAAAGGGCCATAACTCCAGTAAATAGTACCGGATCAAACCCATATTCGAACTCGATCTGTATTTTGAGTTGAGAAACTCACATACAAAATTTGGTTCCTATCAGTTGAAAACTTGTTGAATTATCGAAGCATTCATGAATTCTATGTCAAAGGGCCATAACTCCATTAAAAAATATCGAATCAAACCCATATTCGAACTCGATATGTATTTTGAGTTGAGCAACTCACATACCAAATTTGGTTATGGTCAGATAATTTCTTTTTGAGTTATGGCAGCATGCATAAATTCTAAGTTGAAACATAGCAGCTCTATTACAATTACCAACAGGACATTCATTGCCATTTTATATTGGTCTATATATTTATAAAATAGAAACTCATAAAAATTATGCAATCTTCATCATAAAATTTTTTTTGGAACATGAACATATTTGGGCATACCTCCCGCAAAAATCTCACGGATTGACATTTTCAAAACTTAACAGGTCTGGTATAGACCTTGATATTAAATATGATTGATAATGGTTGGATATAAAATATTTTAACACAGAATTATCAGATAACTAAAGGAGAGATATGAGAAGGGTCAAATTGAAAATATTAGAGTCATAACATTGGATTGCGTACAGTATACATGTACCTATGGTTAATTTTATTCTAAGCTGATCATTGGAAAGATACAATGTCTGTAACAGCAGAAATATTCAAGAATACCAGAACCATTATTATTATCCTGCAGCCCAAATGCAATAGAGGGAATTTCAAACCAAGATATTTCCTCAAATGATGAATATTCAATTGGTGGCTTATAGAAATTCTTAGTGAACCTGGCCCAAGGCGAAAGAGATAATTTAAAATCTGCCTATCAGATATCATGTGTCTATGGAATAGGTTAATTTTAATCATGAAATACATGCAAGTGAAAAGTGGATCACAATCAACCTGGACATAGAATAGGAGAATGAACATATAATGTGTGGAGAGGGTTAATCATTTCCAATGACATCATATGATGGAACTAATGTGTGGATTAATTTTTTTCTCAAGATAAGACAACAGTGTCTCTGTAAACAACAATTCTCTAAACAGCCATGCTCCAGAACATCCTTCAGATGGACAATGGACTATTTGTATTAATGCCACGAACATGTTTCAACAGGTTGGGTTAAATTACTATTGCACACAAACTGGAGTAAATTATCATCAATCACTGTCAGCCTCTGGGAGCAGCAGTGGTTTGGCAAAGAGTATCCAGTGTCATTTTCTGATTCCAATAATGCAGAAGATTACTGTGTAAAGTTGTTTGTCTTAAATTCTCACAGGGCATATACAATAGGTAGTAAATTACTTGAATTATAAAGGGCCATAACTCTGTTAAAATATACCGGATCAAACTCAAATTCGAACCTGATCTGTATATCGGGGTGAGGACCACATGTACCAATTTTGGTGTAGATCAGATGAAAAATGTTTTGAGTCATAGCAGCTTGCATGAGTACTAAGTAAACATAAGAGTGAAAAGGGTTAACAAAACGATACCAAAATCGATACAGATAAAGAATGTGCTAACAAAGACCTAGGTAAGAAATATGAGGCAGATCATAAGCAAATTGTTTGACTTAGATGCATCAGATAGAATTTGTGAGTGGGGTTAATTATTTTCTAAATCGATCAACTGATCGATACCAAAAACTATACAGGTGAGGGGTGTGTCATCATAAACCTACATTTTAAATATGAACACAATCGGACAAAAAACACTTGGGTTATTGCATCGGATAGCACATGCCCATGTGTGGATGCAAAGTGTTAATAATTTCTAAACCGATCAACCGATCGATACCAAAAACTATACAGGTGAGGGGTGTGTCATTGTAAACATGCACATAAAATTTGAACATGATCCGATAAAAGATACTCCAGTAATCGAATCGGATAGCAAATGTCTACGGACAGACGGACGGACGGACAGACGGACAGACGGACAGACGGACAGACGGACAGACGGACGGACGAACGACGGATGGTTGATCCGGACGTCAGCATTATGTGTACCATACATGGTATGGGTACACATAAAAACTAGAGGTGTGACTGTCCCAATGGGACTACGGATACCCCCCTGTTTTTAAAATACTAAGATGTTTCACATGTCAGTAAACATTTAGTTAAAATAATAAAATAACAGTTCCCATTGCAGGTGTACAACCATAACCCTAATCTTAAACCTATTGACCAAAAAATGTAGGAATAAAAGCTTGGACAAAATTATGTATGTTGCGAAAAAAATTCTAAGTCGAAAAAGGGGAATAACTCCACACAAAAAATGTCGGACAGACGTCATAATCGCAGGTGCACAGGTTCCCATGGTACTAAATATCTGTGCCACGTTTTTAAAAAAGTTGACCGAAAAATGTAGGAATAAAAGCTCGGACAAAAGTATACATGTTGTGAAAATTTTCTAAGTCGAAAAAGGGGGGATAACTCCACCAAAAAAAGTCCAACAGACGTCATAATCGCAGGTGCACAGGTTCCCATGGTGGTTGATGTCTGTGCCAAGTTTCACGGAAATTGATCAAAAAACAACTGAGAAAAACTCTGGACAAATTTGTGTCCACGGACGGACGACGGACGGACAAGCTGACTCCAGTATACCCACCCTAACTTCGTTGCGGGGGGTATAATTAAATACTCACCTGACTAGTGATGCGGACCGGACCGGGTGTCACTGGACCAGACCATTTTTTGCCGCCGGTCCAGTACTCTCCGGTCCTGTCCACTATTTTACTTCAGTTATAATAAACTATCGCGAATATTATTGCGTATTTGCCGTCATATCAATTAGCAACGATGTATTGACGCATTCAAGTGGTTAATATCTATTAAACGTTTGATGCCACGAAAACAATGTATAGATGTACTTTGTACATGTCACTTTCCTTATAATGTATTAATGTAACACTGTCCAACACTACCGGTATTGTAGCAGTAGCACCCTATCAATGTGACAAACATGCAACTGAATGAGTATGGAACTATTTGTCATAAACAGTGTAACATGGCATCAACTAATCAATTTGGATGGATATCGAATCGAGTATTCTATTGTTTTTCACAGTTATAATTATCGAAGAAACGTGCAAACCACATTACATAGTACATACACAAGACAGTCACATTAATCCAATAGTAGTTGTACTTAGGTATATAACTGTAATTGTCAGGACTATACAATCAGCCATCACAATCGCCAAGACTCCAATATTAATGTAGTAGCCATATTAGTACACATTTGTATAATTGTCATCAGTATAGTTATTTCGTTAAATTTCAATTTAATGAAAATAAGTATGATACGAATCATGCATACGATCAGTTGAGTGCCATGTTAGATTGGTTATAACACATTCTGGCCCTAGCTATATATCTGTCCAATACATTTAATTAGTGCATGTTCACATTACTAGAAATACTATTATCATGCATCGTTCCCAGTATATCCCACCAGAGACAGACAATGATGCATAAAACAATGTAAGTGTTAACATATATGGACTCATTGCAATGCACTGAACTCATTAACTTTATAGTTTGTACTATACAGAGTAAAAACTTTGAGAAAACAGAGGAATTCATTAACATATAGCCTACTATAGTTAGGGAGCCCGCATATGTTCCATTTACACTTTTGCGTACAAAAGGTTTGACCCCCTAAAGTTGGTACAATAATGGAACATTCTGAAAAACCGATTTCTTAAGTTGCGCATTCCTGGGGTTTAGGGGCCGCTGAACCCCAAAAAGTGCCAAAAATCACTTCTATTTACACTTCCGCGTACATCGATGAATTTTGGTTTGATGATACTCCTAAGTGTACTGATTAAGAAAACACAACTTAAGAAAGGGATTTTCCTGGGGTTTTCAGATAAGAAAGGGGGTCCATGCTGAACCCCAAAACGTGATTTTTCACTTTTTTTTACACTTTCGCGTACATCCATAATTTTTGGTCTCAAAGTACTTTGATATATACTAATTATAACGAGAGGCCGATCACGATCGGCAGATGTTAAACCCATAACCGGGCGATAGCGATTAGCTATAACTGATAATTTATCAAAGATATGAACACAGGTATCCATATATCAGCACCATCTTGAATTCAATAGCTCAAATAATTTGTCTTAAGAAGGGGTTAAAGTATTTGTGGTTGCGAAGGGGGGGGGGGGGGGGTGTTCTAAATTTAATAACTCTATCCTTATTCATCCAAGGACCTATCTATGTGAGATCCAAGGGTTTAGTTATTTCTGAGGATATGTTTATAAGTTGAAGTTAGCTCATTGGAAACAAAACTACCAAATATTCAAATCTCATTCACTTCTAAAGAGAAATTATAATTAGTTGACAAGCCAGACTGCATAGAACAACATGTGGGATTCCATCTCATATTTAATTTGAACTTTAATGACCCCCCCCCCCCCCCGCATTCTTCCCAGTTGTTATTTGTTTATCAATCATGTCAAAAATGCATGTAGTTTATACAGTATAATTCAAAAATGTTATCTATATAATGTTATACAGCCATGTTATACAGCCATTATATGGTGCGGATGCTGGCCCCAATGATCCCTAAATCGAAAAGATTACCATAGTTAATATAAAGGAATGTAACACTGAATCAAATGGTTTCAAGACATAACAATATTTTACAAGTAGCTTGCAGACTAAAACACATAACCTTCACTGTTAATCTTTTAAGCACTCTGTGGTCCCCAAAATTCAGTCAACCATGACAATATGAACAGATGGGAAAATAAGGTTCCTGGCAATATTATCTGCCATATTGATTTTCAAAATAATGCATCACCTATAATCTGTAAGCATATTCAATTGGTGTCTTATTGAACGTTCATTAACTAATGAACCTGATTCAAAAAGAGGGTTCATTTAATATGTTTCTGCATAATACAAACAATAATGAAGATTTATCTGCTTGTAACCTATTGCATATAACAATTATATTGGCTATTAGCCATTATTTTAATGTAATATCAAAAGAATGTGTCTGAAGGGTTAATATATTTTTCAAAAATCAATTAATCAATTCCACAATCCATAGAAGTTAATAGTGTGAAGATAACCCAAGATAAGACATATGAGGAAGAGCCCATGTGCATTAAAGCATAAATCTGTTGGAAACTTGGAAAGGGTTAATTATTTTCTAAGCATATCAATGGAATATGCAGACAATTGTGTAGGTCGTGGGTCAATTATCAGGCAGCCTGTAATGAAATTTCAAAATTAGATAAACAAGAGACTGGTGTCATTTATCAAATTTGACAATTAACCAGCCATCAGTATAATATTGTTTGTTTATCTTGGTATCCATCTAACCACTTGGCCATAGCTAAATAGCAATTAATCATTTCATGAGCTGTTTACAATCTACATGGGCATACCCCAGGGAATGTTATCATTATATTTCCAATAGAGTTGTCCACCATTCGACCATATACCAGTGTATTTCATGGAACTACATTATAAGTCACTTGAATTATAAAGGGCCATAACTCTGTTAAAATATATCGGATTAAACCCAAATTTGAACTTGATCTGTATTTTGGGGTGAGGACCACATGTACCAAATTTGGTGCAGATCAGATGAAAAATGTTTTGAGTCATAGCAGCTTGGGTGAATTCTAAGTAAACATTAAGAGTGAAAAGGGTTAATTAAATGATACCAAAAACCATACAGATGAAGACCGTGCTAAGAAAAACCTAGGTAAGAAATATGAGGCAGATCAGAAGATATATGTTCAACTTATTACATTGGATAGCATGTGTGTGAAGGGTTAATTATTTTCTAAACTGATCAACTAATCGATACCAAAAACTATACAGGTGAGGGGTGTGTCATCATAAACCTACATATCAAATATGAAAACAATCAGACAAAAAATACTTTGGTTATAGCATCGGATAGCTCATGACTATGTGCGGATGCAAAGTGTTAATAATTTCTAAACCGATCAACCGATCGATACCAAAAACTATACAGGTGAGGAGTGTGTCATCATAAACATGCACATAAAATTTGAACAAGATCCGATAAAAAATATTCGAGTAAATGAATCGGATAGCAAGTGTCTACGGACAGACGGACAGACGGACAGACAGACAGACGGACATACGGACAGACGGACGGACGAACGACGGATGGTTGATCCGGACGTCGGCATTATGTGTACCATACATGGTATGGGTACACATAAAAACACAACTTAAGAAGCAACTTTTCCTGGGGTTTTAAGATAAGAAGGGGGTCATCGGGTCACCCCTCAAAACGTAAAAAATAACTTTTATTTACATGATTGCATTCGTCCAACGTGTGTGTATGTGCGCACACCCCTGGAACGTTGCACTATTACAACCAATACATCCCTAAATCGATACGATCAACTTAAGAAATATATATTCATGTCGTTTTCTGATAAGAACGAGACTTTACCCCCCCCCCCCCCCCACAACCCGATCCATTTTCTAGAACTATAAGTGAGCCAGTTTTATGAAAATTATAGCGGGAAAATCTAGTAAAATGTATACCAATGTATATATTTTCGTGAAGCTAAGACATGACACTTTTTTGGGCCAAAATTGAAACTCACCATCCAAGATGGCCGCCAAAATGGCCGTCGGAAGTTGAAAATATGACATTATTTCACAAATATCTTCTAGATCAATTCATGCTGTTTGGAACTGGTTGAGTAATGTAACTTTATATTGTGTTTTGTATATTAACTGATCATTGGAGCAATTAAATATGCAAGTATTGGGGTCCTAACCCCTTCCGATCCCTTAAAAATTCGATTTTACAGAACGCATTACAAAATTTTACAAAAAATCACAATTGGGATTCTAGTCATATTTCAACAAGAAATGAAAAGAACATTGTAATGTAAGTGAGGCATATCATTACCTATGGATATTCCAAATATCTGGAACCATAAATCTTACCTTGGCTCAAAATGGCTGCGAAAATGGCCGCCAAAATATGGAAAATGGTAAATATTGCCCCAGGGTGTCCTGCAACCGCTTACAAGTTGTGGTTGATGTACACAATTATTGGCTAATCTGTTTTCTATACATTGCATACTAATATGTCTGATGCACCATGAATCATTTTTACTATTGTCACCACTGACATCACCAGAAATATTGGAATTTTCTCTCACAAACTTGACATAAATATCGGCAAAAAATAACTTTTCAGGGTTCGACCATTTGTGGATTGAAAGGTGTTTATTGTTTTGGTCTATCTTAAATGTGTCACACTACGGTGTTTTGTAGACTAAATTGCTCAAGGTGGCTTCCAAAATGGCAACCAAATTTGTAAAAAGTTAAAAGTTAACATATCCCCGAACATTATTCTCTGCGTTATCCGAAAAAGGTGGCAAATTGTGACTCACTTGGTTATTGTACGTGTTAGTTACAATGTAATTAACTGACAACTACGTTCTATTATGTTTGTCCCAGTTCCGTATGGGGCATGACAAATTTCATATTAAAGTTGCAGTATGGAATTTTGCGGAGAACCTCTTTTGTGATTCTGGCCATATTATTGAAAGGAAATGGGCAGAACTTTGAGACGGAACTGAGCTGAACCATGATATGTGGGTATTCTGGCCCATTATGATAAAAATTTATCAACTGGATACAGGGTGGAAGCCAAGATGGCAGCCAGGGAGTTACTCTATGATCATAGATGAGGGTAATAGATAATACAGGGAGTTATTGTATGGTCATGAATGATGTGTGGGTATATAGGGAGTGCCCTGTTGGTAGCGGTGGGACGTATATTTATATATGTTGTGGATGTGTTATCATTGGTGGTGTATGGGGAGTAGATTTATTATCATGGATGGCGTGTATGAGTATGGCAAGTATGGAACTTATGAGTGGTCGTATGTGCGGATATTGGTATATCTGGAAGGGCTCACCATTGGTGATGTGCATATGTATACCTGGTTTGACTCTATGGTCATGGGTATGGCGAATAGGTATACATGTAGTGGCTGTATGGTCCATGGTGAGGTGAATATGTATACAATGAGTGACTGTATTATCGTGAATGTAGTGAATATGTATACATAGAGTGACTATATGGTCATGTGTCGGGTGTAGTAGTTGTATACCTGGTGTCCATGCATGGTGACTCGTGGCTGTATCGTCATTTGTGGTATAAGCTGTATAAGTATGGCTGTATGATCAGGTGTACTAGTACATGTACATGTATAAAGTGGGTGACTATGTTGTCATGTGTGTGGTGTTTATGTACATATAGAGTGACTGGGGTAATGGGTGGTTTGTACATGTGTACCTTGGGTGGCTATCGCTTTCCAGAATAACTCAAGGATATGTTAATCAATAGAGAGGTTATGTCATATCGTGGGAAAGCGATAGCCACCCATTATCACACAGTCATTACATATATACATAAACACCACAGACATAACCATATAGTGACCCACTGTATACATGTACACCTGACACATGACACGAATGACCATACAGCCACGCGTCACAATGCAGGCACACCGGGGTATACTCCTAAACATGACCCATAACCAATAGTCACTCCTTGTATACCCATTCATCTCACCATTTGCCATAAGGTCATCCCCTGTTACATATTCTCCAAACGCATGGTCAAATAGTCAATCAATATATACATCAACACCACAACAATGACCATAAAGTCACTCCGGTATACATATGCACATCACCAATGGCCATATAGACACTCGCTTCATACACATACCCTCACCCATGTTACCTGGTATACTCCTTCACCTGACCTATGGCCATATAGTCACCCCGTGTGTACCTATTCAAAACATTCATACACAATCATGGTCAATCCTTGTATACATATTCACATCACATTGGCCATGTCAATCCCTGGATCCATATTTGTCACACCATAGCCGAATAGCCACTCAAGATATACTAATACTCACAGCCATGTCAGTATAGTCACTCCATGTATGCATATGTACCTCACCCATGGCCATATAGCCACTCGCTATATACACATATCCCTCGCCCATGACAATAAAGCAACACGTGTGTATACTGGTATAACCTACACATGACGATAACCGACACGAGTCACCAAACAGGAACACCAGGTGCATGTATACCCATACGCCCTGTCACACCCTGTATAGATGATCATTACATTTATGCTCATACAGTCACTACTTGTATACCTACATGTACTCATATCACCATTAACCATACAGTCACTACCTGTATACCTATTCGACACACATAGTCATATAACCACTCGATACACATATGCAGCCCACCCTAGACCATAGATTCACTCCAGGTATACATGTAAACCTCACTAATGGCCATTCAGCCCTTCCAAATATACAAAAAAACCGCGCATACGACCACTCAAACAATCCATACTTACATATACACCTCACACATGACAATTCAGCAATTCACTGTATAATCATAAACGCCATCCATGATAATACAGCTAAGCCCTATACACCCCACCAATGATAATACATCCACGAGATATATAAATATACATCCCACCCGTTACCACAAGGACACTCCCTATGTACCCACACGCTCGACAATATCCACGCAGCTTACTCCAGGTATTCATATTCAATCATGACTGTACAGCCATTCCATGTATACCTACACACATTACCCGTAACCATAAAATCACTACCTATTTATCCACACACCCCATCTATGATCATACAGACAACACATGTACATCCACACCCATGACCTTACATTCACTCCATATATACATAATCAACACATAGATGACCATGTAGCTATATCCATACACCACACCAATGACCATACAGGCACACGTGGTGCACCCGTACTGGATATACACAATCATACACCATACAGTCACTCCATGCATACCGATTCACCTCACATCTGACCATGATCTCTCCCTGTATACCTAGATGCATCTTACCATGGACAACCCACTCATAACCATATAGTCACTCATTGTATACCCTACTCACATCAGTCATGACATACAATAACTCCCTGTATACCTATTCACCTCACATATGATCACAGAGTAACTCCCTGGCTACGATCTTGGCATCCACACTGTATCCTGTTGACATTTGTTTATCATAATGGACCAGAATAGCCAAGATTATGGTCCATCTCAGTTCTGTCTCAAAGTTCTGCCCATTTCCTTTCAATAAATATGGCCAAAATCACAAAAGAGGTTCTCGGCAAAATTACATGCATTAAAATGAATTTGTCATGCCACACAAACAGAACTGGGACAACTGGGAATGGAACATGTAGTTGTCAGTTAATTAACATAACACGTATAATAACCAAGTGAGTCACAATTTGCTACCTTTTCGGACAATGCAGAGAATGTTCGGGATAAAAAATTAGCATTTTACAAATTTGGTTGCCATTTTGGAAGCCATCTTGAGCAATTTGGTCTATAAACACCGTAGTGTGACACATTTAAGATAGACCAAAACAATAAACTCCTTTCAATCCAAAGATAGTTATATTTTACCTGAAAAAATGGTCCAAACCTGAAAACTGAATTTTTGCCAATATTTATGTCAAGTTTGTGAGAGAAAAGTCCAATATTTTTGACGATGTCAGTGGTGAAAATAGTAACAATTAACCATGGTGCATCAGACATGTTAGTATTCAATGTATAGAATGCAGAATAGCCAATTTTATACATCAACACAACTTGTAAGCGATTGCAGGACACGCTGGTGTAATATTTAACATTTTCCATATTTTGGCGGCCATATTGGCAGCCATTTTGGGCCAAAGTAAGAATTTTGGTTCCAGTGATTTGGAATATTCATAGGTCATAGGTAATGATATGCCTCACTTACATTACAAAGTTCTGTTAATTTCTTGTTGAAATATGACTAGAATCCCAATTGTGATTTTTTGGTGAAATTTTATACCGCATTCTGTACAATCGAATTTTTAAGGGATTGGAAGGGGTTAGGACCCCAATACTTGCATATTTAATTGCTCCAATGATCAGTTAATATACAGAACACAAAATGAAGTTGCATTACTCAACCAGTTCCAAACAGCATGAATTGATCTAGAAGATATTTGTGAAAAAATGTCATATTTTCAACTTCTGGTGGCCATTTTGTCGGCCATCGTTGATGGTGAGTTTCAATTTTGGCCCAAAAAAGTGTCATTATGTCTTAGCTTCACGAAAATATATACATTTGTGTACATTTTACCAGATTTTCCCGCTATAATTTTCATAAAACTGGCTCACTTATAGTTCTAGAAAATGGATCGGTTGTGGGGGGGGGGGGGGGTAACAAGTCTCGTTCTTATCAGAAAACGACATGAATATATATTTCTTAAGTTGATCGTATCGATTTAGGGATGTATTGGATGTAATAGTGCAACGTTCCAGGGGTGTACCCACATACACACACGTTGGACGAATGCAATCATGTAAATAAAAGTGATTTTTTACGTTTTGAGGGGTGACCCGATGACCCCCTTCTTATCTTAAAACCCCAGGAAAAGTTGCTTCTTAAGTTGTGTTTTTATAATTAGTATATATCAAAGTACTTTGAGACCAAAAATTATGGATGTACGCGAAAGTGTAAAAAAAAGGTGAAAAATCACGTTTTGGGGGTTCAGCATGGGACCCCCTTTCTTATCTGAAAACCCCAGGAAAATCCCTTTCTTAAGTTGTGTTTTCTTAATCAGTACACTTAGGAGTATCATCAAACCAAAATGCATCGATGTACGCGGAAGTGTAAATAGAAGTGATTTTTGGCACTTTTTGGGGTTCAGTGGCCCCTAAACCCCAGGAATGTGCAACTTAAGAAATCGGTTTTTTCAGAATGTTCCATTATTGGTACCAACTATAGGGGGTCAAACCTTTTGTACGCAAAAGTGTAAATGGAACATATGTGGGCTCCCTAACTACAATAGGTGGACCGGACCGTTTTGGACCGGTCCAGGCATGTGTACCTGACTGGAATGGCCTGGACCGGAACCGGACTGGACCAACTTGGCAGTGGACCGGACCGGTCCGCATCACTACACCTGACATAATTCATTCAGAATTAGATATCTAAACCTCTGCAAACTCGCCGCCCAAAACTTCCTGAAACGCGTCACGTTTCGTTCTGTCTCCCGGTTAAAGTTTTTTAAATACTCTAACCGGGCAGAGCATGCGCATTGCCCATATAACCAGTCTGATTTCTCGGCGCTCCCAATCAGACATGCCGAATTTTTCTGCTGCTCTTACAATGTCAGAATCTGAGGCATAAGACCAAACGAAGGTCGCGCTACGATTTTATGGAGGAATAGATTGCCTCGCAAGAACGGGAAATGTCGGAACTTCGCAAGGAGACCGGCGAAAAGTTAGACATTATTGTCGGTCTATGTCAAAGTACTCAGACCAGGTGATCTTCTAGATTGCCCGATAAACACTCTAAGTCTAGGGTATCTTCAAGATCGGCCGTAAGACAACACAAGATTAATGCTTAGGAGCCGAAGAGGCTGTCCGAAAAGCAAAACTACCAATTTGATACGAATGTCAATGTGCAAAAGACACACAGTAATCTGTGATAACGGTGTCAGTAGTTCAGACGACGATGTGTTGTCGGTGTCAGGCCATGGACAAGTTTTGATGACACAACTGTTATTCAAAACAAAGTTAAACACTTAGTATACATTAAACAAGGGCTTACAGTGGACCTTTTTTGGTATTTAAAGATGTTTTACCTAAACACTTAAAACAGCCTGAATGTGTCAGTAGACTGACCTTAGATGAAGCACAGAAAAAAAAGTGATCGAAGCTTCTTGGCATAGTAACACTGTCGGATGGATACCCGTTTAGGTTTGGACATTCCAAGATGGCGGCGCCCACTAAAGAAGATAAATGGTAAGTGTATATATTGTCCCCAAGCATCAATTAACGACATCTTTCAGTGATACACCTTTAAACAGTTATGTAGGAATTTGTATGCCCAACACCTACGAAACACGCCTTTCGCATTACAGGCATGTGAATTGTTGTATTTGGTGCGTCAAGTCGTCATAATTTTTCGAAATTTTATCGAGGCTAGGAAATTTTCGCTTTTTCTTAATTTTTTGCCCCTGGGATCATGGATCCGCAAATTTATGTATTGTTGTGGGTAGATTAGGTTACCACACATCTTCAGAATTCAAATACGACCTTTGAAAATTTCAAAATGTTCAGGTTCGGATTCGCAATATTCCCGATGATTTTGTTCAGGTTCAGACACAATTTTCATTCGGGTTCGGACAAATTTCGTTCAGGTTCGGATGCATCAAAAACCAAGCATAGAAATGACATGCCGATGTGCAGTCGCGTTCTTATTGTGTTTTTGAAAGTATTGATTATCTTCTATTCTTAAAAAAAAACAATAAATGGGGAACACATGGCATGGTTTTAGCCCATGCACTCGCGAATAATTTGGGCGGACTTTCTTATTTTATGCATGTGAGATACATATATGCGCTCAATTGGTTCCCCTCCATATCCACATACAAGCCCACGAAGGTCGCCGCAGGTAGATGACCCTGAGCAGATAACTGTCCATAACTGTCGATACATCTTCCTGTTACATGTTAGTGCACGCATGGCCATTGATATTAGACTGGTATTCACTGGTGGTGATGTAACATTCCAAGCTGCAAAACAGAGTTCAGTCCCCTTGCTAAGCTAAGTCTTGCACTGAACTTTGCACGGAGCTTGGTAACATTCATGTCAATTTCAGAACTGAGTTAAAGTGGTACTGTGTGCCATCTTCAGTAAATTCCAGGTAATACCAACGATCGAATATCAATAATATATAGAAAGATTTGAGTCGGAGATGTATTCTGTAAACGTTCTCCGACTCAAATTACTAATCTTTCTGTATATTATCGATATTGGATCGTTGGTACTACCAGTAATTTATTGAAGATGTATTCTGTAAACGTTCAAATCAACAGGTTATCTTCAAAGTTCATAATTTGATATCAATTAATTTATGACAGGAGCCAAAAACTAAATTACGAATTTCCGTGTAAAACATATGTTGATACGGGGCGTATACACAAGCCATCAATGGCTAGTGAAAATAACTTAAATGAGTATACATGTATAACATAAGATTTATTTGATATATTTGCTTGAAAACTGTACAGAAATTACTGACAATGACAATTGGTATTTTTGCATTCCGGCTAATCTGACAAGGATTAATTAACAGCACACTCATCGACAACCCACAACAAGGAAACACCTTTCATATGCTACAAATGCAATCAAGCATTTTCAAGAATGTCAACATTAAGACGGCACTTGAAGTGTCAGCATGAGGGTGAAAAGGCTGAACTGAAATGCACAGTGTTTCAGACTGTTTAAACGACACGGCAATTTAAAAACTCATGTAAAGGCTCGCCATGTCACTTATAGGTGAGGTTTTGATGCGTCCGAACCTGAACGAAATTTGTCCGAACCCGAACGAAAATTGTGTCTGAACCTGAACAAAATCATCGGGAATATTGCAAATCTGAACCTGAACATTTTGAAATTTTCAAAGGTAGTTTTTCGGAGTTAGACAATAAAAATATCGCCGGTTTGAATTCCGGAGATGTGTGGTAACCTAATCTACCCACAACAATACATAAATTTGCCGATCCATGATCCCAGGGCCAAAAAATTTCGAAAAAGCAAACATTTCCCGCCTCGATAAAATTTCGAAAAATTATGACTTGACACGCCAAATACAACAATTCACATGCCTGTAATGCGAAAGGCGTGTTACGTAGGTGTTGGGCATACAAATTCCTACATAACTGTTTAAAGGTGTATCACCGAAAGATGTCGTTAATTGATGCTTGGGGACAATATATACACTTACCGTTTATCTTCTTTAGTGGGCGCCGCCATCTTGGAATGTCCGAACCTGAACGGGTATCCGACAGTGAGTAAAGAGCCAATGTTTTTTAACTGCTCTTCCTGAAAGTTATTTTAGGAGTTTTCAAATGATCTCTTGAAAATACTAGTACTAGTACCTTCTTTGGATGAATTTGTACAATAGTGTTTGATAAGGACACATGGAAAGTCAACAAAAATCAGATCTGGAAGAAAGTTGTTTTCCAATCCATTCAAATTCATTAAAAAGACAGCTTATAGAGGTCAGGCCGCTGCGAAGATGGGAATGTCTATATACAACAAGCCTCGTGGAAGGTGTGCAAGCTGAGGTGGTTGACTTGAATCAACTAACAACAAAATCAAATTAGGAAAATTTTTATCTCGTCTAAAGTGTTAGATCAATTAGGCCATGAAGGGGTCGTGCATCATTTGATTTGTCGACAAACAGCAATCAGCAATGCAAATTAATTGCATCAGGCAGCAGATCCCAAGGACTTAGTCATTTTACCGTTAACGTCAGACAGGTTATTCGGGGATAAGCTTGAAAGTTTTCTCAGAGGGAACAAAGATAAAAATAAAGTTGTGAGTAAACTTTTGTCGTCAATCAAAACTTCTATGTGAAATTTGACAGACAAATCCTCTCAGGAAAGTTACAAGAACTGTTAATCTGGCCGGAATGTGCGGAATTGTTAGTAATGATCGGGACCATCCGTCCACATCAAAATCAGCTGAGTTTGAGATTTTTCGAAATTCCAAATATAGTTCCAAAGGATTCTTTTTCATGGCAGAGGAAATGCCAAAACTGCTGGACAAGGTTCTCTTAGACGGATCCAGACGAGGTGGACGATATGACAGTGATTCTACCAGAGGAAAATCACAACGCAGATGACTCTTTAATGGTAAGAAATGTATATGTTAATCAAGCATCCATATCCGAATGTACCAGTCGGAGGATGATTCACAAATTTTCAACAAGCTTGGAAAAATATTAAAAATATTAAAGATGTCATTCAAAATGGTGTGAATGAAACTCATTTGAACAAAATGACGTTTTCTCAAAGACTTCTAACTTCAAACATCATCGGAAAGAACCCTTCAACGTGGATACTCTAAAAAGGTCTTGTCCTTTTACATACAAAAGGGAGATTGGGTTATTCAATGGAGATATACTGGTACAGGATGCATATCTCCATGCACAATTGTGGGAAGATCACAAGAAAAAAAAATTCTGATTCAGTGTAGCCATGTACTTATGCCAGATGGGTCTACTAGTACGTCTAGTTGTTTATATAGACGACTGGATTTGTCTAAATTCATCTCGAACAAGCCTATTTCAAGACAGGGAGATGTTCGTGGAAACCAATCTAAATCTGAGTTTATTGATAAATGTCAAAAGATCAAAAAACGATTAAAATGTAAACTTATTTTGGGAGCCATGTTTCATTTGGACAAAGGGTTAGTTTGTCACAGTATATCATATAACAGTACTCCCAACAAGCAGTAATGGATCCGTTGAGATGATGGGACACTACCTGCAGTTATCTGCATCTGTTAGGCATCGTAGCATCATGTCTGGAGTTGATTCAGAATGCTAGTCTTGACATGAGACCCATTCAGATGTATCTCTTGAAAAGATGGCAACTAGTTCACCATTTATACGAGGTCATGGTCCCGTGTACACAATATCTGGTACCCCATCTAAGCTGGTGGTAACAAATACCAAACATGCAACAGGGCCGATTCCTCTTTTCAGATCGAAAAAAAAACGGTTTCGATCACAACCGATGCTAGTCTTCAGAATGGGCCGGGTCCCATTTTGCAGGGCAGACAAGATTTGGTGTCACAAAGAGGTGCTTATACGAAACGACAATACAAGATCCAGATCCCTCTGTCAGTTAGTCAGGCACTTTGGTTCTAAAATCAGCTCACATAATAGTACCAGGGGTCCAGAACCAGCTTGTAGATTTTCTCAGCCGGTGTTATGTGAGGGAGATAGAATGGGAGTTGGATTTAATAATAGTTTAAAAGAATTTTTGTATTTGGGGTCTACATGCAAACATTGATCTGTTTGTGATTTTTCACAACTAGAAGACCCCAATTTGTAATAGATGCCCTCTCCATTTCATGGGGGAGCATGTACATGTATGTGTATGCATTTCCACCAATTCCATTGATTCCCCAAGTCTTACAACATATATGTCATTTTCAGTGAGCGATTTAATACACATGTAGATCCTCATTGGCCAAGACAGTTCTGGTTTCCAATGATATTGAAACTTCTAATCGATCATGAATCCACTCCAGTTACCAGTAGCAGAACGGATGTTAACACAATATCAAGGGAGGGTACTTCATCCGGAACCGAACCTGATGAACCTGACTGCTTTGCATCATTCAGTTAACAGACATTTGCAAGCAGAGGGTTTTTCAAGAAGATCACGTAATCTCATTGCGGAATCTTGGCGACTTGGAACATGAAAAGTCAGTCAAAATGCAAAGATTCAGTAGTTGGTGTTCCGAGCGAAACATTATTTCTCATGAAACATCTTTAATAGCACAATGTGTTAATTTTTTTTGGTCAGATATGTTTGCTTTGGGTTTACAATATCGCACGGTTCCGTTGCAGGATACAGATCCATGCTCTCATCAATATAGCAATGGGACAACACACACACATTAATCGAATGATGAAGGGTACTGGTATGTTTAATTTAATGCCTCCAAAACGAAAGCTGGTACCTGCTTGGGATCTTCCAAATGTTTTGGACATGTTGAAGAATCCTCCATTTGAACCTTTAGACTTGGCTAGTTTGAAATAGCTTACATTGAAGACAAGTGTTGCCATTACCACTTTCGAAGGTTTAGTGATTTACAAAATCTACAGTTGGGTAGCTATAATGAGATTTCAAGGGCTGGGCATTACCTTTTTTACATAGTGGCCTTTTCTAAGTAGGACATCATTTCTCATCAAGGTACTTTAATTTTGGTACCTTCCTTTGAGGAAGATGTCAGAGTGAATCCGAAACGGGCTCTTTGATGTATGAACAAATAATAACAATAATCAACCCCATTCATCGGTCTCATCAGAAACTATCTTCCTGGTTGGTTTATAAGCTTATAAGAAGGTTTTTTGTTCCATTCCAAGTGACAAAAACATTAAGGCTCATTCCACTTCGTGAGCACTCTTCAATGGAGCATGAATGTAAGACTTTCTGGAGAGTGCTGATTCGGCACTTTAATAATCATCTATATTTATCAAGTTCTGCTTGACGGATGTTGGCACTGAAGTGCTACATGTAAGTGTTGGTTAGATTCCCCAGCTGTGAAGGGAAATTGTGTTTGGTTATCACATGTAAATAATGTTCTCGGACGGACGCACGCAGGCACGCACGGACGTGCTGATTATAATAGTCCTCCTAACCCGTTGTGTCGGCGGACAAAAAGGGCCATAACTCTCGCAAAAATGGGCAGAGCAAACCCATATTCGAACTTGACCTGTATTTTGGTCTGATATACACACTTAGGAAATTTGCTTTTGATCTAATAACCGAAACTAAAGTTATCATCAGGAAACCATTTCCGGACGGATGCACGGACGGACGCACGGACGGACACCGGCTATTTTAATAGTCCCCTGAATTTTTTTTTTTCGGGGACAAAAAGTTCTAACATTTCATGGAAGAACCACGGGACAACAGCATTAAACCAGAGCTATGGAGTCAGCATAAACATGTATGAATTATGTCAGGTGAGTGACTAATTTTTTAAATAAAATAAAAGGTCAGTAGACCTCATGTCCGCCTCTAAGCGTCGGCTTGATACGACCTTTGTTTGCGCATAAAAACATGTCTTTAGTGCTAGTAAACCGACATACCAAATTTAATTTCATTCAGTACACATTTACTAAAGTTATCATCCGGAAACCTCAAATTGGCAAAAATTCGAAGTCAAAAAGGGACATAACTCTGGTGAAAATTGGCGGGCGGAACCCGAATTCGAACTTGACCTGTGTTTTGCTGGGAGAAAGACACATACCAAATTTGGTTTAAATATGATTAATTCTACTAAAGTTATCATCCGGACACCAACTTTTGGGGTTTGATATGTCGGGTCGGCGGACAAAAAAGGGCCATAACTCTCGCAAAAATTATCGGATTAAACCGAAATTCGAACTTGAGCTGTATTTTGATATAAATAATCCACGGGTTTTGCATATATAAACAACAATCCACAGTCAAGTTATCATCCGGAAACCAAAAAACAGAAGAAAAACAAATGGTCGGGCAGAACACAAGTTCGAACTTGACCTGTGTTTTGCTGGGAGAAAGTAATATACCAAATTTGGTTTGAATCCGATGAACTCTACTAAAGTTATCATCCGGAAACCAACTTTCAGGGGTTTTATAAGTAAAAAAAGGGGCATAACTCGGGTGAAAATTGGCGGATGGAAGCAGCATTCGAACTTGACCTGTCTTTTCTCAGGGCCACCAAACTCGGACATGTGGTTACTATTTTTAGTGTACAAATGGCCGACGGAATTATCACCTGAAAGTAAGTACTGAGTTCTGTATAGTTTTATTGTTCAAGTATCCGCTAGTAGACCCACCGGAAAGAAGGTGGAGTAAAAAAATAAAATGGAAGGATTAGATCAATTTCCATTAGATGTTTTGAGTTCTTAGTGATGCCTTCCCAACTAGTTTAACTTGCCTATTGTCGGCGTATAGCAAATTGCGATTGCGCTCAAACAATTTCACTTTAATGGTCAATACAGTCACTAAACGGAGTTAAACTATTCATTTAAATAGTGCACGAGAAACAACATTTCTCTGGAATAGTTTTAATATGTACTTGTTGGCAAATTGTTAACAATTGTTTGTCTTTGACCTATTTATATAAAATAGGTAGCGCTCGTACTGCAGGTAACGCTCACGTCACACACACATATATTCACATGTTCACACATCGATCCATTTTAGCCAGCGGATATAATGAGTTGACTATTTTCTTACTTGAGAATGATTTTTATATTTCCACAGGTTATATAAATCGCAATTTCCAGAACATGACAGAGTCATCACTACCAAATTATCAAATGAAGTGTGCATATGTTGTCCAACGAACATTCTACTCAGGAAATGCTGGGGAAGTGAATATATGGAATGAAACGTTGCCAGTGTCATACTCATGCATGTTATAAAACGATCGACAGTTATTTACTTAACTGATTAAAGTGTCTTAATAAGTTACACAATCATTCTTTATTATAAATTCTAGATTATATGCCCAGTAATGTGTTAATCATTAACAACATGCATATTTGCATAACCCTATATATGCTCCTGAAAGAACCCAAATATGTGCATATAGTCATACCCATTTAATGTACTGCATGGGGACTATTTTTTACACATTTTGAGGTACACGTGTATGTACATTTGATGAAGCTTCATTTCAATTCAATTACCGATACTATCCTATAAATAGTGATAATCAAATGTCAGAAGAGAGCTTGAAATATCACTGCATTATTGGTGTACATATAATACACTTCTCCATGCAAATGCGATACTTATCCACCACGGAATATTTAGAGGATATTACTTGGTTGGTTTGATATTAGGCCCGATATCAGCCAAGAGGTAACCTCTTATCAGTCTGAGGCCGAAGGTCGAAGGCTGAAATGATGTTATCGATGGCTGATATCAGGCGTATATACTATCAAACCAACCAAGTAATATCCTAATTATTAAATAGATCGGCTCTTAGCAACTGACAAATCTTTCATATGAGTGACGTCACCAAAATCGATATCTGCACGTTATTTAGTAGTGAAGTAGATCAATTATCGCATATCGTAAAACCATATTACTCGGATGTGTGATAAAATGATATTACTCGGTTCAAGGGCAAATTGAAACGATATTCACATAGTTCGATAAATTTGGCGAATAATAAATTCAACTATTATAGTTATATTCAAGTGGTATAGTTAAATTGGCCAATGCAGAATTCACTATTTATGGGTAAAGTGCATGATTGCGCACCCAAATAAATGGGGGCTGGATGAATTCAATATGGCCACGACTCGGTTATCTCACTTAAACAAGCCATGTTGCGATCTCAACAATACGACAGCAAATGAACTTTATCCAGATACAATTCTGTGCAGCCTTTTGCGCAAGCTTATTTTATTCAATAATCGTGTTTGCGGCCCGGCATGACGCACGTATCGCGCGATACGCCGACTTAGAACACACTGTATATATATATATGCAATGGGTGCTTGCACACGGCGGGCGACATCGCAGAAAACGTTGCCGCCGGATTACATCTCTGTCCTAATCCGGTGCGGAGCCACGCGTATCGGGCGTTTTCTCTGCGGTTGTTCGGTAAATTCTGCCATTTGCAGTGATGGATATATAGAACGAAGACACTGGAAGCAGAGCAGTTTTCAATCGAGGTCAGATTTGGACTGTGATTGTGCATCACTTCACCATGCAGTCATTTTACACAAAAATACACGAATAACAATGAAACCATGATATCAATGGAAACATATAAGTATAAGCAGAAAACGACGTCGCCGCAGAAAACGCATTTGAAGACACAGAGGACGTTTGTTGAAGTTATCGCGCGAACGAGCTAAAAATTCACGAAAAATGTATAAAAATGACTAATTAAGGGCCATAACTCATCAAATTTTATTGGGCCAGGCTGGTTTTCGAACTCGTCCAGGATATTATTGGAAGACACTTATATACCAAATTTTAGTTGAATCGGATGACGTTTGTTGAAGTTATCGCGCTAACGAGCTCAAAATTCGTACAAAATGACTACTTAAGGACCATAACTCTATCAAATTTTATCGGACCGGGCCGGTTTTCTAACTCGTCCGAGGTATTCTTGGGAGACACCTATATATCAAAATTTCTATCAAATAGGATGATGTTTGTTAAATTATCGCGCTAACGAGCTGAAAATTTGTGGAAAAAATGACTTTAGAATTAAGGGCCATAACTCTATAAAAATTTTATCAGACCTGGCCGGTTTTCGAACTCGACCGAGATATTCTTGGGAGACACCTATATACCAAATTTCAATCAAATCAGATAATGTTTGTTGAAGTTATCGCGCTAACGAGCTGAAAATTCGTGAAAAATGACTAATTAAGGGCCATAACTCTATCAAATTTTATCGGACCAGGCCGGTTTTCGAACTCGTCCGAGATATTCTTGGGAGACACCTATATACCAAATTTCAATCAAATCGGATAACGTTTGTTGAAGTTATCGCGCTAACGAGCTGAAAATTCGTGAAAAATGACTAATTAAGGGCCATAACTTTATCAAATTTTATCGGACCAGGCCGGTTTTCGAACTCGTCCGAGATATTCTTGTGAGACACCTATATCCGAAATTTCAATTGAATCAGATAACGTTTGTTGAAGTTGTTGCGCTAACGAGCCTAAAATCAGTGAAAAATGGCAAAGGGCCATAACTCTGTAATAAATGTGCGGACGAATCCGATTTTGGTTGAGTTATAAGCAAAACAGGCCGCCCGTCCGCCGTCCCTCATCAAACTATAAGTCGAGTTTTGGAAAAAAACTCGACTAATAAAAACCCTGATTGGGAACTTGTTAATCACAGGTTATTTTTGCGCGCATTTGTATCTCTCAAAATGCCAAGTGCACGTAAATTACGTCAGCATTATTCATAAATTGGGGCACGAGGACTGTGTAGCAATCGACATGGTTTGCTACATCGTAACTGTTGTTTGAGTGAGCATGTTTACATTTCACTTTCTCCGCGATATTCCCTTTCAAGTTTCATCAAAGGTCCTCTGGCATGCTGTTGCGGCTTTGTCATTAACTATTGAAAATATTTAGGTACTTAGGTACATGAAATCTTTACGGGCGAAAAATATCTTATACCATGCATAAACGCTCTTTATTTTTCATTCTAAAGAAAATTCTGGCCCCGATTTTTAGACAGTCAATTTATAATATAATAATATTTTAAATTAGTCGTAAAAAATGAATTTGAACAAGAGAACAACAGAACATCACATTAAAATATTTAAACATGGACAAACAAACAGTTCAAATGAGTATGCGACAACAAGCCATAATCCTTATTTTATAAACAGTCTTAAATGACAGGCTCTTAAATGGCAGGCTGATGGGTCAATTCTCCAATGATGAAGCTGTCTGTCACTTGTGCACGGGCATTCCAATGCTACTTCTCAAATAGACACGTGCTATCAAATCTATAGGGAGCTTGTTGCCAGCATCATCACACATCTGTGTCACCTAATAATAACCTGGGGGACCTCTTCTAATCAGGATGGATTATGACACCTTGATTTTTATGACAGTATATAGAACATTGACTACTTATAAGATTATCACACCTTGTCACCAGATGGATTAGATCTCAAACAATAGATCGTCTGGCTGACGGTATTTAAACAATGGGCTCAATCAAACCACATTTATAATGCCCTCTTTGTGTTATTCAACATCATTCTAATAACGGTAAGTAGACCGCGGCCGAACGGCAAGTAGACCGCGGCCGAACGGCAAGTACACCACGGCCGAACGGCAAGTACACCACAACCAAATGGCAAGTACACCGCGGCCCAACTGCAGTTAGCCGGTGGAGCCGCGGTGTAGTTGCAGTTCGGCCGCGGTGGCAATGCAAACCGCATCGCGGTTAAGTGGACACTTGTTTTGTCCAGCGGGGTACTAACTTAACATGAAAGTGTCAATGACACTGTAGCTCAACTTGGAAAGGGAATAATTTCATGCGTTACAGTCAATGGAGCGATTAGGAATGCGGAAAGTCGAAAGGTCTAAGTGATACTAGATTATCAACATGAAAGTGTCAATGACACTAGCTCAACTTGGAAAGGGAATAATTTAATGTATTACAGTCAATGGAGCGATTAGGAATGTGGAAAGTTGAATGTCTAATACTAGTTTATAGACATGAAGAGAAAAGTAAAATCCAAGATGGCTGCTGGCGGCCCTGTTTTCTGCCGAATGACCCCAAAATGAGTCGTTACCATCTACATGTCATCGTTAACATCAATGACAAATTTTATGACGATCAGACTAAAGGTACGACCTGTAGCCCATGCTAAAGAATTTAGTCATACAAAGAGTAAAATCCAAGATGGCTGCTGGCGGCCATGTTTTTTGGTCAGACGAACAGTACGACCTGTGGCCCGTGCTAATGGATTAAATTTTGAAATCCAAGATGGCTGCTGGCGGCCATGTTTTTTGTCCGAATGACCCCAAAATGACTCGTTCCCATTTACATTCCAATTTCAACAGCCATGACCAATTTTATGATGATCAGACAAAAGGTACGACCTGTAGCCCATGCTAAAGAATTTAGTCATACAAAGAGTAAAATCCAAGATGGCTGCTGGCGGCCATGTTTTTTAGCAGAATGACCCCAAACTGACTCGTTCCCATCTACTTGTCATTGTTAAAATCCATGACAAATTTTATGATGATCAGACCAAAGGTACGACCTGTAGCCCGTGCTAAAGAATTTAGTCATACAAAGAGTAAAATCCAAGATGGCTGCTGGTGGCCATGTTTTTCGGCCAAATGACCCCAAAATGACTCGTTCCCATCTACATGTCATTGTAAAAATCCATGACAAATTTTATGATGATCAGACCAAAGGTACGACCTGTAGCCCGTGCTAAAGAATTTAGTCATACAAAGAGTAAAATCCAAAATGGCTGCTGACAGCCATGTTTTTTGGCCGAATGACCCCAAAATTACTTGTTCCCATCTACATGTCAATATTAACATCCATGACAAATTTCATGATGATCAGACGAACAGTACGACCTGTGGACCGTGCTAATGAAATAAATTTTGAAATCAAAAATGGCTGCTGGCGGCCATGTTTTTTGATGGAATGACCACAAAATGACTCGTTCCCATCTACATTCCAATTTCAACAGCCATGACAAATTTTATGATGATCAGACTAAAGGTACGACCTGTAGCCCGTGTCAAAGGATTTAGTCATGCAAAGAGTCAAATCTAAGATGGCTGCCAGCGGCCATGTTTTTTGGCCGAATTACCCCAAAATTACTCGTTCCCATCTACATGTCAATATTAACATCCATGACAAATTTCATGACAATAAGACGAAAAGTACGGCCTGTAGCCCGTGCTAATGGATTGAATTTTGAAATCCAAGATGGCCGATGGTGGCCATGTTTTTTTTCCGAATGACCCCAAAATGACTCGTTCCCATCTACATGTCAATGTCAACATCCATGACAAATTCATTAATAATCGGACCAAAGGTACGAACTGTAGCCCGTGCTAAAGGAAATTGTTGACGAATCACACACGCACACACGCATACACGCACACACACACAGACGACAGATACCAAGCCATGGCAACAGCTCAAACTTTACAAAGTAAAGTTGAGCTAATGAAGAGATATATAAAGTAAAATCCAAGATGGTTGCTGATGGCTATGTTTTCAATGATATTCATAAACATTTGATAGTTTCCATCTAGTGGATTAATATCAGGATTAATATGAAGTATGGTGATGATCAGATGAGGGAAGTGGACTGTAGGGTGTGCCAAAGGATTTAGTCATGCAAAGAGTAAAATCCGAGATGTCTGCTGGCGGCCATGTTTTATGGCCGAATGACCCCAAAATGACTTGTTCCCATCTACATGCCAATATTAACATTCGTGACAAATTTCATGATGATCCGACCAAAGGTACGACCTGTAGCCCATGCCAAAGGATTTGGTCATGCAAAGAGTAAAATCCAAGATGGCTGCTGGCGGCCATGATTTTGGGCTGAATGACCCCAAAATGACTCGTGCCCATCTGTTTGTCAATATTAACATAAATGACAAATTTCATGATGATCAGACAAACAGTACGGCCTGTAGCCTATGCTAATGGATTGAATTTTGAAATCAAAGATGGCCACTGGCAGCCATGAATTTTTGCCGAATGAGCCCAAAATGACTCGTTCCCAATTACATGTCAATGTTAACATCCATGACAAATTTCATGATGATCTGACCAAAGATACGACCTGTAGCCTGTGTCAAAGGATTTAGTCATACAAAGAGTAAAATCCAAGATGGCTACCCCGGCCATGTTTTATGGCCGAATGACCCCAAAATGACTCGTTCCCATCTACATGTTAATACTAACTTCCACAACAAATTTCATGATGATCAGACGAACACTCCGGCCTGTAGTCTGTGCTAATGGATTGAATTGTGAAATCCAAGATGGCCACTGGCGGCCATGTTTTTTTGCCAAATGACCCCAAAATGACTCGTTCCCATCTACATGTCATTGTCAACATCTGTGACAAATTTCATGATGATCCGATTAAAGGTACGACCTGTAGCCCATGCCAAAGGATTTAGTCATGCAAAGAGTAAAATCAAAGATGGCTGCTGGCGGCCATGTTATTCGGCCGGATGACCCCAAAATGACTCGTTTCCAATCTACTTCTCAATATTAACATCCATGACAAATATCATGATGATCAGACAAACATTATGGCCTGTAATGGCGTGCTAATGGATTAAAATCCAAGATGGCCAATGGCGGCCATGTTTTTTGGCCGAATGACACAAAATGACTCGTTCCTATCTAGATGTCAATGTCAACAGCCATGACAAATTCCATAATGATCTGACCAAAGGTACGACCTGTAGCCCTTGCCAAAGGATTTAGTCATGCAAAGAGTAAAATCCAAGATGGCTGCTGGCGGCCATTTTTTTTTTTTTAATGACGCCAAAATGACTCGTTCCCATCTACATGTCATTGTTAACATCCATCACAAATTACATGATGATCCGACCAAAGGTACGACCTGTAGCCCGTGCCAAAGTATTTAGTCATGCAAAGAGTAAAATCCAAGATGGAGCATGCATGACATTTTTATAAGTTCCAGACTATATAACACCAGCCACCAATCTGACTCGAATTTAATATGTTGGCCTAATTTGATCCACGGGAACAATATAGGTGGGCCCAATTTCATGTGCGACCGTGTCCTTGACCTTGACAAATTTCATGATGATCAGCTGTAGCCCGTCCTTTTTCACCAGTATTCTGTTAACCCCCCAAACTCCCGTTGCAGCCGGATTTTTACGGCATATTGCTATTGACTTTTGGTACATGTATGAATCAAACAGATCATCTGCGAGGGGAATGAGGCCGTCCTACGGACGCTGAGCCGTACTTGACCTTGACCTCGCTCATATATGCATGTTTCTGGACCTCAACCGTTCGACTCAAATGTGGTATGTAGGCCTACTTTGATCCAAGTATTTTGGAACTTTTGTCTGTATGTGTGTATGTATGTGTGTATGTGTTATAGACTCGAAAAATGCTCCACCGATCTGACTCGAATTTGGTATGTAGGCCTACTTTGATCCCGGGAACATATGGGTGGGTCCAATTTCACGTGCGACCATGTCCTTGACATTGACCTCGCTCATATATCAGGGTTTCCGTTAGTAAGGATACATGTCAATATTAACTTCCACGACAAATGTCGTGATGATCAGACGAACACTCCGGCCTGTAGCCCGTACTAACAGATTGAATTTTGAAATCCAAGATGGCCACTGGCAGCCATGTTTTTTTTGCTGAATGACCCCAAAGGTATGACCTGTAGCCCATGCCAAAGGATTTAGTCATGTAAAGAGTAAATTCCAAGATGGCTGCCCACGGCCATGTTTTATGGCCAAATGACCCCAAAATGACTCGTTCCCATCTATTATGATCCAACCAAATGTAGGACCTGTAGCCCGTGCCAAACAATTTAGTCATGCAAAGAGTAAAATCCAAGATGGCTGCTGGCGGCAATGTTTTTTCGCCGAATGACCCCAAAATGACTCGTTCCCATCTACATGTCAATATTAACATCCATGACAAATTTCATGACAATAAGACGAAAAGTACGGCCTGTAGCCCGTGCTAATGGATTGAATTTTGAAATCCAAGATGGCCGATGGTGGCCATGTTTTTTTTCCGATTCATTAATAATCGGACCAAAGGTACGAACTGTAGCCCGTGCTAAAGGAAATTGTTGACGAATCACACACGCACACACGCATACACGCACACACACACAGACGACAGATACCAAGCCATGGCAACAGCTCAAACTTTACAAAGTAAAGTTGAGCTAATGAAGAGATATATAAAGTAAAATCCAAGATGGTTGCTGATGGCTATGTTTTCAATGATATTCATAAACATTTGATAGTTTCCATCTAGTGGATTAATATCAGGATTAATATGAAGTATGGTGATGATCAGATGAGGGAAGTGGACTGTAGGGTGTGCCAAAGGATTTAGTCATGCAAAGAGTAAAATCCGAGATGTCTGCTGGCGGCCATGTTTTATGGCCGAATGACCCCAAAATGACTTGTTCCCATCTACATGCCAATATTAACATTCGTGACAAATTTCATGATGATCCGACCAAAGGTACGACCTGTAGCCCATGCCAAAGGATTTGGTCATGCAAAGAGTAAAATCCAAGATGGCTGCTGGCGGCCATGATTTTGGGCTGAATGACCCCAAAATGACTCGTGCCCATCTGTTTGTCAATATTAACATAAATGACAAATTTCATGATGATCAGACAAACAGTACGGCCTGTAGCCTATGCTAATGGATTGAATTTTGAAATCAAAGATGGCCACTGGCAGCCATGAATTTTTGCCGAATGAGCCCAAAATGACTCGTTCCCAATTACATGTCAATGTTAACATCCATGACAAATTTCATGATGATCTGACCAAAGATACGACCTGTAGCCTGTGTCAAAGGATTTAGTCATACAAAGAGTAAAATCCAAGATGGCTACCCCGGCCATGTTTTATGGCCGAATGACCCCAAAATGACTCGTTCCCATCTACATGTTAATACTAACTTCCACAACAAATTTCATGATGATCAGACGAACACTCCGGCCTGTAGTCTGTGCTAATGGATTGAATTGTGAAATCCAAGATGGCCACTGGCGGCCATGTTTTTTTGCCAAATGACCCCAAAATGACTCGTTCCCATCTACATGTCATTGTCAACATCTGTGACAAATTTCATGATGATCCGATTAAAGGTACGACCTGTAGCCCATGCCAAAGGATTTAGTCATGCAAAGAGTAAAATCAAAGATGGCTGCTGGCGGCCATGTTATTCGGCCGGATGACCCCAAAATGACTCGTTTCCAATCTACTTCTCAATATTAACATCCATGACAAATATCATGATGATCAGACAAACATTATGGCCTGTAATGGCGTGCTAATGGATTAAAATCCAAGATGGCCAATGGCGGCCATGTTTTTTGGCCGAATGACACAAAATGACTCGTTCCTATCTAGATGTCAATGTCAACAGCCATGACAAATTCCATAATGATCTGACCAAAGGTACGACCTGTAGCCCTTGCCAAAGGATTTAGTCATGCAAAGAGTAAAATCCAAGATGGCTGCTGGCGGCCATTTTTTTTTTTTTAATGACGCCAAAATGACTCGTTCCCATCTACATGTCATTGTTAACATCCATCACAAATTACATGATGATCCGACCAAAGGTACGACCTGTAGCCCGTGCCAAAGTATTTAGTCATGCAAAGAGTAAAATCCAAGATGGAGCATGCATGACATTTTTATAAGTTCCAGACTATATAACACCAGCCACCAATCTGACTCGAATTTAATATGTTGGCCTAATTTGATCCACGGGAACAATATAGGTGGGCCCAATTTCATGTGCGACCGTGTCCTTGACCTTGACAAATTTCATGATGATCAGCTGTAGCCCGTCCTTTTTCACCAGTATTCTGTTAACCCCCCAAACTCCCGTTGCAGCCGGATTTTTACGGCATATTGCTATTGACTTTTGGTACATGTATGAATCAAACAGATCATCTGCGAGGGGAATGAGGCCGTCCTACGGACGCTGAGCCGTACTTGACCTTGACCTCGCTCATATATGCATGTTTCTGGACCTCAACCGTTCGACTCAAATGTGGTATGTAGGCCTACTTTGATCCAAGTATTTTGGAACTTTTGTCTGTATGTGTGTATGTATGTGTGTATGTGTTATAGACTCGAAAAATGCTCCACCGATCTGACTCGAATTTGGTATGTAGGCCTACTTTGATCCCGGGAACATATGGGTGGGTCCAATTTCACGTGCGACCATGTCCTTGACATTGACCTCGCTCATATATCAGGGTTTCCGTTAGTAAGGATACATGTCAATATTAACTTCCACGACAAATGTCGTGATGATCAGACGAACACTCCGGCCTGTAGCCCGTACTAACAGATTGAATTTTGAAATCCAAGATGGCCACTGGCAGCCATGTTTTTTTTGCTGAATGACCCCAAAGGTATGACCTGTAGCCCATGCCAAAGGATTTAGTCATGTAAAGAGTAAATTCCAAGATGGCTGCCCACGGCCATGTTTTATGGCCAAATGACCCCAAAATGACTCGTTCCCATCTATTATGATCCAACCAAATGTAGGACCTGTAGCCCGTGCCAAACAATTTAGTCATGCAAAGAGTAAAATCCAAGATGGCTGCTGGCGGCAATGTTTTTTCGCCGAATGACCCCAAAATGACTCGTTCCCATCTACATGTCAATATTAACATCCATGACAAATTTCATGATGATCAGACGAACAGTAGGACCTGTAGCCCGTGCTAATGGATTGAATTTTGAAATCCAAGATGGCCACTGGTGCCCATGTTTTTTTTCCGAATGAGCCCAAAATTACTCGTTCCCATCTATAAGTCAATGTCAACAGCTATGACAAATTTTATAATGATCCGACCAAAGGTACGACCTGTAGCCCGTGCTAAAGGAAATTGTTGACGAATCACGCACACGACGGACGACAAAGCCATGGCAATAGCTCAAACTTTACAAAGTAAAGTTGAGCTAAAATCAAAGCTATGAAGATAACATAACTAAAATAACTGACAATGAGTAAGTATCTATTACATATTTAAATAAATAACCACATGGCCACCAGCAGTACACAAAGAAACATTATTACTGCCAGCTGGTCCATGGCTGGATCTGAACCAATAATTACACCTACCTCAGCTCCTACCTTGGTAATATAGTAAATACTCAGGTTGGGTTTTGTAAGAGATTGGTGCGTAATGCGAAGATGGCGTCAAACACCGGTAAAGAAAAAAGAACTGAAACTGTCAGTTTACCTCTTTAATGTTTTTCATATAATTTGTATTATATATTATTAATTTGGTCTACATTATTATATTGCTATTCAAAATACTCGTGTTGCAATAAAATGTCCAGTATCAATTATTAATAAATGCACAGTAAAAATGTGTTATTTCGGAACTTGTTCCACAGAACGGAACAGCGACTTCATCACTGGGAGACTCCGGAAGTTCGCAACAAGCACAAGCTGTAAACAAAAACATGTGTGCCATTCACATCTGTTTTGAAATGTTTTGTTGATAAAAATAATTCTGAAAAGGCTCATAAAAATTAATTTATTTCCTAACTTTGCGCGAGATATTGTTTCAAGGCTTGAGGTTTGGACAAACCAAAAACATACTACACCGGCCCCATTTTTAAAACATACCAGGTGAAGCAACATTCGAGTTGATGATTGAGAATTGTAGGACTGAGGCAACTCTCACTATGATGGGAGGCCATCTGATTTTCAAGCTGACTGACAGCACTAGTAGGTGCAGGAAGTTAAAGAGCTGCTTTACCTGAAACAGAAAAGTCACCAGATCAATATTTCAGTTCACAAAGTTTATTTTAAATCATTCTTCTTCCGGTTTTTCTATTTTACCCCCTCCCCCTTTATTTTATTCCTACTGAATGAACAGCACAGTTAATTAACTTAAATTCATTAATAATTGTTAATTAAAGTTGTGATATACCACTTCAGTTAACAGAATTGATTAATTGCCCAAAAATAATGCTAACCAAAGTCAACTATTATGAACTATAGTATAAAATTGACAAATACGTTTTATTTATCAACATTTTGTTCAACAAAATTTTTGCAGGATTGTCAAATATCTAACACTCAAAGCCAAATGATTTTAGAGTTATCCATCTTCACCCACAATTTGGTCCAAAACCACTTGACGGCTATTTGCCAGGCTGTCAAAAATTACATATCTCGGGAATTGACAAATTTCAAAAATCACTCTCGAGCTTTGGTGGGTGGGTTCCTCAAATCGAATCAAATATTTGTCAACCCCGAAGCCAATGAAATAGTAATTTGGGAGCGTTAATTCGGATTATGCATCTTTAACCTATTAATGTAGCTCATTCACAGTTACTTAACCTTTTGATAACTGAGTAGATACTTAATATATATCAATTTGTTTATAAGGATGTTCATCTAAATAAGTTAAAAAAAACTTCCTTAGGCTGATTTCTTCTAAGCCACTTTGCCGAACACCCCTAAAAATTAATCCGTAAAGTACTGATCTAAGAAACCATTCAAGGATCAAGGATTAATAGATGATGCAGCTAATGAGATTTTAGTATTTACAATCCATGGCAAGCTGAAAATTTGCAGAGCAAATAGAATACTTGGGAAGATAAAACTTCTTCAACTGAACATATGAACACTGAGACACTCTATTATTCTCGGACTCTCAGTGCAAATGATTCATCATTAATGTCATTTTTATGAACTTCAGCCGTAATCAGCAGACCTGTGTCGTAATGCTGCATGCCTATTAAAAGGAAAATCAAGAGACTTTCTCCTGTTATTCACGACAACTTACTACAGAGCTGGGCTTCTGCCTTCCTAGTGTACATGTATATCCCCATCCTACGTACCTGCATAACCCATTAGTTGAGAACAGAAAACGTAATGTAATCAAGTACTCCTATTAAAAGGCAAACCTCCAAACCAAATTACATTGTGATGTGATATAGTAATATATACACTGCACGGCCATTGGGCACATTGTGTGAACGTCAAAGCAATTGACCAAAGTGTATTATCACTCAATAAAATGCACTATAAAACTACGTTCACCTTATATTTATATAACACTAGCTGATTGTGCCTGACTTCGTCCGTGCTATTTGGGGATTTCTTTGTCTGGGCAGAATACACAGCGTCTGGACAAACTATTGTTCGATCGGTCCAGAAACATGCATATATGAGCATATATGCAGGGTTACCGCCAGGGGGATTTTAATGAGTCCGTATTGGGGAAAGATATAACTCTACGGGAAGACAGTGGTTCATCCCGTTGAGTGAAAATTTTGTTATTTGTCACTGAAAAGTAGCCATTTCCTTGCACCTGAGATAATCACAAAGCAATCCAAAGCTAAGTATGTAACGCAAGTCGATCATTTCCATGGGTGCATTAATTGTGTTGATGGTATCCAGATCATTAATCATGTAATTACGCACGTAAGGTTTTATTAGGGTTTATCTACAGGGGATATTTATAGCGGCGTAATGTGAATGGTAGCGAAATCTTTCAAAGAAATCGAATGCGTAGCTTGTTCAACAGTCTGCATTAGTCCAATAACTATAGTGACGACCGCTGCTATAGAACAGAGTTTTAGCCAACGTGTTATAAAATATAATTGAATTTTGGCGGGAAATGTGAACATGTGTGACGTTGTAAAATCGTAAAATCAAAATCAATTGCAGAATATGAACTCTGCAGAGGGACCCATTAATTATATAGTACCATAGCACGGGATCTCGGAGCATCAGTTGTTTCATCCATGGAAATCCTGTGCACAAAAATATCCATACTCAGCACTCCAGCATTCTTTGATGTCACCGCGACATGTATTACACTGTGTACATGTATATAACGTCGCTATTTCAATGCACACCAACCACTACGTTGTAGTTTTGGCTCTTTTATTTCAAAGGGTTACCTGTACCGGTAACACACTGTGCGCAATTGACCCGCTTTTTCACCAGTATTCTGTTAACCCCCAAACTCCTGTTGCAGCCGGATTTTTACGGCATATTGCTATTGACTTTTGGTACATGTATGAATCAAACATATCATCTGCGAGGGGAATGAGGCCATCCTACGGACGCTGAGCCGTACTAACAGAAACCCTTATATATGAGCGAGGTCAATGTCAAGGACATGGTCGCATGTGAAATTGGACCCACCCATATTGTTCCCGGGATCAAAGTAGGCCTAAATACCAAATTCGAGTCAGATCGGTTGAGCATTTTTCGAGATCATGCCTATATGAGCACATATGAGCGAGGTTAAGGTCAAGGACACGGTCGCACATGAAATTGGGCCCACCTATATTGTTCCCGTGGATCAAATTAGGCCTACATATTAAATTCGAGTCAGATTAGTGGCTGGTGTTATATAGTCTGGAACTTATAAAAATGTCATGTATGCGCCCATCACTGGAACTCGTATGCGTCATATTCACTGGACGGCCATATTTACACCACATGTACCCGTCCTGCTGGCAGCATGTACCCGATTTCGACTCAAGTCGCTATCGGCAGTGTATGAGTAATTCGACTGTAGTCGCGATCGGCAGTGAAAGAGTTAATGGGGCTTCCTTATATAACTTTGACTGCAGTCAAAAATTCATTTTCATTATAATTACGAAGTTGTTCATAGAGCAGATGAGTGTACTTTGCACTAATCCATGGCTCAAATTCATTCATTTGTTGCATATATTCTGTTGATTATAAAAGGAGATGATCCCGTAAATGGCCAGATTTAGTGTACAGTACCCCTTTAAATAAATCAGTTCAAAGTTAATTACCGGTACATGTGAATGGGTACCATTTAATTATATAATCTGAGAGCCTCATATATCCATAAAAACATAGTTTAGCATGTGTATGCATCATGCATTCTGAACTATGTTCGGGAATTGTGCATACTCACTCTACAGCTATCACATATGAATACAAATTATCATTCATTCCGATCAGTAGATCACAGAGATTCTATTATTTGTATTTTTTATATATAATTTATGTAAACTATATACCAGGTCTGGCAACTCCCAATTATAGCTACAATAGCTATATGTAACTATTGTAACTACATTTGACTATCATAAAACAATATCTTACCAATTGGCATTGCGTGTAACCATTACTGCAACTATTAAGGGTGAGGGGTACAGGGCTTCCTTCACTATGGCTCAGAGTCCGTGGAACAGCCTCATTTCCCTCATTGAAGATCTGTTTGAGTCAATAGTAATCTGTCGTAAAACAAAAAAATCCAGCTGCAACGGGAGTTAAACAGAATACTGGTGAAAATGAGAGTCAATTGAGCACAGTATGTTACCGATACACCGTAACCCTTTGAATTAAAAGTGCCAAATCTACAACATAATGTTTGGTGTGCAGTCATATAGTGGTGTTGTATACAGCGTAATACTCATATGAAAATGTCGTGTACGAGATTTCCGTGGATGAAACTTTAGTGCAGTGGCCAAATGCCAAAAGTGGTTGCATGGGTACCCCTTTTTTTTAAGGAGAAACATATATTGTTCATGAAATTGTTAGTGAAAAATTGGAATTGGTGGTGGCTATTGTCAATCGACGATGAACCCATTAACTTTTTCCAGAAACTATTGATTTCGGTCAGGTGAACCCTGTGGTGAATTATAACTTAGTTACCAACATTGTTGGTGTTAAAATTACTACATCAAACCTCAGTCTTTTATATCTCATAAACTAGTTTGACCAAGGTGGCAAGCATATCAAGGACTACATAATTTATAACGAACCAAAGCCTGACGCTTTGGGTTGTATATAGACTATATCTGATTTTGTGACGTCACCAATTATTATCTAATATGACACT
Organism: Siphonodentalium dalli; assembly: GCA_032622095.1. Lineage (NCBI taxonomy): Eukaryota > Metazoa > Mollusca > Scaphopoda > Gadilida > Siphonodentaliidae > Siphonodentalium > Siphonodentalium dalli. Next base: position 100,325,760 of record CP136069.1, on the reverse strand, counting down.
GCTGTTTTGAATTTTGCGACCACTTTTGTCGCACAGTAGATCGGTGGGCTTATAGCATTAATGTCGCAATTGGAAAATCTTGTTGCTGTGTCTTTCGATTACTGGTATTACAAATGAGAATTATGAATATTGAATTACAATGTAAGTTCATTCGTAGCGGTAGTTTACCTTTTATTGAGAAAATAAGACACAATAAATAACGACACTATAGTAACTACAGGGTGGTGAGTGAAAGTGATCATCCATCGGGGTGAGTGAAAGTGATCGAAATTCCTGATGTGAAATATAATAAAAGGTCGGTAGACCTCATGTCCGCCTCTAAGCGTCGGCTTGATATGACCGTTGTTTGCGCATAAAAACCTGTCTTTAGTGCTAGTAAACCTACATACCAAATTTAATTTCATTCAGTACACATTTACTAAAGTTAAATTATCACCTGGAAACCTCAAATTGGCAAAAATTCTAAGTAAAAAAGGGACTTAACTCCGGTGAAAATTGGCAGACGGAACCCGAATTCGAACTTGACCTGTGTTTTGCTGGGAGAAAGACACATACCAAATTTGGTTTAAATCTGATTAACTCTACTAAAGTTATCATCCGGACACCAACTGTTGGGGTTTTATGTCGGGTCGGCGGACAAAAAAGGGGCCATAACACTCGCAAAAATTATCGGATTAAACCGAAATTCGAACTTGAGCTGTATTTTGATATAAGTAATCCACAAAAAAACGGGTTTTGCATATAAACAATCCAAAATCAAGTTATCATCTGGAAACCAAAAAACAGAAGAATACATGTAACTGAATTTTCTATGTCGAAAAAGGGGCATAACTCTGCCAAAAATGGTCGGGCAGAACCCAAGTTCGAACTTGACCTGTGTTTTGCTGGGAGAGAGTAATATACCAAATTTGGTTTGAATCCGATTAACTCTACTAAAGTTATCATCCCGAAACCAACTTTCAGGGGTTTTCTAAGTAAAAAAAGGGGCATAACCCTGGTAAAAATTGGCGGACGGAACCAGAATTCGAACTTGACCTGTCTTTTCTGCTAGTAAACCCACATACCAAATTTAATTTAATTTGGTTCACTCTAACTAAAGTTATCATCCGGAAACCTCGGACGGACGCACGGGCGGACGGACGCACGGACGGACGTGCTGATTATAATAGTCCTCCGAACCCGTTGGGTCGGCGGACAATAAGAATGTCACCACGATTTACATTTCTACTGTGCGAAGGTGCATGGGCCTTTAATGTACATCACTTGGTACCGTGCGGTACTGTGCGAAGTGAAATAACATTTAATATGGAATTAATTGGTATCATAAGACTACATAGTACATACATGTATGCATGTGATAATCCATAAATATAATACTATTTTCTGGAATCATAAGGAAACATATAACTGTGAACAAAGCAGAAGATACATTCGTGCAGCAGTTCAGGCAAACTCTGTCAATGCGGAAAGTTACACGATGACGTTGTTCGTCGATTTTCGTTGAAATCGACATGGTGACACTTTATGAATGAAATGAACAGCTATGAAATGGACACACTAGACTAGATTGACAGCCGTGTTGTTCTTAGTATGCCTGCAGTCAGGTCTGTCCTGGTTATGGACACACTTCCTCCATATATAGTATCAGCCCCAGCGCTCACCCAGCGTAAAGAAATATATAAGGTTGAATTCATTAAAAAATTTCCCGTTCCCCTCTCGACAAGGTATAACTATTTTCACTTTGGTGTTGCTAGCGGTCAATCAAGACTACCCGGAAGTGTGATTGGCCTAATTTTACTCTAATTAATTTTACTGATAACCGACCCCTGAAATATAGGCTTATGTGAATTTTATTTGGAGCGAATACCAGGGAATCTATAAACTGATTTTGCCAAAAAAAAATAATAATAAAACAAACGAGAGGCCGATCACGATCGGCAGATGTTAACCCATCCCTTGGCGATAAAAATTTAATATGATCGAATAAATGAGAGTTTTGGTGTTGAATTATAGAGTATACTGTTATGTACTATTATAGACAAATGTACATAACACAAATTATTGGAATTTATGGGTCACTGGCATTTATATAAGAGAATGCACTGGTACAGGATCTGTAATGCTAAACCGCCACAGCCAGCAAGTCCGTGGGTTAAATGTGTAGGTGTGCCCTGGACATGGAATACTTGGGTTAAGAGAGTCCAATTTAAGTTTACAATACTAATGTGTCCTAGTATACAGATAAGCAACCTCACCACTGACCCATTAATATCAATTATATAGCACAGCTGTCGAAAAATCACAGGAATTGTTTATGTTGAACACTGACCTCTATTAAACCAATAACAATTATAATGATATCAGACCATCTGAAGATATAACTCTGCAGCACAGATGTCCAAGTCTACTGTTAATATCATGTGATGTTTATTGTTGAATCTTTATTTTAAATTAGATACCACAGGCTTCTTTATCAGATTATTTGCACATTGGCATAAGAGACATCAGAAAATAATATAGCTTTATCAATAGCTAAGTAGTCCAAATGCAATTGGTGAATTGGATTTAATGTTGCTCCAAACAGATTTACCAGTACATAACACAAGATTTTGGACCGATTTAATCAAATTTGGTGTGGTGATTCGGGGTACCATTGGCAGAGTTATAATGGTTATAATTGTTTTTAATTATTTAAAAAAATTAAAGGGACACATTGGAAATCTTTTTATCAACTTGTATCATAATCATCAATATCTAAATGAAAACAAATGACAATGTCAATGACATTTTTTTTATTATTATATAAAAGTTAAAAAAAAAAAAAAATTTAAATAGATTTTTTTTTTCAATTTTTTTTTTCTTCGAAAAAGGGTCATAACTCCTTTAAAATAAATCGTATCAAACCCATATTCGAACTAGATCTGTATTTTGGGCTGTGAAACTCACATACCAAAAAATGTTTGAGTTATGGCAGAATGTGTGAATTCTAAGTAGAAAAAGGGCCATAACTCTGTAACAAAAACTCGGATCAAACCCAAATTCGAACTCGATCTGTATTTTGGGCTGATATACCCATATACAAAATTTGCTTCTGATTGGATAGAAAATGTTTGAGTTATCGCATTACACGTGAAGTGTCTACAGACGGACAGACGGACAGACGGACGGACAGACGGACGGACAGACGGACGGATGGACAGACGGACGGACGGACGGACGAACGACGAGTGGTCAATCCGGACAACGACACTATGTTTACCATACATGGTATGGGTAAACATAAAAAGCCACAGCTACCCTCGTGTGTGAGTGGTTTTGCTTTGGTTCGTTAATTACCCTGGCATATGATCATATTATGGGTGGCTTGTTTCCCAAAAGCCTGTGCCGCTTTTACACAAAGCGGCTCATAAATAAGAAAGACGAATGTGCTGTTTTGAGGACCCCCTACCCAACTGATGTGTTGTAGTTGAACATAATGCGAACTGAACTGATTGCTCTCAATATTGACTGATGATGTGGGCTAAGGGTAGTAATATATCAGGACATACAAAATGTTTATGGATGGGTTGGTTCCTGAAAGCCTTTGGCACATACTGGGCGTGAAATATATGCTGGTGTGCTTGTATGAACTGTATTCAAACAAACAATGGCAGTGGCACTAAATTGTAGTATAGGAAATGTTATTATGGGCGGACGCTGAATTTTCTAAATCAAATAAACATATATAAAAAAAAATATGTTAATAGGGAAACCTCAAATATTGAAAATTCTAAGTCGAAAAGAGCCAAATTTGGTTCCGATAAAATACTAAACCAAACTAAAATTATCATCCGGAAACCTCAAATATTGAAAATTCTAAGTCGAAAAGAGCCATTTAAAGTCTGTAAAAAATAATCGGACCGAAACAATAATCGAACTTGGCCTGCATTTTGGTCTGGAAAACTCACATTCCAAATTTGGTTCCGATAAAATAACCCAAACTAAATTTATCATCCAGAAACCTCATAAATCAGTACCAGTACAAGATAATCAGACACATTACAAAAAGTGGCCGGCAGATGTTTAACCCATACCTTGGCGATAGCGATTAGCTATAACTGATAATTTGTTAACTGTGATATGATCACAGGAATCCATATATCAGTAGCAAACTTGAAATCAAAAGCTCAAATAATTTGTCTTAAGAAGGTTTAAAGTATTTGGGGTGGGGAGGAGTAGTTTTAAATCTCATAACTCTGTCCCTATTCATCCAAAGACCTCTCACTGTGAGATCCAACGGTTTTAGTGATTTCGGATGATATGTTTAGACGTTTAAGTTAAGTCATTGGAAGCAAAAGTGATAAACCCCTATCTCTGCCACTTTTGCCAAATATTCAAAATTCATTCACTTCTAAAAATAAATTATAATTTGTTGACAATCCAGAGTGCTTAAAACAACATATATGTATGAGATTCCATCTCATATTTAAATTGTACTTTAATTACCCCCCCCCCCCCACCATTCTGCCCAGTTGTTATTTGTTTATCAAACATGTCCGACAGATACGATCAGATCTGACCTGTGTAATAAGGAATGCTTATATTGTTAGGTGCATGCAAGTTTAAATGTTTCATAACAGGGGTGTATGGTTTTCAAAAATATATGTAGTTTATACAATACAAAAGTGTTATCTATATAATGTTATAGAGACAGAGTATGGTGAGGATGCTGGCCCCTATGACCCCTTAATCGAAACAGATTACCATAGTTCATATAAAAGAAGGTAAGTAGCCCTCAGTCAATGGTTTCACACATTACAATGTTTTACAAGTAGCTTGGACACTAAAATCCATAGCCTTCAATGTTAATCTTTTGAGCGCTCTGTGGCCCCTAAAATTCAATCAACCATGACGATATGAATAAATGGGAAAATAAGGTTCCTGGAAATGTTAACAACATCTATCATCTTGATATTCAAAACAAGGCATCACTTACAATAATCATGTAGATTTATCTGCCTGTTACCTATTGCACAGATAAATCATATTGGTTATCAGCCATTATTTTAATTTCACATTGAAGCATGTGCCTGAAGGGTTAATATATTTTTCAAAAGTCAATTAATCAGTCAATACCAAAATCAATAGAAGTGAATAGTGTTCATATGCATAGATAAGAGATATGAAGAAGAGTCATTGTACATTATAGAACATGTCTATGGGAACCTTGGAAAGGATTAATTATTTTCTAAGCAGATCAATGGAATATATAGAAGGCACTTTATACATAGGTGAGGGACCCCTTATCACTAGGGGTGCCACGATTAATCGTATAATCGATGAACCGTTGATAAAGCCGATAATCGATTTCCAATTCCATCGTCAATTAATCTGCATTATTAATTTGACATCGGAAAATGCCGAGTATTATTGAATACCGTGTTTGTTTTACAGTTTAATCTACAACCGATGGGTTAACAACCTTTGATCGCATATCAAAGAGATTCCAACAACATGAGTACTACTAACTTAGGTTGCAAACAGTCGGCAGTTCATTTGATGATGTGACATGGTTACTCTTCGGGTCATTGTACATTCTACAAATTGGCTGCACTGCAGTGTGAACTTATGGCGACGTCATTTTATATTTATACTTGAAAGGTGGCACTACATCTTTGAAATGTTCCGACAGTCACCGTGTTCAATGAACTGAACGCACTTGCCCTTGAATCTGATTGAACCAATGGGGAGTTGATTGACAATCTCTGGAAACCAGGGAACCTACGGCATTTTAATCAGCGATGTTCTCCGTGACGTCATTTGCGAGTATAATTTGTTTGCATAAGTAATCTTAGAGTTTATATTAGTATAGGCTATCGCGTATCATGCAGTGAACGCTGAATGAAACTCGATATTATCAAATATTTATCTTGTTCTGAGTCCTGCAATTTGTGGATGGGGGCACACCTTTGTGATTGTTATCCATGCTCTCAAAGTTTGATGAAACTTATAGTTTCTTTTTTTAGGAACTGTTGGCCATCCGTCATGCATTCCTACTTTTATATTGTTTGTATGTTTGGCTATTCATAACACTGAAATTAATGAACTCACAAATATTATAAACATAATATCACCGAAAATTGTGCTGGTATTGAATACATTGTGTTCATTGATCATTAACAGTGGTTTATGATGCACTTTATTAACGTAAAAATGACATCAGCCTGAAAACCGAAAGCGAGGCGGCTCCTTTGTGTGGAAGTACTCGTGGGAATAGACAATTTGCTGGCATCTAAAAACCCAGACCACTTGTAAGTACACAGCCGATACCTCAAACAACCCGCGACAGTGCAGTTAACCAGCACCCACCCAATAGGCCATATTACGGAATACTTCCACTGATATTATTAGGTATGATTAATCGATTATAGTCGATTATTTACGACAGATTATCGATTATCAAAATCAATAATTGTGGCACCTCTACTTATCACACCCTGTAATGAAATTTCAAGAATAGGAGCAACAAGAGTTTAATGCTGCCATTTATAATCAAATTTGACAGATGCCAGCAGTGTTGTTTATCTTTGACTTCATCTAACCAAAGACCAGAGCTCTGTCATGACTCAATTAATAAAAAGATTTCACTTGGAATGTAACATGTACTCTCATATACTCTGGATATTGGATGTTCATAATGGTAATTTATTGACATCATTATATTGCATGTAACTATTGAGTATTGCAATAAAATCTTCATATTTTCAAATACCTAATTAATGGTACAAAACTGAAACAAATGAAAGTGTCAATGACAATTTTTTTTTCCATAAAATATTTTTGTTATCATTTAAAAAAAAAAAAAAAAAATTGTTTTTCAAATTATGTTTTTCGAAAAAGGGTCATAACTCCTTTAAAATAAATTGGATCAAACCCATATTCGAACTCAATCTGTATTTTGGGCTGAGAAACCAATATACAAAATTTGGTTCCGATCAGACAGAAAATGTTTGAGTTATCGCATTATGCGTAAAGTGTCTACAGACAGATGGACAGACAGGCAGACGGACGAACAACGAGTGGTCAATCCAGACGTCGACACTATGTGTTCCATACTATGGTATGGGTACATAAAATTAGATTTTTCACTGTTTTTAGGACACCTGCTCAATAACACACAATGAACTGGAATAATTTCCTCTCAAGATTAATACTCTAGTAGATGAGGTGGTTTTGTATGCACTTTTATGTCCAGAGCAAAACTCTTCATGAATCCACTAATTGAAGGTACACGAACAATATTTGGTTGGTGACACATTTCCCATGAGGGCGAAATGGGTCAAATGGTCACGCCCCTTTTTGCGCGAAGTACTACCACCTCTCCAGAACCGTTGGACATAGGGGGTCGAGTAACCACTCAAAATGTGCGGAATGGCCACATTATGGGGGGTCAGTAATACATTTTCATATCCAAAAGTCAATGGTTTTTAAGATAATTGCCAAAAACCAAAAACAATCCATTTTTAAGGGCCCAATTTTGGGGTTCAGCACTTTTATCTCAAAGCTGAGCCCCCAATTCGAATTTTATTGATCTATATCCATCGGTACCACATATAGGTATAATTTCTGTACCATTATCGGATGGGATTGACCTTCAAGGAGCTCTTGACCCTGAAAATCCATATTATGGGGGGTCAGTAATACATTTTCATGTCCAAAAGTCAATGGTTTTTAAGATAATTGCCAAAAACAGATTTCAGCATGTTACGCACCAGAAGTATACAATACCACCAAGGCCACAGCATATGTATGACACTTTTTAAAGAACTATCCGAATTATCTGATCGACTTAAGAGCACAATTGACCACACACAATGGGATTAGCTGGAAATTGCTGCTGAGGATGTGTTGACCCTGACACACAACATGAGCTCTTCACGACTGAACATGCCTTGGAAACTGGTGTGCTTTACCAAAAATCAGGTAACAGTTGTCCTCTAATCAACAGAAATGTACAGATTGAAAAAAACAGGTTTTCAAAATTTGTTATGAACATTTAACAGCTGATCTGATTTAAGTGACCAAGCTACGAAACATGCTAAACACTTTTACTAAATGGAATGACCAGCTGTTTGCTTCATGCAGCAGCCACATGTTGCGATCTTAAAATGGGTATTGCATCTGGGCATAGTAAAAACATGTTGTAATCAGATGAGAGATGACCATATATACCAGTATATATTTCAGAAGTAATCAATTCATCCAAAAGGACACCTCATCTCACAAAAAGTTTTAGGAAATGATGGAATTAGTTTTGATTGGCCATGATAGTTGCAGCACTTGCAGGTTTCACTAACATAATTCTTCATAATAGGTAATAGCCCTCATAACTTACCATTTTAAAGATATTTTCATTTTCAATACCACCCCAGGTTAAGTGGTCCTGCTAATTTTATATTATGCTGATGGGTACTGCTGGATTGCTATGATGTTTGTAGGTCAAAGCGATTCTGTTAAGTACCATCATTTTACCTAAAGTTGGTTATGTTTGCATTGTTTGGCTAATCCAAGCAATTTGTGCAAAAGTCAGTGTCTGTATGAAACATTCAAGAACATATATACTTCAAAATATTTAATGTGTACCCTGATAAACAACAGGAATAGTCATCTCAATTACGGCCAGTTTGTAAAAACCAGCACCCATTATTGAAATATTTCACAATATACATGTTTTTAATGTTTTCTACACATAGTGGCTTATCCTCGATTTGTTCAGATCGCTTTGCTCTACCTGAATATCATACCAAATTTATTAGCATCACCACTAAACTTGGGATGAATACTGCCAAATGAATATATTGTGATATATAGGGCAGTGGAAAAATAATGGTTGAGTCTTTTCTAAATATAATTCTAATAAAACCTACACAATACCGTCTTGGTCTGATAAGACTCAGAGTCATGTTTATTTAGGAGTATAGACATGAAGTCCACCAGTCTCATGAAAATTAAATGGGCTCTGCACTAGTAACATCTGGGCTCCTGGGACCCATTAATATTGACAAATGCAACACAAATGAAAAATACATAGTAACTTTCCTCAAACATAGATTATAACCTGATTGTGTTAAAATCAGTGTACATACGTATACGTAGGCATGGCCATAGCATGTTTCACTAGAATATACATGTAGTTACTGTATGTACATCACACACATAAGGCGACTGACACACATACACGTACCTGCATGGTTCACAATATTTGACATGTAAAGTATATATATATATATATCTCCTGTGCCTATAACATAAAACCAAACGGTTTACAGTACTTTTACTGACATTTTTGGAGTGGCACATATACATACATAAAAGTCAATTTAAAGGGACGAAATGAAAAATAAATTTGTGCAACTATAATGGAGATCTATATTGCATTACAACATCCAGAAATCTACAAAATCTACAACATCCACAAATCTACAAATTCTACAAAAACATCTGACTATCATAGACATTGGTAATGTGATCATTTTTCCTTGACAAGTTGAAACATGAGGGAGGATTGCATAGCATGGCTACCTACAGAATGTAGATTTGTATGTATTTATATCTGCATATCAACTGATGCTTGTATTTTTCTTCTCACTCTCTCTGAGCTCACAACGCAACAGGATTGCATTCGGAATGTCAAGCCCATAAAGCTAGACACTTTAGAATCAAGCTTGCCAAATAAATTTCCATGAACCTCACATGAACTCACTCAGTTGAACACAAGGAACGATTGTCAAGTTGGAAAATATTCTGTATTTATGGAAGCCCTATATTTTTAATGTGTGGATTTATTATAACTGGACATGTATTTGTTAGTTTTGAACAGGACAATATATTTTAATATTACTGCAACTGCATCTTTCTTATGACTTATTTTCTTACAAACTCCCAAATTTGAACCAGAAACAATTTAGGGCAAATATACATCTACGTGTACGTATACATATATCAGGATATAAATATAGGCAATCATGCCAGGCTAGCCATTATTTGTTCTAAAATAATGTACGTGTTAAGGAAATTGTAGAACCTTTATACAAAATGGTGATGCAGCCAATCAAAATTGATGTGGGACTGATAAAGACACAACCTGCTCGACTACCGAATCATACTGATTGATCAAATTGTAGTAACTCAACATTTACTAAACCTACTTGTGGGCTGAGTATAATTCAATTCAACATTAGAATACCATAAAAACACCATGTTCTCCCATAAGTTTAAAGAAAATAACACATTGAACTCATTTACAAGTATATTGCTAATGTGATATATGTCATTCCATTTATAACCATTTTGGCAGCCATCTCACATCAAAGGCCATGAAATCTAGATAACAAAAGATGAACTACATTCAAATTATATCACCAGGTAACCTTTTTGTAGGAGTTTTAAGTTACTGATCAAATACCCCATAACTGATGATTTCCTCAACATCTTTGTTATTGGGAAAATGTCTGTTTTTCATTCTACAACCAATATATTCCATCCAAAAACCTTATTTTCAGGGTCAAGAGCTCCTTGAAGGTCAATCCCATCCGATAATGGTACAGAAAATATCAGAAATGATACCTGTATGTGGCACCGATGGATATAGGTCAATAAAATTCTAATTGGGGGCTCAGCTTTGAGATAAAAGTGCTGAACCCCAAAATTGGGCCCTTAAAAATGTATTGTTTTTGGTTTTTGGCAATTATCTTAAAAACCATTGACTTTTGGATATGAAAATGTATTACTGACCCCCCATAATGTGGCCATTCCGCACATTTTGAGTGGTTATTCGACCCACTATGTCCAACGGTTCTGGAGATATAGTCACGGCGGGTGGTAGTACTTCGCGCAAAAAGGGGCGTGGCCATAAAATTTGACCCATTTCGCCCTCATTGGGAAATGTGTCACCAACCAAATATTGTTCTTGTACCTTCAATTGTGGATTCATGAAGAGTTTTGCTCTGGACATAAAAGTGCATACAAAACCACCTCAGCTACTAGAGTATAACTGAGTTTATGTACAATGGGTAGTTGTTTAAGGAAGTACACAATTTATATAGATGGAATTGGGCACTTTACAAAAAGTGGCTGGCAAATAAGAAAGGCAAACTTTCTGTTTTGAGGACCCCCTACCCTATTTGAAGTCTTCACGACACTATACTGAAATTATATGCTCTCAATATTAATTAAGGGTGTGGCCAAAAAATTATTTCTTATCAAGATATTCACACCATGGATGTGTTGGTTCCCGAAAGCCTGCACCATGTGGCACTTCACAGCAAGTGGCTGGCAAATAATAATGACAAATTATCACTGTTTTATGTACCCCACCCTATTTGAAGTCTTGAACAGTTTATTCGTACAAATGCCCGGGATAGCACAGGAAAGGCTCTTAGAAGTGCCTTATTTCCATTGTGGTCTCATGAGTCCGATGACTCAAATTTTGATCAGGTAATTTTGCCATTTTACCCGTGACTTCATCGACATGGTAGGGTTCTTTAATGTGCACATATTGTTGCCACGGGACAGCCATTAATATCTGTTCCCCATCCGATGGTGTGCCTAGCAGTGTCATCCCTGGACATGACACTGTAGAGGAGTGTGTTTTTCAAAATTTTGTCTGAGAATCTTTTGCTTCTGGAATCGTTCTCAGAGCACTGATTGATGGCTACACAAAGCCTGACAGATACTACATGTCGGATTTGAACTCTTGTCCGTGTCGAAGGTTTAGATCAATAGATCCAACAGCCTGAGACACTTTACAAAAGGCAGCTGGCAAATAACAAAAATACAACTATTTTTGTGATCACCTACGCTATTTTAAGTCATGAAAACACCACGAACTGAGGGATGTGCTCTCATATATCTTTAAATACATCAGCCATCCTTTATGTTTTATATATCTCCATATATGGGCACCAGGAAGACGACCAACCATGATCATGGTACGAGGTGGGGTGAATTTGGTTACAAACCTTTGACTTGTAGCCCATGCCAAATGATTTAGTTATGCAAAGAGTAAAATCCAAGATGGCTAACTCATTCCCATCTACATGTCAATGTTAACATCCATGACAAATTTCATGCCCAAAAACAAACATTTTCTTAATATAAGAACAACATGGCGAATCTTAATACTGCGCATACGTACGTATAAATATACGCCATTGAAATATGGGGAAAAAACCCAATCTCTTTTAATTGATTTTAATTGACTTTGATAATTATTTTTATAATAGTGATTTTCTGTTCTTCAGAATCTTAAGTATGCCTATATACAAGGACAAGAGGGGCACTCAAAGGATAAGCTTGTTCATTGACAACAAACAGTATAGTTCAGATTAAAATGGGCTGTTTATTATTATAAACGCAAACAACCAATAATCAACGTCAACAAAATATTTTGTCAAGGTGGAGGGCAATAACTGCCACAAGGCAACAAAGTTACTATCCATGCATAGTCCTATACTATAGTAACAAGATGTCCTCCCCCCACCCGAAACCAACGAGTGCCCAGTGAAGGGATAGCCATAAAATGGTATACCCACCATAGCTCTGCTTGCAGCAAAAAATAAATGAACTTAATAATAAGCAAGTTGTTGATAGAATGCTGATAACAAAATTGTCATATTGTTTAACAAGTTCTGTGAAATTACAGAATAGTAGATTCAAAGTGCAAACAGTTGATGTGTATTAACTCTTTCAGTGCCAGACTTATCTTGTAGGTTTAGTGCCAGGGAATCTTACGTTTTTCATGGGCATCAAAATTATTACTATGAATACTTGGTGTTAGTTTTGAGTTATAACATGCCCCTACTGTTTTATCCAGTTTGTTTTTAAATTCGCTATAGCATGCTTAAGCATACCCAAACATTTTTTTATTTATTTTTTATTTTTTTAGGGCCGATTTTACAGACCGTAAATTAGAGCCGATGAGATCGGCCCCTGGCACTGAAAGGGTTAAAGCCCAGTAATACTGTAAATGATATTGCTAGTTGGCACTAATGACTATAACCTTGTTTTTTTCAAAATGGCAGATTAAACTGCAAGGCTTGGTTACAATTACAAGCCAAATGTATAATTGAAACCTCTAAGAGCGGCAAGAGTAACTGATCACTAAGCATTATGAAGACAGTACTGCATAACTGCCTCGCATAGTGGTAATACTGATTTTAAACATAAAATAATGGGAAATGAAAGTGTCAATGACACTGTAGCTCAACTTGGAAAGGAAATAATTTCATGTGTTTCAGTCAATGGAGCGATTAGGAATGCGGAAAGTTGAAATGTCTAAGTAAGGGACCTTGTCCAATTCCGACGGAGTTTCCGTCGGTGATCGGAGCTTTTAATCGGAGTTTTCTCCCTCATCATCGGAATTTCTTAGATCGGAGTTTTTTCTCCGATCAAGAACTCCGATCAATTCCGGTGAAAATTCCGATGAACTCTGAACAAAACTCCGATGAAATCAGAGTTTTTCTCCGATATGAAAACTACGATGTTAAAACTCCGATTTAATCAGATTTCATCGGAGTTTTCTCCGATATCAAAACGGCGATGTGATTTGAGTTTTGTGTAATAATTTCATTTTTATTTATGCCAAACTTCCTCTGAAAAGTTGAGAAAGTCACCAGAAAAAGTTGAACAGACGGTTCGTTTATGGGGAAATCCTTGTGATGAAGGGAATACACATCCCATCTCCGATTATAATTTAAACTTTTGCGGAGAAAACTGGAAAAATCTAGCTTTAATATCGAGTAAATCATAACATTTTATTACGTGATTGTTGGTTGCGTCATTTTCAGTTTGTCGCTTTCGCAAAACACGTTGTTTATTTATCTGGTGCGATGGTATTACTCGTCTCTTAAAAATGAATAATCCCTACGATTCCCAATATCAATAAAAAATAAAAATAAATCCAACTTCCTTATTTGGGTGAGGCTTGATTCTGCCGTCACTGGATTGGTCCGGCTCTTCCATCAATTATACAGGCTCTTCCAATAACCTCCCGATTGATCCACTCTTCCGGTTTGCAACACAACACACACACGTGGTTTTCACTCGACCGAAGTTGAATTAAGAATCGCAAAGTTGGTTCAAACGATATAATTATTCAGAAAATGGCAACAAGAAATAGATCTTTGGTTTGTTCAGGCGGATTTGGAAACATTAGAAGACAATTTCAGTACTGATACCAGTACGTTGTAATACCTGGGTACCGGTATGTCATTGAAAATGGAATAATTATTTGCACCCCCAGCCGGGATTGAAATGGATTATTCCATATTAAACTGCACTTTATAGCGATATAAACTATATTTGCAACATCGTCGGATTCTGAGAATACCGTAAACCCAGTGTATTTCAAATCTTGTATGCACCCAATAATATACTTACCAGTAGATATCATATTCCACCGGTTCAAATCCTGCACGCATATAATTATACAGTCGACATAAATTTCAACTCAGTATATTATTATCATATAAATTCATCTGATATTATAATTATTACGGAGATGTTTACGTCGACTGATAATTATAGGCCTATTTTAGCATTGCGCGAATATGGTTTCTATTTATGGGGAGGTTATTTCCTCAGCGAAGCGGAAATGGCTGAGTCGCTGAGAATGGACGTAACATGTTACATGTCTTTCTCCGTTGTGTCTGGTATATATATAAACAATATACACGAAGAACCGAAACGACGATTTATTAAAAGCTCCTACGAAAATTCACGGGATCGGAGTTTTCCAAAACATACCGCACTTGAAGAACGGGAACTCCGATATAAAACTCCGATTGAATCGGATGATTTTACCGACGACACTGCGAAAAATCTCCGACGGAATCGGAGTTTTATACCGATACAAAAACTCCGATTGCCATCGGTATCGGAGATCGGAAATATCCATCGGAAACTCCGATTCCGACGGAAACTCCGTCGGAATTGGACAAGCTCCCTAATACCAGATTATCATCATGAAGAGATATATATATATAAAGTAAAATCCAAGATGGTTGCTGGCGGCTATGTTTTCCAATGAAATTCAAAAACATTTGATAACTTCCATCTAGTAAGATCAATATCAATATTAATATGAAGTATGGTGATGATCGGATGAGGGAAGTGGACTGTAGGGTGTGCCAAAGGATTTAGTCGTGCAAAGAGTAAAATCCAAGGTGGCTGCAAGTGGACATGTTTTAAGGCCGAATGACACCAAAATGACTCGCTCCCAACTACATGTCAACAGTCATGACAATTTTCACAATGATCCGACCAAAGGTACAACCTGTAGCCCGTGGCAAAGGATTTATTCATGCAAAGAGTAAAATCCATGATGGCTGCTGGCGGCCAAGTTTTTTGGCCGATTGACCCCAAAATGACTCGTTCAAATCTACATGTCAATGTCAACACCCATGACAAATTTCATGATGATCTGATCAAAGGTACGACTTGTAGCCCGTGCGAAAGGATTTAGTCATGCAAAGAGTAAAATCCAAGATGGCTGCCAGCAGCCATGTTTTCGGGCCGAACGACCAAAATATTATATCTACATGTCAATATTAACATCCATGACAAATTTCATGATGATCAGACGAACAGTACGAACTGTAGACCGTGCTAATGGATTGAATTTTGAAATTTAGTCATGCAAAGAGTAAAATCCAAGATGGCTGCCAGCAGCCATGTTTTCTGGCCAAACGACCAGGAACGACCCCAAAATTACTCGTTCCCATCTACATGTCAATATTAACATCCGTGACAAATTTCATGATGATCAGACAAACAGTACAGCCTTTAGCCTATGCTAATGGATTGAATTTTGAAATCCAAGATGGCCGAATGACCCCAAAATGACTCGTTCCCATCTACATGTCAATGTCAACAGCCATGACAATTTCATGATGATCCGAATAAAGATACGACCTGTAGCCCATGCTAAAGGATTTAGTCATGCAAAGAGTAAAATACAAGATGGCTGCTGGCGGCCATGTTTTTTGGCCAAATGACCCCAAAATGACTTTTCCCCATCTACATGTCCTTTTTACATCCACATGTGACATATTTCATGATGATCCGACCAAAGGTACGACCTGTAGCCCGTGCCAAACGATTTAGTCATGCAAAGATCAAAATCCAAGATGGATGCTGGTGGCCATGTTTTTTGGCTGAACGACCCCAAAATTTTACTCATTCCCATCTACATGTCAATATTAACATCCCTGACAAATTTCATGATGATCAGACGAACAGTACAAACTGTAGACCATGCTAATGGATTTAATTTTGAAATCCAAGATGGCCACTGGCAGCCATGTTTTTTTCCGAATGACCCCAAAATGACTCGTTCCCATTTACATGTCAATGTCAACAACTGACAAATTTCATAATGATCTGACCAAAGGTACAACCTGTAGCCCGTGCTAAAGGAAATTGTTGACGAGTCATGCACACACACATGCACACACACACGGACGACGGATACCAAGCTATGGCAATAGCTCAAACTTTATAAAGTAAAGTTGAGCTAAAAAGCCTAACATCTCATAGCATCCAAAATGATAATGTATGATAAGCATAACGAGCATTTGAGAATGAATAACATCATTTTAACATGTGAATAAGACAAACATCACCAGATAAGGTAAAGATGAATTATTTCCAGCTACATGTAACCAAAACACAAAGGTAATATAGAGGTTTGACTGTCCCATTGTGATTAAGGATACCCCCCAGTGTTTTTAAAACACAGGTGTTTCACATGTCAGTAAACATTAAGATAAAATAATAAAACAAGAGGTGGCATCAGAGATGCTGTGTCTCGTTTTCGGTGGCTTACCGCCGGTGGCTACCGCCAATTGGTGTGCATCAGTATCGGTAGACTAATTAATAGGTAAAATGACAGGGCCAGTTTTCGAACTTGTCAGAAATATTCTTAACAAGTATCTATATTCTAAATTTTATCAAATCGGAGGACGTTTGTTGAAGTTATCGCGCTAACGAGCTAAAAATTCACGAAAAATGACTAATTAAGGGCCATAACTCAATCAAATTTTATCGGGCTAGGCTGGTTTTCGAACTCGTCCGAAATATTCTTGGCAAGTATGTCTATTCCAAATTTTAAACAAATCGGAGGACGTTTGTTGAAGTTATCGCGCTAACAAGCTAAAAATTCACGAAAAATGACTAATTAAGGGCCATAACTCTATCAAATTTTATTGGGCCAGGCTGGTTTTTGAACTCGTCCAGGATATTATTGGAAGACACTTATATACCAAATTTGAGTTGAATCGGATGACGTTTGTTGAAGTTATTGCGCTAACGAGCTCAAAATTCGTACAAAATGACTACTTAACTGGTTCAGTGCTGAAAGCCCATATTTGGACCCTATGTAAGAGTGCTGGAAGCCCAGATATGGGCTTTGGCAATGACACTGTCTTGTTTAGTCAACTCTTGTTTAGTTTAATCATTTAAATAGCGTTTGTCAGGTAATATTTAAAGTGATGTGAAACGTAAATTGAACCTCACAATTGAGTTCCCTGCGTTATTCTGTGGAAAGACTGAATAAAATAACCCCCATACACGAAATGCCTAACCAGATATCAGTTTGTATTAATTATACGGCCACGTAACTAACTGTTTACTTTCCCTCAATCGGGATGAATAATTCCACTGTAAACGCGAAATAAATACACAAACGAGTTGTCGTGTGCAGTCGCGGAAACACCCGAACACTTCCGACTTGGTCGGGATTGAGTCGGCTTTCGTTCTCAGAAAATAGCTTCCGTGGAGGGAGGCCGTTTGCTGGAATAGCGTAACATCAGCTTAATAAAACGAAAAACAAGCGGTATAGTCAATTCGAATGGGAGGGATATAAAAGGAATTATTGCCTGAAATCACCAACGGAAGAACATTGACCGAGTTATGAAAGAATTATAATCAAAGTGGTCATGATCGAGCAATGAACAACGGTAACAGTTGAAAATGTTACTATTTATAGAAATTTGTAATCGTTGCAGATCGTTGACCGATTTTATGATCGAACTACAGCAGGTACAGTCTCGTGCAGAAAGAGTTGTCTTACATGTGTATTCCAAACTGTTTAATTACCTGTGCAATGCTACATGTGTGCCATATTGCTATTCACTATTCTAGTACAGACCGTATTTGTTTGGGACAGCGATAGTGATATAGATATCCATATGGAATTATGTTTTCTTCAATTTTTTAGTTTATATAGGCCCAAATAAATATACCATAAGATGGACTCAATCATTGACAGTTAAAATTGGATGGAAGTAAAGAAGTGTTGTGTATTTGCACTAAGTAAGCGCAATTGCTTTATGCTTAAGCGCAAATATTTGTATGCAAATAAATAATAAATGTAAAAAAGACTCCCATGTGATTTGCTCTAAACTCAAATTAACTCAGGCCATAAAACATTACTCAAACATAGGTGAGGACTCCACCCAGATCCCATACTAAGATGGATGTTCAGACTGAGGAAACCAGTTGGAGATAGGTACATGTATTTGCTTAAGCATAATTCATTTCAATTACGCTTAAGTGTAAATGAAATCCACTTAAGCGTAAATGAGTTGCGCTTAACCGTAATTCATATACACCCCCATTGAACTCCACATACTCAAGCTGAAATGGATGCAACCACATTACTAATGCCAGTAAGTTAACATACATCAGATTATACAAATATACATATAAGGTAAGACAGCCGATGAAATTATTGCTCTTAATATAATTCCAATGTATTATGATAACGCATAAGTCAATTATGCTTAAGCGTAAATGATTACATTAAGCGTAACTGATTTACGCTTAAATGCAATTAGTTAATATAAAATGTGAAAATGAATCATTTGCGCTTAAGCTCAAGTATATGTCTATCAATATATTTGCGCTTAAGCGCAAATACCTAACACTCCCTTTATACTTCCCTCTGATTGTGAATGATAGAGTCCATCTCATAGTATATTATCATGGACCCATAGTAGTAGCCCCATATAATACTGAAACATTGAAGAAAAAATATTTCCATATGCATATATCAGCATCTCTGTCCCTGGTGTCCCAAGAATTGGTGCCTCACTCCCAGAGCTCTAGTATATTTTATTAAAGGGACATCTCCTACACAGATATATACCATTTCCATGGCCATAAATATGGAATTCGGGGTTACTGGGGACTCGCTTCCCTCATATGGTGTACTTATTGACTTGAAATTGGGGAAAACCCCAATTTTCATATTATCAGCATCCCTGTCCCCAAGAATTTGTGTCTCCATCCCAGAGATCTAGTATATTTTATAAAAGAGATATATCCTGCACATATCTCTACCATTTCCATGGTCATAAAAGAGATATTGGGGTTACTGGGGGGGGGTGCTTCCCTCATATGGTGGGTCTGTGCCATTTAAAATTAATTCAGGGGGGTGATATCAATGCATATTAATTTATATTTGCGCAAATGATTTACACTGAAGCGCAAATGATAGATGTTATTTTGCGAAATATTTGCGCTTGATCGTAAATGAATAATAAATGTGAAATGGGTATCCCATACATGAAATGCCGTATCTATATGCTATAGCGCGTATATCCTACAGGTCTGGGTGAACCACCGATCAATCAATAACAGCCCGATCGGGCTAAAGTAGACCGATCAGGCTAAAATAGACCGATCGTTCTTTCACAGCCAGCTTGAATCTTGGATAAAGGGAGTAGGCCTACTCTAAATTGTTCTTTCAAGTGAAATAGGCCTCCCATACATGAAACGCCTTATCTATATACTATAGCGCGCATACCCTACAGGTCTGGGTGAACCACCGATCAATCAATAATAGCCCGATCGGGCTAAAATAGACCGATCGGGCTAAAATAGACCGATCGGTCTTTCACAGCCAGCCTGAATCTTGCATAAAGGGAGTAGGCCTACTATAAATTGTTCTTTCAAGTGAAATAGGCCTCCCATACATGAAACGCCTTATCTATATACTATAGCGCGCATACCCTACAGGTCTGGGTGAACCACCGATCAATCAATAATAGCCCGATCGGGCTAAAATAGACCGATCGGGCTAAAATAGACCGATCGGTCTTTCACAGCCAGCCTGAATCTTGGATAAAGGGAGTAGGCCTACTATAAATTGTTCTTTCAAGTGAAATAGGCCTCCCATACATAAAACGCCTTATCTATATCCTATAGTATAGTGCGCATATCCTACAGGTCTGGGTGAACCACCGATCAATCAATAATAGCCCGATCGGGCTAAAATATACCGATCAGGCTAAAATAATCCCATCGGTCTTTCACAGCCAGCATGAATCTTGGATAAAGGGAGTAGGCCTACTCTAAATTGTTCTTTCAAGTTACAACCATTTTTTTGTAAAAAAAATATTCTTATTCATTTTGAAACTAATGAAAGACAATTTTGAAACTAATGAAAGACAATGTATAATTTTTTGCTGGTATATTCATCATAAATTTGAACAAATCTTCAAGCAAACAAAAATTCAATATTCAAGAAATCTCTTACAACAGTGTCAGGAAGACCAATCGATCTAGCTCAGCACGATTGGTCTATTGTGATGTCAAATATTATTGAAATATTGCTTATAATTTACATTTACAGATGTCAATAATTCGCATGCAGATAACTTCACCTTGTATTCGGCCAAATATGTTGACGTTAGATTAGAAGGCAGAATTCCCAGATTTGTTTATTATTGGTGAACCTGGATAATTTCGGAGGTGTGTCAATCGTCTTTTGCACACTGTGAATACGTACTCATTCTCTCCTAAATTTGCAAAAAATCCATATATATATAAATATATATACAGAGTGTGAAAACTTTGTTAGTTGCCAAATAATTGTCGACATTTTACTTAGAAAACTTGAATGCAAAAACTATGATAGGCCCCCTATTATTTTGTTAGTTTTTTTCTCTTTTTGTTTAATCTACTTTCGTTATCGACATGCCGGCCTTTGTTTTGGCTGTTCTCCCAGTCGTGCGTGCCAGCCGATCGTCGTTATTCGGGTGGTTCCGATTTCCTCCGAATATAATTCCATGAGACTCCGCGTGCTGATTCGCTCCGAAAATGTGTTAGTATCTGAGAAGATTTCTTACTCTGATCGCAGTTTTCAACAATTTAATACAGGGCGAGTACCGCACTAATAATATGCCACATTGGGGTTTTCTTTCTAGTTTTTTATGACCTTTCTTGTGGTATATCGGGCACAGTTCTGTCTGACATCAAATATATGCCCACCGGGAGTGAAGCTAATGACTTTAAGAAATATTGTTACATATATAATTAAATTGGGACATTGTGAAGTTTGAATGGATGCCGACCAATAAAATTGTCAGAAAAGGTACTTATATCGAGAAAAGTTGGAGAAAAATTACAAATGTTTTGCCCTAAGGGCGGCCGACAACCAAGCTCATAACCATAACCTAATCAGACATCAAGGCTCATATCGATAAACTACTTTGACAAACAAACAACCAGGCTCATAACCATAGCCTAATGAGACACCCAGGCCCATAACCATTGCCTAATGAGACATCCAGACTCATAATCATTGCCTAATGAGACATCCAGACCCATAACCATAGTCTAATGAGACATCAAGGCTCATAACCATAGCCTAATGAGACATCCAGGCCCGTAGGCATAGCCATAGCCTAATGAGACATCCAGACTCATAACCATAGCCTATTGAGACATCCAAGCTCATAACCATAGCCTAGTGAGACATCCAGGCTCACAACATAATCACAAATGCATATATTTGGGGGTCAAATTTGAGAAAAGAGTGCAAATTATCAACTCCGAGCATAAAATTCAATAATTTTCTGTTTGTTGAAATATATATACGCATTTTATTACGTGTATGTAGGATATTTAGCAGCGAACCAGTTAAGGACCCTAACTCTATCAAATTTTATCGGACCGGGCCGGTTTTCTAGCTCGTCCGAGGTATTCTTGGGAGACACCTATATATCAAAATTTCAATCAAATAGGATGATGTTTGTTAAATTATCGCGCTAACGAGCTGAAAATTTGTGAAATGAAAGTGTCAATGACACTGTAGCTCAACTTGGAAAGGGAATAATTTAATGTATTACAGTCAATGGAGCCATTAGGAATGTGGAAAGTTGAATATCTAATACATGTTTATAGACATGAAGAGAAAAGTAAAATCCAAGATGGCTGCTGGCGGCCTTGTTTTCGGCCGAATGACCCCAAAATGAGTCGTTCCCATCTACATGTCATTGTTAACATCCATGACAAATTTTATGACGATCAGACTAAAGGTACGACTAAAGAATTTAGTGCTAAAGAATTTAGTCATACAAAGAGTAAAATCCAAGATGGCTGCTGGCGGCCATGTTTTTCGGCCAAATGACCTCAAAATGACTCGTTCCCATCTACATGTCATTATTAACATTCATGACAAATTTCATGATGATCAGACTAAAGGTACAACCTGTAGCCCATGCTAAAGGATTTAGTCATACAAAGAGTAAAATCCAAGATGGCTGCTGGCGACCAGGTTTTTTGGCCGAATGACCCCAAAATTACTCGTTCCCCATCTACATGTCATTGTTAACATCCATGACAAATTTTATGATGATCAGACTAAAGGTACGACCTGCAGCCCGTGCTAAAGAATTTAGTCATAAAAGAGTAAAATCCAAGATGGCTGCTGGCGGCCATGTTTTTTGGCCGAATGACCCCAAAATTACTCGTTCCCATCTACATGTCAATATTATCATCCATGACAAATTTCATGATGATCAGAAGAACAGTACGACCTGTGGCCCGTGCTAATGGATTAAATTTTTTAATCCAATATGGCTGCTGGCGGCCATGTTTTTTGTCCGAATGACCCCAAAATGACTCGTTCCCATCTACATTCCAATTTCAACAACCATGACAAATTTTATGATGATCAGACTAAAGGTACGACCTGTAGCCCGTGCTAAAGGATTTAGTCATACAAAGAGTAAAATCCAAGATGGCTGCTGGCGGCCATGTTTTTTGGCCGAATGACCCCAAAATGACTAGTTCCCATCTACATGTCATTGTTAACATTCTTGACAAATTTTATGATGATCAGACTAAAAGTAGGACCTGTAGCCCGTGCTAAAGGATTTAGTCATACGAAGAGTAAAATCCAAGATGGCTGCTGGCGACCATGTTTTTTAGCCGAATGACCCCAAAATTACTCGTTCCCATCTACATGTCATTGTTAATATCCATGACAAATTTTATGATGATCAGACTAAAGGTACGACCTGCAGCCCGTGCTAAAGAATTTAGTCATACAAAGAGTAAAATCGAAGATGGCTGCTGGCGGCCATGTTTTTTGGCCGAATGACCCCAAAATTAATCGTTCCCATCTACATGTCAATATTATCATCCATGACAAATTTCATGATGATCAGAAGAACAGTACGACCTGTGGCCCGTGCTAATGGATTAAATTTTTTAATCCAATATGGCTGCTGGCGGCCATGTTTTTTGTCCGAATGACCCCAAAATGACTCGTTCCCATCTACATTCCAATTTCAACAACCATGACAAATTTTATGATGATCAGACTAAAGGTACGACCTGTAGCCCGTGCTAAAGGATTTAGTCATACAAAGAGTAAAATCCAAGATGGCTGCTGGCGGCCATGTTTTTTGTCCGAATGACCCCAAAATGACTCGTTCCCATCTACATTCCAATTTCAACAGCCATGACAAATTTTATGATGATCAGACTAAAGGTACGACCTGTAGCCCGTGCTAAAGGATTTAGTCATA
Organism: Siphonodentalium dalli; assembly: GCA_032622095.1. Taxonomy (NCBI): domain Eukaryota; kingdom Metazoa; phylum Mollusca; class Scaphopoda; order Gadilida; family Siphonodentaliidae; genus Siphonodentalium; species Siphonodentalium dalli. The sequence continues at coordinate 100,301,902 of CP136069.1, read as the reverse complement.
CAAAGAGTAAAATACAAGATGGCTGCTGGCGGCCATGTTTTTTGGCCGAATGACCCCAAAATGACTCGTTCCCATCTAGATGTCATTATTAACATCCATGACAAATTTCATGAAGATCAGACAAACAGTACGGCCTGTAGCCCGTGCTAATGGATTGAATTTTGAAATCCAATATGGCCAAAATTAATTATTCTGGTCTAAATGTTGATGTCAACAGCTATGACAAATTTCATAATGATCCGACGAAAGGTACGACCTGTAGCCTGCATTGTTGACGCCTTACGTTCACACGTACACACGGACGACGAACGACAAAGCCATGGCAATAGCTCAAACTTTACAAAGTAAAGTTGAGCTAAAAATGACTAATTAAGGGCCATAACTCTATCAAATTTTATCGGACCTGGCTGGTTTTCGAACTCGACCGAGATATTCTTGGGAGACACCTATATACCAAATTTCAATCGAATCGGATAACGTTTGATGAAGTTATCGCGCTAACGAGCTGAAAATTCGTGAAAAATGACTAATTAAGGGCCATACATGTAACTCTATCAAATTTTATCGGACCAGGCCGGTTTTCGAACTCGTCCGAGATATTCTTGGGAGACACCTATATCCCAAATTTCAATCGAATCAGATAACGTTTGTTGAAGTTGTTGCGCTAACGAGCCTAAAATCAGTGAAAAATGGCAAAGGGATTTAGTCATACAAAGAGTAAAATCCAAGATGGCTGCTGGCGGCCATGTTTTTTGGCCGAATGACCCCAAAATGACTAGTTCCCATCTACATGTCATTGTTAACATTCTTGACAAATTTTATGATGATCAGACTAAAAGTAGGACCTGTAGCCCGTGCTAAAGGATTTAGTCATACGAAGAGTAAAATCCAAGATGGCTGCTGGCGACCATGTTTTTTAGCCGAATGACCCCAAAATTACTCGTTCCCATCTACATGTCATTGTTAATATCCATGACAAATTTTATGATGATCAGACTAAAGGTACGACCTGCAGCCCGTGCTAAAGAATTTAGTCATACAAAGAGTAAAATCGAAGATGGCTGCTGGCGGCCATGTTTTTTGGCCGAATGACCCCAAAATTACTCGTTCCCATCTACATGTCAATATTATCATCCATGACAAATTTCATGATGATCAGAAGAACAGTACGACCTGTGGCCCGTGCTAATGGATTAATTTTTTTAATCCAATATGGCTGCTGGCGGCCATGTTTTTTGTCCGAATGACCCCAAAATGACTCGTTCCCATCTACATTCCAATTTCAACAACCATGACAAATTTTATGATGATCAGACTAAAGGTACGACCTGTAGCCCGTGCTAAAGGATTTAGTCATACAAAGAGTAAAATCCAAGATGGCTGCTGGTGGCCATGTTTTTTGTCCGAATGACCCCAAAATGACTCGTTCCCATCTACATTCCAATTTCAACAGCCATGACAAATTTTATGATGATCAGACTAAAGGTACGACCTGTAGCCCGTGCTAAAGGATTTAGTCATACAAAGAGTAAAATACAAGATGGCTGCTGGCGGCCATGTTTTTTGGCCGAATGACCCCAAAATGACTCGTTCCCATCTAGATGTCATTATTAACATCCATGACAAATTTCATGAAGATCAGACAAACAGTACGGCCTGTAGCCCGTGCTAATGGATTGAATTTTGAAATCCAATATGGCCAAAATTAATTATTCTGGTCTAAATGTTGATGTCAACAGCTATGACAAATTTCATAATGATCCGACGAAAGGTACGACCTGTAGCCTGCATTGTTGACGCCTTACGTTCACACGTACACACGGACGACGGACGACAAAGCCATGGCAATAGCTCAAACTTTACAAAGTAAAGTTGAGCTAAAAATGACTAATTAAGGGCCATAACTCTATCAAATTTTATCGGACCTGGCTGGTTTTCGAACTCGACCGAGATATTCTTGGGAGACACCTATATACCAAATTTCAATCGAATCGGATAACGTTTGATGAAGTTATCGCGCTAACGAGCTGAAAATTCGTGAAAAATGACTAATTAAGGGCCATACATGTAACTCTATCAAATTTTATCGGACCAGGCCGGTTTTCGAACTCGTCCGAGATATTCTTGGGAGACACCTATATCCCAAATTTCAATCGAATCAGATAACGTTTGTTGAAGTTGTTGCGCTAACGAGCCTAAAATCAGTGAAAAATGGCAAAGGGCCATAACTCTGTAATAAATGTGCGGACAAACCCGATTTTTTGTCTGCAGCTTACGTGCATGGATATGTACTCACACACCAAATTTTTAATCCGTCAATAAACGGTTGAGTTATAAGCAAAACACGCCGCCCGCCCGCCGCCCGTCCGCCGCCCGCCCACTGTCCCTCATCAAACTATAAGTCGAGTTTTCGAAAAAAACTCGACTAATAACAGATTCCCATTGCAGGTGCACAACCCTAACTCCTAACCCTAATCCTAAACCTATTGACTGAAAAACTGTTTAACAGGAATATAAGCTCAGAAAAAAATATGCATGTTGCAAAAATGTCAAAAAAGGGGGATAACTCCACCAAAAAAGTTGACAGATGTCATATAGCAGGTGCACAGGTTCCCATGGTACTAAATATCTGTGCCAAGTTTTTAAAAAATTGACCTAAAAATGTAGGAATAAAAGCTCGGACAAAATTATTCATGTTGCAAAAATTATCTAAGTCGAAAAAGGGGATAACTCCAATAAAAAAAGTCCAACAGACATCATAATCGCAGGTTCCCATGGTGGTTGATGTCTGTGCCAAGTTTCACTGAAAATGATTAAAAAACGATAACGGACGGACAGACAAGCTGATTCCAGTATACCCCCCGCCCCACAACTTAGTTGCAGGGTATAATTATTTACATAACAGACGGGTCTGAATACTTTTCAGCCCCACCATAGTTTAAACTATGTTTTAGTATAAAACTCTGCATGAGTATATAACATGGTCTGGTCTGAATTCTTTTCAGCCCCAGTATATATGCGTTGTCTGGTCTGTAACCTTTTCAGCTACTATCTTAGTCAATAAGACAAATGTAACAAGAGGTTGCACCATGGGTGCTGCGTTACCCCCATGGTGAAAATTGAAATATGGGCAGGTTGGAAACCAAATTGTGAAAAAAAATGTGATGAACGAACAAATTACTTGACAATTCTAATAAACGACAGACGGAAATCCAACATTTGCAGTTAAAGATAGAGGATAACTCTTGAACAGAAAATGTTAACAACATTAACGAACTCTCTTTTGAAAGCCCTCATGATGCCAAAGCTACCAAATTTCATTGAGATCCGATAACCAATTTAATCGAAATTTCATGATTGAATTAAAACAAAAACTGGGATGCAGCGGTGCTATTTTCAAGTCACCTGTATACAGTCGTCTAATATAGTTTTATTTTACATGTATTTCTATTTTATATCAACTTTATTTGCCAGGCTGCCAAATATTCCAGGTAGTGAAAAATAACAGATTTCAAAAATAGATATCTGATAACTCTGAGCTTTGACGGATGGGTTCCTCGACACAAATCAAATATTTTTTACCCCCGAAGGCAAAGAAATAGTAATTTAGGAACGTTAATTTGGATTACAGCATTACACATTTTTAATATATTTTAATGGAAAGTGTTGATCATTCAATACAGTTTTGATGGGAAAGACAGAAAGATTAAAATATATTTCATCTCCACGCACAGCAGAATGTGGAATGTCCCAACGTCATGCCAAGTCAGCCAAATGGTGTGGGCATGGGGATTGCTTAGATTAATAAGTAACTATTTAAATTAATTAATTAATACAGTGTTGACATGTGCATATTCTTAAGTATATTATCGACACTACAATTGAAAAATACCAAGGAATGGCCACGAAATACTATGCTTTATTTAAAAACACCCTGCCAACAAACGCTGCACATGAAAAATACCTGCTAAAGTAGTACAGACAAATGTACATAATATCATGAATGGGTAATACAGCTTACAATATGGTTAACATGATAGCTAAAAATAAATACATAATTATATCCAATAATTCACTGCTCTGTTGGTGATAAAGTTCTCTTATATTCATAGTGGCAAACAGTGGCAAACCTGTATTAATTACATTATCAGTTACTTGAGTTATAATCATTAAACCTCAAATCTGGAAAATTGAGTTGAAAAAGGGCCATAACACCGTAAAAAAAATCAGATCAAACCCAAATTCAACTTGATCTGCATTTTGGGCTGAGAAACTCAGAATTCAAACTTGGTTCCGATCAGATCAAACATGTTTTAGTTATCGCAGCATGCATGAAACCTAAGTAAGATTGGGCCATAACTCCGTAAAAAAAACTCAGATTAAACCCATATTTGAACTTGATCTGTATTTTGGGCCAAGAAGCTCACAAACTTCAGTTCAGATCGGATAGAAAATATTTCAGTTATCGCACCATGCGTAAAGTTTCTACAGACAGACAGACAGACAGATGACCGAATGAATGACAAGTAATCAATCCAGAGGTCGACACTATATGTACCATACTATGGTATGGGTACACATAATAATCAAATAAATGAGCTTGTAAAACATTAATTATGTTTATTTGAAGAGTTTGTTTCAAGAGACATGCGTGGCGACTTTAAAAATAAATTTGCACGTGGTCACACCATTTTTCAAAATTATAATCTACAGAATTTACTTACCTCCATTTTAATAAATGTCTTGTCATTTTATATTGAATATGATCACTCCAAATTTCACTAGGAGAACGTACTTTTCTCCATCGCAATAGGCCTGAAGGTTATTTTTAGTTGATTAGTTTACGCGATGCACTCGAACATCAGCTGATTGCAGCAATGTCAAGGTGAAATAGCCCGTACAATTTCAAGTAAACACCAATGTGCGATGTCATCGATGATATAAACCAGACATTTGTAACTGCATTCACATGTGAATTATCTATAATTAATATGCCCCTTGATGATGTATTTTATGTATCATTTCCCCACGAAGCCATCACTTAAAACATGTGTTTTCTACCAATGGAGAAATTAATACTGACAATACACAAACTTACCGTTTGTTTGTCTATTATAAAATATCAAGATAAAACCCAATAAATATTCACTATACTATACTATGGGGGGGGGGGGGGGGGGCATCACAACTCTGAAAAAAATTCTACCTAATAAAATTAATTCAGATTAAGATAAACAAGATCAGTGATGTAATATTACTAACATAAATCCTGATTTATTTTTAATAATTTGCCATCAGAAAAGTTGCATTGGCTGGGATGGTGATGTTATCACCTTTCAGTATTGGCTGTGGGCAGTGACGTTCGTAATATGTGTATTGGGTAGTCAGTGAAGGATCCAGGGATTTTTTGGGAACACCTGTTTTCGGGCAATGATATGCCAAAGGCATATCCCGAAGGCCTGAGTGTGGGAGGTTCAGGAAGGGGTGTCCCCCTACTGATGGTGGGGGTCTGGGGGACCTCCCCCTGCAAAAATTTTGAAAATCCATTGCATTGAGAGCTAATCTAGGGCTCACCGAGTCAGTATTTTGAATTTTACAAGCGAAACTTTCGAATTTTTTTATATATGTACTCTCAGGTGCCAAATAAAAGTGCTGGCCAAATAAAAGTGCTGGGTGACATTTTTACCAAAAAAAGAATAATAGTGCTGGTGCACAATAAATGTGCTGGGTTACGGATTTTACTTTTCATGGTAGTATGAGCATTAAAACTCGAGCCATGAAGGCTTATGTGTACATTTATATAGTACAGGGAATCATACCTGTGCGGAGGAAGTGACTTTTAGGTATTATGCATCATGTATCTTCACTATCTTGTTTACCCCATTCATACATTATGTATGACCATGCGTGCAATTACATATTACTCATATGATATATAGTTGGCATAGATTATGTTACATGTTGATTGTTGTATTCTACATAGGGGTGTAATGACACATCGATGTATCAATGCGACTGCGATACAGCACTGACGATACAGTCATCGATACGGGCGTTCAAACGATAAGTATCTCGATACACAAACTGCATATCGTTATTACCAATTCAGGTATTAAGTAAGCAGCGGTCGCCACGAACGAGAACGATCGATGTTCAATCAGTATCTAACAAAAAATGAAGGTAATCCCCCACAATAAGTAATAAAAATGATAAGCATTCCCTATTTATCACAGAGTAACCATGAGGCCAGCAGACCGCTTTGTATCAATTTGCATGTGTGGACAATACGATGCCATCTTCCTGAAACACATTGTATAAATAGATCAATCAGTTGCTAGTGGTCCACTGATCAAAGCACAGACCTGACCTGAGTGACCTCAATTTTAATGACCTATTTCAATAGTACACGTCATGCAGCAAGTGACCTACATTGTCAATGACATGTCGTTTACAACCGGCGGCAAACCTTTGATGTCTGTCTTACTGCTATTGCTGCAATTTTATTTCACTGTTAACCATCATATCAATCTACATGTATGTCTTTCCCCGTGTCACGTCAACACTGAACACTGCACTCTGTGCACTGGCCTGTGTGGGTTGCTGAGCAATTGTTAAACTTCCCAGAATAAACTTGTCAACAGACAATGAATCTCCCCCAATTCCCGTCATAAAGTTGACAACTTGACATGTGTTATTAATATAAAGCCCCTCCCATTTAACTGTCAATCTCGTGACATTGACTGAGATTTTCGGAGACGACGTTCCTCATTGGTCAACAGGTAGTGTTTGTACTCTAATTAATCAGCTTTTCTATCGTTTCGGGTCCCATGAACTCGACCCAGTTTAGATTTTGCGCATTATCACAAACCGAAAGTAGACGAAGTAAAAGATTTGGCGAACCGTGACTCTCAAAATAGGTTTTTATCGAAGCGATGTCGCATCTCAGCCAACCAAAAACAGTTTTATTTAGTGGTTTGTAACTTCTAGTAATGACATTAGCGCACGTTTATTTGGCACCTGAGAGTACGGGATTGTCAGATATCTTTGGTTCAATGGATTATGCTAAACAATGTCTATTAAGTTGGACTATTACTGGGTATTATGAGATCCCACCTGATAAACGGGTTGATTTGATCACATTGTCACTGTTCCTGTACTGTATTGTGTAATTTCACTTGAATTTGATTGAAATATTAAAGTCTGAAGGCTGAATGATAACAAACCTGATCTCAAACTATTTTAAGTTTTCACAGATGAAAGCTAGATAAAGCCAAACATACCAACTGTTAAACTTAAATTTTTTTGGAAACTTGTATGTCTTTTGTCAATATATATATAACTAGAAGGTGACCCGACTTCGTCCGGGCTTTGACCTTGAATTGTCCATTTTGAAGGTCAAGGTCAAGTGGGGTCACGATTTGACCAGTCCAAAAACACTGCCCGGACAAAAGTACCCGACAAACGTGCCCGTCGAAATCCATCCGGTTTTACCCGATTTGACCTTGAATTGATCATTTTGAAGGTCAAGGTCTGGTCGGGGTCACGATTGGACCCGTCCAAAACAATCAGTGGACAAAAGTAACCCCACGTATCAAATTTCGTCTAAATCCCATCAAAATTGGCGATTTGACCTTGAAGTTACCCGATTTCAAGGTCAAGGTCACGTCGCACGGGCAAATGAATATGCTTATGAGACTCGCCATAAGAAAGTACCCCCACATACCAAGTATCATCGAAATCCCGCGATATTCGGGCGTTTGACCTTGAAATGACCAGATTTCAATGTCAAGGTCACGTCGCACAGACAAATTAATAGGCCCATGCCACCCGCCGGCCGAAAATACCCCCACATACCAAGTTTCATCGAAATCGGCTTGGCCGTTTTCGAGTTCATCGCGAACACACAGACACACACACAGACACACAAACAGATCTTCCAAAATATATAATAGACTAGCCGATGAGCCCGACGTTGTCCGGGCTATTCAAAAACCAAATTTCAAGTCGATAGCTCCACCCGTTTCCGAGATCTCGTCTGCGCATGCGCGAAGCTGGCGTCGCACGGGCTCGGCGACCCGATAAAATTCGTATCCGGGGCAAGATACATTCACATACCAAATTTCAAGTCGATAGCTCCACCCGTTTCCGATATCTCGTCTGCGCATGCGCGAAGCTGGCGTCGCACGGGCTCGGCGACCCGATAAAATTCGTATCCGGGGCAAGATACATTCACATACCAAATTTCAAGTCGATAGCTCCACCCGTTTCCGATATCTCGTCTGCGCATGCGCGAAGCTGGCGTCGCACGGGCTCGGCGACCCGATAAAATTCGTATCCGGGGCAAGATACATTCACATAGCAAATTTCAAGTCGATAGCTTCACCCGTTTCCGAGATCTCGTCTGCGCATGCGCGAAGCGGGCGCCGCACGGGCTCGCCAATACGACAACGTCCACCGCCTGGTCAAACTACAAACACGTACCAAGTTTCGTCTCGATCGGTCGAGAATCGTAGATTTGTATAAATGACAGACAAACATACATACAGACAGACAGACAAACAGAGGTCTTCAAAATATATATGAGACTAGAAGGTGACCCGACTTCGTCCGGGCTTTGACCTTGAATTGACCATTTTGAAGGTCAAGGTCAGGTGGGGTCAAACACCAACACCCCAAAAATGGTGGAAATCGGCCCAGCGGATACCGGGAAATCGGCCAGTTTAACCCGATTTGATTTCCACTCAAGTATATAAACGCGCCTCATAATTATACACTCGCTCATTAATAATTTTATAATCAAGTTTCAACGTAAAGATAAATTACCATCGGTGCCCGAGATATCGCCAAGACGTCTGAAACAGTCAAATGCATCGGCCGGTTAACCCTTTACCCAACAGAAGGGCCCTGTGCCAATGCATTCTCTTATATATGCGAGTTATGGTCGACTCGCATATATAAGAGAATGCATTGGCACAGGGCATAACTGTAACTATCACAATGTGGTCAAGGAGCCGGTTCCAATGATATCCATATTTGTATGGTTCTATTGAGACAGACTGAAGATATTTTAGGCTGTTGAAGCTTTATTTGGCCGGTTTTGGCCGGTTTGTTGGGTAAAGGGTTAAGCGTTAACGTGATCTAACGTTATGACCTCTAACGACGTCATAGAAGTTACACATTGTTTTTATCCTGATGGAAGATAGTACCACTTCTTCTTGATAATTGAGGCAGATAATTAAAACGGATACATACGCAATATATATCGTTGGAAAGAGGAAACACGAAAGAGTCTCACAGTGTCATTATTATGACTGGCATTTTATTATTCGCGCTGTTTCGAATCGATTTGTAAGCACCGAACTCAAATGAAAGTCCCGTAACACAGCGTAAAAACAGATTTGACCTCGGCACGTGAAAAGTTGACCTCGGATCTGAAAATTAATAGGCCTATGCCACTTCCTGGCCGAAAAGACACCCACATACCAAGTTTCATCGAAATCGGATCGGCCGTTTTCGAGTTCATCGCGAACACACAGACACCCACACACACCACACATACACACACAGACAGATCTTCCAAAATATATAATAGACTATATAAATGTTTTGTATCTTGTTATGATATGAATTGGGACATGAATTGGGAAAACAAAAACAAAAACCGGCCTGGATATGTCCCTGGTAGTGTCTTCATCATGACAATGTGTGCATAACAGGACTAAATGTATAGTTTAGGAAGACAGCTGGACAAATTAGAAGGGCATAGTTTTGGGCCAATCCAGGACTTCCTTAATTACCGAGGCAACCAGACAGCCCAAGGAAAACATAAAATACTTACTTTAGTGCAATAAGATATCGTAATCCCATTGATGATGAAGCCAAGAGCAACTATTATGAGGCAAATGGCAAAGGCTATGAATCTAACAGGGACTGCAGAGCACGCCACACATGTACTGCCGACTCGCTCATAAGCTGAAATGTCCAGATGAGGATATGTTAAGAACTGGAGTAGATTGAAAAGAATAAAAGTTATGTCAAAATAAACATGAAATTTATTAGATGAGGTGTTTCAGACACAGTGGGTCGAGTTTCAGTGGCTAAAGAAATGCGATTGTGCTATGACAATTGGATAAAGCTATAGTAACTTGACCTGTATTTTAATGTAACTAATCCCATATACCAAATTGAATGTGATCAGACAAGTGTAACTTAAATTTATCATTCGGAAGTCAGATTCGGATGGATGCACAAATGGCACATATGGACGGACATACTGTATACACCCGTCAGTAAGCCCATCCTCGAAGATAAGCCCAGTCTGGGTTTTTACCCTAAACAAAACATGGGGTGGTCCTCGTAGATAAGCCCACCCCCATTTTTGAGCATTTGTAGAATAGGAGAAGATACTCAAGCACGCGTTGATTATTTTTTCCAGTTGTTTCTTAAATAATAAAGATGTATAATATACACTTTTGTGTTAATATTGTTGTGAATTATACACATTTTATTCTATTCTATTCTTAGTTGTTCTGTCAGTCAAAGAGGTATCAAATCAATAAAATCAAAGGATGTGTCACTTATAGTTCACACCTCTATCAGATTAAATCCAATGGGATGTGGAGTAATGACTTGGTGTTTTTGTAGGATCCTTTGATAATGCAGAAGAGTAATGTATGTTCACGCATCTCACTGTTGTGTTTTTATAAGAATTAGCTTGATTAATAAGCATTAGTGTAACTAAATTAACTTGTGAACTCATCATACAACCCTATTGTGTTTAATATGGTGTTGGCATAAAACATGATGGTAGGTTGGCACCTGAAGGCTAACTTGATTTTTGCGCGGGGAGGTCCTCGTGAGTAAGCCCAGTACCCACTTTTCGAGCAATAACCTGCTTGAGCCCCCTGGGCTTACTGACGGGTGTATACAGTATGCAGGCAATTTCTATATTACTATAATCCCTCCCCCCCCCCCCCCCCCCCAACCCGACAAAATTTTAAGTGGCCAATTATCGCCCGGCCAGAGGTAAATATTCTGGTATACATACTTATATTGCCAGCTTCCTTATGGTTGAGGCACTGCTCACAGCCAGAACCATATGTTCCTTCCAAGCAAGTGTTATTTTCCTGACAATTCTGAGGGAAGAAACATTTCCTGCATATAAACTCAACAACTAGTTCTGAAAGAGATTACAAATAATTTTTATTATCAACTCTCATGAAGCTATCAAACCAAATTAAAATATGATTTGTGACCCCACTTTTAATACTTCTGATGGTCCTACCGGTAATTCTTTTTAGTTCAAAAACCAGGGGCCAGTTTCATGAAACAAGGTCTTAAGATGATCTTAAGATGAACAGTGGATTTTATGATTTTCCGTTCAAGTTTCAGAAATGTGTTTCGATTAAAACAAAATTAAGATAATCTGAAGTGAGAAGTTTATAATTTTTTAAGATAACATTGAATTGTGAAAATTGCACAACAAGAGTCAAATGAAAATCCAGTTCTTACAGCTGTTCTCACTAACACGTGACATCTTTCTGAGCCCCACATTCATTATTTTATAAACTGTCATACCATATGCTTTACATCTGATATTAAAGGAATATATATACACAATACAGTTAATCTAATAACCACCAACATAGTTCATGGTAGCAAGTGTGAATTCAAGATGGATGTTCACATTCGACCACCAAATCAACTATCCTTCACTGGGAAGTTTCCTGCAACAGTTTAACATGAACAAGAAGGCAATCAGCGAAATCGACAATTAATGACATGTGCCTTTACTACTGATGGTTGCCAAGGAAGAGGCATTCAACATCTATAACTCCTTCACTTTCGAGGATGGTGAAAGGAAAAATATGATGATGTTATGCAGAAATTCACTGACAATTGTTCTCCGAAAAAGAATGAGAATGAAAAGTATTTTGATCATGATGTCAGAAAGATAGAAATATCTTTCGAACAGACGCTCACTGATTTGAAAATCAAGGGACTAACATGTAATTTCGGTGGACTTTGTGCTAACAGATTCCTTGATCAGAGATCAAATTGTGATTGGTCTCAGAAATGTTAAGCTCAAAGAAAACTTCTTACGGGAAAGTGGAAACTGAGTTGATGCTCGAAAGTCATTACAATCTGTCAGGCATGTGAAACTGCTGACATTAAAATAATAGTTGAGTCACTCATCTGACAACAAAGGGGTGAATATTTGAAAACAGTACAATTTGGAGGATTGCATTACATGGAATTCAAAGTTCAAATTCACAGAAAAATAAAATTTCCATGTCGAATATGATGACTCACCTTGAATTAGGGTTTGCTTTGGCATACTGGAATTTTATTCCTATTGCCATGGCAACATGACTTAATCAAGCAAAGTGGTAAAACATGTCTCTCCTGATACTAACAAACAACAACCAGCTTTCACCAATAGCGGTCATTTCATCCAACTAAAATATAGTTGTTGTTATTATCTTTTGTTACTTTGTGGAACAATTGAGCTTGAATAATCATCATAGCGAAATTGTTTAAAATCTCTATAAGCATGGGTAAACCACACATTTATTGCATAAAAGTACAAAACTGATTACTCTGTAGGCCATGCACTAAGAGTTCCAAGTTTATAATATTTGCATAATATCGACACTTTGTACCAATCCCAATATAATAATAACTGTTTTCTATGGACGAATATTTTTTTTAACAAACTATAAATATGCACTGGTATTAAACAGGAGTGACATTGGTAACAGGAGTGACATTTTGGTAACAGGAACGACCCTCCCCGGTTTTCACAATGTGGCCATATACAGTTAATTTTGGTACACAATAATGTTATGTCGCTCAAGAATCTTGCTTTTGTATGTGATCATCTTCTTCAAAAACTCAAACCATGTAATGTTTGGCAAAGTCAACACTATCTGGCTGGATGAACTCGACTAGCGGGCATCAACAGATACAACTGGACTTGTTGAGGTAGGTTTTTCATAACAGACCCTGTATAAATTGGACTGTCTGTGGTTTATATTGGGCATTGAGACTATTTCACAATAATTATTGTTGTGGTCTAATAGAGGTAGCATCTAGGGGTGCCACGATTAATCGTATAATTGATGAACCGTTGATAAAACCGATAATCGATTGCCATTTCCGTTGTTGATTAATATGTTATTTCGGACATCTGAAAATGCCGGGTAATATTGAATACCATTTTTGTTTTACATGTTTAATCTACAACTGAGGGTTTAACAATCCTTGATCGTGTATCGAAGAGATTCCGACAATATGAGTACTACTAATATGTTGCAAACAGTCGGCAGTTCATTTGATGGTGCGACATGGTTACTCTTTTCAGGTTATTGTATATTCTACAAATTTAATGCGAAGCTGCAGCTTTAAACAATGGCGACGTCGTTGTATATTTCTACAAGAAAGGCGGCACTACTACATGTAATACGTATTTGAAATGTGCCGACTGTCATCGTGTTCAATGAACTGAATGCACTCGCCCTCAGGGGAGTTGATTGACATTGTTCATATATATCATTTAGATGATCCCAAAAGCAAGTGAACTGTATCCCTTTAATAATTCTTCAGCAATACTTCCTCATAATGACAAGATATCCAAAACCAGGGAAACTATGGCAATTTAATCAGTGATATTCTGCATGATATCATATGCGAGTATACTTAGATGTTACTGGTACAGGCTATCGCATATCCTGTGGTGACTGGTGAATGAAACTCAAATACTTTGCAGGTGAAATTTGCGGGTAGGGGCCAACCTTTGTGGAAGTTTGCTGAAACTTATAGTTTCCATAACACGGCAGTCCATCGTGCATTCCTATTTTAATAGCTACGTTCGTTCTAAAGAACTCACAAATATTATAACCATGACTATTATGATATCGTCGAGAACTGTGCTGGTATTGAATTAGAGTTTAATCCCGGGAATGGGAATTTCCCGGTTCCCGGGTCCCATACTCATTCCCGTTTCCCGGGAATATGATTTGTAGGAACCGGGAATAGGGTGCCATGTTAACAGTTGGTATAGCACCAACGGCACATAATTTCATTTAAGTTGTTCACAACGGTGAACAGACTGCACAGTACACTATACATGTATATGTTATATGGTGGAAATTTACAAGGTGAGCCACTATACTTACATTCCATGGGTCAGAATCATGTTTTGTGATGCTATTTGAATAAACAATTTATGAGAATACGTGCAACACTTTGAGCAAGAGTAATCTCTATTCCCACCAAATATCCACAACAATTTGAACATGCAGAGGGTTTCACATCACTTTAACGGTTTAACCTGGGCAACGCCGGGTAACCCTGCTAGTAGGAACATAAATGTAATTATATGCAGGACATTTCAAGCTATACCATTATCTGCATGTATATAGATCTAACGACTATAGACTATATGCAATTCAATATAGTATATATCCCACTTCAAACAATAAGATATATATACGATAATAGCATAGTGTGTTTTGAGATGTGTTTTATCTCAACTCGTTAGAAGTATGATTTTTCGCGAGGCTCTTGCTATTGTTGTATTTATCTTATGCTAACTGACACTATCATATTTGGTCAAATTAAGCCAAATTTATGACAGTTTTGAGACAAAAACAACCTACATTTTGGTCATATCGAAGAGTAATTTGGTAATTTCAAAGAGCAATTCCCATTACGCATGAATACGCAGTTGCAGTACATGTGATGGGGTCGCAAATTTATGGAACATTGGGGTGATTTGTCAGCAATAAACAAAATATAAGTCCTGATTTAATATGAATCGATGTACAGAAATCGGAACTGTAAAATTCTTTCAATCAAATGTCAATGTTCTCAAACAAAAAGCAAAGTCTTTCAAACTGTTATAGTTCAGAATTCGCTAGATTGAAAATAACCATGCAAGTTCTGAGAAAAGTGTACATTGTAAATTTTTCAAATTTTGTGCGGTGCAAGCTGTCTAAAATGACGGAAACAGAATAGTGAAAGCTAAAATTTAATCCTATTAGGGACATTTAATTATGTTTCATCGAATATGTAGAGTTCTACATTACTATTTTATTCCACTTGTATGCATTAATTTATTCGTTTAAACTATCTGAAATGGTAAAGTAGATGTGTATGGGAGGCCAAATTCACATTTAATAATGAATTGCACTTAAGTCTATTAGCATTGGGCTAATTTTGACCTGTACTCAACAGTCAAACTGTGAGTATGTGTTCAACAAGGAGAATCCCCTAATTACATATTATCAGCATCCCTCTATCCAAAGAATTGATGTTGCCTTCCCGGAACTCTAGTAATGTTTTGTATGATGTTTTTAATGTATTTTTGCACAGATTTTAGCCTTTACTATGGTAATATCCTATACATGCATGCGGTGTCACTGCATGAGGGCTTTCTTACCTCATACAGTAATGCTCTATTTAATCGACTTCTTAACCACAGCAGAATTATGGGTAACTTTTCAGGATTTAGTCGGAAATATGGCTTGTTGCCATTCATCGAAAAGCTCTCGAGAGCTTTCCGATGAATGGCAACAAGCCATATTTCCGACTAAATCCTGAAAAGTTATCCATAATTCTACTGCGGTTAAGGAGTCGATTAATTAGAGCATTACTGTATGGTTTACTTATTGACTTAAATCAGGGGGAAAAAACCCTATTTTCATATTGTCAGCATCCCTGTCCAAAAAATGGTGTGTAATTACTGGAGCTTTGGTGTCTCAGTCCTGAAGCTCTAGTTTTTCTTATTAAATCAGCAGCTCTTGCACAAATCTATAGTATTTCCATGATCATATAGTGTGAATGTGGTGTCACCGAGGGCTTGCTTCCCTCATATGGTGTGCCTGTATACTCGAAAATTGAAGAAAATCAATGTCGCCCCGACTAATACAGAAAGTAATGCTATTGCAAGTAGCCCCAACTAATATATACCGAAGATAATATAATGCTATCACGAATCGCTCCAACTAAAACAGAAGGTGATACTATTGCGAGTCAGCCATTTTGATAAAGAAGTTGGACTAGCTCCCTACCCATCCAAACCAATGAAACCAAGAAGTGACATGTCGATAGGAGTTAATGCTAAGATATGGAGAAACCTATTTATTCACCAGGGGTGTTTTGTTACATATAACCATGAATTGCGCTTAAGCGCAATTAATTGCGCTTAAGCACAATTAATTATTAAATGTGAATTTGGCCTCCCATAGATGTGACCCAATTTCGAGGTGAGAGTGTTTGTTGATACGTCGCTAAGGCAGCAACGTCGTGAGGTGAAAGGTCACATTGCGCATAGTCCTTTATTGGAGTATGATACACATATGTAAGATAAATATAGCTAAAATTTAATACACAGTATAACATCAAACCGGTATAAGATAAAAGTTTGAGTGTATACACAAGATCGCAAAGGGATATAATACACATATTATATATGGGGGTGGTTGAGTTTTATCATCGTTTGTTATTATCTGAGTAGATACTAAACGTGGGCCCATACATGGATAAAACATTAGTACATTATACATGATCATGTGAGAAGACAAACACAGATATGTCTTGTTATCCTCACATAATCGGTAGATAAAATCCAAAACATCAGTTTATTCCCTCTCTATTATATGCGCAGATATTACAGAAATATGCTCCAGATTCGCTCTCGATAGGTCCAATTTTTCAAAATTTTACCGGGGAGGCCTGCGGGAGGGCGACACCCCGTCCACACGCGGCGCGATGCGCTGCAATCGACACTTCGCGCCTCATTATCGTGCCCCTCAAGTTAATATTCAAACCCGCCTTTTAAAAATGCTGGCTACGCCCATGACTGCATGAGGGCTTGCTTACATCATAATCATATGGTTTACTTATTGACTTAAATCAGGAAAAAAAAAACCTATTTTCATATTATCAGCATCCCTGTCCCAAATATTGGTGTCTCATTCCTGGAGCTTTGGTGTCTCAGTCTTCGAACTCGTGTTTTTTATTAAATCAGCATCTCTTGCACAGAACTATAGTATTTCCATGGTCATATAGTGTGAATGTGGTGTCACTGAGGGCTTGCTTCCCTCATAATAATTAATATGGTGTGCCTGTATACTCAAAAATTGAAGAAAATCAAAGTAGCCCTGACTAATACAGAAAGTAATGCTATCGCGAGTAGCCCCAAATAATATACAGAAGATAATATAATGCTATCACAAGTCGCTCCAACTAAAACAGAACGTCAGAAGGTAATACTAATATTACTAATACTAATAATACTTATTACTATTGCGAGTCAGCCATTTTGTCATTTTTGATAAAAAAAGTTGGGCTAGATCCCTACTCATCCAAACCAATGAAACCAAGGGGTGATATGTCAATAGGAGTTAATGTTAAGTTATGGATAAACTAGAGGTGCCACGATTATTGATTTTGATAATCGATAATCGGTCGTCAATAATCGACTATAATCGATTAATCGTACCTAATATTAATAAGATCAGTGGAAGTATACTGTAATATGGCCTATTGCCTGGGTGCTCGTTAACTCAATAACTGCACTGTCGCTGGTCATTTGAGACATTGGCTGATGTAATTTTTACGTTAATAAAGTGCATCATAAACCACTGTTAATGACTAATGAGCACAATGTATTGAATACCAGCACAGTTCTCAGCGATGTTATGGTTATAATATTTGTGAGTTCATTAGAACGAACGTAGCGATTAATTTAAGTTTTAGGAATAGCCAAATACATAAACAAACAATACAAAAGTAGGAATGAACAATGGACCGCCGGTTGTTCCTACGGTAAATAAAGGAATCAAATGTTATGGAGACTATAAGTTTCATCAAACTTCCAGAGCGTGGTTAACAATCACAAACGTGTGCCCCACCTGCAAATTGCATGACTCAGAACAATTTTAAGTATTTGATAACAGTCTGTTTCATTCAGCATTCACCACATGATATGCAATAGCAATGTGTTCAAATCTGCAGTGCGGCCAATTTGTAGAATATACAACGATCCGACGAGAAACCATGTCGCTTCATCAAATGAACTGCCAACTGTTTGCAACATATATCAGTAGTACTCATGTTATTGGAATCTCTTTGATACACGATCAAAGGATGTTAACACCTAGGTTGTAGATAGAACTGTGTAAAATAAACACGGTATTCAATAATACCCGGCATCTTCTGACATCCGATATAAATAACACAGATTAATCGACGATGGAAATGGTAATCGATTATTGGCTTTATCAACGGTTCATCGATTATACGATTAATCGTGGCACCCCTAGGATAAACCTATTTATTCACCAAGGGTGTTTAGTTACATATCTCATATATATTTTGAAGACCTCTGTCTGTTTGTTTGTTTGTCTGTATGTCTGTCATTTATACAAATCTACGATTCTCGACCGATCGGGACGAAACTTGGTACGTGTGTGTAGTTTGACCAGGCGGTCGACGTTGTCATATTGGCGAGCCCGTGCGGCGCCCGCTTCGCGCATGTGCAGACGAGATCTCGGAAACGGGTGGAGCTATCGACTTGAAATTTGCTATGTGAATGTATCTTGCCCCGGATACGAATTTTATCGGGTCGCCGAGCCCGTGCGACGCCAACTTCGCGCATGCGCAGACCATATCTCGGAAACGGGTGGAGCTATCGACTTGAAATTTGGTTTTTGAATAGCCCGGACAACGTCGAGCTCATCGGCTAGTGTCATATATATTTTGAAGACCTCTGTATGTTTGTCTGTATGTCTGTCTGTCTGTCATTTATACAAATCTATGATTATCGACCGATTGGGACGAAACTTGGTACGTGTGTGTAGTTTGACCAGGCGGTCGACGTTGTCGTATTGGCGAGCCGTGCGGCGCCCGCTTCGCGCATGCGCAGACGAGATCTCGGAAACGGGTGGAGCTATCGACTTGAAATTTGGTATGTGAATGTATCTTGCCCCGGATACGAATTTTATCGGGTCGCCGAGCCCGTGCGACGCCAGCTTCGCGCATGCGCAGACCAGATCTCGGAAACGGGTGGAGCTATCGACTTGAAATTTTGTTTTTGAATAGCCCGGACAACGTCGGACTCATCGGCTAGTAATATATATAACATTAACATTAATAACAATGTGAATTTGGCCTCCCATACTGACATATTACTGTTAACTGTATTCCCTCACCTGTTACTAATAGTCCAGGCACATTAGGTTTCACTAGTGCAAAAAATCGGGGAAAGCTGATTTGTTCAGGGATCAATAAGAACATGTTTATGAACAACATGGCAAAAGTCCCCTAAAATCCGAGTTGGGCTTTTTGAGATATCTTGATTTTTCGGAGTGGTTCAAATTCTGAAGCATTTCCATCAGGCCATATGGGAATGCAGTCATGTGTAGATCAATTAATTGCAAATTCATAATACATTGAGATACATACAAACCAATGCTTAGTCGTGAACCATATAAGTAGAATTTATGTCCCAAAATGCCCAAAATAGAATGAAATTTACATTTTATGCATAATTGAATAGCTAGTCCCATAAGCGTGACAACACGCTTGAAATATGTGAGGAAGAATGATTGCAGAGTATAAGAGAAACATTTTATCGGGGATGTGTGAATTATCTCTAATATATCTCGCGAGAGATATAACGAAAAGCAAGGTCTCATACAATGGTTAAATCTGGACTTTTTGGCCGCAAAGAAACGGATGAATAAGGCAATTTTTTCTGCACTATTTATCTTGAATCGTGTGATACATGTGTACACTACACTGTAAAATGAAATTTAATAGCGAGGAATTGATTCTGTGAGCTTTTCTAGAAGTGTGCTCATAGCAGTATCACTAATGTGACTGGTCATTGTTTCTGTTGATATATACACCATCAAACCTTTCAAAATACACTGCCATAGAGCAGTATGAGATATATTCATAGAGTAATGGGTCAATTGTGTAGATTATATTCTCCGTGATTCTCTAAGATTAAGTATATAATAAAACACGAATATTTCGCTGTTATCACAAGAATGCATTGTGGTATACTATGAACGCAATTTATCAAAACACAAAGGAGTACCATATACTTTATTTTAAAAAATCTAAACTTGACCAAAATTGCCTACATACTCTGTGACAGAGACTGTCTTTATACCTGGAAATAATAATTGGTTATATTCACCAAGGTCACATATACGCGAAGGGTACTATGTTTCTGCAACCGCATTACCGTGTGTATCCCTTCTCCCTAATGTTACACATATCTGCTGAACTAACAACCATAAATAGCAACATTGAGTCAATGTTCAACGCTGAAATAACAGCTTTAAACGTTGATCACCTGATATTTTGCACAAGTTCATGGGTGGTTTTGGCAAGATATTTTCAATAACAAAATACGGAAAACTAATATTGTATATTGCGTAATAGCATATTCCAGTTGCAAGTTGCCGACTGAAGTAAGTTGAACAAATTGTCTACTATATAAAGAAACCGGTTTGGAAGCAGCACGAAAATTAGTCGTATATAAAATATACGATGTGCTGTCGATTTGATCTGGTGTGATGCAGTGCTAATCTTTTGAACAGGTGGCGGTTTCTTTGCAATATAATAAGCATTGCAACATACGTGTATGGTTTATTATCATGTTCAGTGCTGACAAATCCGGAAATGTAACTACTATTTATACCGCAAGGATATGCACTTAAGTTTCTGCGTTAATAATGTATCTGACATCATGCCGGGTCCGTGAAGATTCGGCGGAGGGAAGATTCGGCAGGGAAGATTCGGCTGGTTTTATCGGCCGAATCTTCCTAGGTTTATACCAATATTTTGGGACGGGAGATTTTATGTTTTAAGTTTTATGAATTATGTGGACAAATTTTTTAATAATATATTACATGAATAAATTAAATTAAATGAAGCTATTACTTTTATAATGTTTTGTTTGTTTGACATATTTTAGGTTTATGATAAGGTAAGTTTATTATGAATATATACTAGTATTGAAGTTATTACTTACAAATTACGTGGTAAATCCAAATATCACGTTCGAACACTATAAGGAATTATGATTAATGAAGATTTAATGAGAAAACAAATAAATTTTTTGACAGTTGTTCACACTCTGTTCACGTTGGCACCAAGTGTTTACATAACAGTCGGTAGAATACAGAGTCGTCTTTCTGATGCTGATATGATCTCAGTGAGAACTATTCGATGTTTGTTTAGATAAGTTTGCTGAGTGCATTTCAGTTAGGACTGATCAGTTGTTTGTTTTACCGCATCAGATCTAACGACTTTTAGACTATATCGTTGAATGAAATTGACTTCACCATATCACATCTTCATCATCCCTTCGTACAACCTCCATCAAAATCAGCTCATAGACTACCCATGTATTAAGTTCGAACAAACAACCACATAGAAGGTAAATATATTTTTCATGTCAATTAAAATTAATAAACGCTCTTTATTAATAATAAGTAATAAACGCTCTTTATTAATAATAAGTAATAAACGCTCTTTATTAATAATAAGTAATAAACGCTCTTTATAATATATAAGTTAAACAAATGGTTAAAGGGGTACTGTACCCAAGATGTTGTTGGTTTCTATAATTCCCGAGTCGGAGAATAAGGTAACAACTTTTCCATTCTTTCAAAGTCTGTTGAGTACGAAGTAGTGTTACGGATGGAAAAATTACCGGAATGCAAAAATACAAATTGTCGTTGTCGAGTAATTTTTGTACAGTTTTCAACCAAATGAATCAAATAAAAATTATATTATATGCATAGTAGTCCCATATACTCATTTAAGTTATTGTATCGTCACTAGTCAATGAGTGGCTTGAGTTTTCTCCCCGTATAAGCATAATGTTTCAAACGATCGTGTGTGCAATGGGTTTACTAATCCATTATCCCTCAATTATAATTTGATTACGTTTTGTACACGGAAATTCGTATTTTAATTTACGCCATTTTATGGCTCCAGCCATAAATTCAATTTATATTAAATTATTAACTTTTAAATTATAAAATTTTAAGATAGCCTATTAACCCTTTACCCAACAAACCGGCCAAAACCGGCCAAATAAAGCTTCAACCGCCTAAAATATCTTCGGTCTGTCTCAATAGAACCATACAAATATGGATATCATTGGAACCGGCTCCTTGACCATATTGTGATAGTTACAGTTAGCCCTGTGCCAATGCATTCTCTTATATATGCGAGTCGACCATAGGTCGCCTCGCATATATAAGAGAATGCATTGGCCTAAAAAAAATCTTTTTTTAACACTTTTTACCATTTTTTCTTACAATCTTTAACAATTTTATAATTTTTAATGTGTTAAGCCAATGCATTCTCTTATATATGCGAGGCGACCTATGGTCGACTTGCATATATAAGAGAATGCATTGGCACGGGGCCCTTCTGTTGGGTAAAGGGTTAACCTGAGCGTTTACAGAATACATCTTCGACTCAAATTACTTATGTTTCTATATAGTATCGATAATAGATCGTTATCACCGGAAATTTATTGAATATGGCGTACAGTACCCCTTTAATGTGTTTACACATATTTTAATAAACAACTCATTCTTCACAACAAATGGTTAATAACACACATAATACAAATATATAAATAATATATAATAAACAATTCGTTCTTCGTTTCAGCATGGCACCGAAGGATTAACAGCAAGTCTGGCCAACGCCTATCATTCTACAAGCTGGTGCCAATTCTTCAACTTGAAGCAGCCCATTTCGAAATTGCCGTTGCAGCCAGGGATCACGAGACAGACGTCAGGAAGAAGTACACAGAAATAGATACGAAGATCAGCAACCTATGGGCGAAATACAGAGAAGAGGACATCAGAACATCGGAGCTTAGTCCCACATAAGCCGTAATCCCCAAGCCGTAATCCCTCCACTAATTAGTTAGATCAACATGATCAAACGACTGGCCGAATCTTCCCCGCCGAATCTTCCCTGCCGAATCTTCCCTCCGCCGAAAAATACATGGCCGAAACTTCCCTTCGCCGAATCTTCCCGTTCCCATCATGCCGAATGAAACTACCATACACTGTGTGGCGAAACATTACTTCGTATGTTGCATGCCCGAAATTATTATTTTTGGCCCCGACTGTAAACAGAAAACCCGAAATTTTAAAGACGTAAATCATTGGGTTTGACTTGCGTTGCAATGACCGATAAATCATCCACATGGATCTGTTTTAATGATCTGTGTACCTTTAACCCTTTACCCAACAGAAGGGCCCTGTGCCAATGCATTCTCTTATATATGCGAGTCGACCATAGGTCGCCTCGCATATATAAGAGAATGCATTGGCTTAACATATTAAAAATTATAAAATTGTTAAAGAATGTAAGAAAAACTGGTAAAAAGTGTTAAAAAAAGATTTTTTTTAAGCCAATGCATTCTCTTATATATGCGAGGCGACCTATGGTCGACTCGCATATATAAGAGAATGCATTGGCACAGGGCATAACTATAACCATCACAATGTGGTCAATAACCAATGATATTCATATTTGTATGGTTCTATTGAGACAGACCGAAGATATTTTAGGCTGTTGAAGCTTTATTTGGCCGGTTTTGACCGGTTTGTTGGGTAAAGGGTTAAAGATATTTAACAACAGACTTGTATATTGCTAATACGTATTTTACCTACTAAACCTAAGCTAAATTTATCAGAGTTTTAAAAGCTAAAATCATGAAAAAATTCCCAATATTCTACTATGGCTAAGGAACCATTCATTTTAAACATCAATGTATTATCCAAAAATGTGGGTGACACTTGGTATTAGTTCAAAATGAATTGAATACTTTGAACAATTATTAGGTTCAATTTTCCTCCAATGATCTCTGTATGAGAACATATGAAACTAACCACAATTTTTGACCCATACTTAGTGTTGATTTGCGAAAATTCCCCCCTGTACTATTATTGCGCCCCCATACTATTATTTATTTTAAAGGAAATTTCACCCCTGTACTATTATTCCACCCCCTACTATTATTTGGATCCCGAGAGTATACAATAAGTTGCTTTCGTCTCGGCTTAGCTTGGAGGTTGCGGCCATTTTGACAGCCATTTCATGACCGCATTTGTATTATTCTGATCGTGTCACTATATTCGCTCTCGTACTCATATTTCACATAGACTGGTATAACTGCGTAATGCATATGACTAGATTAGACAAAATAGAAGAGCAAAATACGACCAGATTGTTGACAAACAATTTTGGGGGTAGGGTTATGATTTTACAAGTTTTTACCACTTATGATATGCGTACTCGCTAATTCTGCCTATTATAGCGAGTATGGGACGCCCTTTTCACATTTATAATTTATTTGCGCTTAAGCGTAAATCATTTGCGCTTAAGTGCAAATCATTTGCGCTTAACCCTTTACCCAACAACGGCCCTGTGCCAATGCATTCTCTTATATATGCGAGTCGACCATAGGTCGCCTCGCATATATAAGAGAATGCATTGGCTTAACATATTAAAAATGATAAAAATGTAAGAAAAAATTATAAAATTGTTGTAAGAAAAAATGGTAAAAAGTTTTTAGGCCAATGCATTCTCTTATATATGCGAGGCGACCTATGGTCGACTCGCATATATAAGAGAATGCATTGGCACAGGGCATAACTATAACCATCACAATGTGGTCAATAACCAATGATATCCATATTTGTATGGTTCTATTGAGACAGACCGAAGATATTTTAGGCTGTTGGAAGCTTTATTTGGCCGGTTTTGACCGGTTTGTTGGGTAAAGGGTTAAAGATATTTAACAACAGACTTGTATATTGCTATTAAATACGTATTTTACCTACTAGGTGGTTACTCTCGGGATCCAAATAAGCGTACCCGTAATAAGCGTACCCGTACGCTTAACTATTTTCAAGGAGAAATCCCCCTGTAAGCTGCTTATTTGGGACCCTACGTTTATTAAATTTCAGCTAAATGTGTAAAAAAAATATGAATTTATGTGCTTAAACCTAAGCTAAATTTATCAGAGTTTTAAAAGCTAAAATCATGAAAAAATTCCCAATATTCAACTATGGCTAAGGAACCATTCATTTTAAACATCAATGTATTATCCAAAAATGTGGGTGACACTTGGTATTAGTTCAAAATGAATTGAATACTTTGAACAATTATTAGGTTCAATTTTCCTCCAATGATCTCTGTATGAGAACATATGAAACTAACCACAATTTTTGACCCATACTTAGTGTTGATTTGCGAAAATTCCCCCCTGTACTATTATTGCGCCCCCATACTATTATTTATTTTAAAGGAAATTTCACCCCTGTACTATTATTCCACCCCCTACTATTATTTGGATCCCGAGAGTATACAATAAGTTGCTTTCGTCTCAGCTTAGCTTGGAGGTTGCGGCCATTTTGACAGCCATTTCATGACCGCATTTGTATTATTCTGATCGTGTCACTATATTCGCTCTCGTACTCATATTTCACATAGACTGGTATAACTGCGTAATGCATATGACTAGATTAGACAAAATAGAAGAGCAAAATACGACCAGATTGTTGACAAACAGTTTTGGGGGTAGGGTTATGATTTTACAAGTTTTGACCACTTATGATATGCGTACTCGCTAATTCTGCCTATTATAGCGAGTATGGGACGCCCTTTTCACATTTATAATTTATTTGCGCTTAAGCGTAAATCATTTGCGCTTAAGTGCAAATCATTTGCGCTTAACCCTTTACCCAACAACGGCCCTGTGCCAATGCATTCTCTTATATATGCGAGTCGACCATAGGTCGCCTCGCATATATAAGAGAATGCATTGGCTTAACATATTAAAAATGATAAAAATGTAAGAAAAAATTATAAAATTGTTGTAAGAAAAATGGTAAAAAGTTTTTAGGCCAATGCATTCTCTTATATATGCAAGGCGACCTACGGTCGACTCGCATATATAAGAGAATGCATTGGCACAGGGCATAACTGTAACCATCACAATGTGGTCAATGAACCGGTTCCAATGATATCCATATGTGTATGGTGTTATTGAGACAGACCGAAGATATTTTAGGCTGTTGAAGCTTTATTTGGGCATTTTTGGCCGGTTTGTTGGGTAAAGGGTTAAGCGCAAATATCATTTGCGCTTAAGCGCAAATATGTGTCTATCAGTTTATTTGCACTTAAGCGCAAATCTTTAAGCGCAAATACCTAATACTCCCTTACTTCCCTCTGATTGTGAATGATTGAGTCCATCTCATAATAGAAAGTTGAAGAAAAAACATATTTCCGTATGCATATCAGCATCTCTGTCCCTGGTGTCCCAAGAATTGGTGCCTCACTCCCACAGCTCTAGTTTATTTTATTAAAGGGACATCTCCTGCATAGAGATATATACCATTTCCATGGCCATAAATAGGGAATTAGGGGTTACTGGGGCTTGCTTCCCTCATATGGTGTACTTATTGACTTGAAATAGGGGAAAAACCCCTAATTTTATATTATCAGCATCCCTGTCCCCAATAATTTGTGCCTCCATCCCAGAGATCTAGTATATTTTATAAAAGAGACATATCGTGCACAGATCTATACCATTTCCATGGTCATAAAAGGGATCTTGGGGTCACTGGGGGATTGCTTCCCTCATATGGTGGGCCTATATAGACTTTAGTGATGTGTTTTAGGCCTGTGCCATTTAAAATTAATTCAGGGGGGATCAATGCATATTAATTTTTATTTGCGCTTAAGCGCAAATGATTTACGCTTAAGTGCAAATATTTGCGCTTAAGATAGAGGTTATTTGCAGTTTGCACTTATAAAGCGCAAATATTTGCGATGAAGCATAAATAAATAATAAATGTGAAATTTGAAAAGGGCCTCCCATAAATGATAACGGAGTGGTGTCTGTATGGGAGGCCGTTTTCACATTTATTCCTCATTTGCACTTAAGCGCAAATAACAGAAATTATTTGCGCTTAAGCGCAAATCATTTGCGCTTAAGCGCAATTCATTTGCGCTTAAGCGCAAATAAATATCAAGAATATTTTAGGGAAACTATTTGCGCTTAAGCGCAAATCATTTGCGCTTAAGCGCAAATCATTTGCGCTTAAGCGCAAATGGATCTTCCTTTTTAGAAAACCCCCCTTCATATCAATGGCTCAAGCCTTGCTACCATGTGATCATAAGGGGAGGACTTCCAGTGATGCTTTGCCAAATAAAAATGAATGGGAACAGTTCATTGTGCAACCATGTCCTACTCCGAAGGCTATGAAAGACAGTTTTCACATTCAGGCTATCACCCCCATAAGATTTTTAGGAAGGTCTAAACCAATTAAGTTATCATTTTTCATTAGGAATCCATTTTCCCTCCTTTTTACATTTGAACTTGGGGCAGCTGGGTGTACATCATCTATAAGTATTACAATGCAAATATCATTTCTAAATAATTATGGATGTTGATCTAACTATGACAACATTGAGCAGGATTTTGCGAACAATTTTCAGTCAGCAAATGAAAGATACTCATTAAAGTCTGAATTGGATCAGTGTATTTGGAGAGGATTAAACCTTCAATGGCTTCATCATTCTGTTCATTGAGGTGCAGTCTCCATAGGATAAATTGAAGGCTTTGTTTGGTATTTAAGACATTTTTATCCAATGAATCAAGAGTTGAATCAAGAACAGAAGATTATTCATTCACAGAATCAATTGCCGGAGGAAGAGGTTAGTATCAATTTAACCAATGATTGGATTTTAAATTAATTAGATCGATCGGTCTTTTAATATTAAAACCAGTTGAATTGGGCTTTTCCAGACTTGCATGTACGTTAACTGGAATAAGGGGAATCACTTTAAACTGTTCTATAATTAACCCAATTGTGTTGTAACATATAATACATAGATCTCTGTCAATCTGTTAGGTTTCCAGATTATTTGCGCTTAAGCGCAAATAGGTTATTTGCGCTTAAGCGCAAATAAGTTATTTGCGCTTAAGCGCAAATAATCTAATGGTTACCAAAGCTCTCAGTCTCCATTAGATTATTTGCGCTTAAGCGAAAATAACTTATTTGCGCTTAAGCTCAAATAGGTTATTTGCGCTTAAGCGCAAATAAGTTATTTGCGCTTAAGCGCAAATAATCTAATGGTTACCAAAGCTCTCAGTCTCCATTAGATTATTTGCGCAAATAAAGCCTGGCATCTTCATACCATATCAAGTTTTCATTCAACACCGATATGATGCACGTGGTAGTTCTGTCATCATACCCCTGATTAACCCTTTCATGATGGGAGCTGCACTATTGCAGCACTAAAGATCCTATGCCCGTGAATTTTCTTATAGATGCAAGTTTCCCATAGGGAGCCTCGCATGTATTAAAGAATGCACTAGTTTACAAGGTGAATATTTTTAGGCCAGTCAGGGACGCCGTAGAAGGGGGGCATGAGGGGGCACTTCCCCCCCCCCCCCCTTGCCCTGGCCCGGGGTGTCTAATTGGGACCCAAATGGTGCCCTACTGGCTCGTTTGCCCCCCTTGCCCTTTCGTGCTTCCGGCGTCCCTGAGGCCAATGTATTATCTTACAGGTATATATGTGAGGCTCCAGGGGTCGATTTAATTTTTAAAATTTGTATAGCTTTTTGCAGCACTTGGTAGATTTTGTATAGCATTCCCTACGATACCAATACATGTTTTTTCATTGTAAATAATTGGTAAGCCAAAATTGGAAATTGCATCGCGAATTGCGATTTGAATCCAGTTAACTCAATCCATTCGAGGCTCCCTATGGGAGACTTGCATATATAAGAGAATATATTGGCGCAGGGTATTTACAAAATTTCAAGAAACTCCAGTCATGGAAAGGTTAATACATTTCAAAATTATTTGACTACCAGCATGGACTAGTGTATGTTGCAAAGTATTTATAATGTGGGGGAGGTGGTAGAAAAAATAAATTGCAGGCAGGTATGCTATGTTTTGTTTGCATCTGGCAATTTTGGGAACCCTTCACCCCAAGCCAGCAAAAAATATTTGTTTCCACCAGATTTTTAGACACCTACCCCCAAAGTTTCTCTCACTTCCATCTTAATCAGTATACAACTCATAGTTATAGAGCTCTAATAGTACGTGGCTATTTCAGTTCCAAAACATGGAATATAACAATTAATATCTTTGAACATTATCAAGCTTAGATGTTTGTTCATGAATCAGTTAGATACCATAATTCCAAAACTATTCCTGACTATAATGCCAACCAGTCCATCATCCACATGTATACTGTACCGACCCATACCATTTTTTACCATTTATGATAGGCTATGAAGCAGTTTCAGAGTGTAGTTAGATATTTATCACAAATTGGAGGAGTAACAAATTTATTCATGAGTTCATTAACATAGTCTCATTAGGATAATATGTTGCCTACTCATATTTATGCATACAGAATATCAGAATATCAATATCAACCTCCTCATTTCTTTGAGGAAGAGGTTAGTATCAATTTAACCAACGATTGGATTTTAAGTTAATTAGATCGATCGGTCTCATTAATATTAAGACCAGTTGAATTGGTCTTTTCCAGACTTGCATGTACGGTAACTGGAATAAGGGGAATCACTTTAAACTGTTCTATAATTAACCCAATTGTGTTGTAACATCATATAATACATAGATCTCTGTCAATCTGTTAGGTTTCCAGATTATTTGCGCTTAAGCGCAAATAGGTTATTTGCGCTTAAGCGCAAATAAGTTATTTGTGCTTAAGCGCAAATAATCTAATGGTTACCAAAGCTCTCAGTCTCCATTAGATTATTTGCGCTTAAGCGCAAATAAGTTATTTGCGCTTAAGCGCAAATAAAGCCTGGCATCTTCATACTATATCAAGTTTTCATTCAACACCGATATGATGCACGTGGTAGTTCTGTCATCGTACCCCTGATTAACCCTTTCATGATGGGAGCTGAACTATTGCAGCATTAAAGATCCTATGCCCGTGAATTTTCTTATAGATGCAAGTTTCCCATAGGGAGCCTCGCATGTATTAAAGAATGCACTAGCTTACAAGGTGAATATTTTTAGGCCAGTCAGGGATGCCGGAGAAGGGGGGCATGAGGGGGCACTTCCCCCCCCCCCTTGCCCTGGCCCGGGGTGTCTAATTGGGACCCAAATGGTGCCCTACTGGCTCGTTTGCCCCCCCCCCCCCTTGCCCTTTCGTGCTTCCGGCATACCTGAGGCCAATGTATTATGTTACAGGTATATATGTGAGGCTCCAGGGGTCAATTTAATTTTTAAAATTTGTATAGCATTTTGCAGCACTTGGTAGATTTTGTTTAGCATTCCCTACGATACCAATACATGTTTTTTCATTGTAAATAATTGGTAAGCCAAAATTGGAAATTGCATCGCGAATTGCGATTTGAATCCAGTTAACTCAATCCATTCGAGGCTCCCTATTTGTTTCCACCCGATTTTTAGACACCTACCCCCAAAGTTTCTCTAACTTCCATCCTAATCAGTATACAACTCATAGTTATAGAGCTCTAATAGTACGTGGCTATTTCAGTTCCAAAACATGGAATATAACAATTAATATCTTTGAACATTATCAAGCTTAGATGTTTCTTCATGAATCAGTTAGATACCAGTTGGACTGGTTGGCATTATAGTCAGGAATAGTTTTGGAATTATGGAACATCATCCACATGTATACTGTACCGACCCATACCATTTTTTACCATCCACTGGAGATCAATTTATGATAGGCTATGAAGCAGTTTCCAAGTGTAGTTAGATATTTATCACAAATTGGAGGAGTAACAAAATATAATTCTGTACAGTACAATCCTCAATATATTTGATAGATTCTATGGGAGGCCATTTTCACATTTATTCCTGATTTGCACTTAAGCGCAAATAATTCTTGTTATTTGCGCTTAAGCGCAAATAAATCCAGATATTTGCGCTTAAGCGCAAATAATAGAAATTATTTGCGCTTAAGCGCAAATAAATATCAAGAATCCTTTAGGGAAACTATTTGCGCTTAAGCGCAAATCATTTGCGCTTAAGCGCAAGCGCAAATAGATCTTCCTTTTAGAAAAACCCCCTTCATATCAATGGCTCAAGCCTTGCTACCATGTGATCATAAGGGGAGGACTTCCAGTGATGCTTTGCCAAATAAAAATGTGCAACCATGTCCTACTCAGAAGGCTACGAAAGACAGTTTTCACATTCAGGCTATCACCCCCATAAGATTTTTAGGAAGGTCTAAACCAATTAAGTTATCATTTTTCATTAGGAATCCATTTTCCCTCCTTTTTTCATTTGAACTTGGGGCAGCTGGGTGTACATGTACATCATCTATAAGTATTACAATGCAAATATCATTTCTAAATAATTATGGATGTTGATCTAACTATGACAACATTGAGCAGGATTTTGCGAACAATTTTTTATTTATGATGGATGACAGGACTGTTCAGTCAGCAAATGAAAGATACTCATTAAAGTCTGAATTGGATCAGTGTATTTGGAGAGGATTAAACCTTCAATGGCTTCATCATTCTGTTCATTGAGGTGCAGTCTCCATAGGATAAGTTGAAGGCTTTGTTTGGTATTTAAGACATTTTTCTCCAATGAATCAAGAGTTGAATCAAGAACAGAAGATAATTCATTCACAGAATCAATTGCCGGAGGAAGAGGTTAGTATCAATTTAACCAATGATTGGATTTTAAATTAATTAGATCGATCGGTCTTATTAATATTAAAACCAATTGAATTGGTCTTTTCCAGACTTGCATGTACGTTAACTGGAATAAGGGGAATCACTTTAAACTGTTCTATAATTAACCCAATTGTGTTGTAACATCATATAATACATACATGTAGATCTCTGTCAATCTGTTAGGTTTCCAGATTATTTGCGCTTAAGCGCAAATAGGTTATTTGCGCTTAAGCGCAAATAAGTTATTTGCGCTTAAGCGCAAATAATCTAATGGTTACCAAAGCTCTCAGTCTCCATTAGATTATTTGCGCTTAAGCGCAAATAAATTATTTGCGCTTAAGCGCAAATAAAGCCTGGCATCTTCATACCATATAAGGTTTTCATTCAAAACCGATATGGTGCACAAAAATTTTTTAGTTAAATTTTTAATCTCCCTGAAGAATTGGTGACTGGATGATCTACTGCTCAGCTTAACACTTCCAGTTTATCCTCACCCATGTAGAAAATCTATTGTGGACAATAATAACAGCTAAAACAATCAGTTCCAATGAATAGTTACTGGCGACAAATAGTCGCACTAACGCTCCACTTCTCCCTGGTAAGCCCCCACTTCTCCTTATTTTTCCAAGAGGGAGAAGTCACTTCTCCCTATATTTTGACCCTAGGCTGGTCCCTGGTGCACATGGTAGTTCTGTCTTCAACCCCTGATTAACCCTTTCATGATGGGAGCTGCACTATTGCAGCATTAAAGATCCTATGCCCGTGAATTTTCTTATAGATGCAAGTTTCCCATAGGGAGCCTCGCATGTATTAAAGAATGCACTAGCTTACAAGGTGAATAATTTTAGGCCAGTCAGGGACGCCGGAAAAGGGGGGCATGAGGGGGCACTCCCCCCCCCCCCCCCTGCCCTGGCCCGGGGTGTCTAATTGGGACCCAAATGGTGCCCTACTGGCTCGTTTGCCCCCCTTGCCCTTTCGTGCTTCCGGCCTCCCTGAGGCCAATGTATTATCTTACAGGTATATATGTGAGGCTCCAGGGGTCGATTTAATTTTTAAAATTTGTATAACATTTTGCAGCACTTGGTAGATTTTGTATAGTATTCCCTACGATACCAATACATGTTTTTTCATTGTAAATAATTGGTAAGCCAAAATTGGAAATTGCATTGTGAATTGCGATTTGAATCCAGTTAACTCAATCCATTCGAGGCTCCCTATGGAAGACTTGCATATATTAGAGAATACATTGGCACAGGGTATTTACAAAATTTCAAGAAACTCCAGTCATGGAAAGGTTAATACATTTCAGAATTATTTGACTACTAGCATGGACTAGTGTATGTTGCAAAGTATTTATAATGTGGGGGAGGTGGTAGAAAAAATAAATTGCAGGCAGGTATGCTATGTTTTGTTTGCATCTGGCAATTTTGGGAACCCTTCACCCCAAGCCAGCAAAAAATATTTGTTTCCACCATATTTTTAGACACCTACCCCCAAAGTTTCTCTAACTTCCATCTTAATCAGTATACAACTCATAGTTATAGAGCTCTAATAGTATGTGGCTATTTCAGTTCCAAAACATGGAATATAACAATTAATATCTTTGAACATTATCAAGCTTAGATGTTTGTTCATGAATCAGTTAGATACCAGTTGTACCATAATTCCAAAACTATTCCTGACTATAATGCCAACCAATCCATCATCCACATGTATACTGTACCGACCCATACCATTTTTACCATCCACTGGAGATCAATTTATGATAGGCTATGAAGCAGTTTCCGAGTGTAGTTATATGAGATATTTATCACAAATTGGAGGAGTGACAAATTTATTCCTGAGTTCATTAACATAGTCTCATTAGGATAGTATGTTGCCTACTCATATTTATGCATACAGAATATCAATATCAACCTCCTCATTTCTTTGAGGAAGAGGTTAGTATCAAGTTAACCAATGATTGGATTTTAAATTAATTAGATCGATCGGTCTCATTAATATTAAGACCAGTTGAATTGGTCTTTTCCAGACTTGCATGTATGGTAACTGGAATAAGGGGAATCACTTTAAACTGTTCTATAATTAACCCAATTGTGTTGTAACATCATATAATACATAGATCTCTGTCAATCTGTTCGGTTTCCATATTATTTGCGCTTAAGCGCAAATAAGTTATTTGCGCTTAAGCGCAAATAATCTAATGGTTACCAAAGCTCTCAGTCTCCATTAGATTATTTGCGCTTAAGCGCAAATAAATTATTTGCGCTCAAGCGCAAATAAATTATTTGCGCTTAAGCGCAAATAGGTTATTTGCGCTTAAGCGCAAATAAGTTATTTGCGCTTAAGCGCAAATAATCTAATGGTTACCAAAGCTCTCAGTCTCCATTAGATTATTTGCGCTTAAGCGCAAATAAAGCCTGGCATCTTCATACCATATCAAGTTTTCATTCAACACCGATATTGTGCACGTGGTAGTTCTGTCATCGTACCCCTGATTAACCCTTTCATGATGGGAGCTGCACTATTGCAGCATTAAAGATCCTATGCCCGTGAATTTTCTTATAGATGCAAGTTTCCCATAGGGAGCCTCGCATGTATTAAAGAATGCACTAGCTTACAAGGTGAATAATTTTAGGCCAGTCAGGGACGCCGGAGAAGGGGGGGCATGAGGGATGCAAGAAGGAAACATCATTTCTTGTACTTCTGCAACTTTATTAAGCACTTATCAACTATTGTCTCAATCAAATCAATTCACTAATAAATTCAGCCTAAAAAAAACAAAAACAAAAACAAGAATTGTCCTAGTAACATACTTGTATTTTCACATTAGTTCAAATCAGTCTTTTCGTGTCATCTAGAATTGATACAGTGACATAGCTAAATGAATACTGGGCTACTTACTATTTGAACTCTTACCCAGCACCTATACCCCGCTCCCAAACCAAAGTAATCTAAAATAACATGTATTCTTAAAACATTTATCTTTTTTTTTTTCAGCCAAGACCTAGTGGTACTCATAATTCTGCACCTGTATCAACTACAGACAGACACGCTATTTCAAGGCTTGACAATGACATGATTATCAAAGTGGGACACTTTATTAATCTATTTTTAGAACAGACAATATCGTATAGCGATAGAGATCATTAGGGTGTTCCTGTAGCTATGCACAAAGTGTCAAATATCCCAGGTTGCTTGTTTGTATTGTGTTATTACATTGTTATAAGCGATAAAGAATCTAATTAACTTTTATTTGTGACGAAATTACACAATAAAAATTCTGGTCTCTGTTAACAATAACCACTATTGTTCGTTCGCTAAACTGTCGCACGTTTTTAGACCCGAAAATATTTGAAATATAATGAATATTAATCAATTTCCGGACAGGGGTCTTTGATTCATATCTAATATTTTATACCCCGGTAACTATATTATATAATATAACACATGTTTACAAAGAGATAGATCATCTTTAAGACTTCGTTCCTTCCACAAAAAACTAGAACAATTTAATGTCACTTTCAACTTCTATGGTCATGATGTGAAAGGACACCTATATTCAGGCAATGGCATTCGTTGATATTTACTAGTACCCCATGCTGTGTCCCGAGTCTTAGACTATAAAAATGTCCCATCTTGTTCTTCAGGGAACAATACAGGGGTAATTGGGTAATTTGAGTTAGAAACTGATTGATTATTCAATATTATGAAGAAGTATTATACAATAACTCATATATACCAGTATCTGGAGCCATAAATTTTGTACAGTGAAGCCTCTTTAAATGAAAAATGACACAAGAATAAAGAGATAGTAATCTCTTTGACCAATTTATTTCATCACTTGCACCATTAGCATTATGTGAGTGTCCTGGTAGGGACTATAATTATGTAGACTGTGAATGTTAGTAATACATCAATAGTTTCAAGCTACAAATATATCTTACTAGTATACTAAGTACACATATGATTAAGATATACAAAGTAAATTAAAGAATAAAATATATGCATACTGATCGGTCAGTCATTGGTCAATATGAGAATATGTAGCCAGGGATGAATCGCCTCATCACAAGTATTTACAAACTAGTACTACAAGCACGATTTTGCACTGGGTGAAGGACAGAGTACTAATTCAGCAAAGCCCTGTTGAAATGCAATAGAATCACACATTGACGATTAATAACTTGTTAATAGGCTATTGAACAATGACTATTTATCTATTCAGGAAAGCTTGGCATATTCATATCGTAGGAACTAAAAAATTTCACATTTCCATTTTAGAGTTATCCTTCTTTGCTATCTGACAATCGTTTCTTTTTGCTTTCAAAAGAGTGCCAAATGACAGAGTATGCATTTTCATTTTGTCTGAGTTATCACCCTTAGTTTGTAAATTTTTGCTGTTTGTCCACCTTGATAACTCTAACAAATATAAACCAACTTCAATAATTGTTGGTAATCATGCCAGTTTTATTCAGTCATCACAGGCCAGATTAAGACATCTTTCAAATTAAGACACATAATCAAATGAATGAACTTCACAGGAAAGTCAATTTGGCAGGGGGATAGTCTGGGCGGTGCACTTGTTGGAAGGCATGGACAGCCTTGGTTGTAGGTTATAATTTTACAAACAAGTTTCCAAATTATGAAAATGTCCTCCAGAATATAGTAAAACAATATAATGATGGTATAAATGGGATATTATCAACAAAACACCCTTTGTGTGAGCTGAGAATTTGTCTATATACAGCACATCAAGAGTAAGCAAAAGGGTATTTTTTTGAGAGAGTGATTGACAGTGATCGACCCATTCAAAAAACGATATCTTGAGTGGCGAGGATCATAAGAAAGTGCTAATGCTATACAGTTTGAACCAAAGTCCACTTTGTGGTGTTGAGTGTTTTGCTTTTGTACGATCTTTACATACTGTACTTTAACAGAATTTGGCTTTCTTTTACATAACACTGCATACAAACTTGACAACATCATATTATTTACACAAAATTTATGATTGGTATAAAGAACAAAATCTGTCTATATTTTAATATTCTTTCTGTTTAATGGATGTAACTATTTTAACAGCAATACCACTGTGAAGACACCCATGCCTTTAACTTTGCGAAACATAATGTTAATCCGTAAAATTTCAAAAGTCTTAAAACTTAAAATTTTGGTACGTCACTTGAATGTATCACAGATACAATGGTAATATTTCAAATGTGTTGATAAACAAATATCACTGATACACACAATTACAGTAGTCCCTGCTGCCAACCAGCAGAATGAATTCTAATTTATTGTTTATTTAATCTGAGAGACCAAGTGTATGATGATTGATGGGCCAATTCTATACCACCCAGATGATGGATCATTGATGGACTTGATGGGGTACCTACCTAGGTGCTATGCCAACCTGGGGAATGTAGCATTCTAATAACATCACCGAAAACTTCAAAGAAATCGACCATACCACTTCATAGAAAACATCATCTGAACTACGCCCAATTTTAAATATTTACATATTGATTCGGGCGGCAACTATCAGCAATAATCTAACACAAATAATTTTGATAGTCATTGCATTTAATTAATATATATATATATATATAACCCGTCATCTGTTTGTGTCTATCTACATGTTTGTAATTCTGTCACGCTTTTGGCGCGTTTATAACTTTTCAGCAAATTTGGAACAAGGCCTACAGTTAATCATAGAAGACGACTTAACAACTTTCATGCCGATTGGTCAAAGAGAACCTGAGTTCAAACTTGGTCCCCCCTTGCCGTATTTGCATTCAAGTAGACACTATTAATTTTGTTACAACGTTTGTCCAAATGACATCATGTGATGTACACAAACCCACACTTGCATTGCTATTGTATTTTGACAAAATTTCCATGCGCTCAACCCATTGTTGGAAATGGGTGATATAATTTAATTTGTCAGTTTTGTCATGGAAGTGCATGGGGTTTAGAGTGGAGACTCAAACTTTCTATGCCATCATTGAAAATGGGTGCTAAATGGTCTTTCCATTTGCCACTTCAGTGTGAATATAAGTAATGGATGTTGTCTTTGAAAGTTGTGCATTGAGTGTGGATTCGAAGGAGTATATATCTGAGCAAATTTTTATGTATAAAATGTTGATACAATACCAAAATGGGCGGGAGGTGTGCAAATGGGCCGCAGTGCAGGGGCCTATGGTCTTATAGGCCTATATATGCTGCTGAGTAAAATCTCCCAATTTCGGCTGATTAATGAAGATAATTAAACAGCCATTGAACGAGAAATTGTCTCATGTCTTGTGAACTAGCAAATCCCTCCTTGGGCTCAATATTATGTAATCACAGAATATTTATTTAGCCATCTTCTCAGGGCATAAATAGACTTCTGTATTCGAGTTATTTCCCCCATAATTGGGTCGAATTTCAAATTCAATTTTTAAATATAACTATAATAATAAGTTATTCTACTGATTCACAAGAATGTTAAAATATGCATGTACATTGTACATTGCTACACACAAGTGAATCGGTCTGGGGGGTATTAAAATTTATTTAACCACAACTTGTTTTTAGATAAATTACTGTTTAGCATATAATAAATAAATTTACCATATGGTTTAGATTTTTAAACCATAAATGCTATTAATATACACCAGTGACTGCAACTGTTTTGATAGAGTTCTAATTTTGAGAAATTGATACATTGTTAGACAATATATTTGATTAAACTGCTAGACTATACTCATAGTTACTTTCTCTAGCAACAATAATATATTTATAAATTAGAGATCTATTCCTAGACTTTGTATTTCATGGTGAGCTTTGGTGGCACCAGCCAGCAGTAGATCATGTCATTAATCTCTAACTGGCTATGCCTATAGAGATCATATTCCACAATTTTAAAACATGGGAACTTTGAAAACAATGAATTTATTGAATGAATAAAATTATTAATATATAATACCTGTTGCTATACCTATTTCACAGTAGGTGAAGGTCCCAGCTTGAAATTGTATGATTTAAGTGACTTTGGGGAGGCGATTTTGCTTTGCGTCACTCACTGTAACGGAAATTCTCCTAGGTAATCAATTCAAAGTTTACTTCGATAACAGCTCACAAAAATCATGAAATCTCAAGCTGGGACCACTTCCTACTGTAAATTAGATTATTATTAATTAAGGAACAAGTATATTAACAAAGAAATATGGAATATGATCTCCTTGGTAGTATCCAGAGTAGAAATTCATGGCATGATCAACAGCCTGCAGCAGCTTAAATCACAAACCAAAATTATTTCTTCCCTGTTCCAACGCTAAGGCTGTGAGACAGCAAATGTAAATATTAGAGTATTTTATGATGGTCGTCCATCATTTCAAGTGGATAGTTGTTAGTCTGACAATGAATGACCATCATAAAGAATTTTGGGAAACAACATTATAAGATTTAATTATATATTGTTTGCCAGTAATAATCTATACCGGTATGTGACTTGTAATTGAGAATATCTCTTTATAAACACATTCAATTTGAATATTTGTTAAACAAGATGTTTCTAACAAGTTATAGTTACCAGATACTAATGAATAATGATGATTTATGAAATGGATGATATAGTTTATTTCTATCTATATGATATAAATTTCAAGTTTGCTTTAAAGATTGGAAACTTGGAATTTCTATCATCCTCTAAAAGATACATAGAAACGCATGGGACATTAAATGATGGTAATAGTACTATAATACTGTCATTTTATTTAATATTTTAAGTATCTATGTTGAACAACTCCTTGCTGTGTGATCAGAAAATAAATTTAATAATTATTGATATTTATATATGAAAAGAATTGGTTAGCTTGATATGGACATAAACTGTAGAAAGAATTCATGTGATAAACTGTAGAAAGAATTCATGTGACTTAATTTTTGGTTGGCATTAACACTTTTAAGTGATTCGATATAATATAATCTTGCCCAAGTTTAATAAGTTATTTTGATTTATTTCATATTCAAATACATGTAGGCAGAAAAAAAACACAATTTGTCCTGAATAAAGTAGTAAATATTTTCATTTGTGCATAGTTGTGTTCTCTGAAATGGCACAGTCGATGTGGTTGGAAATTTCAACAAAATTAGTTGATTGCTACATTCTACCAGAGGAACTGTTGTTGGGTGCTAACTTCTGAGTTTAAGTCACTGAAATAATTAAGTCAACAAGATGTCACTAAAAATGTGAATCTAGAAGTTACTTATTCAAGCCACAGCTATGTAAATTTCCAACTAAACAATCAACTTCATTGGGGACTTTCTAATATTGACTTGAACACCAAATATTTATCTTTTGGATCTATAATGTTTGAGGTCCTTTGGAAAATTTCATTGCTCTGAGCTTCAGAAACTGGGATGGTGACTCCAGAAACATGGACAGCATCTGGTTCAGCTCCATCTTGAAGTGTACTATCTTGATTAGTACTGGTGAAATCTTGAACTCTCCTTCTAATGTCCTCAGCAATTGAGTTATTATCAATTCTACCAATTGTGCCTTGAATCCAAAGCTGTTCTGGAGACATATTTTGTTCTGAAGATAACTTATGAGAATTCCACGCCTGCATGAAAGCTTGTAAATCTGCATTTATACAATCAATATAAGCATAATGTAAACAAAATTTATGTACATCATCACCAGGATCCAGAACATTCTCATCTTCAAAAGAATAAAACAATAAATAATACTTCTCAACAACTTCCTTGTACACATCTCTCCACATTCTTTCAATCCTCTTATTATGAACGCTCTCTCCCGTCAGATGACTATTATTCATACTTTCGTCATTCAATATATTCATTAAAACAGCAACCTGGACATTCTCGCCTCCATAATCAGACCTCACTCTCGATGGCACTCCATATGCAAGCACAGCTTGAAGAAATGATTCCAAAACAGTTGACGATGAGTTATCAGTTGAACATTTCATATATGTAATCATCCTAGTTTTCCCATCCACACAACCATGCGTTGCCAAGCCCCATCTGAAATAAAATGATGGGATGGTAATAATAATGGGGTATATCCACATACTTATTATGCCCCCAACCCGCTGAAGGAGGATTCGGGGGAATAAATTGGAGACGTCTGTCCATCGAGCCGTCTGTCCATAACAAACATTTCTCAACACAGCTCAAGTATTGATAGTCCAATTTGGAATTTTGGATGTCCTTTGGTATGCCAGTAGACCAGCATTTTGAAAAGGATCTCCACATAGTGCAATTTTTTTCCAGCATTATGGCCCTTTGCTGGACAATGCGTCCATAACAAACATTCTGTGGATGTCTTTATTATTGGATTTCATTGTTCTTTGGCATAGCACATGTTGGGGAAAGGATATCCACATACTATGGGTTTCGTGCATTAATTTTTGCCAGTTATGACCCTTGTTTGACTTGGAAATTTGTGTCTGAAAGAATATATCAGCTTGAAAAGCTGGGTGTTGATTATCGGATTTTGTTGTCCTTTGTCACGGTGATAGCACATGTTGGTGGAAAGGATACCCAGATACTATGGTTTTTATCCATTAATTTTTACCAGAATTACAGCTCTTGTTCTACTTGCCCTAAGTAATGGACTCCTTAAGCTTTCCGATGAATGGCAACAAGCCATATTTCCGACTAAATCCTGAAAAGTTACCCATTATTCTGCTGTGGTTAAGGAGTCCATTACTTAGAGCATTAATGCATGGGTCAAATGGCTCAGTGATAATGTCCTATATGAAGTCTAATAGTCGATACTTATCAAGATGGAAGTTTTATGATGCCATTATAAATTGATTGATGGTATCTGTAATCAAATGACAGATATTTAATGCCAATTTGCATAATAAGGAGTGGTATGGTAACTCCAAATTTGAACACTGGTAAAATATGGTAGGGGGAAGAATATTGATAAAAACTTTAAACATGAAAAATTCTGTGGAAGTTAGTTCTGGGTAAAACCATATATCATATAGTGGAATGAACCAGATAATAAGGATTTTAATTATTATGAGTATTAACTAGTATGCAGATAGTATGGGACATTGCAGTTTACTTACCGAACAAGCTTCATGTGACCATCCATGTGCCACAAGCTATTTGGATGGGGTACAAAGTAGCGTCGTCTGACAACTGTTCTGGACCAGCGAGATGCTACCGATGCAGGATCTA
The DNA here is from genome assembly GCA_032622095.1 of Siphonodentalium dalli. Lineage (NCBI taxonomy): Eukaryota > Metazoa > Mollusca > Scaphopoda > Gadilida > Siphonodentaliidae > Siphonodentalium > Siphonodentalium dalli. Next base: position 100,259,931 of record CP136069.1, on the reverse strand, counting down.
TTCTCCTGAGTGATTGCCTTACTCTTTCTCTTTGAACATTGAAACCACTTGTCATTAAATATGCCATCATCATCTGTAATTGAAGAGGAATTATTTCATATTTCTCCCTTAATCATTTATATACTAAATTCTCATTGATGAGTAGTTAACGACAATTGGCTGTTTTGTTAAACTTATTATCTGAACATTTTCCAGCAATGAATATGAATCCTTCTGTTCTTCTATTTATAACCTGAACATACTTAAAAATGAACAATAGACCATTCCACTGACTTTTAATACTGAGTGGGAGCGTCAACTGAGTATAGAAGGGGTTGAAATTAAGGCTGATGCTAGTGGCACAATAAGGCGACAATGTCCACAAATTTGAAAAGCCAAGCAGAGACCCATGCATTATCATAATAATATCTAAGTATTTTGTATGTATAATCACTGCAATAATACACTTAAAAACACTTCGCTCTTTCATTAAAAAACTGCAAAAATTTAACTTGTAATACTAGTAAAAAAAAACAACAAAAGCTCTCTGGATGTACAATGTAGTGACTTGAAGCAAATCAATACCACTCCACAGAAAACATCGTCTGAACTATGCTCACTCAACTAACAAAAACGATTTTGCCATCGACAGTCACTGCAATTAATTAATGTATAAGAATGATGGATTGTGTTGTCAATTTGGATATAATATTTGTAAAAATAACGACCGGTACTTTGAGCATGATTATTCTCCATTTCTATTTGATCACCCTATCGGATTGTTTCACATCAGTTTAATATCGTTAGTCTTACCTTTACTCCAGCATTTGGATGCTTCTCATGTAAAGTTGTAACAATCTGGTCCAAATCTGTGTTTGAAATATTTGAATATTTGTATCTCTGCTTTCCTCCTTTGCCATAAAGGGTGTTGTAAACATGACTTCGGCTACAGCCCAAAACCTTTATACAGAAGAGAAAAAGGTTTTATGAATAAATACAATGGGGACCATAAAGACCGGAACTATTTAAAATTATGATCTATGTCCTTGACAATATTAAATAACAGAGTTGCTACAAAAAACTAATAAATCATTTACTCCTGCATGTATTTTCTCCATTAAATTTGAAAGTATAGGTTTAAACATTATTCTTAATTTGTGAGGGATGTTCAGAGTATAATCACTGACAACAATATTGTTGAAATTGAGCATGAAATACTTATGTAATCTGCCCACTAGAAATATGTTGTAATTTTGTTGTCTGACATTTTCAGGTGAGGAATCACATTCCACACAAGTGGAATTACATTCCACACAAAATTTTAGACCAGCCTAAACCAACTTGCATTTGCAGGGTATTTTGGGTCAATGGAAATGATATGGTCCCCTTAAATTTCCATGGTGATCCATTCACAGATGTGAGCATCTTACATGCCATCTCCTGCATTTGTGGCCTTTTCCTATAACTCAGAACTTCTCTGAAAAAGACAATTTATTTAATATTGAATTTATTCATCAGACTCATGCCAGTGGATTGTTGTTTTTAAGGTTTTGTCTCAACTCTGTTTATAGTTCCAATCGCCCAAGACATGTAGTTTTTATGGTGAACAGAAAATAGGTCCCCCATTTTTCAATTTGTCAATTTTCTGTTTCCCTCAAATTTCATATTATCCTTAATACAAAATCAATATTTGAACCAAATTAAAAAAAAATTGGTATTGAGCACATATGATTAGATCAATGTACCAGTAGTTATTTTAGTATCTTTTGAAATTGAATTTTTTAGTTTTCACTTGTAACTTAAAGGTACTCAATCCGATAAAACTCCTCTCAATTACTATTTCAATGACTTCGGGGGTCAAAAATATTTGATTTGAGTCGAGGAAGCCACCCATCAAAGCTCAGATTTTTTAGATATCGATTTTAGAAATCTATTATTTTTCATTATCGGGAATACTTTCTGGCCCAGATCACAGTCAAAATTGCGTTATTATTACCTCTTGATTTTAGAGTTATCCATCCTTGTCTGGTTGAATAGTGTTTTGGTGTATACATCTCGAGCATATTACGAAGTTGAAGGCAATTATTAGTACTCATCTCGAGAAAATAACAAATTTCAAAAATCAATATCTAATAACTCTGAGCTTTGTTTGATGGGTTCCTCGACTCGAATCAAATATTTTTTACCCCCAAAGCCAAAGAAATAGTAATATAGGACCCTCTGATCGGATTGTTGTTGTTGGAATCTGTTGAGATGGGGACCCTCTGATCGGATTGAGTACCTTTATATTACCTTTGAAATTTGGGATGCTGTGAAGTTCTTCTCCTGCAGAAACTTTATCTGTGCGATTGACACACCAATCTTTGGTCTCCCTAAAGTATAAAATGGTTACACAAAAAATCAATAGTCATAAAATACTATGAAATCAGCTCTGCACAGGAGATCGGTGATAATACACATAGGTTGGAAATTTTCCAACTGGTGACCATTTGAGTCCACAATTTTGACCAAATGTAGTAAAACATTGTTTTCTTAAACTCGTTAGCAGTTTTTGTTGGGCCACGGGGAAGAGACTAGGACACATCGGAGCGGCCAGCGGAGCGGAAAATTTTGAAATCTGAACAAGAAAATCACAAAATCCTAGCATCTAGACTGGCCTCAAGCCTTGCAAGAGTTGGAAATTTCAAACCTGACACCCGACTTAGGTTGGAAAATTTCTAACTGATGACAATTCCAGTGACAATTTTTACCAAATGTAGGATAATATTGTTTTCTTAAATTAACTAGCAGTTTTTGACTGGCCATGAGCTTTCCCAGTGTTGGAAATTTACAACCTGACACCCCTCCCCCCCACCAAGGTTGGAAAATTTTCGATGGCCATTTCAGTCCAATATTACCAAAAGAAGGAAAACAAGCAAATATTGGTCCAAAAACAATAAATTGTTTGAAAATCAAACTACAAGAAAATTTTCAATAAATTGTTGGTGTGATATTTCCAACCAATGTTGTGTCCATTATGAAATTTCCAACTGTTGAAAATTTTGACCAAATTGAGACACCTCCCCAAACCCCCTCCCTGTCGCCATGGCTCTGCAAATAATCTCATACTTGACCTTTATAAGGGATATGAGTATAAAACTGTGTCACTACTGTGTTTCTACTTGTCAGAACCCTGAATATCTATTTAGCTCAATACTATTTATGTAAGTATCTTCTCTATGAAAAAATAAATGGAAATAAATAACTGTGATATACTGAAATGCTGTGCTACACGTATTTGCAGGTAATTTCAAAAGTTCTTTGCCTCAAAGCCTAAAATAATGAATAAAACAATTTGAATAAATACAAATGGGTGCATGGATACCCAAAAATATGCAGTAACAAAACTTATAAACAAGAGGTTGCACCTGCAGTGCTGGCATACCAACCACAGTGGTAAAATCAAGCCAAAAAAGTATGGTTGAGATATCTGACGGAAAAAGAAAACAATATTTTCATACTGATCAAAGATAAATAACTCAAGAAAAGAAAACATGAATGAAGGATGGGATAGGATAATTTATTTCCAATATACACATATACATACATATATAAACATAGAAACAACAAGATAAACAATCACAAATTGTGATATATTGAGAGGGGGCAGCTTAGTCTAATATAAACTGTCACCCCTGTTTAATGAGTGTAATAAATATTAGATGGCTATAAGATGAATGAATTGATTGAACAATTAATTGATTGCCACCATAGTAGTGAACATCCATACCAAATTTCATTGATATCCGTCAACCAGTGGTTGAGATATCTGCTTGGACAGACATTTCCAGATAAACAAAGATGAATACTGTGTATTACATGTAACTCTAGAACAAAAAACCCGAAAAAAAAGATTGAACACTCCATTGAATGGCCTCATAGTAATGCCATCCATTATACCATTCAAAATTTCATTCAGATCTGACAACCAATGTTTGAGATATCTGCCCGGACAGATCGACAGAAGTCTGCCCATATCTTTGGTCTTTCCTTGTTGTTTTTGACAGGTTTGACCACTTAAGACTGCCCATGAATAATGGGTTTTAGGTAGTAGTTCGAAATTAGATGGGTTAAACTTTCTTTTGTCTTCGGCTCCTTCCATGACAACGTGCACCTTAGGCTCAAATGTGCACCCAGACGGACGGCCGGACGAACAGATGGAAAAACGGACAGACATCATCCAGATACCCCATCTTTCAACCAATTTTTTTTCTCAATTTTATTCAAGAAAATAGAGTTCCCTCTCTTACACCAGTGAGCACTGTATGTTGAAGACCAATCGTCTATTTTTGAACAATCAGTCTAATAAAGATTGACGACCTGTGTATGTAAGACTTTATTTGCGCTTAAGCGCAAATACTTATTTCTATTTGCGCTTAAGCGCAAATAAAGCCTTAGGCCTACATACAAATGAAATAACCTATTTGCGCTTAAGCGCAAATACCTATTTCCTTTCTATTTGCGCTTAAGCGCAAATAAAGTATTTCCTTTCTATTTGCGCTTAAGCGCAAATAAAGCCTAACACACAGAGATTGACAGCTTTGGTAAGCATGAAAATTGATAAATTATAAAACAGATGTATGATATGATTTTATTAAAAGGTACTCAATCTTGTGGTATAAAATTTCCCAAAACATGTTAATTATCAACATGTTGTTGAATGAAATATGGCCATATTATCACTTGATTATCACAAAATTTGGCCATAGTACCACTTTATTTTAGAGTTATCCATCTTCATCTGCAATTTTGTCCGAGACCGTCACCTTGACAAATATTTTCCAGGCCACAAATAAGTAGGTATCTCGAGAAATAAAAAAATTCAAAAATTAATATTTGATCACTCTGAGTTTTGACGGGTGGGTTCCTCGACTCGAATAAACTATTTTTTGCACCCGAAGTCAAAGAAATAGTATATTTGGAGCTTTAATTCAGATTATGCATCTCTAATTTAGTTATTTTTTTTTTAGAAAATAAATTTAATTATACTGTATACAGCCTTATCAGGAAATATGTTTAATTTGTGGGAACACATGTTACTTATCTGAGGTGTTTGGTGCTTTGTATCAATCTAAAAGATACCATTATTCTTATTAAGAACAATTTAGTAGCTTATACAGCCTGCTAAATATCACATGCTTGATATATGTCACAAATTAATTCTGATTTCTTTTGAAAGACCCTGAATAATTATTTACTGATATTATTTAATAAACATTTACAAATCTGCAAACAAACCAAATTTCAATATTCAAGAAATTTAGAGTTCGATCCCTCTCTTTAATACATAAGTGAGCACTGTGCCAGGAAGACTGATCGGTCTCATAAAGATTTATCGATAGTTAACCCAGACATGTGTGTGTAAGAAATTATTTGCGCTTAAGCGCAAATAATTTATTTGCGCTTAAGCGCAAATAACCTATTTGCGCTTAAGCGCAAATAAAGCCTTACATACGTGTGTGTAAGGCATTATTTGCGCTTAAGCGCAAATAACCTACATGTATTTGCGCTTAAGCGCAAATAATTTATTTGCGCTTAAGCGCAAATAAAGCCTTACGTACACAGATTGATATGCAAATTTCTAAATTTTAAAGCAGAGATGTATGATATGTTTCAAGGGGGGGGGGGGGGTACAGTTAAATTATTTATATTACCCCCCCCCCCCCCCCAATGAGGAGATCCTCAAGCAGCATCCCTGGGTGTGTAGATGTGTTCAATCAACATTCTTGTTTTATTTTAAAACAATCCAACAACAAACAAGAGGTATCCGGTGAGTAAAATATTACTTTTCTGTCCTAAATTTGAAAAAGGATTCAAATAAATTGATACTAACCTCTCCCTCTGGGAACTGATTCCGTTAAAGAACTAACTTCTGTTCTTGATTCATGTCTTGGTTCAGCTTCATTTGAAAAAAATGTCTTAAATAGTTGTAATGAGGCATTCAACTCATCGTATCGAGATTGCCTCAATGAAGGTTTAATCCTCTCCAAATTGAGAATACATTGATCCAATTCAGATTTTAATGAGTCTCTTTCATTTGCTGACAGAACAGTCCTGTTTCCTCCATCATAAATTAAAAACCGTTCGTAATTCCTGACAATCCTGCTCATAGTGGTCAGAATTTGATTAATTTGAGCCGAATCCATAATTATTTAGAATTAGAAATGAAATTCACATTCCTGGTATTGTACATCCAGCTGCCACAATGAAAATGAAATAAGGAGGGAAAATGGATTCCTAATGAAAACAATAATTTGGACTAGCCCTTCATAAAAATAATATGGGGGTGATAGCCTCAACTTATATTTGCGCTTAAGCGCAAATGATTTGCGCTTAAGCGCAATTCATTTGCGCTTAAGCGCAAATATTGTATTTGCGCTTAAGCGCAAATGATTTGCGCTTAAGCGCAAATGAATTGCGCTTAAGCGCAAATGAATTGCGCTTAAGTGCAATTGGGGAATAAATGTGAAAACGGCCTCCCATAAGATTCAGCAGTGTTCACAGGTGATTACAATCCTGAAGAAATTAAGTGATTACTTATTTTAGAGCCTGGTGCCATCAAAACATTAACATTGCATACCTGAATCAATATAACACCATAATATTTGACTGATAAATTTGTTTTGTTGGAGAATATACATGATCATGACTCGTTTGTCAATTTTGTATACAATGTGAGAGTTGTTAATGGCCTTTAAAGCCAGAGTAGCCAGACATTTGAAGGAAAGTGACATTCTTTGTTAATTAACTGTCCTATCTTTCAAATTCAAATATTAATTTTGTATGGAGTGTTAATTCAAGCCATGGAATATGGGGCAAACCTTGTCTTACAGGTGGACAGGAAATTCCTTGGATTACTTTATGTGAATATTATTGACAATCAAACAATAACTGTAATCTTACCAGCCAACCCATGTTTCTTATAAGATAACAATCTGTATATGAATGGAACCGAACAATATTACAACATTCCCAGATTTTCATATTTAGAGTGAATTTCTCACAATAAAAAACATACTGTCAGGCTGCAGCTGCTACTGTTATCTATAAATTGTCATGGTGGAGTAGATGGCTCCTGCTGAGTTTATCTATCAATGTAAGGCCAAACTTTTTTATTTTTCTGCTTTACAGATTTTTTTAACCTTATTTTGGTAGGGATTAATATTATTAATGTTCATATTTCAGATGTGAGCATAATGAAGTCCCCAGAGGGTGAATATGGTGATGCTAGCCCGCTATTCGGGGTATCGTCACTAAATTCACCCTCTGGGGACCTCATTCTGCAAATGACAGACACGCTATTTCAAGGCTTGACAATGACATGATTATTAAAGTGGGACACTTTATTAATCTATTTTTAGAACAGACAATATCGTATAGCGATAGAGATCATTAGGGTGTTCCTGTAGCTATGCACAAAATGTCAAATATCCCTATATATATTTATTGTGGACCTCCAGTTTGGAGAAGAATATGTATAGTTCATGTAAATATAACAACAATATACAAAGTCGTGGGTTGATAATGTGATTATTGTCCTCGAATCACTTGGCACAAGATGAACAGAAATGTAGCAGTGTCGATAATTATTTTGTCCATGTGTTGTTCTATTTCCACCGGGTACTGCATGACGTCGGTGCCGAGTAGAAATGCACAAAGTTCTATATCGCTTAACGAGTCTATATACAAAAAGGCGGCAACGCCGTATTGGTCAGTTATGCAATCCAGATAGTCGTTCCTCAGGACGACAGAACAGGGTGAATTACAGTGGCGGATTGCGTGTATTAACTCACAGTTATATGTATTTATACATGCACAACATGTCAAATTGTTACTGTATGTTGTCTTGTTTAGCAATAAGGCAAGATTTCGCAGTTGTTTATTATATCGTGGGTAATCTCGCAGGATTCTCCAAATGTTCCAACATGATGCTGGGTATCCGTGCACAATTTTAAACACATCGAGGTTTCTATCGACGGACACAGATCGGCACCATTCTCGATGATAGTTCTGTCTGACTGCTGTCTGCACAAGATTTTTCCAAGAAGATTTCGTTGGGAATATTCCAGTTTTCACGTATGTTGTTAGGACATGATACAGGTCATAGAGATTTAATATTTCAATGATATCCGGGACGAATCCAGTTGTTTGACGAGCGAAAAGGGTGAGCTGGAAAAATTTCTGGAGAAAGATCGTAAGAGGTACCTGGTGTCCTTGAGGCAGATGGATTAGTTCGGAGAGAAAATTTAGTTTGTTGATGTGTATCTCCGTCTCAAGCGGTATTAACCCAAGGAGACTCATCGCAACGTTAGTCGGGGTCCGAGTCGGGAGCGTTTGGATGTGTTTGACACATAAACGGTATGCCTTTTCCATTGAATACATGACAGTGTTGTTTGTGATATTCAGCAACTGACAACCATATAGAGCTTTTGGCAGCACGATTGATCCTAACAGATTTGCCATTGTTAGTGGTGTGCACGATTTGAGCAAACCTCTTCCAGCGATACTAAAGTACGATTTTCGTAACTTTTCCGAAAGAATTGAGCTCCGTGTTGTATCAGCTTGAAATTTGCACTGTTTGATTCCAAGATGAACACAGTTGTTGGATTCTGGAAGCGGTTGATCACCAAGAAACCATTGTCTATCGTTGAGTTTATCTTGACGTTTTGTCTCGTTAAATACAACAATTGTGCTTTTCGTCGTTGAGAAATTAAATCTCCACTGCCGACTGTATCTGTAACAGATGTCGATGAGGCTATCAAGACCCGATTTCGTGAGTGATATCAGAGCAATATCGTCGGCCGCAGACGGCGAAGTACACGGAATTTCAGAGATGTGTAGGCCATTTCTGGATTTGGTCAAAGTTTCCAGCAAATCATTTATATACACAAGATAAAAAAAGGGAGAAGTCACTGCCCCTTGTCTTGTTCCTTGTAGAACGTCGAATGGTTCAGAAAGAGATCCGTTATATAGCACATGGCTTTTACAATATTGGTGCATATTTGTCACAAGTCGCAGAATTTTTCCATTGAAACCCATGTCATGAAGTTTTATCAGAAGGCCCTCGTGCCATACACGATCAAAGGCCTTCTGCGAATCCAAGAAGCACACATATGCTCGGGCATCAAGGTCATGGAGATACGAGATAGACTCTTGGAGAACGAATGAAGTCATGAGGCAGTTCACACCTTTCTGAAAACCATGTTGTAATTTATTAGGGAAATTTGGAAAGTGACCGTCCGTGAGGAACCTGTTAAGCAGGATGCCTTCGAATACTTTGTACATAACTGGAAGCAGAGTGATAGCTCGATAGCTGTCAGGAATGGCGTGTGGTTTTGGAGATCCCTTGTAGAGGGGTACGATGATACCAGTTTTTAAGCAAGGAGGTATCCACTCCAAGTCAATCATGCCGTTGTAGAGATGACAAAGAGCCGCTTTAAGACGTTCGCTCCCATTAATAATATGCTCATTCACCACATTGTCTATTCCGCTTGATTTATGGCGTTTAAGGTTCTTTAAAACTGAGTTCAGTTCTGTGATAGTTATCCGTTCGCAGAATATAGTGTCAGTATAGTTTGTATGCGATACGTCGAGGAGCTGTTCGAGGCGCGTTCGTACGACGACGTCGAATTCAGGATCACTATGCGCATTCGGAGTGTACAGGTTCTTGAAGTAGGATCCCCATGCTGACAGAATTTTAACTGGATCACGAAGTGTGATGTCGTCGAACTTCATAACCGAACATAGACCATTCGGGCGTGATCCCTGGTCAGCTGACTTCAGAGTTCGCCAAAACTGTGAACTATTTGTCCTAGCACAAAGTTCAAGTTGATCAAGCGAGTCACATTCTGTCTTCCGCATACACGAGCGTAACGTTTGTCGGAATTTTCGCTTGGCATGTTTGTACTCAGTCTGGGATACCGCATCAAAAGCATGTGGCCTGCCGTCACAAATCCAATCTCTGCGTCTCTCTTTCAGTAACTGATGCAGTGTTCGTAGTTCGTCGTTCCAGAATGATTTTGCGGCTTTATGTCTTGATTTGGTCTGTGTGCAGGAAACCGATGCATATAATAATGCATCAATTATCTCGAAACATATGGTATCAAGATCACCAGTTGTCACGATTTCACGGTTAATCACATCAGATAGATAGTTGTCAAGGAAATTTTGGTACGATGTTATATCAATCGCGTCCCAGTTGAAGGAAAGTTTGTTTCGAGTCGGTGTCACATGCAAGTGGTCGGATGGAAGTTCAATACAACATGTCACAGGCAAGTGGTTGGACGTATTCAGTTGATCGTCACTGAGAATAGCACAGTTAAATATGAGATCTTCTTGGTCCATTGGGAATACGATATGGTCGATACGGCTTGGGGAAGCCACGGCTGCTGGTGGATAAAAGGTAAATGCAGGACCGGCACACGACCATTTGGTCGTGACCGAGAAAAGTTCTTCACGCTGCAGAAGTGAAGTTACCAAAGCTGATCTGACGCCATGGCCTGTTGGGATATGTTGTTCTGATGAACGACATAAATGTACATTGAAGTCACCCATAGTAATAACTGGCCCGTGTGAAGAAAACAGCGCTATAAGATCGAAGACATAATGAAATATAATGAATATTAATCAATTTCCGGACAGGGGTCTTTGATTCATATCTAATATTTTATACCCCGGTAACTATATTATATAATACTAGCCGATGAGCCCGACGTTGTCCGGGCTATTCAAAAACCAAATTTCAAGTCAATAGCTCCACCCGTTTCTGAGATCTGGTCTGCGCATGCGCGAAGCTGGCGTCGCACGGGCTCGGCGACCCGATAAAATTTGTATCCGGGGCAAGATACATTCACATAGCAAATTTCAAGTCGATAGCTCCACCCGTTTCCGAGATCTCGTCTGTGCATGCGCTGCACGGGCGTCGCACGGGCTCGCCAATACGACAACGACGACCGCCTGGTCAAACTACACACACGTACCAAGTTTCGTCCCGATCGGTCGAGAATCGTAGATTTGTATAAATGACATACAGACAGACAGACAAACAGAGGTCTTCAAAATATATAATACTAGCCGATGAGCCTGACGTTGTCCGGGCTATTCAAAAACCAAATTTCAAGTCGATAGCTCCACCCGTTTCCGAGATCTGGTCTTCGCATGCATTTCAAGTCGATAGCTCCACCCGTTTCCGAGATCTCGTCTGCGCATGCGCGAAGCTGGCGTCGCACGGGCTCGGCGACCCGATCAAATTCGTATCCGGGGCAAGATACATTCACATACCAAATTCCGAGATCTCGTTTGCGCATGCGCGAAGCGGGCGCCGCACGGGCTCACCAATACGACAACGTCGACCGCCTGGTCAAACTACACACACGTACCAAGTTTCGTCCCGATCGGTCGAGAATCGTAGATTTGTATAAATGACTTACAGACAGACATACAGACAGACAGACAGACAGAGGTCTTCAAAATATATATGAGATAATATAACACATGTTTAATACAAAGAGATAGATCATCTTTAAGACTTCGTTCCCTCCACCAAAAACTAGAACAATTTAATGTCACTTTCAACAGCTATGGTCATGATGTGAAAGGACACCTATATTCAGGCAATGGCATTCGTTGATCTTTACTAGTACCCCATGCTGTGTCCCGAGTCTTAGACTATAAATATGTCCCATCTTGTTCTTCAGGGAACAATACAGGGGTAATTTGGTCATTTGAGTTAGAAACTGATTGATTATTCAATATTATGAAGAAGTATTATACAATAACTCAATTATATACCAGTATCTGGAGCCATAAATTTTGTAGAGTGAAGCCTCTTTAAATGAAAAATGACACAAGAATAAAGAGATAGTAATCTCTTTGACCAATTTATTTCATCACTTGCACCATTAGCATTATGTGAGTGTCCTGGTAGGGACTATAATTATGTAGACTGTGAATGTTTGTAATACATCAATAGTTTCAAGCTACAAATATATCTTACTAGTATACTAAGTACACATATGATTAAGATATACAAAGTAAATTAAAGAATAAAATATATGCATACTGATCGGTCAGTCATTAGTCAATATGAGAATATGTAGCCAGGGATGAATCGCCTCATCACAAGTATTTACAAACTAGTACTACAAGCACAATTTTGCACTGGGTGAAGGACAGAGTACAAATGCAGCAAAGCCCTGTTGAAATGCAATAGAATCACACATTGACGATTAATAACTTGTTAATAGGCTATTGAACAATGACTATTTATCTATTCAGGAAAGCTTGGCATATTCATATCGTAGGAGCTAGCATTTTTCACATTTTCCATTTTAGAGTTATCCTTCTTTGCTATCTGACAATCGTTTCTTTTTGCTTTCAAAAGAGTGCCAAATGACGGAGTATGCATTTTCATTTTGTCTGAGTTATCACCCTTAGTTTGTAAATTTTTGCTGTTTGTCCACCTTGATAACTCAAACAAATATAAACCAACTTCAATAATTGTTGGTAATCATGCCAGTTTTATTCAGTCATCACAGGCCAGAGACATCTTTCAAATTAAGACACATAATCAAATGAATGAACTTCACAGGAAAGTCAATTTGGCAGGGGGATAGTCTGGGCAGTGCACTTGTTGGAAGGCATGGACGGCCTTGGTTGTAGGTTATAATTTTATAAACAAGTTTCCAAATTATGAAAATGTCCTCAAGAATATAGTAAAACAATATAATGATGGTATAAATGGGATATTATCAACAAAACACCCTTTGTGTGAGCTGAGAATTTGTCTATATACAGCACATCAAGAGTAAGCAAAAGGGATTTTTTTGAAAGAGTGATTCGCGGTGACCCATTCAACAACAAAATCTTGTGTGGCGAGGATAATAAAGTGCTAATGCTATACAGTTTGAACCAGAGTCCACTTTGTGGTGTTGAGTGTTTTGCTTTCGTACGATCTTTACATACTGTACTTTACCAGAATTTGGCTTTCTTTTACATAACACTGCATACAAACTTGACAACATCATATTATTTACACAAAATTTATGATTGGTATAAAGAACAAAATCTGTCTATATTTTAATATTCTTTCTGTTTAAGGTGGTTTAATGGATGTAACTATTTTAACAGCAATACCACTGTGAAGACACCCATGCCTTTAACTTTGCAAAACATAATGTTAATCTGTAAAATTTCAAAAGTCTTAAAACTTAAAATTTTGGTATGTCACCAGTCTGAGTAAACTCATACCTAAATATTCATTACAACATTGATTTCAAATATAGAGTCGACGTTCACCCAGACTGGTATGTCACTTGAATGTATCACAGATACAATGGTAATATTTCAAATGTGTTGATAAACAAATATCACTGATACACACAATTGCAGTAGTCCCTGCTGCCAACCAGCAGAATGAATTATAATTTATTGTTTATTTAATCTGAGAGACCAAGTGTATGATGATTGATGGGCCAATTCTATACCACCCAGATGATGGATCATTGATGGACTTGATGGGGTACCCACTCAGGTGCTATGCCAACCTGGGGAATGTAGCATTCTAATAACATCACCGAAAACTTCAAAGAAATCGACCATACCACTTCATAGAAAACATCATCTGAACTACGCCCAATTTTAAATATTTACATATTGATTCGGGCGGCAACTATCAGCAATAATCTAACACAAATAATTTTGCCATCGATAGTCATTGCATTTAATTAATCTATATATATATATAACCCGTCATCTGTGTGTGTCTATCTACGCGTTTGTAATTATGTCACGCTTTTGGCGCATTTATAACTTTTCAGCAAATTTGGAACAAGGCCTGCAGTTAATCATAGAAGACGACTTAACAACTTTCATGCCGATTGGTCAAAGAGAACCTGAGTTCAAACTTGGTCCCCCCAAATGCTGTATTTGCATTCAAGTAGACACTATTAATTTTGTTATGACGTTTGTCCAAATGACATCATGTGATGTACACAAACCCACACTTGCATTGCTATTGTATTTGACAATGGGTGATATAATTTAATTCAGGTTGAGTGTGAATAAAAGTTGAAATGCATGTTGATTTTGTCATGGAAGTGCATGGGGTTTAGAGTGGAGACTCAAACTTTCTATGCCATCATTGAAAATGGGTGCTAAATGGTCTTTCCATTTGCCACTTCAGTGTGAATATAAGTAATGGATGTTGTCTTTGAAAGTTGTGCATTGAGTGTGGATTCGAAGGAGTATATATCTGAGTAATGGCAAATTTTTATGTATAAAATGTTGATACAATACCAAAATGAAATGGGCGGGAGGTGCGCAAATGGGCCGCAGTGCAGGGGCCTATGGTCTTATAGGCCTATATATGCTGCTGAGTAAATGCTCCCAAAGGGAGCCTGTTCAAGATCATAATAAAGGCCCTGTTTCAGTTACAGTAGTACATACAGTAATAAAGTAATATATGTTGATTTTGTTGCATTTCATATGTGCATGCACATATGTGGGTGGTGATATAAAAATACAGTTTGTGAACAAAAAGTGTTCCCTAGCCATAGGCTTATAGCCGCGGAATAAATGCTGCCAAATGGAGTCTGTTTTCTGTTTACTTACTTATAATTTGAAAGTCTGTTCAGTATGAAGTAATATTATATAACTTGCGGATGGCAAGATTACATACTCATTTAAGTTACTGCATATAGTCCCTAGTCATTGAGTGGCTTCAGTTCACGCTCCGCGTCAATATTATTTTGTACATGATCATGTGTTCCATGTGTTGCCCAATCCAATTTCTGTCAAATTAATTTGATTTTCTATGTACTGTATTATTGATATTAGATCATTGTTATTACTGGGGATTTTTTGAAATTGGTGTACAGCCACTGTGTAGGAACTGTTACATCGGAAATCGTTCTATCGCCGGTAGTGTGATGGTTCTTGCCTGATTTGTTACGGTTCCTGATGATTGAAAATAATCATTTTTGTGACAAAATCACGCATAATTATAGATATCTTGAATAGATTATACTTTCCTGAATGAACAGATGCTGTAGAAATGCTGTGTTATCGAAACCTGAACTCTAGACCACAATTAACTCGGTATTAGCGAGTTAACGCGTAAATATCAACATGTTATCACTGAAAATCAAGCCACGTGGAAGCAAATTCTTTATTTTTCGTGGCGTATAAAATATGAAACGCATTCTGAAGACAAACACTGACTATAAAGTGTACCCGTGTTATTCTTCGGTAAAATAGCTGAGAAAGTATCCCGATAGGGGTTGATAATTGGGAGCTGTGACCTCGTAATCAACACGGGTGAGTGTTATGGTTCTATTTCAAACCGATCATGGCTGTGACGGTTCTGTCCATGAGATTTATTCGAACGATTTCCGCACTTGGGTCCGAAAATCGTCTTGTGTATCTGACATTTTAAACCAGATAATGACTGTAGCTTATGTAATTTGCATAATAGAACAGGTATATTAAGAAATAAGACAATAAATACCTAATACGGGAGATTAAGTGACATTAATAGGCAGAAATAAAATATTTAAAGTCCCGATGAGTATAGTATCATAATCATGCCCGCCTATATAAATGACCAATGGTAATATAAATCTACTCTCAGGAGAGTATGAGATGTTATATTCATTTACTTAAAGTGATGTGACACACTCCAGTATAAATGGAGAATAATACTGTTCAAAGTAGTAATTTTTACAAATATTATATCCAAATTGACAACACGCACCGTCATTCTTATATATTAATGAAATGCAGTCACTCTCGATGGCGAAATCATTTTCGTTAGTTTATCGCCGATAGATGCGTCCCGAATCTAGTAGTAAATATTTACAATTATATAAAGCCTAGTTCAGACGATGTTTTCTGTGGGGTGGTAGGGTTTATTTGCTTTAGATTTTCGGCGATGCTAGTAGAATGCTACATTCTTCCAGTTGGCTTAGCGCTTGGTTACTAACTGATCAGTTTGACCCACCCAAACAAGTACATAATATGTCTTTAATCTAGGCATTATTGAAAGATCCAGGTGTGACAATATTTCAATGCCAGCGCCATCATATTTCCTCCTCTGAAGTCCGCCTGAGGGACATTTACACATGTTTGTCGCCCAGACATGAATATAACTTATGAAATCACGTTCAACTAAATCATTGATAGGTTATGACGTGATTGGTGGTGGGGGACTTGGGGGGGGGGGGTGCTTAATTTGTGTCAATCCCCAACTTTGGTCAAAATGTTCAACAGTTACAAATTTCTTATCTTAGAATAGATTGGTTTGAATTTTAACACCAACAATTTAATAGTGGGGAATTTGTCGTTTTTAGACCAACATTTGCATACTTTCCTACACTTCAAACATGTAATCAACCATATTTGACATATCCAAATGGACACCTCTTCTTTAGAGTTGATCCAAAACTCATGATGGGGTGGGCAGGAAGTAGGGAGCAGGTGTGATCTAGTTTTCTATATCACATTTACCCCCCCCCCCCCCCAAATTGGCAATAAACTGGTTGAATGGACAAAGATTCTAATTCCATTTAATTAATATGCTTTGTATTAAATAAATAAATTACATGGTAAGCCATAGCATTCTCTTATATATGCGAGTCTCCCATAGGGAGCCTCGCATATATAAGAGAATACATTAACCTAACAATATTTACATTGATATTTTAAGCCAGTGCATTCTCTTATATATGCGAGGCTCCCTAAACAATCGAGTCTCCCATAGGGAGCCTCACATATATAAGAGAATGCACATGGCACATGATCTGCACCAGTGCGACTCCCCTCATGAAAGGGTTAAGATGGCTGACTATCAGCAGTTTTAGAATTAATTGGGAAACTAGTCTGAATATGGCTCTAGTATAGGTAATGTTTATCACATATTTAACACAATATTTATTTTGAATATTTTGAATTAGAAATATTTAATAACACTCGGAGAATTAAGAATGAGTATAAACAGATTACCCATTAAAATTGTCAGATGGAACAATATTGAATTACGTGTCCAGAAATGTACATATGTAACAGCCGTAAACTAGGACATGAATTCTATTAGTTTAAAATGCTGCATATATATTCAGAAGAATCGGTACTGTGTACTGTGTACTGTGAACATAGTCAACCAATAAACAATGATCGAAAGACCGTGTATTTTTGAAGAAAAAAAATTATTTCATTTCTCATAAATTAATACAGTAAATGTATAAATGTATGTATGGCACATCATTAACAGGAGAATATAGTATTATTGTATATCAATGCTTGTGATGTATATGTATACCGGTACTCTGACACAGTCAACAAGATAGATACCAAATATCTGTTAACTATTTTCATATACCTGGGACTAGGGTCAACCACTTGTGACTTCTGTCTACACAGAGTGAGATTAACAATGACTCTTCTGGCAAGGATGCATCTGATCATTTTGTATGGGTAATTGACAGGTCAGGAAAATATAAAAAAAATAATGAAGGCCTACTTAACCATTTCATGGCGGGAGCTGCATTAAAGACTATACCAGTGCATTATCTTATATATGCGACAGGGAGCCTCGCATATATAAGATAATTTACTGGCTTACAAGATCAAGGTTAACATTGTTAAGCCAATGCATTCTCTTATATCAGGGTTTTTGCCAAAATCCAGGAAGCTCCAGCCATGAAAGGGTTAATAACGCTGAAATGGCCATTGTCTCCTCCTTTCGTTCAGTTGGGTACCAGCTTTTTAAAAATTTCAGTTGGGTACCCAGGTTTTACAAAAATATACAGTTTGGTACCCAGCTTTATGAGCAGTCGATCTGAAATGTCCTATGTATACAATTCTTCTCTGCTATTAGTATGAAGCATCACGATGAATATACATCATAATTCATATATAAACAAGTATACACAAATTTAACAGGTCCATTTCGCAATCAACTGATGGCAATCACTAATTAAATCACTCTCTGAGTACCCAAATGTAAATATGACAAAAGCTGGGTACCCAACTGAAAATTTAAAAAAGCTGGGAACCCAACTGAACGAAAGGGGGTGACAGTGACCATTTCAGCATTAATAACCTCAAATTAGGTACATGTATATATACTAAGCAGTGAGTGATCCACCATGAATGATGTAACATGTGTTACTACTCATTATATTAGTATCATTGCTGGTTTTGAGTATTTTCCCTTCTGACATAGGTATATTAGTATTTTGATATATGTATCGGGAAAAGTTGACCCAAGTGAACTCCTCCCCCCCCCCCCCCCCCCCCCCCCCCCCCCCCATGGATGACAGATTTTTTTTTAAATCATTCTTTATTTTTTTTATTGATATAAATTCGAAAACATTACACCCAAATTTTCAGCACAGTAACGTAATACATTAGGCCACTGTATAAATGATAAATAACTAGACTATGATCAGATTATATTGGAAAGAAAATTTGGGAAAATTCAATGCCCATCTAATCATCGGGACCGACTTCGCGTCGGGTCATCTTTTTATTGGGTCATCTTCATAATTATGGGGTCGACTTCACTTGTTCTCTTTTGAATAATGGTCACATGATTTTGTAAAACTTCCATTGGCTGATTGAGTCAAAGTTAAAGGTTTAGTATTAGTACCGGTATTTACCTGTTTACGGATTATCCCTGAGGATGCCTGACTACCAAAAGTACCAAGTCAAGGTCAGTTGTCCAGGGGTGATTTTGCATGTTCGGAGCGACTACTATAGTAAGTCAAAGGCATGTGACATAATTAAACTGTTTTCACTTCATCAAATTTTTTATTTTATTTTATTTAAAGACATATTTTGGACTTGTTCGGAACTTCGGGTGCATTAAACTGTCAAGTTAGAACTCAGGCACTGGTCAACTGGTGGATTGTAAAATTCTCACATCCCGTTTACGCTCACCCTTTCCGAAGTCTACGCTCCAGTGCCATGAAATTTCACTATGTACAGTTAACCGGCTATTGACTCATGCCAATGTTTGGCGTACAATGTGTGTTATTTTTCAAACTAGCTAGCAACTTCGTCAATTTTGATAGGCGTAACACGTGTTATTGAATAAGCATAGGAAGGCAGTGTAATTCATCAAAATTGATGACAAGTGGTGCAAATTTCAACTTAATGCATAGTTTGTTGTGTTTATCTTTGCATACTTTCTCAAAATTGGCAGTTTGAACCATGTACCATGGCAAATATTAGCAATAGTTTTACCCGTATAGAACGATTAATGGGGATAGAACCGACTCGATCAGGAGAGAACCCAAACAATAATCAAAATTCGCGGTTCTTGTCGTTGCTATGACTCGCACAATGAATTTTTCGTTATTAACACGCTCATTGGTGCCACATATTGTTATGGGATCGAAAATAACTAATCGAATTATCACCTAGATGCCTCAAAATTGCGTTTTATCTGTCAAAAAGTTGTGAAAATGTATAATTTCGATCAGCAAGAACCGTCACAAATCAGGCAAGAACCATCACAAACCGGCGATAGAACGATTTCCGATGTAACAGTTCCTACACAGTGTGTACAGCACCCCCTTTAAGATTACCTACGAGACTTATCATTTATTATTCAGAATGGAAATAATGATATATAAGAGAATATCTAGTTTTTTGAGTGCATACAGCAATTATATCATGAGTGAGCGAGACAAGTGTTTAGTTTGGTAAAATAAACATTTGTCTCATTTATGAATGACATAATTGTTATTATGCATTAATAAAACACTATATTCTCTTTATTATATGCATTACCAAAGAAATTCACCATTTCAACGATAAATTTTCTCACAATCGCCTTCAATAGATGTATCAAAAGCCAACAGCTGATCACTGTCTGTTCACTTCACCATCCGCTGAATAGATAAATAGACTTCTGTATTCCGAGGCCGAGTTATTTCCCCCATAATTGGGTCGAATTTCAAATAAAATTTTTAAATATAACTATAATAATAACAGTTATTCTACTGATTCACAAGAATGTTAAAATATGCATGTACATTGTACATTGCTACACACAAGTGAATCGGTCTGGGGGATATTAAAATTTATTTAACCACAACTTGTTTTTTTATAAATTACTGTTTAGCATATAATAAATAAATTTACCATATGGTTTAGACTTTTAAACCATAAATGCTATTAATATACACCAGTGACTGCCACTGTTTTGATAGAGTTCTAATTTTGAGAAATTGATACATTGTCAGACAATATATTTGATTAAACTGCTTGACTATACTCAGTTACTTTCTCTAGCAAAAATAATATATTTATAAATTAGAGATCTATGCCTAGACTTTGTATTTCATGGTGAGCTTTGGTGGCACCAGCCAGCAGTAGATTATGTCATTAATCTCTAACTGGCTATGCCTATAGAGATCATATTCCGCAATTTAAAAACATGGGAACTTTGAAAACAATGAATTTATTGAATGAATAAAATTATTAATATATAATACCTGTTGCTATACCTATTTCACAGTAGGTGAAGGTCCCAGCTTGAAATTGTATGATTTAAGTGACTTTGGGGAGGCGATTTTGCTTTGCGTCACTCACAGTAACGGAAATTCTCCTAGGTAATCAATTCAAAGTTTACTTCAATAACGGCTCACAAAAATCATGAAATCTCAAGCTGGGACCACTTCCTACTGTAAATTAGATTATTATTAATTAAGGAACAAGTATATTAACAAAGAAATATGGAATATGATCTCCTTGGTAGTATCCAGAGTAGAAATTCATGGCATGATCAACAGCCTGCAGCAGCTTAAATCATAAACCAAAATTATTTATTCCCTGTTCCAACGCTAAGGCTGTGGGACAGCAAATGTAAATATTAGAGTATTTTATGATGGTCGTCCATCATTTCAAGTGGATAGTTGTTAGTCTGACAATGAATGACCATCATAAAGAATTTTGGGAAACAACATTATAAGATTTAATTATATATTGTTTGCCAGTAATAATCTATACCGGTATATGATATAAATTTCAAGTTTGCTTTAAAGATTGGAAACTTGGAATTTCTATCATCCTCTAAAAGATACATAGAAACGCATGGGTCATTAAATAATGGTAATAGTACTATAATACTGTCATTTTATTTAATATTTTAAGTATCTATGTTGAACAACTCCTTGCTGTGTGATCAGAAAATAAATTTAATAATTATTGATATTTATATATGAAAAGAATTGGTTAGCTTGATATGGACATAAACTGTAGAAAGAATTCATGTGACTTAATTTTTGGTTGGCATTAACACTTTTAAGTGATTCCATATAATATAATCTTGCCCAAGTTTAATAAGTTATTTTGATTTATTTCATATTCAAATACATGTAGGCAGAAAAAAAACACAATTTGTCCTGAATAAAGTAGTAAATATTTTCATTTGTGCATAGTTATGTTCTCTGAAATGGCACAGTCGATGTGGTTGGAAATTTCAACAAAATTAGTTGATTGCTACATTCTACCAGTGGAATTGTTGTTGGGTACTAACTTCTGAGTTTAAGTCACTGAAATAAGTCAACAATATGTCACTAAAAATGTGAATCTAGAAGTTACTTATTCAAGCCACAGCTATGTAAATTTCCAACAAAACAATCAACTTCATTGGGGACTTTCTAATATTGACTTGCAAACCAAATATTTATCTTTTGGATCTGTAATGTTTGAGGCCCTTTGGAAAATTTCATTGCTCTGAGCTTCAGAAACTGGGATGGTGACTCCAGAAACATGGACAGCATCTGGTTCAGCTCCATCTTGATGTGTACTGTCTTGATTAGTACTGGTGAAATCTTGAACTCTCCTTCTAATGTCCTCAGCAATTGAGTTATTATCAATTCTACCAATTGTGCCTTGAATCCAAAGCTGTTCTGGAGACATATTTTGTTCTGAAGATAACTTATGAGAATTCCACGCCTGCATGAAAGCTTGTAAATCTAGATTTATACAATCAATATAAGCATAATGTAAACAAAATTTATGTACATCATCACCAGGATCCAGAACATTCTCATCTTCAAAAGAATAAAACAATAAATAATACTTCTCAACAACTTCCTTGTACACATCTCTCCACATTCTCTCAATCCTCTGATTATGAACGCTCTCTCCCGTCAGATGACTATTATTCATACTTTCGTCATTCAAAATATTCATTAAAACAGCAACCTGGACATTCTCGCCTCCATAATCAGACCTCACTCTCGATGGCACTCCATATGCAAGCACAGCTTGAAGAAATGATTCCAAAACAGTTGACGATGAGTTATCATTTGAACATTTCATATATGTAATCATCCTAGTTTTCCCATCTACACAACCATGCGTTGCCAAGCCCCATCTGAAATAAAATGATGGGATGGTAATAATAATGGGGTATATCCACATACTTATTATGCCCCCAACCCGCTGAAGGAGGATTCGGGGGAATAAAGTGGAGACGTCTGTCCATCGAGCCGTCTGTCCATAACAAACATTTCTCAACACAGCTCAAGTATTGATAGTCCAATTTGGATGTCCTTTGGTATGCCAGTAGACCAGCATTTTGAAAAGGTTCTCAACATAGTGCAATTTTTTTCCAGCATTATGGCCCTTTGCTGGACAATGCGTCCATAACAAACATTCTGTGTATGTCTTTATTATTGGATTTCATTGTGCTTTGGCATAGCACATGTTGGGGGAAAGGATATCCACATACTATGGGTTTCGTCCATTAATTTTTGCCAGTTGTGACCCTTGTTTGACTTGGAAATTTTTGTTTGACTTGGAAATTTGTGTCTGAAAGAATATATCAGCTTGAAAACCTGGGTGTTGATTATCGGATTTTGTTGTCCTTTGTCACGGTGATAGCACATGTTGGTGGAAAGGATACCCAGATACTATGGTTTTTATCCATTAATTTTTACCAGAATTACAGCTCTTGTTATACTTGCCCTAAGTAATGGACTCCTTAAGCTTTCCGATGAATGGCAAAAAGCCATATTTCCGACTAAATCCTGAAAATTTACCCATAATTCTGCTGTGGTTAAGGAGTCCATTACTTAGAGCATTAATGCATGGGTCAAATGGCTCAGTGATAATGTCCTATATGAAGTCTAATAGTCGATACTTATCAAGATGAAAGTTTTATGATGCCATTATAAATTGATTGATGGTATCTGTAATCAAATGACAGATATTTAATGCCCCATTTGCACAATAAGGAGTGGTATGGTAACTCCAAATTTGAACACTGGTAAAATTTGGTAGGGGGAAGCATATTGATAAAAACTTTAAACATGAAAAATTCTGTTGAAGTTAGTTCTGGGTAAAACCATATATCATATAGTGGAATGAACCAGATAATAAGGATTTTAATTAATATGAGTATTAACTAGTATGCAGATAGTATGGGACATTGCAGTTTACTTACCGAACAAGCTTCATGTGACCATCCATGTGCCACAAGCTATTTGGATGGGGTACAAAGTAGCGTCGTCTGACAACTGTTCTGGACC
This sequence comes from Siphonodentalium dalli, assembly GCA_032622095.1. Classification (NCBI taxonomy): domain Eukaryota; kingdom Metazoa; phylum Mollusca; class Scaphopoda; order Gadilida; family Siphonodentaliidae; genus Siphonodentalium; species Siphonodentalium dalli. The sequence continues at coordinate 100,236,370 of CP136069.1, read as the reverse complement.
AGCGAGATGCTACCGATGCAGGATCTATTCTCCTGAGTGATTGCCTTACTCTTTCTCTTTGAACATTGAAACCACTTGCCATTAAATATGCCATCATCATCTGTAATTGAAGAGGAATTATTTCATATTTCTCCCTTAACCATTTATATACTAAAATCTCATTGATGAGTAGTTAACGACAATTGGCTATTTTGTTAAACTTATAATCTGAACATTTTCCAGCAATGCATATGAATCCTTCTGTTCTTCTATTTATAACCTGAACATACTTCAAAATGAACAATAGACCATTCCACTGACTTTTAATACTGAGTGGGAGCATCAACTGAGTATAGAAAGGGTTGAAATTAAGGCTGATGGTAGTGGCACAATAAGGCGACAATGTCCACAAATTTGAAAAGCCAAGCAGAGACCCATGCATTATCATAATAATATCTAAGTATTTTGTACGTATAATCACTGCAATAATTCACTTAAAAACACTTCGCTCTTTCATTAAAAAACTGCAAAAATTTAACTTGTAATACTAGTAAAAAAAAACAACAAAAGCTCTCTGGATGTACAATGTAGTGACTCCGATGACATATTAAGAAGATGCAGTTTCGGTGATTTCACTTTTACAGTAGATTAACCTAGTAGGTTATTCTGCTGCTGGCGGTAAAATAAGGTGATGATGTTATTTTCATGCTAGCCACAGAATAGCCGTTCCACAACATTAAACATTCAATCCAGTGACTCACTTGCTTGACATGCAGGGATTAATCAAATAAAAAAAATTAATTCTGGGACCAGTTTCTAGAAGTCACACAATTCTGTTGCATTTGCCAAGTGCACTCTATATTGAAATTGAAATAAAGACAGGTTTGACAATTGATTGTAGAAGTCATTTATAACAGGTAGGTTGGTTTGCAATATTGAATTTATTTAATCCATGGTAAGTTATTTTGGACTTGTTTAGGTGCATGGAATGAAACTGATAAGTATTTATGCACTATGCCAATTGGTGGAATGTAACATCGCCAAAATCTCAACTTGAAGCAAATCAATACCACTCCACAGAAAACATCGTCTGAACTATGCTCACTCAACTAACAAAAACGATTTTGCCATCAACAGTCACTGCAATTAATTAATGTGTAAGAATGATGGATTGTGTTGTCAATTTGGATATAATATTTGTAAAAATAACGACTGGTACTTTGAGCATGATTATTCTCCATTTCTATTTGATCACCCTATCGGATTGTTTCACATCAGTTTAATATCGTTGGTCTTACCTTTACTCCAGCATTTGGATGCTTCTCATGTAAAGTTGTAACAATCTGGTCCAAATATGTGTCTGAAATATTTGAATATTTGTCTCTCTGCTTTCCTCCTTTGGCATAAAGGGTGTTGTAAACATGACTTCGGCTACAGCCCAAAACCTTTATACAGAAGAGAAAAAGGTTTTATGAATAAATACAATGGTGACCATAAAGACGGGAACTATTTCAAATATGATCTATGTCCTTGACAATATTAAATAACAGAGTTGCTACAAAAAACTAATAAATCATTTAATGTATTTTCTCCATTAAATTTGAAAGTATAGGTTTAAACATTATTCTTAATTTGTGAGGGATGTTCAGAGTATAATCACTGACAACAATATTGTTGAAATTGATCATGAAATACTTATGTAATCTGCCCACTAGAAATATGTTGTAATTTTGTTGTCTGACATTTTCAGGTGAGGAATCACATTCCACGCAAGTGGAATTATATTCCACACAAAATTTTAGACCAGCCTAAACCAACTTGCATTTGCAGGGGATTTTGGGTCAATGGAAATGATATGGTCCCCTTAAATTTCCATGGTGATCCATTCACAGATGTGAGCATCTTAGGCCTAGGTTCTGCCCCCTCCACCCATGACCCAGAATTAGCTGTGGCACCTTAGATGTCATCTCCTGCATTTGTGGCCTTTTCCTATAACTCAGAACTTCTCTGAAAAAGACAATTTATTTATTATTGAATTTATTCATCAGACTCATGGATTGTTGTTTTTAAGGTTTTGTCTCAACTCTGTTTATAGTTCCAATCGCCCTATACATGTAGTTTTTATGGTGAACAGAAAATAGGTCCCCCATTTTTCAATTGGTCAATTATCTGTTTCCCTCAAATTTCATATTATCCTTAATACAAATTCAATATCTGAACCAAATTAAAAAAAAAAAAATGCTATTGAGCACATATGATTAGATCAATGTACCAGTAGTTATTGTAGTATCTTTTGACATTGAATTTTTTAGTTTTCACTTGTAACTTAAATTACCTTTGAAATTTGGGATGCTGTGAAGTTCTTCTCCTGCAGAAACTTTATCTGTGCGATTGACACACCAATCTTTGGTCTCCCTAAAGTATAAAATGGTTACACAAAAAATCAATAGTCATAAAATACTATGAAATCAGCTCTGCACAGGAGATCGGTGATAATACACATAGGTTGGAAATTTTCCAACTGGTGACCATCTGAGTCCACAATTTTGACCAAATGTAGTAAAACATTGTTTTCTTAAACTCGTTAGCAGTTTTTATTGGGCCACGGGGAAGAGACCAGGACACATCGGAGCGACCATGGTTCGGTCGGTGTAGGAAAATTTTGAAATCTGAACAAGAAAATCACAAAATCCTAGCATCTAGACTGGCCTCAAGCCTTTGCAAGAGTTGGAAATTTCAAACCTGACACCCGACTTAGGTTGGAAAATTTCTAACTGATGACAATTCCAGTGACAATTTTTATCAAATGTAGGATAATATTGTTTTCTTAAATTAACTAGCAGTTTTTGACTGGCCATGAGCTTTCCCAGTGTTGGAAATTTACAACCTGACACCCCTCCCCCACACCCCCCCCCCCCCCCACCAAGGTTGGAAAATTTTCGATGGCCATTTCAGTCCAAAATTACCAAAAGAAGGAAAACAAGCAAATATTGGTCCAAAAACAATAAATTGTTTGAAAATCAAACTACAAGAAAATTTTCAACAAATTGTTGGTGTGATATTTCCAACCAATGTTGTGTCCATTATGAAATTTCCAACTGTTTTGACCAAAGTGAGACACCTCCCCAAACCCCCTCCCTGTCGCCATGGCTCTGCAAATAATCTCATACTTGACCTTTATAAGGGATATGAGTATAAAACTGTGTCACTACTGTGTTTCTACTTGTCAGAACCCTGAATATCTATTTAGCTCAATACTATTTATGTAAGTATCTTCTCTATGAAAAAATAAATGGAAATAAATAACTGTGATATACTGAAATGCTGTGCTACACGTATATGCAGGTATTTTCAAAAGTTCTTTGAAAGCTGAGCAAGCCTCAAAGCCTAAAATAATGAATAAAACAATTTGAATAAATACAAATGGGTGCATGGATACCCAAAAATATGCAGTAACAAAACTTATAAACAAGAGGTTGCACCTGCAGTGCTGACATACCCCCACAGTGGTAAAATCAAACCAAAAAAGTATGATTGAGATATCTGACAGAAAAAGAAAACAACATTTTCATACTGAACAAAGATAAATAACTCTAGAAAAGAAAACATGAATGAAGAATGGGATAGGATAGGATAGGATAATTTATTTCCAATATACACATATACATACATATATAAACATAGAAACAACAAGATAAACAATCACAAATTGTGATATATTGAGAGGGGGCAGCTTAGTCTAATATAAACTGTCTTCCTGCCACCCCCTGTTTAATGAGTGTAATAAATATTAGACGGTTATACGATGAATGAATTGATTGAAAAATTAATTGATTGCCACCATAGTAGTGAACATCCATACCAAATTTCATTGATATCCGTCAACCACTATAAGTGGTTGAGATATCTGCTTGGACAGACATTTCCAGATAAACAAAGATGAATACTGTGTATTACATGTAACTCTAGAACAAAACATCCACACAAAAAAACCGATTGAACACTCCATTGAATGGCCTCATAGTAATGCCATCCATTATACCATTCAAAATTTCATTCAGATCTGACAACCAATGTTTGAGATATCTGCCCTGACACTAGGCTGACAGATCGACAGAAGTCTGCCCATATCTTTGGTCTTTCCTTTGTTGTTTTTGACAGGTTTGACCACTTAAGACTGACATTTAACTCCTAAATTGTACTGAATAATGGGTTCATGGTAGTAGTTTGAAATTAGCTGGTTGGTCATGTTAAACTCTCTTTTGTCTTCGGCTCCTTCCATGACAACGTGCACCTTAGGCTCAAACGTGCACCCAGACGGACGGCCGGACGAACAGATGGAAAAACGGACAGACATCGTCCAGATACCCCATCTTTCAACCAATACTTCAAAAAAAATAATTATGATTTCTTTTGAAACACACAGAATATTTACTGAGAATATTAACATGTACAAATCTTAAAACAAATTTTTTTTTCAATTTTATTCAAGAAAATAGAGTTCCCTCTCTTACACCAGTGAGCACTGTATGTTGAAGACCAATCGTCTATTTTTGAACAATCAGTCTAATAAAGATTGACGACCTGTGAATGTAAGACTTTATTTGCGCTTAAGCGCAAATACTTATTTCTATTTGCGCTTAAGCGCAAATAAAGCCTTAGGCCTACATACAAATGAAATAAGTATTTGCGCTTAAGCGCAAATAAGTTATTTGCGCTTAAGCGCAAATACCTATTTCCTTTCTATTTGCGCTTAAATAAAGTATTTGCGCTTAAGCGCAAATACTTATTTTCTTTCTATTCTATTATACTTATTTCTATTTGCGCTTAAGCGCAAATAAAGTATTTGCGCTTAAGCGCAAATAAAGCCTTACATACAAATGAAATAAGTATTTGCGCTTAAGCGCAAATAACCTATTTCCGTTCTATTTGCGCTTAAGCGCAAATAATTATTTCCTTTCTATTTGCGCTTAAGCGCAAATAAAGCCTAACACAGTAAACACACAGAGATTGACAGCTTTGGTAAGCATGAAAATTGATAAATTATAAAACAGAGATGTATGATATGATTTTATTAAAGGTACTCAATCCTGTGGTATAAAATTTCCCAAAACATGTTAATTATCAACATGTTGTTGAATGAAATATGGCCATATTATCACTTGATTATCACAAAATTTGGCCATAGTACCACTTTATTTTAGAGTTATCCATCTTCATCTGCAATTTTGTCCGAGACCGTCACCTTGACAATTTTTTCCAGGCCACAAATAAGTAGGTATCTCGAGAAATAAAACATTTCAAAAATTAATATTTGATCACTCTGAGTTTTGACGGGTGGGTTCCTCGACTCAAATAAAATATGTTTTGCCCCCGAAGTCAAAGAAATAGTAAATTTGGAGCTTTAATTCAGATTATGCATCTCTAATTTAGTTATATTTTTTTTTATAAAATAAATTTAATTATACTGTATACAGCCTTATCAGGAAATATGTTTAATTTGTGGGAACACATGTTACTTATCTGAGGTGTTTGGTGCTTTGTATCAATCTAAAAGATACCATTATTCTTATTAAGAACAATTTAGTAGCTTATACAGCCTGCCAAATATCACATACTTGATATATGTCACAAATTAATTCTGATTTCTTTTGAAAGACCCTGAATAATTATTTACTGATATTATTTAATAAACATTTACAAATCTGCAAACAAACAAAATTTCAATATTCAAGAAATTTAGAGTTTGATCCCTCTCTTTAATACATAAGTGAGCACTGTGCCAGGAAGACTGATCGGTCTCATAAAGATTTATCGATAGTTAACCCAGACCTGTGTGTGTAAGAAATTATTTGCGCTTAAGCGCAAATAATTTATTTGCGCTTAAGCGCAAATAACCTATTTGTGCCTAAGCGCAAATAAAGCCTTACATACGTGTGTGTAAGGCTTTATTTGCGCTTAAGCGCAAATAATTTATTTGCGCTTAAGCGCAAATAACCTATTTGCGCTTAAGCGCAAATAAAGCCTTACATACACAGATTGATATGCAAATTTCTAAATTTTAAAGCAGAGATGTATGATATGTTTCAAGGGGGGAGGGTGCAGTTATATTTATTTATATTACACCCCCCCAATGAGGAGATCCCTGGGTGTGTAGATGTGTTCAATCAACATTCTAGTTTTATTTTAAAACAATCCAACAACAAACAAGTGGTATCCGGTGAGTAAAATATTACTTTTCTGTCCTAAAATTTGAAAAAGGATTCAAATAAATTGATACTAACCTCTCCCTCTGGGAACTGATTCTGTTAAAGAACTAACTTCTGTTCTTGATTCATGTCTTGGTTCAGCTTCATTTGAAAACAATGTCTTAAATAGTTGAAATGAGGCATTCAACTCATCGTATCGAGATTGCCTCAATGAAGGTTTAATCCTCTCCAAATTGAGAATACATTGATCCAATTCAGATTTTAATGAGTCTCTTTCATTTGCTGACAGAACAGTCCTGTTTCCTCCATCATAAATTAAAAACCGTTCGCAATTCCTGACAATCCTGCTCATAGTGGTCAGAATTTGATTAATTTGAGCCGAATCCATAATTATTTAGAATTAGAAATGAAATTCACATTCCTGGTATTGTACATCCAGCTGCCACAATGAAAATGAAATAAGGAGGGAAAATGGATTCCTAATGAAAACAATAATTTGGACTAGCCCTTCATAAAAATAATATGGGGGTTATCAATAGCCTCAACTTATATTTGCGCTTAAGCGCAATTCATTTGCGCTTAAGCGCAAATACTGTATTTGCGCTTAAGCGCAAATGATTTGCGCTTAAGCGCACATGAATTGTACTTAAGCGCAAATGAATTGCGCTTAAGTGCAATTGGGGAATAAATGTGAAAACGGCCTCCCATGTTTTTAAAATAGATAGCTTATGACGTTATGTCTGTTTTGAGAAATCCGACATCGAATACAATTTACAAAAGTTTGCCTTCAAAATCGTTAGTATTTTGGCTCAGTGTTTTATTTCATATCCATATATGTGAAATTCATTCGAAGTTTCCCTTTGATTAGTTTGAATGGGTGTCTTTGGTTCGAGAGTTGTGTATTGAACAATTACAATATTGAGAATTTGTGTGCTTTTTGTATACGTTTAGGCAGCTGGTTTCGGCTGAAAAATTGTTTCAGCATCCAATTATTTCCATTAATCATTAAAGGGGTACTGTACGCCATTTGCATTAAATTTCCGGTGACAACAACGATCTAATATCGATAATATATAGAAACATAAGTAATTTGAGTCGAAGATGTATTCTGTAAACGCTCAGGTTAATATGCTATCTTAAAATTTAATAATTTAAAAGTTAATAATTTGATATAAATTGAATTTATGACTGGAGCCATAAAATGGCGTCAATTAAATTACGAATTTCCGTAATCAAAATAAAGTAATTGAGGGATACTGGATGTTAAACCGATCGCACACACGATTGCTTAAAATATTATAATGATACGGGGAGAACACTCAAGTCACTCACTGACTAGCGACGATACAATAACTTAAATGATTATATTGGACTAGTATGCCTATAATATAACTTTTATTTGATTCATTTGGTTGAAAACTGTACAAAAATTACTCGACAACGACAATTTGTATTTTTGCATTCCGGTAAATTTGTCATCCGTAACACTACTTCGTACTCAACAGACTTTCAAATAATGAAAAAATTGTTACCTTATTCTCTGACTCGGAGACTATAGAAACCAACAACAACATTTGGCGTACAGTACCCCTTTAATGCAATAATAATTAATGGCATTATTGTGATTTTTTTTTTATTATAATTTATATGGAAAAAATGATGTAACTCTGAAAGCTCAACTCGGATTTTAGGGGACTTTTCGTGATGCGCCAACGATGTTATTGTTATGGCCTAAATAATAAATATAAAAAAAATCCGCTTTCCCCGATTTATTTCCTTACTTTTCCACTTCCAATATTGCAATAAGTTCCATGTCTACTACTAGTACTACTAGTAATGTGCCTGGACTAGCTATACTCATTCTATAGTATAACAAACTAGACTATAATTATAAATACCTTTGATGGCAGTCTGGTTACTCAGATCAATGCCAGTTTTAAACTTCTTGAGTTTTTGCAGGAGTATTGGTTTTTTCTGTTCAGCAATTTGTGGACAATGGTACCCTGTCCGCGCGCTTGAAAAAATGGGTGAGATGTTTATGTCGAAAAATTCAGGTGTTTCAAATCCAACAGCATCTATACTTTGAGAGTATAAACAACTTATTAAAAGTATTGATATTGGTAGTTGAATTATTGTGGGAAACGCCCGACGAGATTTTCCACACATAATCGAATAATTTCCGACCCGAAAAGTATAAACAAAAGACATTTAGCAGACGAAATCACGTTCCCTGACGTAATGCATTCGGAATTATTTATGGGCACTCTAAAAGTTGTAGTCCGAGCCCGACTCGAGGCCTGTCAAAACTGTAGGTTATATCAATTTCGTTTATTGATCTTTATGATCCTTTATTGTCGGGAGACCCGGACAAAGCGAGCGGACGCCAAATGTTTTCAACTTTTCATGTACTTTTAGATCGGGTTTTCGTCGGAAAAATACTAGAAAACGATGGGAGGCCCTTTTCACATTTATTATTTATTTGCGCTTTTAAAAGCGCAAATATTTGCGCTTAAGCGTAAATCATGCGCTTAACAGGAATTCCAGCGTGACGGAATCACCAACTTTTACGGAATTTCACTTTTCTGTGGCCTATAAAATCTAAAATTATGACTAGTATGGTACCGCTTAAAATATAAAAAAAACATTGTATACATTATACTAATTGTTTGATTATATACAATGCTATACACGTATGTGTAGGCCTAATTAAGACTGAAGGGGTCACTCTCACCAAAAAAGTGCTGAAGGGTACACAGGTTTTAAAAATGTGCTGAAGGGTAGGGTAATGTGGGGCATAATGCGACACATAAGCACATTAGCATATATGTAATTATTCCAAAGTGGCTCAAACAGGCGTTACGCTACTTAGTGCAATGAGTAACACAAAGGGGCGTCGATCAATGAATAGAGATTAATTACGCGCAGTATGTATAGGGGATAAGTACAAACAGGCGTTACGCTGCTTAGGGCATTGAGTAACACAAAGGGGCGTCAATAAAATTAAAGAATTAATTACGCGCAGTGTGTATATGGGATCAGTACAAACAGGCGGTGGTTTTGACAAAGAGTCTTTTCAAATGACCACGCGCAGATCATCACCAGTCGAGCACCAATAGGCGTGTCCCAAATATGCGGCGCACCAATGAGCGTTCGCCAACATATACGATAAAGTTTGCACCGCCGGTTTTGGACACGCCTATTGGTGCGCGAACGGTGGTCACATGCGCGTGGTAAGTTGAAAAGACTCTTTTTCATAAACAACGGAAGATTTTGCAATAATAATATTTTATTTAAATAACACTAGATAATTATACACAGAAGATCCATAAACACTTTATGTGATACTCATACATTGCTAATAACAGTTATATTATATTTTTAATCAGTGTCAGTCAAGCGCATAGCCAGGGACAGGGTTCCGAAATAAGGGTGGGGGTTTGAAAATTGGGGGTTCCAGCAATGCCACAGGCATTTCCCGAAGGGTGTAGGTCTGAGTTGGGGGAGGTTCCGGCAGGGGGACACTCTGAGGGTTTTTTTTTTAGTGGTGTTGTAGATCATGTTAAGTTCTTTGGATTTTGATTCACATATCGTAACAAACGATGCAATCATACACACAATAACTAACAACTCATGGAATATTAAAGATGTTCTGTCCGCATGGAATATGCCTGGGATTTCAAATAATGTTGTCATATGAATTGCACCAGACAGCTCTTGATATCCAACTGAGACACTTTGATAACGAAATGAGACGAAAGATAATATATGACAATTCGTGCAAATTACACTTATACGCGCTGCTACCTGATTCGGCCAGATTTGAACATGCAAAGTTTTATGTCGACCGATTGCATTTGCGGTGCTCGTTTTGAAAAAGATATGCGAACTTACAAAGCAGACACCACTATTATAGAGACACATGTTAAAACAGCCATGCAGCTGGTGGAACAGGTCAATGGCGGTCTTAGACGCATACAAACTCAACTGACGTACTACTACTATGGTAACTTTTTTTTTTATCGATGCACCCTTCCCCCTGTTTCGAAGCGCAAGAAATACGGCTGCGTGTACCATTAAGTTTTTAGGTGGCGTTTATTTTCTAATTATTTGTAACCACCAACACATTGTGTTGAACACAATAACGACTGTGTGACAACAGCTTAGCCAAATGCACGCCATCAACAATGGCTTCTTATACCCAGCGTCCCAACGCCGGATACCATGCCCATAAATACTAAGCATCTCGAATTACGGTATCAGTTTCCAAAATGCCTTTACGCAAATGTGAGATAAATCGTGCTCTCGAGAAGGGCAAATATGCTGTGGACAAACTTCTTGCCGTGGATATACCAGCAGCTTTTGTTTAGGCCAAAAAAAAGAAGATGCAATGTTTCCGTACATCGACCGACCCTAAAAATAACCCGCCGACCCTAATCTTTTTATTTATATTTTGAGAAAAAGACAAAATTATCACTGTTTTTACCACTAAATGCTCATAAATATTGATGATCATTAGTGTGCAAAACACATGGTTTCTAACATATGCCTGTGAAAAGTGACCGTTATCGGAAACATACAATCTTTTTTTTTGGGCCTTACACATCGACCAAGAAGACGACTGCGACATACATGGGCGCAAGGAAGATTTCGCACCCACCACGATCACGCCGCCACAACCAAGCAATCGACGCCAACGAAAGCCAAGAATTCTTTATACGCCAAACTGATATAATTATAAAATAATTCGTGTATTATTATTAGCCATGCATCATACATAACTATCGCATTCATAATTATCATTAAATAATGTATAAACAAACTGTTTTTTCTCAATCAACAACACATTACCAACACGGGTCCAGGATTGTTTTATTTGTTTTATTATATTATTTTGAAAAATAATTTGACATAAAATAATAAAATAACAAAATAATGTTACCGGGCACCTGATCACAGAACTGTCAAGCCTCTAGTTTCCTACCAGTACAAAAATCCCTGAATTATTGGCCAAATCGCGGCGATCCCAATTGGGCGTAATTTGAACTGGAGCGCGCGAATGGGTAATTGGATACTGGCCGCAACTGAGTAAAGTCATAGATGAAGGAAGGATAGATACGTCACTCAACGTCATTTGATCGGCCAATCGGTAACGCACTCAGATTCTGTCCGCCATTGCTAAAGGTAGTTCAACTCTGATTCTTCTAATCAAAACAGTGCTTTCTCATCGCAATAAAAAGAGGAAAATCTGGCGTCTATTGCAGCTGAATTAATTATGCACCAACTGTCATGAATTATCAGAATCTCACGTTTCAAAGGATGTCCATTGGGGAGTAAGAAAGGTGAGTTTTTATGCCGTTTGATGCAATTTTTGTAGTAAACAACACGACATTCTGCATTCTATTTTTGTAATTTTCACCTGGATGAAGTTATGTTATAAGGACTTTCAAAATTAAATTAATTTAATAGATCTGACCAATCCTGGTTGCATTGGTAATTTGAATATCATGTATATGGGGTACCGATCCAAACTTGTTTTATGGAAGAAATATTTCAATGACAGCTGTCAGATGTCAAGAATTTCCATGCCACTGCCAGGTGTGATCAGGTGTACTACAGTAATAAATAAATAATTTAGAAATGAATAGTCAAAACAATTCACAAATTTGGCAGTTTAGATGTCCTACTCCTAGATTCTAATTGTAGTGATCATACTATTCATAGTTTGAATTCAATGAATTGTTTCATGCCCACTTTATGTAATAGATAACATTTGTTGATAGCATATTTTTCATGTAGTATTTTGATCATTAATAGATGATATAATCACATTCATAATGCATAATGTTAATAAATGACATTGAGACTTGAGTGGGCATTAATTATAATTTATACACACACTGGTCAGCTGTGTTGAAATATAATATCATTAGCCTTATTTATTATTATATTATAGCACTAGTATTATTTTTGTAAGATAATTTATTACTGCTATCACAAAGAGGTGTGAACAATTGAATATTACATGGGTTGCCAATGTAGGCACTGGTGAGTGGTGTGGTACTGTACTGCATGGGAAATATCCCAATATAAAATATTTTATACCAGTAACCTGTAAATTATTTATAAATTAAAATTAAATGCTTCAAATTCTATATCATTTCAGGAAGTGGGCAGATAATGGCAACGCCTTCATAACATTGGTGGGTCAGAAAGTTACGTGTGCAACATGCGTGAGCCGAAAATAATCCAGAGAGACAGAATGAGATGCACAATGCAATGATGTGTTCAAGATAAAGAAGGAATTGAACTATACTTGTGCGAAAATCCTGGATAAAAAACTAGCTGATGTCTCATTGACTATCAAGGAAAGAGCCACAAATGATTAATATTTATAAGTTCATCATTAAATTAATTAAATTACAAACATTGTCTCTCTATCACATTGTACTTTAATATCAACACTAAGGCAACCCCCATGTTCATATGCACATTGTGTGTCCCCGGGACTGTCCCCTCCAGTCTGAAAAAGTATCCTCTAGCTCCCAATAGCATTTCAAGGTCCCATTCAGCTTCAGTAACTGTAATTCTCTAATGTAAATGGACTATAAGTATGTTATCCTACTAGTATATTTTACAAATTGTACCATAATCATTAACTATTTTATTACTATATGCATGGATTATATCGCTCAGTTTCAAAATAGCCTATACAATTAACTATTCTTCGTTTATTTGTATTTTAATATCACAGTGGACAGAGATACCCTTTACATTCATGTGTAGGTTAATTCATATAATAAGACCACAAACACAGGTCTGTTTGTTGAACTTATTAGATGAAACCCCCCTACTGTGACCCAAATATATATATACAAATGGATCATGGAACTCAAATAACTACTAAATGATTATTAGTTTATATAAATAAACATGATATGTCTGTTTCCAGGATGAAATTGTAATATATAATATATATAAAAGTTAAAAAGTTCCCGGACCCCGGTTGAATCGGGATAGTGATTCAAATGGGGAGGACCTGACATATATATATCTATTGATTAGCAGCAACGTACATGTGTACGTTTATAAGAAAAATCACTCTGCATTCTGTGAACCAATATCCCTCCAATATTTGCACCAGCTGATCGAGGAAAATTACAAAACTAAATCCCCACTACACGTAAGAAATCAGATCCCTCCAATACTTGCACTAGCTGATCGAGAAAATTACAGAACGAAATCCACACTACACGTAAGAAATCGGAGTAAATAAACATCAACGCAAACTTCACAAGATATCACAAGACAGTTTGTTAGTTTTTCAATATGCCGGCGTAAACAACATCGAATTGCGGGCACTTTCTATTTCAGGAAAACCTATCTTGAACAAAATCGCATTCTTAGGCATTCGGTTAATGTCACCTAAAATGCATAATTTTACAAAGTTAGTATAAAGTACATTTATTACGGATATCTCTCGACAACCTACGCGAACTCGATGTAAATATAACGTAAAATTATCTCCCCCTAGTTTTCTGAACTACCTTAACGCTTGAGGGCCAACGCAATGGCGACGTCCAATAGCGTTACAGTTTGATAACCATGAGTGCGACGTCTATCCTATTTTTAGTCTATGGTAAAGTATCCAACGCCGGTATGAGTGATTCATTGTACACAAGGCGCGTAACGCTCGATTGGGCGCTTTTGGGAAATTTACATACCTCACATTAGACCCCATCATGCCACTAAAAACGATGGAAGGGCACACATTATTAAACTAAAAGTTAGATAAATATTTCCACTATACATATTAATACTCACACTTGCCTGGGAAGCATCACTTTCTGAACACCATTACTCCCCGTAGACGTACCCAATCCGTCGCATTATGCCCCATGTACACGGGGTACAATGCGACACATTTGACAATACAACATCAGCATATACCGAACTTAATAAATGCAAGACGGTCTGCGGTTTCTTTTCTTTTGTGGATTGAAAGAATGTATAAGCGTTATTCCAAGTCATAACAGCAGACCAATGAGACATTTTATTGATTTATATGGCGGGCAAACTAGCACTATAAAGTTTTGATTTCAGGAAAATGGCCGGGGTAGGGTTAACAATAATTATTTATCAATATCATGTTTTAAAGGGGTACTGTACCCCAATTTCAATAAATTCCCTGTGACAATAGCGATCTAATATCAATATTATATTTTAAAATAACTAAATTGAGTCGACGATGTCTACGGAAAACGTTCCGGTTAACAGGCTATCATAAAAGTAAAATTGAATTATTTAATATAAATTCATTTTTGGCTGGAGTCATAAAATGGAGAATTATGCCATTACGAGTTACCGTTCTTGAAATCTCATCTGTTGAGTGTCTTTTATCGACGACCGTTCGCGAACATTATTGAGTTGCAAACAAAACATGTTACCTGCCAAAGAAAGGCCCGCTATAACCGATTCGGAAAAAAAGGAGAAAGAAACAAGTGAAAGCGTCCAGTATTTTTTATAGGGAGTGAGATTGTTCGATGGAAGAGATTGAAGGCATCAATTGAAGCTGTGGACAATGAACTTCCGGTTCTTCCTGCGATCTGCGTCTTCTCTGGTGAAGGTCAAAAACATGGCGCGTAGTTTGAAATTGTAATATTTTTGTTTCCAAGATCAATATTTTCTTCGCTAAATTAGGTTTATATGAAACTCATATAACACGAACACAATCTAACTTGAAAGTTATTTCAATGGGAGTAAATAAAAAAAATCATCTATCTCTGTGTACAGTACCCCTTTAATGTTTGGGAATGATCGAACACGTTTTTTTTATTTCTTTTCCTTTCAACTGAGGTTACGATAAGATTTATTTTTCCAGGTTTGAATTGCGATATGCCTAATCATATTTTGTTCTCGTACTGGTTGTACCCGAGTGTCGCATTATGCCCCACAACCAGACAACCTGTCTCTCCCCCAATATGAGTGAATGTGAATAACCGATGTACATAGAACTGATCAACTTAATTACTATATAACTCGTCTTACTTTACCAAAATACGTATGTAGCTTTGGTGGTAGTGGTAAGATGTTCTCGTTTTAACATGTACAATATCTACCGAAAGTTATATAAACCATTCAAAAATGGGGTCACCAAATGTGGGTACCCCTACTCCGGCGTTTCGCATATGAGATTAAACAGTCATAATGATGTCCGTCCAATTGGGATGTCCACTTCTATGATTGGTCTTACTAAAATAATAAATGTGCGATTCAACTTCAGTCACGGAAAAATCATATGACCTGCATGATAAAGACCGTCTGTCGCATTATGCCCCGCGTCGCATTATGCCCCACATTACCCTACACAGGCACTAACACCGTTACTTAAACTGTCTGGCGCCCATGAGCAGTTTGTTTTCAGTTCATTGGAATATAAACAAATATTCTCTAACAGAAATCATGGCAGATACGAAAACTAAACGTCATTTAGAACGACATTTCAAACCCTGTGTACTCATTGATCAGCACATTTTCAAATCCTGTGTACCCTTCAGCACTTTTTTGGTGAGAGTGACCCCTTCAGCCTAATTAAGTATCATCTCACTCTGGGCCAAACTGTGTCCGTGACGGAATCACAAAAAAAGTGCACTCACTATGAGGGTTGGTCGATCCATAGTATTGCAGAACCGGGCCTGCTCATTCAGCAAAGCTGAGCTGGAAAAAGTTATAAATTAGCAAAGTAGAAACATTATCCTTGAAGTAAGAGGCCGCATTATCACACACTTCTGTGTATATTACTGGCTAACTCAGTTAGTTTGTTCGCCGTGACGGAATCACACAACGGGCGTGACGGAATCACAATAAAAAAATGGTAAAACTATACACCGAGTTCAAAATGCTTAAATTACATTGAAATATTATTGTAGCCTAATGTATATATATATTCATGTTCCCAGCGTTTGTTAGAATGAAGTTGATTCCCTCGAGTGGTATAGGGGAGACCGGGGCATGTTGGAACGTGGGGTATATTGAAACACCCCACCTCAATTGCCACTTATTTGTGGAAAACACTCTTGTATGCACAAATAACACCCCAAAAATAGGATTATTCTCAGAATGGTGTAAGAGATATGCACAAAAATCGTTTGGGGGGGGGGGGGGGGGTATGAAGTAATTTTTTCGATCAGGTTTCATCAATGTTCAAGATAAAAAAAATTACCGATTAATTGGTGTCTTTCCAAGATCGTGTACCATTAGACCCTTTTTTCACGTTTGGGATATGTTGGAACACCCCATTGTGTCCCCATAGTGCGACTTACGGGAAAACCCCATCAAAATTATGCATTGAGCTAGTATAACTAACCATTATGGAAAAAAATCAGATGAAACTAGAGGTGTGACTGTCCCAATGGGACTACGGATACCCCCCTGTTTTTAAAATACTAAGATGTTTCACATGTCAGTAAACATTTAGTTAAAATAATAAAATAACAGTTCCCATTGCAGATGTACAACCATAACCATAATCTTAAACCTATTGACCGAAAAATGTAGGAATAAAAGCTTGGACAAAATTATGTATGTTGCGAAACAATTTCTAAGCCGAAAAAGGGGAATAACTCCACACAAAAAATGTCCGACAGACGTCATAATCGCAGGTGCACAGGTTCCCATGGTACTAAATATGAGTGCCAAGATTAAAAAACATTGACCGAAAAATGTAGGAATAAAAGCTCGGAAAAATTATGCATGTTGCAAAAAAGTTTCTAAGTCGAAAATGGGGATAACTCCACCAAAAAATGTCGGACAGACGTCATAATCGCAGGTGCACAAGTTCCCATGGTACTAAATATATGTGCCACGTTTTAAAAAGATTGACCGAAAAATGTAGGAATAAAAGCTTGGACAAAATTGACATGTTGCGAAAATTTTCTAAGTCGAAAAATGGGGGATAACTCCACCAAAAAAAGTCCGACAGGCATCATAATCGCAGGTGCACAGGTTCCCATGGTGGTTGATGTCTGTACCAAGTTTCACGGAAATTGATCAAAAAACGACTGAGAAAAACTCCGGACAAATTTGTGTCCACGGACGGACGACGGACGGACGACGGACAAGCTGACTCCAGTATACCCCCCCCCCCTAACTTCGTTGCGGGGGGTATAATTATGAATGAATGCATCTCAGTTCCTTGCAACCATGTCCTAAATATGATTTCAATACGTTTTTCGTTGATGAATAATTATTTGTGTGGCAAATGGGGAGGTTTGTATCAATAGCACTAAAGACCCCTTCCAAATTTTGCCTTGCTACGTCCCTCCTTTATGTGAAACGACTTTTCATTGGATGTGTTGCGTTTTCCAATGATGACGATTTCTCGAACATACTTTATTTACCGGACTCAGCTGTTATGTTTCATACTAGCAATTTGATATAGTTATTAGAATATATTAGTGGTTTTACCTCTATTATACATTGATTGCATATATGTGTTCCTTATACGGTCGATGTTCCAATTTGCCCCTGGTTTCAAACAACCCGGGGCATGTTGGAACGAATTTATTTTCGACTTTTTCCACGTAAAAGCGAAATAGATCATACATAATGATATGCCATATTTAAAGTCTTTGATATATACTTTATAATAAAAGTTGAAAAAAGGAAGGGGCCCATGCTCATATTTCCATGTATGTGGGATTGAATAAAAAACGTTCCAACATGCCTCGCTCTCCCATATGAAGTGTAAACTCATGGCATCGTGATCTACCATGCAGTGTATATATAACGGCTATGACTTAATTATTCTTTAGACAGAACTTTCAACAGTGTGGTTAAAGGTACGCTAGTACTCAATCCGATAAAACTCCTCTCAATTACTGTTTCAATGGCTTCGGGGGTCAAAAATATTTCAATTCAATTTTTTTTTTCAATTCAATAAGTTTTTATTTGATATTTATATAGAATAATAACATGTTATATACAACAGGACCCCACAAAAGCTGGGCAGGACCCTTATACAAATATATGAGATTAATATTATATTGATATTAAAGTTGCTGTGTATATTTACAGGTGGTGCAATGGTGTGCGACAAATATAAAGATTTTGGGGATGGGTATGGAATGGGTGTTGGCAGGGGGAGGGGAGGGGGTGTGGGCATGTCACAGTTCACAGTATATTTTCATGTTGCAATGATATAATTGGTCATGTAATACCAAGTTCCTTCTCATGCTGCGACCTGATGTAGATGCATCATATCACAACCCACATGAGTTGATCCAGGAAATCTAAATATTATATTAGCATTTATTTACTTATACATGTAATTACTATATATAGATGCAGAGGTTGAGACATGTTTCGATAGATTAGATTTGGTTCATTTTGAGTTATCCATTGGTTAATGTACGGATTTCAGTATGGGATGACACGTTAGATATATAATACATGCAGATGAAATATTCAGACTGTTCTTTCCCCTCACCATGTAGGGCTAGTGTTTTTAACCCTTTGTACCAGTTTATCATTAATTTTTAGCTCCGGTAGACTTACAAAGATCTGTATTTGTGAAAAGCATATAGTTTGTTTTATCAAGATTTAAAGATAATTTGTTAGCTAGAAACCATTTGTTAACATTCATTGCCTCCATTTCTTTGTTAACAACATCATAAGCAATAATAATGTCTTTATCTAAGTAAAATGCGTTTGTATCATCAGCAAATAGTATTACCTTTAATTTTTTGCACACATTTGGAAGATCATTCATGTATATATTAAAGAAAGAGAAGAGGGCCAAGTATTGATCCCTGTGGCACGCCACAGGTTATATTTGTTTGGCATGAAAAGTTGCCTTCGTACTGTACAGATTGCTTTCTATTTGACAGGTAGCTGCGGAACCAGTTCAGTGCAAACCCCCCACAGCCATAGTGTTCAAGTTTATTAATCATTATATTGTGGTTTATTGTGTCAAATGCCTTAGATAAATCTAAAAATACTCCAATGGTGTGTTCTTTTTTATCTAAAGCTTGAGTTATTTTTTCTAATAAATCAGTTAAAGCAAGAATAGTTGAGTGATTTTTTCTGAAGCCATATTGGCTACTATATAGAATATTGTATTTTGTAAGGTATTTATCCATTCTGTTGTACATCATTTTTTCAAGAATTTTTGAGAAAATGGGTAGCACAGATACTGGCCTGTAGTTACTTAGAATTGTTGTGTCTTTAGATTTGTAGATTGGAATAACTTTAGCTACCTTCATGAGGTCTGGGAATATGCCATTAGATAGGGAGAGATTACAGATATGTGTAATGGGTTTAATAATAAATTTGGAACATGTCTTCAGAATAGAACATTCCAGTTCATCAATACCTGCCGCCTTTTTAGAATTGATATTTTTTAATAAATCAAGGATCTCAAATTCATCAGTTGGGTGTGTAAAAAAAGAAGAACTCTTGGGCTGATTAAGGTAGTCTGAAGAATTTTCACAAGATGTTATCTTGGCAGCAAGGTTTGGTCCAATATTCGTGAAAAACTCATTAAATTTGGCAGCAATTTCCTTCTTATCACTGATGTATTTATTTTCATATAAGAACTCTGTTGTGGTGCTGTTACTCGATTTTTTGTTGAGAATGTTTTTTATTAGTTTCCATGTAGCATTAATGTTACTTTCATACTGTTGGAACTTACTATGATAAAAATGCTGCTTAGAAGTTCGAATAATTGAGTTTACTTTATTTCTATACTTCTTGTATTGCTCATTATTATATTTTGTTCTGACTTTTATGAATATTTTATAAAGTTTATTCCTTCTTCTGATGGAGTTCAGTATACCTGTTGTTATCCATGGATTTTAATTATTAGATATTTGGACTTTCTTCCTCTTTTTTGGGAAGTTAAGATTATAAGTGCTCATTATTTTACCATGAAATATGTTATAGGCTTCATTGCAGTCCTGGTTATAAAGTACTGTGCTCCAGTCAGCCACTGAGATATCGTTGATGAATTTTTTTATGTTTTTCTTTGAATAGTCTCTTTGGTAAATAAAAACATCTTTGTTGGTTACTTTTTTGGCTCCATTATCCACAAGAAGGTAAATGGGCAAGTGATCAGTTATGTCTTCCACAAAAATACCTGCGTAAAATGATGAAGAGAGATCAGAGATGACAGTTGGAGAATATGTTGTCAATGAGGGTTGCACTGAATTCTGTAATTCTGGTGGGTTTAGTTATTGTTGGCAGAAACATAAATGACTTCAATATGTTTAAGAAGTTCTTTCCACTGGTATTATCATTATTTATGTTTATGTTGAAATCACCCATCAGGAAGCATTCTTTTTTTTCTTTATGTATTTGAGTTAGTACTGTTTCAAGTTTTTCAAGAAATGTGTCGACATCAGAATTGGGGCATCGATATATACAACCTACTAGTTGGTTCTTGTTTTTATGATCAGGGATTTCAATAAATAAGCTTTCAAAGCTTTCCGTGAATATAGATCAGTCTGTTCGAACTTGAGCTTTAAGGTTATCATTAACATATATTCCAACCCCACCCCCTTTCTGTCATTCCTATGGTTTTCATATAAACTGTAACTCCCCATTTTTGTCAGATCAATTGGAGACTCATCTGTCAGCCATGTTTAAGTAACGCCTATTATATCAAATCTATGTCTACAAGCATGAAGGAAAGTAGATAATTTATCTATATTTTGCATTAAAGAGCGTATGTTGAAATGAATTATTGAAGATGATATATTTTTATTCAACTGTTTCAGTTTATCATTGAATTCTTCAAGAAGAATATAATTGGAGGAGTTTTCAGCATTTATTGGGTCTAAGTTATAGTCATCGTCATCCAGTTGGGATTCCTTACGAAAGTCATCATTCACGGTGAATGGGTTCATTTGATTCGAGTCGAGGAAGTCACCCACCAAAGCTCAGATTTGTTAGATATCGATTTTAGAAATCTATTATTTTTCATTATCGGGAATACTTTCTGGCCCAGAACTCAGTCAAAATTGCGTTATTATTACACTTGATTTTAGAGTTATCCATCCTTGTATGTTTGAATAGTGTTTTGGTGTACACGTCTCGCGCAGGTTACGAAACTGGCGGCAATTATTAGTACTCATCTCGAGAAACTAACAAATTTCAAAAATCAATATCTAATAACTCTGAGCTTTGTTTGACGGGTTCCTCGACTCGAATCAAATATTTTTTACCCCCAAAGCCAAAGAAATAGTAATATAGGACCCTCTGATCGGATTGTTGTTGTTGGAATCTGTTGAGATGGGGACCCTCTGTTCGGATTGGGTACCTTTAACCCTTTTGAATTTGGTCGACATACAATTAGGCCTAATGGCCCAAAATAGTCATAGACATAGTTGAGATAAGATAAAGAATTGCACGCTAGACTCGCCTACCCATCACCCACAATCTCAAGAGATCACAACAAAACAAAATGAAAGTGTCAATGACATTGTAGCTCAACTTAGGTAGGGGAATAGTTGACAGTAAATGGAGGAATAGGAAAGGTGCTAATTGAAATGTCTGACCTGCGCCAAAGGATTTAGTGATGCAAAGAGTAAAATATAAGATGGCTGCTGGTGGCCATGTTTTTTGGCCAATTGACCCCAAAAGGACTCGTTCCCATCTTCGTGTCATTGTTAACATCCATGACAAATTTTATGAAGATCTGACCAAAGCTACGACCTACAAATTTCATGATGATCAGACGAACAGTACGACCTGTAGACTGCGCCAATGGATTGAATTTTGAAATCCAAGATGGCCGCTGGCAGCCATGTTTTTTGGCCGAATGACCCCACAATGATTCGTTCCCATCTACATGTCAATGTCAACATTCATGACAAATTTCATAAAGATTAGACCAAAGGTACAACCTGTAACCCGGGCCAAAGGATTTAGTCATGCAAAGAGTAAAATCCAAGATGGCTGCTGGTGGCCATGTTTTTCGGCCGAACGACCCCAAAATCACTCGTTCCCATCTACATGTCATTGTTAACATCCATGACAAATTTCACGATGTTCCGATCGAAGCTACGACCTGTAGCCCGCGCCAAAGGATTTAGTCATGCAAAGAGTAAAATCCAAGATGGCTGCTGGCGGCCATGTTTATTGGCCGAATGACCCCACAATGATCGTTCCCATCTACATGTCAATGTCAACTTTCATGACAAATTTCATTAAGATTAGACCAAAGGTACAACCTGTAGCCCGCGCCAAAGGATTTAGTCATGCAAAGAGTAAAATCCAAGATGGCTGCTGGCGGCCATGTTTTTGGCCGAACGACCCCAAAATCACTCGTTCCCATCTACATGTCATTATTAACATCAATGACAAATTTCATGATGATCAGGCGAACAGTACGATCTGTAGCCCGCGCCAATGGATTGAATCTTGAAATCTATTATTTTTCATTATCGGGAATACTTTCTGGCCCAGAACTCAGTCAAAATTGCGTTATTATTACACTTGATTTTAGAGTTATCCATCCTTGTATGTTTGAATAGTGTTTTGGTGTACACGTCTCGCGCAGGTTACGAAACTGGCGGCAATTATTAGTACTCATCTCGAGAAACTAACAAATTTCAAAAATCAATATCTAATAACTCTGAGCTTTGTTTGACGGGTTCCTCGACTCGAATCAAATATTTTTTACCCCCAAAGCCAAAGAAATAGTAATATAGGACCCTCTGATCGGATTAGACCAAAGGTACAACCTGTAGCCCGGGCCAAAGGATTTAGTCATGCAAAGAGTAAAATCCAAGATGGCTGCTGGTGGCCATGTTTTTCGGCCGAACGACCCCAAAATCACTCGTTCCCATCTACATGTCATTGTTAACATCCATGACAAATTTCATGATGTTCCGATCGAAGCTACGACCTGTAGCCCGCGCCAAAGGATTTAGTCATGCAAAGAGTAAAATCCAAGATGGCTGCTGGCGGCCATGTTTATTGGCCGAACAACCCCAAAATGACTCGTTCCTAGCTACATGTCAATATTAACATCCATGACAAATTTCATGATGATCAGACGAACAGTACGACCTGTAGCCCGCGCCAATGGATTGAATTTTGAAATCTAAGATGGCCACCAGCGGCCATGTTTTTTGGCCGAATGACCCGACAATGATTCGTTCCCATCTACATGTCAATGTCAACATTCATGACAAATTTCATAAAGATTAGACCAAAGGCAACCTATAGCCCGCGCCAAAGGATTTAGTCATGCAAAGAGTAAAATCCAAGATGGCTGCTGGCGGCCATGTTTTTCAGCCGAACGACCCCAAAATCACTCGTTCCCATCTACATGTCATTGTTAACATCCATGACAAATTTCATGATGTTCCGATCAAAGCTACGCCCTGTAGCCCGCGCCAAAGGATTTAGTCATGCAGAGAGTAAAATCCAAGATGGCTGCTGGCGGCCATGTTTATTGGCCGAACGACCCCAAAATGACTCGTTCCCATCTACATGTCAATATTAACATCCATGACAAATTTCATGATGATCAGACGAACAGTACGACCTGTAGCCCGCGCCAATGGATTGAATTTTGAAATCTAAGATGGCCGCCAGCGGCCTTGTTTTTTGGCCGAATGACCCCACAATGATCGTTCCCATCTACATGTCAATGTCAACTTTCATGACAAATTTCATAAAGATTAGACCAAAGGTACAACCTGTAGCCCGCGCCAAAGGATTTAGTCATGCAAAGAGTAAAATCCAAGATGGCTGCTGGCGGCCATGTTTTTGGCCGAACGACCCCAAAATCACTCGTTCCCATCTACATGTCATTATTAACATCAATGACAAATTTCATGATGATCAGGCGAACAGTACGATCTGTAGCCCGCGCCAATGGATTGAATCTTGAAATCCAAGATGGCTACCAGTGGCCATGTTTTTTGGCCGAATGACCCCAAAATGACTCGTTCCCATCTACATGTCAATGTCAACATTCATGACAAATTTCATAAAGATCAGACCAAAGGTACGACCTGTAGCCCGGGCCAAAGGATTTAGTCATGCAAAGAGTAAAATCCAAGATGGCTGCTGGCGGCCATGTTTTTTGGCCGAACAACTCCAAAATCACTCGTTCCCATCTAGATGTCATTGTTAACATCCATGACAAATTTCATGATGTTCCGATCGAAGCTACGACCTGTAGCCCGCGCCAAAGGATTTAGTCATGCAAAGAGTAAAATCCAAGATGGCTGCTGGCGGCCATGTTTATTGGCCGAACAACCCCAAAATGACTCGTTCCCATCTACATGTCAATATTAACATCCATGACAAATTTCATGATGATCAGACGAACAGTACGACCTGTAGGCCGCGCCAATGGATTGAATCTTGAAATCCAAGATGGCTGCCAGTGGCCATGTTTTTTGGCCGAATGACCCCAAAATGACTCGTTCCCATCTACATGTCAATGTCAACATTCATGACAAATTTCATGAAGATCAGACCAAAGGTACAACCTGTAGCCCGCGCCAAAGGAAATTGTTGACGGACACACGGACACACGGACACACGGACGACGGACGCCAAACCATGGCAATAGCTCAAACTTACAAAAGTAAGTTGAGCTAAAAATGCACGAAATTAGGCAAAGTCCGAAAATGAACGGAAATTGGCCGAAAAAATGTTTGGGTCAAATCCGAAAAAGTGCGCTGATAGGCTGAATATGGGATATTGATCATTTTCGAAAACACTGGTGATTTCGGCCTATTTGACGGAATGGGTGGGTGGGTGGCTTGTCTCAAATATCCCATAGAAACATCTCTACCCCCACCATCACCCAAGATGGTACCTCCCTGATGGGGTGAAAATGGGGTATTGACCATTTTGGAGAACGGTAAGAATTTCGGCCAATTTGACAGCATGGCTGGATGACCAGCGCCATATACCGCCAGAAACATTTGGAGTCTAAAACGACACAAATTGTGTACGTTTTTTAAAAGCGCCATTTTTTTCAATCAAAATTTCTAGACATTGATTTTTTTTAGAATGACGAAACTGGTTTCAGATGTTTAATTTTTTCATACTTTTCCGCGTGGCGACTTGTTCGTCAAACACAAGCTTTTTATGTGTGCACTTTCGCTTTCAATTCTCAACTTTTTCTCAACAATTTCATATCCATACACGTAATTCAATTTAATATATTATATGTAAAAATTGAATGAATGGGAGTTAGCGTATCCCGTCCAATTCCCCAACCTTGTCACCCCTTAGTCGCTATGTTTGGTATCATAATTTCGGAACGGAACAATATACGGTGTTATATTGGCTTCTCATTTGGTATATACATAAGTTCGTGTCTATTTTGTTGTATCAGATCTGACCAGTAAAACTGTCATCTAGATGTATTACAAGTGAAAAATTATGAGTCTAATATTGTCTGATTGTTGTTCATTATTTCGCATTAATTAACCGATACGTATTGTACAGTGTTATGACTTATTGCATGTGTAATGGCGTTGTCGGTTATTCGAAAAATATACCCAAATATGTCTTAAAGAGACGTACATGACAATTGGAACTTATTCCCTATTCCTTATTTTCAAAAATGTCGCTTTCGACCGATTTGACGGCATGGTTGGGTGGCCCCAAATTACACCTAGAAACACCCCGACCCCACCCATCACCCTCGGGGTGTGTCACCCCGAGGGGATGAACATGGGGTACGGAACAATTTTGAGAATGGTAAGGATTTCGGCCGTTTGACGGTATGGGTGGGTGGCCCGCCCAAAATACCACCTAGAAACACCCCGATTCCCCACCCATCACCGGGGGGGGGGGGGGGGGGGGGGGGTGGGTACCACCAGAGGGAATAAACATGGGGTACGGAGCAATTTCGAGAACGGAAAGGATTTCGGCCGATTTGACGGCATGGGTGGGTGGCCCGCCCAAATACCACCTAGAAACACATGGACGCCGTGTTTGACAAGCCAGTCCAAGAACATATCCATGATAGGCCGGGGCATGGTGCAGACCTTGTCCCAGATGATGACGTGTGTGATGAACTTCTGCCCCATGCGGTCGGGCGTCCAGTCATTCTGACCACTCCATCGGAAGAAGCTGTGGTAAGTCTGGGCTTCTACCCCTTGGGCCCATATTTCCTTGGCGAGGCGGTGGGTTGGGATAAACACGAGGGGGTCTCTTGCCTTGAAGAGCTCGATTGCTCTTGTGGTCTTGAAACTGCCCCCACCACCATTAAGGTAGCTCAGCCGGTGGCGAGACAGTGGGTCATTGTAGCACGGTGCAGTTCTGGGTTGGTGCTCCTTTGCTTGGCTCCGGTATTCGGGGTTGGGGTAGTAGGCAGCATGTTCCTGTGGCATGTACAACTGCTCACCCTTGTCGCGCCACTGGGCGGCACGAACCCTATCTGAGGGTTGGCCCGTCGTGTTAGAGGAGATAGTTGTGGCAGTATCCGGTGGGATGCTCCTCCTGTGGCATGTATGCCTTGACATTGTCGAGCTTGTGCAGTGCAGTTTTCTGGTCTTCTGGCAACCAGACTTCGATTTGTTTCTCAAAGCTTATGATAGCCTCTCGGACCTTGATGATTTTTATTATACCTGACCCAACCAGAAAGGCGAGCAGGGGTGTGGGGGGCCCAGCCCTGCTCTGCGAAATGCTTTCCGAACCAGGCGGGGGATGACGGGATGGATTTCGTCTTGAAACTTCCATTCCTGGACCTCGGCGAACCCGGTGCCGATATCTTGGGGGAGGGGGTCGTTGATTGCGACCCGCGTAATGCGGTGGGCGGGATGCCCGAATCTTTCAAAATATGGCTTGGCGCCTCACCGTGGCCTTGGAAGCTGGCCGGGTAGCAGGCTTTCATGTCGATACTGATGATATGTCTCGCGTGTCATAGTCCATGGAATTCCAGAGACCACCGTGTTCATGCTCCACATATGCCTTTTGGATGTCGTCGAGTAGGTTAGCCGGGGTCGGTTTCCAACCATTGTGCTCTTTGGCCATTATACTGGCCGCGTGGTTCGCACCAAATGCTCGGTCTGCGAGTGACTCATCACCCATATCTCTACAGACGTTCTGGAGGTTTTGGTGAGCCTCCTCCTGTGTCCTATAGGTGCGGCCGTCTTGGAGCACAAACTGGTCGACATTGAGCTGTCTGTCTTGTGTCTGATAGTACATCAATAGATGGGTGGGTTGTGTGTGATATTTCCTGTATTGTGTTGATAGGGTTAATTATGTAATGGTGAATCACTTTGTATAAAGGGAAGCATACGAAATGCATGGACTTCCCACACATGAGAACAAAGCCACAGCCCTGGTCACGACAAAAATATTCCCCAATCTCAGTCAGGCACGGAGTCATCAAGTACATTTCTATTCACAAGTATAATAGACCGGCCCCCATATGAGGGTAGTGTCACATGAAAGGGTAGAAATTTTGACGCTATCTCCAATTATCCTTGCCCCATGGGGGTTCCAAAACACTGATGTATCCAGGGCGGAGCAGGTGGAAAATATATTTTTTTGACCTTTTTGGTGTTTTTGACCTGCAAATTTCAGTATAATCAGGAATACCAATAAAATAAGACAAATGTTAAACTAAATGTACTTGAATATCATATACTTGTTCTATCTGGGTTGCTTAACATTTATAATGTGCAAAAAGTTATATTATCCAACAATTTTTGTGAAAAATTCACGAAATTTTTGTGAAAAATTCACGAAAATGCCCAAAAAATGCATAAATTGCAGTGCTTTTTCAAAAAAAAATTCCAGAAGATTTCATTTATTGGTATAAAGCTCTCAGTTGTGCATCAAAATTTTCAGCATTATATACCTGATTTATTAATATCAACTTCAGCAGCAATGATTTCCAACAAGCCGAGATATTTCCAAAAACTTAACTTAACTAAAACTGATTTTCTATCTGAAAATACCTGTCAAGTCAGGATAGCCTGTTTTCTTTCCATTTTGTTAACCAATTCAGAGTCTTATCATATATGATGGAATTAGCATGTATCTGAGGAGGTTTATGTTATGGTAGAGTCTATTTTTGTTTAAATTTAGATTTTTTTGGGGTAAATTAGCTAAAATTTTGATTATTTTTAAGTTAAATATTTCTGAAAAATTCCCATGACTTTGTCAGTTTTACGGATACAGCTGCACAACATGCACCACAATGAGCATAAATTCTTCCCCAATATCAGACATGAAATGCTATAATCATGTACCAGACCAGAATTAAGAAATAAAGTAAAACTTAACCCTACTCCAAGATAGTGTTCTCAATGCTTTCAATTTTATGCTATACTAAACTCGAAAGGTCGTTCATACTAGTTGATAGAATTCATATCATAAATTGCAATAGTTCTGCCCACGGATTATGCAATCTCATCTTCACTGTCACTGTCAATTTCATCAAATGTGATGGTAACAGTCAATAGAATTTCTGTACAACATCTTACAACTCAGGCTGCCTATCACCCGTCCATCCATGAAGTGCTACACCGGGAGTGGTTGATTTGGCAACGGTTGCAAGTCTCCACTGTTTTGCTATCATGTTGGCTCGTTTTGAGTGCAGAATTAAAGATTCCTCACATGATGGAAGTGCAGAAAGATCAAGTACATTCTACTGATTCTCGAACTTCTGCTGGAACATTATCCGCCAAGCTTGATTAACTTTTCTCAAAAGTTGAACATAAGGCACATGCTAACTCATCGAGTGTAGTAAGCGTGTCACTGTCCAAAATCCAATTCGTTCCTAAATAAGCCATGACTTCCATATATTTTGATCATCTTTCCAGCGAAGGAATGTGAAGGAATGGAACCCTGGATAAGTGCATTCTCCTGTATATTTGAAATCTCGATATCACTGACTTGAATCACCTGCCCATTAGCATAAAAATTGATTAACTATTATCAGGGGGAAATCATTTAACGTTTCCTCCATCGTGCATAAACGCCACCAAGATGGAGAACTCTCTGACATGACCTCTCTATCGATTAATATATCGTGGAGTTATTGTGGAAAGCAAATTAGCAACCCAAGATACACATGTACAATCAACCCAGTAACATACAGTCACTCCATATATACACATAAACACAATACAAATGTCAAGATCGTCACTCGCTCTATACACATACACCTGACCCATGACCATTTTGTCACTCCCTGTATACCTAGCTATTCAACACTTTCCTGATCATAAGTCAATCCTTGTATACCTATTCATCTCACCATTGGCCATATGGTCACTCCCTGTATACCTATTCGCCATGGACAAAATAGCCATTCAAGATAAACATATACATCCCATCTATGACCATAGAGTCACTCCATGTATACATATGCATCTCACCATTGGCCATATAGCCACTTGCTTTATATACGTATCCCTTACCCATGACCATATATATCCACACTCGTGTATACCAGTACACTCCACACATGCTCATGCAGGCACACTAGGTATACGCATACACCTGACCCATGGCCATATAGCCACCCCCTGTGTACCTATTCAACACATTCATGATCATACAGTCAATCATTGTATACCTATATATATTCACCTCACCGTTGGTCATACATCACTCGCTGTATACATGTTCACAAAACCCATGGCAAAATAGCCACGCAAGATATACATATACCCCCAACCATGACCATAGAATGACTCCAGGTAAACATATGCACCTCACTAATGGTGATATAGCCACTCACTTTATACACATACCTCTCCATAACCATGCAGCCACTCTTGTGTATACCCGTACACCATACACATGAAAACATATTTCTGTTGCGTATACAAGAATGTCAATAACTGTACAAAATGGCAATATGGTTTGTCAAGTTGAATGTAAATTAAACGCGTAGTATCGATTTCCATACTCATGGGTTCCAAAAAACAGGGATGCGGATCGCACCGTTCACTATTTGGTGTACACATCCGCATCACCTGCCGGTACAGATCCGTACCGTTCATTTCATGGGTATCTATGTTCAAAACGTCCCAGATGGCCACAAATCGACCATACAAACGTGTACATTAGGCGAATGACTTAGTAAATGGTCTATCTTTTCGTACACGAGAATACCGCATAAAGAAATAAAACATGAACCATCCATATCAGCTACTGCTCGAAATAATGAAACACAATGGTAAACATGCGTTACAAATATAAGAATAATGTGAACATATATTGTATACTTATCAGATTTATCGGCGTCCTCCCGTTAGCCCAGTTACTCCTATACACGAAGGGAGAAAAAATTCACACCTTCCACAGAATGTAGGGCGAAAATGATCCAACTACAATGATGCCACGTGGCACGCTTTTGTCAAAACAGCCGGTAGTGATCCGCATCGTGACCGGTGGTAATCCGGATCGGTAATACGGTGTGCGGCCGCCATTTGATCATTTATAACTTGATACCGGCTGCATCAGAATGCACGATTCTTAACACCGCCACCCTCACGGTGGGTGAGGGTGGGGTGCTTCTATTGGGTATATGGTGTGAGGGTTGGGGGCTTTCTATGTGGTATTTGGGGCAGGCAACCCAACCATGCCTCAAATCTGCCGAAATCCTTACCGTTCTCGAAATTGCTCCATACACAATTCCCCCCCTCGGGGTGGTACACCCGGGGTGATGGGTGGGGGGTGGTGTGTTTTCTAGGGAGTATTTGGGGCTGGCCACCCACCCATATCGGTCGAAATCCTTACCGTTCTCGGGCATCCCACCCATCCCGTCAAATCGAAAATGGTCCATACCCCATTTTCACCCCTCGGGGTTGCACCCCCCCGGGTGATGGGGGTGTTTATAGGTGGTATTTGGGCGGACCACCCACCCATGCCGTCAAATTTGTCAAAATCCTTATATTTCTCGAAAATGGTCCATACCCCATTTTCACCCATCAGGGTGGTACCCCCCCCCCCCCCCCTCCGGGGGTGATGGGTGTTTCTATGTGGTATTTGGGGCGGGCCCACCCACCCATGCCGCCGAAATCCTTACCGTTCTTGAAAAATGGTCCGTACCCCATTTTCACCCATCGGGGTGGTACCCCCCGGGGGTGATGGGTGTTTCTATGTGGTATTTGGGGCGGGCCACCCACCCATGCCGCCGAATCGGTCGAAATCCTTACCGTTCTCGAAAAATGGTCCGTACCCCCATTTTCACCCCTCGGGGTGGCACCCCCGATGGTGAATGGTGGGGGATCGGGGTGTTTCTAGGTTGTATTTGGGGCGGGCCCACCCCACCCCATGCCGTCAAATCGGTCGAAAGCGACATTTTTTGAAAAATAAGGAATAAGGAATAGGCCATAGGGAATAAGTTCCAATTGTCATGTTCGTCTATTTAAGACATATTTGGGTATAATTTTCGAATAGCCAACAACGTCATTACACATGCATTCAGTCATAACACTGTACAATACATATCGGTTAATTAATGCAAAATAATGAATCGTCCATTATAACAATCAGACAATATTAGACTCATATTTTTTCACTTGTGATACATCCAGATGACAGTTTTACTGGTCAGATCTGATACAACAAAATAGACACGAACTTATGTATATACCAAATGAGAAGCCAATATAACACCGTATAGTTCGATATCCGTTCCGAAATTATGATACCAAACATAGCGACTAAGGGGCGGCAAGGTTGGGGAATTGGACGGGATACGCTAACTCTCGAAAATGATCCATATTCCATATTCAGCCCACTTTTTCGGACTTGATCCTAACATTTTTCGGCCAATTTCCGTTCATTTTCGGACTTTGCCTATTTTCGTGCATTTTAAAACTTTTTTCTAAAAAATGTTTTCACGGGAAATTTTGTCTCGCCCTACTTAAGACGTTGCCATGGTCATTTGCCACATTTCCCCAAATTTTCCTGACCGAGCAGAGCGGGAATTTCTATTTGACCCATTTTTGGGACTCGACCCAAAAAGTTCGGCCCAGGTGGCCATTTTTTAATATGTGACAGTTTGCCACATTTTCCCGACAAAGCAGAGTGAAAACTGGGATTCGACCCACTTTTTCGGACTTGACTCAAATTTGTTTCGGCCCAAAATTTTTGGCTGAGGTGGCCATTTATGACCCCGCACTTGATTCGGCCAATTTCCGTTCATTTTCGGACTTTGCCTAATTTCGTGCATGTTTGAACCTTTTTCCCAAAAAATTTTCACAGGAAATTTTTTATCTCGCCCTACTTAAGACGTTGCCATGGTCATTTGCCACATTTCCCCAAATTTTCCTGACCGAGCAGAGCGGGAATTTCTATTTGACCCACTTTTTGGGACAAATTTGTTTCGGCCCAAAAAGTTCGGCTCAGGTGGCCATTTGTTAATATGTGACAGTTTGCCACATTTTCACAGGAAATATTGTCTCGCCCTACTTAAGACGTTGCCATGGTCATTTGCCACATTTTCCCAAATTTTTTGAATAAGGAATAAGTAACGAAATTCACGCTGCTCAGAATTTTATTATTGTTTTAAAGCAAATTCCAATTATTTAACTACACTTTCGAGTTTTTGTTTTTAAATCAGATAAACTTCTTGGAACATGGAAAATTAATAATTCAAGTGTTTCTTCAGTACTCTATCGGATATCTGTGCATATTTATTTGTTCAAGCCAACATTTGTGAACTTTACTCTCGATTATTGTGAATCAATCAGCAAGCTAGTCCACAGGAGCCTGGAATTTGGTAAAAAACCCTCTTTTATTGGCGGCACCAGCACCCGGGACCGCAGATCACGGAAGGAATGAAACAGAAAATTGTTGCCACCAATTCTGAACTCAACTGTATTCCTACAAAAAACATTTTCTCACTAAAAACTGTTGGTACCTCTTACACCCTAGATGCCAATCTACAACATTCCATAGGTATATTTTTCCAGTTCTTCGAAAATCTCACTGTATTTCGGTAATTTATTTTAAATTCACCAACGAACACAAATCTGCCATCGCACCATCACCTGATGAAATCGAAAGTAGCTGAAATAGTACGGAAATATGCGCAAAGTTTAAAACATATGATCCGGAGACGGATAGCATGAAAGTACCGTTTCTAATTTCGAAGATAGCTGTTGATTACATGTTTATTACATGACCGTACCCAAGCACTGATCATCATGAAATTTTTCATGGATGATAACATTGGCGTCTAGATGGGAACGAGTCATTTTGGGCTCATTTGCATAAAAAACATGGCCGCTGGCAGCCATCTTGGATTTCAAAATTGCATCCTTTTATAGCACGGGCTAGAAGAAGCAGTGGTTGTCTGATCATCATTAAATTTGTCATGGAGGTTTACATTGACACGTAGATGGGAACGAGTCATTTTGGTGTGAATCCTCCAAGAAACATGAAAAATGTAGGAATAAAAGCTTGGACAAAATTATGTATGTTGCGAAAAAAATTCTAAGTCGAAAAAGGGGAATAAATCCACACAAAATATGTTGGACAGACGTCATAATCGCAGGTGCACAGGTTCCCATGGTACTTAATATCAGTGCCAAGATTAAAAAACATTGACCGAAAAATGTAGGAATAAAAGCTCGGACAAAATTATGCATGTTGCAAAAAAAGTTTCTAAGTCGAAAAAGGGGGATAACTCCACCAAAAAATGTCGGACAGACGTCATAATCGCAGGTGCACAAGTTCCCATGGTACTAAATATCTGTGCCACGTTTTTAAAAAATTGACCGAAAAATGTAGGAATAAAAGCTCGGACAAAAGTATAGATGTTGCGAAAATTTTCTAAGTCGAAAAAGGGGAATAACTCGACCAAAAAAAGTCCGACAGACGTCATAATCGCAGGTGCACAGGTTCCCATGGTGGTTGATGTCTGTGCCAAGTTTCACGGAAATTGATAAAAAAAAACGACTGAGAAAAAATCCGGACAAATTTGTGTCCACGGACGACGGACGGACAAGCTGACTCCAGTATACCCCCCCCTAACTTCGTTGCGGGGGGTATAATTATGATCGGACCAACACTGCGACCTCTTGCCCGTGCTAAATGATGCAATTTTGAAATCCAAGATGGCTGCTGGCGGCCATGTTTTTTATGCAAATGAGCCCAACATGACTCGGTGTCTTGATATCAATGTGATGATCGATGAAAAATTTCATGATGATCGGTGCATCGACACAGGCTCTAGGTTGTGTTATTGATTCAGATTTATCTAGTATTATCACTGAAATCCAAGATGGCCGATGGCGGCCATGTTTCTTGGAGGATTCACACCAAAATGACTCGTTCACATCTACGTGTCAATGTAAACCTCCATGACAAATTTAATGATGATCAGACAAACACTGCTTCTTCTAGCCCGTGCTATAAAAGGATGCAATTTTGAAATCCAAGATGGCTGCCAGCGGCCATGTTTTTATGCAAATGAGCCAATGTCATCCATGAAAAATTTCATGATGATCAGTGCATCGGTACGGTCATGTAATAAACATGTAATCAACAGCTATCTTCGAAATTAGAAACGGTACGTTCATGCTATCCGTCTCCGGATCATGTTTTTAAAGTTTGCGCATATTTTCCGTACTATTTCCGCTACTATCGATTTCATCAGGTGATGGTGCGACGGCAGATTTGTGTTCGTTGGTGAATTTAAAATAAACTACCGAAATACAGTGAGATCTTCGAAGAACTGGAAAAATATACGTATGGAATGTTGTAGATTGGCATCTAGGGTGTAAGAGGTACCAACAGTTTTTAGTAAAAAAATGTTTTTTGTAGAAATACAGTTGAGTTCAAAATGGGTGGCAACAATTTTCTGTTTCATTCCTTCTGTGACCTGTGGTCCCGGGTGCTGGTTCCGCCAATAAAAGAGTTTTTTTTTTTTTACCAAATTCCAGGCTCCTGTGGCTAGTCGCTGAAAATTTACTGTCAGTCGCAGACACGTCTAGTTTCTGGAATTCAATTGATGAATAAAGTTGAAAATATCGAGCACAAACACACCGTGTGAAATAAAAGGTATTGGTGGCTTCGGAATGACTTATAGGTTATGACATTGCGTTTAAGTACACGTTCGGGACAATTTATGGCTAAAAAATATTGATTTTATAATGGGGTCAAAGGGCTCTTGTCGGACAGAGAGAATGACAGGCCGATGTGTTCAGTAGATTCCGACATCATCTCGACTTCGCTCCGTTCTATTTCGACGAGTTATATGTCAAATGAAAGGAAATTTTATTGCCAATAAGACACCCAGGGGGATATTTTGGCCGCAATTAGTATTACTGATTTCTAGAATTGGAGGGTTTTGATAGTTGATGTGGTTTTAGCCAAAATCGATCATTGAAAGTTCAGAAACCTTTACACGGGTATAGTCTATATTGGTATATTAGTAATTTTCCCCAGGGGTCTTTGTGTCAAACAGCATGTTTTCTGTACAATTCTCTGTTTGGCGGAAAGGATTTCGTTGATGATGGTCTTCATGGAATATCACAATCTAAAACAGTTACAGGAACAGATGCATGATTCATATATGGCGTTGTTACGCAATTGACAGGATGCCAGTCGATTATTCGAACCACGAAGGTGGGAATTTCTTACATTACAAGATTTCAACACGCCCCAGAGGCAGGCATCAGCCATAACCATTGCTACCTTGTCAGACAAGTTAACAAGAACCTGCCGAAAATAGAGAATGCGCTGAAAGTGGCAATATATCAAATTGTGGCAGCACAATGATGGGTGCCGACTTGAAAGCTGGCTAAATCCGAAAAAGGCGCTTTTTGAAATCAAGGATTTCGTGATTTATTTTGAACTCGAAGCAGCATATCAACATAATTATATCAGCACGAGGAGAGTTAATTGGGAATACTGTCGACAAAATATATTGGTGTGAAATAAACATGGATGCATGATTAGAACCTTATTTGGCTACATTTAAGCAAATAATAAGGTAGTTTATTTTCTGATTTCGGTTGGTCTTTAATGAACCCGAGAGACCGGAATACCGGTCCGGAAATCAGACGATATTTGACACGAAATTACAGCTCAATAAACGCACATATCAACTAGAGTTGTACTTCTACTTTGCACACACAAGTCACATGTTTACCCACGTGACTTTGATCGACAAACTGAAGACAGAGGGTTTGTTTCTTTGCACATGCGCAGAGGCATATTTCGAGAGAAAAAAACCCCGCTTTTTATCGTCGGAAAAGGGGAAGTATTTCGTAAGAAATTTCGCGATCAAATCACAAATTAACTAGAATAGTGCTTCTATACTTTGCGCGAATGAGTCACATGTTCATATCTTTGGTTTTAGCAGCCAAATTGGAAACAGTGGGGTCTGTTTCTTCGCGCAAGCACACAGGTGAATTTTGAGAAATGCCTTCTATTGTAGTCAAAGTGTAAGAATTTCGTTATAAATATATAGTGCGGCCAAAGAAAGCCGCAATATATCTATATACATGTACATGTATATTGAATGTGGAATAGACTGTCTCGTTGAAATACATTGTGACATATTTCAACGCACACTTGTTCAGTTAGCATAGTAGATTGCTGTATAGTTGAGCGTGTACACATGTATATAAGTCCCAATTAAGAGCTTTATGAGTTACGTCGTCGGAACACTATACAACGTCAGGCGCCTCGGGTTGGGGTCATTTAACGTTCAGGACGTCAGGGTTCAAAGGGTTAAGTTCGATACTGTAATTGGTGATGATCAGATGAGGGATGTGGTTTGTTGGGTG
This sequence comes from Siphonodentalium dalli, assembly GCA_032622095.1. Classification (NCBI taxonomy): domain Eukaryota; kingdom Metazoa; phylum Mollusca; class Scaphopoda; order Gadilida; family Siphonodentaliidae; genus Siphonodentalium; species Siphonodentalium dalli. Next base: position 100,199,442 of record CP136069.1, on the reverse strand, counting down.
TGCCAAAGGATTTAGTAATGCCAAGAGTAAAATCAAAGATGGCAGCCAACGGTCATGTTTTTCATCGAAAAATTTTCAAATTTGATGGCTCTCATCTAGAGGTGATCCTAAACATGCCTGCAAATTTTCAAGACGATTGTCCAATAAATGCGGGCTGAGCCGATGGATTCAAATTTGAAATCAAAGATCGCTGCAGGCGGCAATGTTTTTTTTATACAGATTTCGTTAAAAATTCAATGGCTCCCATCTAGAGGTCACCCCGAAGATCCATATGAAGTTTGGTGGCGATCGGATGAGGCTTGCCAAAGGACTTGGTCATGCAAAGTGTAAAAAAATCAATGGCTCCCATCCAGAGGTCACCCCGAAGACTCATACGAAGTTTGGTGATGGTCAGATGAGGGATGTGGTCTGTAAGGTGAGCCAAACGATTTAGTCATGCAAAGAGTAAAATCAAAGATGGCTGCCAGTGGCCATGTTTTTCACCGAAAATCGCTAAAATTTGATAGCTCCCATCTGGGTGATCCTAAACATGCCTCTAAATTTTCAAAACATTTCTCCATTAAATGCGGCATGCAGGTTGTGCCGATGGATTCAAATTTGAAATTAAAAATGACTGCAGTGGCAAAGTTTTCAAAACGAATTTAAAAAATGATAGTGTCAATGACACTGTAGCTCAACTTGGTAAGGGAATAATTTCATGTGTTACAGTCAATGGAGCGATTAGGAATGCGGAAAGTTGAAAGGTCTAAGTAATAATAGATTATCAACATGAAGAGATATAAAGTAAAATCCAAGATGGATGCCGATGGCTGTTTTCCAATGAAATTCAAAAAACGTTCGATAGCTTCCATCTAGTAGATCAATATCAAGATTAATATGAAGTTTAGTGATGATCGGATGAGGGAAGTGGACTGTAGGGGGTGCCAAAGGATTTAGTCATGCAAATAGTAAAATACAAGATGGCTACTGGCGGCCATGTTTTATGGCCGAATGACCCCAAAATGACTCGTTGCAATCTACATGTCAATATTAACATTCATGACAAATTTCATGATGATCCGACCAAACGTACGACCTGTAGCCCATGCCAAAGGATTTGGTCATGCAAATAGTAAAATCCAAATTTGCTGCTGGCGGCCATGTTTTGTGGCCGAATGACCCCAAAATGACTCGTGCCCATCTGTATGTCAATATTAACATAAATGACAAGTTTCATGATGATCAGACAAACAGTACGGTCTGTAGACAATGCTAATGGATTGAATTTTGAAATCCAAGATGGCTGCTGGCAGCCATATTTTTTTGCCGAATGAGCCCAAAATGACTCGTTCCATTTACATGTCAATGTTAACATCCATGACAAATTTCATGATGATCTGACCAAAAGTACGACCTGTAGCCCATGCCAAAGGATTTAGACATGCAAAGAGTAAAATCCAAGATGGCTGCTGGCGGCCATGTTTTTTTGGCTGAACGACCCCAAAATTACTCGTTCCCATCTACATTTCAATATTAACTTCCACGACAAATTTCATGATGATCAGACGAACACTCTGGCCTGTAGCCCATGCTAATGGATTGAATTTTGAAATCTAAGATGGCTGCTGGTGGCCATGTTTTTTTGCCGAGAAGACCCCAAAATGACTTGTTCCCATCTACAATGTCAATGCCCATGACAAATTTCATGATCCGACCAAAGGTACGACCTCTAAAGCTCAAACTTTACAAAGTAATGTTGAGCTAAAAATCCATGGCTCCCATCTGGAGGTCACCCCTCAGAACCATATGAAGTTTGGTGATGATCGGATGAGGGAATGCGGCCTGTTGGGTTAGCCAAAGGAAATTGTTGACGGACACCAACTCATGGCAATAGCTCAAACTAACAAAATAAAGTTGACCCAAAAGGAGCCATAACTCTGTTATAACTTTAAAAAAAACATATCCAAACTCGATCTGTATCTTGGGTTGAGAAACTCATGTACAAAATTTGGTTCCGATCAGATTGAAATTGTTTTAAATTATTGCACCATGCGTAAGGTGTTGACGGACGGACAGACACACGAACGACGAGTGGTCGACACCGTGTACCATACTATGGGTACACATAAAAAATAATGACGGCCAGTGACATTTTCCATCCCAGACCATGCCATGATGGATATTAGTCACAGTGAAATATAATAAAGACTAGGTAGTTTTATATAATTATTTTATTTATAATCTGTCAGAACTACAGAGTTGTCTCACAGACATTTTAAAAAATTATACACTTTTGAAACATTTATAGACATTCACCCAAGTGATTTTATTAAAGTGTTCAGGGACACCAATCACTTTACAATCACATAGGTGGTATTGATAAAAGTTATGTTCAAATGTTTGTGATGTGAAGCTCATTGCGCTCCAACATTACCGAACCATGATGATTTGCTAGTCAAATATCAGTTTCCAGACTAAGAGTGTCAATGTTTCAAATTCATCAATCATCATTCACTCATACCAGTAAATCGGCATGGATATATTGTGACCAAATAGAACACAAACTACATTTCACATTGAAAATACTGTATTGGTCTGTTGACAAGTTCTTTGGTGGGGACAAAGTTCTTCGTGTGGGGTGGGGGGGGGGGGGGGGGGGGGAAGATAGTCCAGTCAAAATATGCCATTGTTTCTCGCAGTGACCATGTTTTTGGTCGGATTTGTTTAGGGGTAGGGGACATAAAAAAGAATAATGCAATAAATTTTAAGAAGGGGCATGAATTTCTGAATATGCTGGAGTGTGCGAGGTTGTGGATATCTTGTCATAAAGTACAAAATGAAAGCGGATTTCCTTAACCAGCAACACAGTCCAGTTGCTATTGGTCTATCTTTGACCCGCATGAAACAAGTTGAACCAGCCCATTTCTTTCCTTAGGGTCTCTTCTAACTTTTTCCAGGATGTTAACAAGAAAAAATGACCGCATAGATTCCAGGCAAGATTGCGTCCATTTTGATTAATATGTACCAGGTCTCTTTGGTTGTCAGTATAATACAGAATTTATCATATGCGGAGATGCTTACCAAATGACTCCCTATACTTATATACCACCCTTACACAGGAGCCACAGATCAGACAACAAAACCAATATGGCGGGCGAAATGTGAAATTTAACTTTTCACCAAATTTTGTTTCTCATTGTGATGGAAACTTTGACAAATTGGCATACTTCTATAGACTAGAATCATCAATAGCACACTTGACTGGACTGGGATGGGGGAAGAGTCAGGAATATTGTCAACACGAACCAATAACAACATGCACCATGTATGCAAAACATTATGTATGGTACCTCCATATAAAAAAACATCCTCAGAAACCATATCCACCAGAGGGCAGTTCACGAACATACTTTAGGTTCTTCTCATAGCAATCATAAGATTAACATTCATGAACACATGGTTCACAATTCATGATAAAATTATTATCAAAGAAACAGGGCAAAAATGTTCAGTCCAATACATAAAGCATACAAGGAGAAAGTATAAACTATTTCCATGTGCATGTTAACATCCGAGGCCAAAATAAAAATATTTTTAGATTTTCATGCTGGCTTGTCTTGTCATCAGTCTAAACATAGATATTAGAACTATTTCCAAACCCAGTGCGTCATTAGTTGCAATCAGAACTCAAATAAAGTTTCCAATAAAAAACGTGGCAATCAGAAATCAGATAGTGTCCAATCAAAACAACATAACAGTGTGATGTAATTTTGGTGAAGCCTGCATGTGATGTTACACCTGCCGAGAAATGACTAAGCTACAATAGATTTCATAAGCGAGCATGATTCTAGTTTATGTTTACACAAACTGGTTCAGAATATAAATATCAGATGTAAATACATTTTAAAAAGTTGCCTCTGATGTAATAACAAAGCCTTCACACATCTTTGCATTTGTGATATTTTTGGCAATGTGGTCAGTCAATTGTCACCACGTTTCTTTGTGAGAACTCTTTCAAGTTTCTGAAATGTACTTTCATAACAGACCTCTCTATTAAAAATATGCACCAGATTATGAGCAAGGAGATATCAGATGATCAAAATAGTGCTATTTTACATGAAGCTGAATTTTAAATGCTTTATAATTTTTAGTTATTTTTACAAGGAATTCCCATATCAACACATTCCCTCAATAATCAGTGAAAAAAAAAGAAAAAGACTTGTACAATATGTTCAATCAATCGAGACAAGTGATAAAGACATACAACACTATATATTAGCTCTATTTTTTCTAATAAAAAAAATTGTGAACATTCTAGAAAAACTCATGATACATCACGAAATGATTGTTTGCACAAGTTTTGCTCAACAAAACCAGCGTATTTAAAGCATGGCAAATAACATCACTTTGATATATTACTCTCATCGACTTTGAATGTACAGCAACATCATTTACACACAAATTCACAATCGTCAATATCACAATGTGCCCAATCTCTTGCTTGAAATTCTTATGACATTTTTAGGAAGTTTCAACAGTCTAAAATAACTGTAGTGTTAATAATTAGAAATATATATTGTAAAACATCTCTTCTCAAGCAACTATGGACAAAATAAATGTCACTACAGTTCAGGTCTGGCATTTCTAAAATAGCAGGAATGATTCACCCCGAGATTGTTTTCAAATATTTCAATTGGCGATTATATTATTTGTGGTACCTAGAAAATCTTAAGGAATGTATTGATTTATTATATGTTGCCTGTGGTGCAACAGCCTCAATTCTCTATGGCAATCAGCAATGCCCAATATATTATTACAGAAGAAAACAGATATCACTACAGAATATAATTGTTATCAACAATGGAGAAGCCTTCGTAATGGAAATTGTAGTAAATGAGTGTAACATAGAAGAAATAAATTAGGTTGGTGTATATGCACTACTAAATCATCAAGGTGATTTGGGTAGGGCAATCTTTTGCCACTCCTGTATTTTTTATAATGCCAGGCCTGATATATTTACTTGTAATCTGTGAAATCATTCTTGCTGCTTGTAGATAATATAGACATTAAAACAATATATGTCTAACTGGTGTGACTAATTATGTAAAAGCATCCCTGGTGGCCAATAGTCAATAAGTTTACTTTGCATCTGAACTATCATTCACATGTACTTCGATCAAGGTCAGAAAGATTGTTAAAAGTGTATATTTTAGTGATGAACCTTCCAACTTTGGCCGATATGTGGTATTGAATCGGCATAGGCCAAAAAAAAAAAAAGAAGAGCCATCGATCACCAATGGTAGTGTGGATTATCACAATGAAATGTCTTTGTATATACTCTCTTCAACTTGTTCCAACAAATCGAGAAAATGGTGAAATGAATGCTCCGGAGCGATTAACAGTTCTTACAAGTATCAGTCTATTTAATTTTTTTATATAGAATGTACATTAATAATGAATAAATGTGATTTTCCAATGTGTGTACCGAAAATAGTCAACTAACCGACATATTTTGGAAAGACTGTTCAGTAAAATGGAAAATCGATTCGCAGCCACGTGATCCAATGCCAGGCTTGTGTTAAAATAAATTTGAGGAATTTAGGAGTTGTACAATCATTTAAATAAGAATTATTTTAATTTGCAAAGCTAAGAACGTTTCAAGTGTATATATATATATATATATATATATATATATATATATATATATAGAGGATCTACAACGAGTCCCAGTTTATAACAGAATTTACAAAACAAGTCCAGTAAATTAGGTTTGGACTGAGCCTTTGGCGAGGTCCAGACCTAGTTTACAAGACGAGTTTTGTAAATTCTGTTATATACTGAGGACGAGTTGTAGATTCCATTTATTACATAATCAAAAACCTTTATAAAGAATACTTTAAATCAACAAATGGGACGTGAAACTAACATCGGCTTCTATATGTCCTGCGATGATGTTTCACGTAACAATGCAATGTTTGCCCGCGTAAAGAGATAGTCAGAGATATATATCTCTTTGACGTATTTAATGGCGTATACTTAATGAAATAACATATCAAGCTCTTCAAACATTAGAGTTTGTTGGAAAAATATCGGAAACCATAGTATTTTGAGACGTAGCATATAGAATGTAAACCGAAAGTCATAGATCACCTGGCACTATTTCCTGTTGTTGCATATGCAACTATCACAATTTATTGAATGAGTTTATTGAATGAAATAAGGGTAGGATCAAGTAATAAATATATAATACAAGCCAGGTGTTCGACCATGAGACTGAATATATTGTCAAAATATGTCTATTTGTTTTTTTTGCTAACTGAAATTAAAACAGTTAGATCGCTAGAAATCAGTTTGAAATGTTCTAGTATATTGCTAACTAGTTATGGTGAAATTTGTTTATAATAACTGTCAATATTGCATGACTTTGCACTACATTTCTACAATTGGCACGTTTTTTTGCCATATTGGTTCATCACTAGTATATTTAAAATTGAACATATGCCAAATAAAACCACGCAAGATGCAATCATAGATAAGGCCTTTGCTTTCTGGATGCAAAAGATAAAAAACAAACCAGTTTTCAACAGCACATCTGTTACAAATGAGATGTAAAAATTAAACAATTGTTTTCACATTTAAATATAATTTAATGTTTGTTGGTACGGTACAGATTGCTTATGAAATAAATTCAACTCATTTGGCAACATGTTTACAGAATGCGTGTTATTATTTGTTTGAAAAATGTTAAACAGGATAACATTTTTTTTCTCTACAGCTGTTTGACAATGGACTATGAAACAACAAGTCAGCTTGGTAAAAAACACACAACAGAATAAATGACTAGCGGCATACAAACAAATGAAACATTTTTATAGCAGTCTCACTCAATTCTGAATGCCAGGCACCACATATGACCATATACAATCAAATGAATTACTGAACATTTGTGGCACAATAAGTTTAAATGGAAGATCAGGTGCAACACGACTTTGTTTTCCTGATATGTCAGACTGTTTACCCATACAAATGATGACTGCATGAGTATTATTGAGAATACAGCGTTATGTGAATAAAGTGAAGCAAAATCATAAATAATAGACTTGTGTACAGGCAATATATAATGATGGTAACAATATGATGATGTCGATTGAGTAAGTTGATCGAGTGATGGATTGACACACTATATACACACAAACATGGTCATCAGGGAACTGAGAATCTATCACAACGAAGAAAAGCCTTCAACTGAGTCCTCTGAAACTGTCCCGAGCGTTAACTTGTACACAATCTCCGAGAATAACCACTTCTGTCGTTACTCCTGGAATATCTAAACACAGGACATAAAGAACAAAATTTTAATAATAGTCCACAACAATTGGATATATCAATCCCTCTAATGAGGAAAAAGGAAAATAAATAAGTGTTGTATATGGACACAGAAATTTTCCTGTGAGGGCAGTGATATTCCACTATGTCCGTGCCCTGAAGAATGGCCTTTCACTCTTTGTTTCTAATCACACACATTTAGTGGCTGAACGCTTGAATGAATATATTTTAATGTCTGTGAGCCTATTTTATACACGGCTAAGAAAACCCATAATAGAATATAAACTATCATTCAATGTTCACAAGGGCCATAGGCCTATTCACCAATGTCCAATGGGTTTTCACAGGCTCACCTGTCCTGCCATGCTTCATTATATAGTAGCAGAACTAAGTTGAAGCAGTTAACAATAAATAGTCAACTGTACCATCAAGCAGTGATCACGAAAATGAACTTATTCTAATTGTTGTTCCTCTGATCCACACTGACTGCCAGAGACTGGTGTCTTGTTTTCCGGTGTGGAAGAATCCGTTTTTAATAACTGAGGATTCAAGAAATTCTTTGTCTGCTGCAGAAGCTCCTGACGCTGACGAGCTTGCTGAGCTTTAAGAGAGCCTCCAATTATCTCTGGCATCGGTATAATTGGCTGGGATTTCTGGGTCGATGAAGTTGATTGAGTCACAGTCGTGGATGACACCTGAACTGGTGGTACAGTGCAAGTGATTGCAGACTGAGCTGTCGACATGGTCATTGTCATGGCAACAGACTGGGTTGTTGTGGTGGTTGTATCAGTTACATCCTTAGCCTGGGTGGAATTCCCGCCTGATGTTATCTCATATGTTGTTGTAGATGAGCTAAATGTTGGCCCATCAATTGCCTTTTGTGATGTTGTGTTTGGTGGTGCAGCACTGACAGGTGGTGTTGTGATCCTTATTGGCAACTGAATGCTACTTGGTGACTGGATGGGTATTGCTGACGAAATAGTACTTGCCGAGGGCATGCTGGTTCCTGTAGTTGGTGGCTGGAATGGAACCCTTGGTGGAGGTCCTGATGGCCTTATTAATCCACCCATCCATTGAGGCCTGACCACTGGTGCTGCAATAATTGAATTTTTTTTTATTTACCATGAAAATATGTGAAATTTCCAAGACTAGTTTCTAAGGTATGGCATTTAGAAACAAAAAATATAACCTCAAATTGGCACAAAATGAAGAAAATTACAAGAAAAATTGAATCATCGGATCAAACTCAAATTTGAACTTGACCTGTATCTTGATATGACTGATCCACATAAAAACGGTATTTGCAATTAAAGGATCCAAACTTGAGATATCATTCGGAAACCGATAAAGTGAGAAATTTTCTAAGTAAAAAAAGTCGAAAAAGGGCCAGAACTCTCGCAAAAATGTGCGGAGCAAACCCATATTCGAACTTGACCTGTACATAGGGCTGATAAACTCACATACCAAATTTGGTTCAGATATTATCACACAAACTGAAGTTATCATCCGGAAACCAGAAAATTACAAGATTCTAAGTAAAATAAAAGGTCGGTAGACCTCATGTCCGCCTCTAAGCATCGGCTTGATACGACCGTTGTTTGAGCATAAAAACCTGTCTTTAGTGCTAGTAAACCTACATACCAAATTTAATTTCATTCAGTACACATTTACTAAAGTTATCATCCGGAAACCTCAAATTGGCAAAATTTCTAAGTAAAAAAGGGACATAACTCTGGTGAAAATTGGCGGACGGAACCCGAATTCGAACTTGACCTGTGTTTTGCTGGGAGAAAGACACATACCAACTTTGGTTCAGATCAAATAATCCAAACTGGAGTTATCAGTCGGAAACCAAAAATGTTAACAGACTGTCAAATTCTAAGTCGAAAAAGGGCCGTAACTCATGTACAAATAATTGGACGGAACCCATATTCGAACTTGGCCTGTATCTTTAGCTGGGAAATACACATACCAACTTTGGTTCAGATCAAATAATCCAAACTGGAGTTATCGGTCAGAAACCAAAAATGTTAACAGACGGTAAAATTCTAAGTCGAAAAAGGGGCATAACACTGGTGAAAATTGGCGGACGGAACCAGAATTCATACTTAACCTGTCTTTTCTGCTAGTAAACCCACATACCAAATTTAATTTAATTTGGTTCACTCTAACTAAAGTTATCATCCGGAAACCTCGGACGCACGGACGGACGTGCTGATTATAATAATCCTCCGAACCCGTTGGGTCGGCGGACAAAAAGGGCCATAACTTTGGCAAAAATGGGCGGAGCAAACCCATATTCGATCCTGTATTTTGGTCTGATAAACTCACCTATGAAATTTGCTTTTGATCTAATAACCGAAACTAAAGTTATCATCCAGAAACCATTTCCGGACGCACACACGGACGGACACCGGCTATTTTAATAGTCCCCCGAATTATTTTTTTGGGGGGACAAATTATTCGAAAAGGGGCTTCTAAAACAAAGCAAACTTTGTCCATACTTGTACTTGTCAGACAAAAATTTAAATTAAAATTTGAGATATGCATGGAATTCCCTTTAACTCATTATCACTCAGAAGCACCTTTTGACATTTCCTCAGAAGCACATTTTGTCACCTTACGTCATTTCCTCAGAGGCACCTTTTGTCACCTTACGTCATTTCCTCAGAAGCACCCTTTGACACCTTTTTATTTAATAAAAGTAAAAACAAATTTTCGTGGCTTTCTCCATTAATCGTCATGTTTTGATTTTACATAAAGTATGCGGTTGAAGTATATTCTATCCAATCAGAACATTTTATTCCATTCACGCCTTACCTTGCTCGAAAGTACATTTGTTAAAAAAATTATAAAAACGACGATTGCTTTTGATAACTGTTGCAACATTTTAACATTTAAACTTGGAATTGTGACATTATGGAAAGGTGGCACAGTCTATTCAATTGGTAGATTGAAACAACACATTCTGTACAAATACTAAACAGCGAAACCACGAAAGGCCATTTCTAGAATTTAGAAATTAGAATGACAGCGATCACATAACTAAGGTAAAAACATGCTAAAGCCGACTAAAACATAAAAATCTCTGAGGAAATGGGACAGAAATTACGACGCCGTGGCAAGGTGCGCTGAGATTTTAACGTCACAACGTCAAAGTAACCTGGGGGTTCTTGTCAGCTGCGGTCAGAGTGGTAATGAGTTAAGATTTAGAATTTTAAGTGAAGGTGTTGGCATTTTTAAGGAAATTTCAATGATAAATAACACCTAGAGAAATTAAATTGTATAAATACACATGAAATCATCAAAAATGAGATGTATTTGTATTAATTAGAACAGGTACCGTGGAGTATTCCCCGTAAAGGTGGCTTTCGGCTGCGGTTTATTAATTTTTGTGTGGCTTAATTCGAAACATGTCTTAATCTGGCCTGTGATGACTGAAAACCAGAATGGATACCAAAAATTATTTAAATCGGTTCATATTTGTTATCAAGCCAGACAGACCAAAATGGCGAAAAAATGACAAACTGAGGTAGATAAACCGACAAAATGAAAATGCAAACAATGACATTGGTTACTCTTTTGAAAGCATTTGTGATGGCAAACCTTCATACAAATTTCATTCAGATCTCATGGGAATATCTATCATATCGGATACCTCAATGATGTATATGCATTTGTTTTGCGTTTGTATATTCATGCACATATTGGCTTATATATGCATTGTATATTACCCATCGTGTAAATAATTCCTTAATTGTGTATATCATCTTCATTGGTAAGGCGGGATAAACAATGTCTGTCTCTCTCTCTCCTATACCAAATCTCATTAGATCCCATAATCATTGGTTGAGATGCATGCAGATGGACAAAAAAAAAGAAGAGAATCACGATCGGCAGATGTTAACCCATCCCTTGGCGATAGTAAATTACTATGATCGGAATCATAAATGAGAGTTTTGGTGTTGAATTATAGAGTATACTGTTGTGTACTATTATAGACAAATGTACATAACACATAATATTGGAATTTATGGGTCACTCGCATTTATATAAGAAAATGCATTGGTACAGGATCTGTAATGCTGCACGACCACATCCTTGGGTTAAATGTGAAAGGTGACCTGCACATGGAATACTTGGGTTAAGAGAGTCCAATTTAAGTTTACAATGATAATGTATCAATTTCTACCAACGCCCATCAAGATAAAGACACCTCACTGCTCAAGGATAGTGTATCAAATTTTACCAACAATATAGATCAAGATAAGCCACCTCACTGCTGACCCATTAATATCAATTATATAGCAGAGCTGTCAACAAATCACAGGAATTGTTTATGTTGAAAGCTGACATCTCTATTAAACCAATAACATTTATAATGACCTCATACCATCTGTAGAGTGATATCTTCAGCTGTGCAAGGCAGCACAGATGTCCAAGTCTACTGTTAATATCATGTGATGTGTATTGTTGAATCTTTATTTTAAATTAGATACAATAGCTTTCTTTATCAGATTATCTGCACATTGGCATAAGAGACATCAAAAAATAATATAGCCTTATCAATAGTTAAGTAGTCCAAAGGCATGGGATGGAATTGGTGAAATGGATTTAATGTCGCTCCAAATTTACCAGTACATAACACAAGATTTTGGACCGATTTAAACAAACTTGGTGTGGTGACTCGGGGTACCCTTGGCAGAGTTATAATGGTGTTAGTTTTAAACTATTTGTTAATTATTTAAACAAAAAATATTTTATTACATATTTTTTTATTAACTGAGCAAAGGAATTCAATCTAAAAAAAAAATTTGTGGTTTTTTTAAGAGTGAATATTATTTTTTCGAAAAGGGCCATAACTCAGTTAAAAATAGTCTGATCAAACCCATATTCGAACTCGATCTGTCTTTTGTGCTGAGAAATTCATATACAAAATTTGGTTCCGATCAGATAGAAAATATTTGAGTTATCGCACCAATGCGTAAAGAGTCTACAGACAGAAAGACGGACTAATGACGAGTGGTCAATACGGACGACGACACTATGTTTACCATACTATGGTATGGGTAAACATAAAAACATTTCCAGATAAACAAGATGGCTGCTGGCGGCTATGGATAAAATCAATAACTCCCATCTGGAGGCCACCAGACCTGTTAACCTCACAAAATATTTCCCGGGAGATTGATCACGATTTTTCGTGATAATTGTGGTCAACATTCGGTAGATTTAAAAAAAATTTATTCCTTCAGATTCCTTTCGCATTTTCATAATTTTGACCAAAAAAAAAATGATCAGCTATTACACAGAGATATGCAAGTTTGATAACAAATTAACAAGTATTCTTAAGGAAAACACTGTGTAGTTTTTTATTTTATTGTCTCATTTAAGAGAAAATATCGCAGGCTACTGGAGTATGTGCATCAATATTAAACTGTAAACTACTTTCGGTTGACGATTATCGCAATAGAATAGGGGAACACTCCGACGTTCGTACTCAGATTTCACCAATTTTTGTACCTAGCTTCATGGGAAAATGGCTAATTTGATTCTATAAAAATTTGTCATTATATATATATGTATCACCCCATTTCTTATTCATTTTCATAAAAATAAAATAAAACAAGCCGAAGATGATATGTTTAAAATGTTTTAAGCATGAAATTGGCGATAAGTTGTTATCAGAGTACGTTATACATGCGATAGTTACGTTACGTTACGCACACTGTGTTCCCCTATCGTATTGCGATAATCGCCTACCACTACTTTCAATTTCATTTTGATCTCGCGAGATTTCAAATGTCACATTAACAAGACAGTCAACGACTGAGGTGTCGCTCACCAGACTGCAAAGACAGGCATGATTAGGATCACCTCCAGATGTGAAATTATCCCTCTCCGAGTTGAGCTACGGTGCATGACTAAATCAGTCAGATTTGATATCCATGATGGGTGCTGGTGGACATGTTTTTTTAACAAATTTTGATAATAATTTATGGCATCTAGAAGATCCTTATGAAGTTTGGCGACATTTGGATGAGAGATGTGACCTGTAGGGTGTGCTAAAGGAAATTTTTGACAGATCAACCCATAGTAACTGCTCAAACTTGACTTTACTACTCTCAATGAAAATTGTCAACTCATGATATCAAGGTGAGGAGCTTTTGTTTGAAAGCTTTTGTAATGTTGTAAATTTCACACTGGGAGAACTTTTGTTCAGACGATAACACTATATCACCCAGGTGCTAAACAAATTTTATGTTGTGACCTATATTTCATGCCTGTACAGTTACGATGGGACAAATGCTACAGCTTCAACAAATCAATGCTGTACTAACTTTCTGATGCATTTATTGACCAAATTATAAAATAATTTATCACACTAACAGCATAATATGATAGCCTGCATCGAACATTCCATGAAACACGAGACCCTGGTCACTAATTCGCCATGAAACGTCTTTAATTTCACTTTGCAAACTCCCCAAGAACATTTTTGTGCTAAAATTCGAAGGACGAAACTCGCTGTTTGTAAATAATCTATGCCCCATGTTGGTTCATGAATGAACTTACCTAAGATCATTTAAAATCCGACCGACTATGCCCAGACCAAGATTTTGAGCATCAAAGTTGTTACAGATGGAGAGAGCTCATTCGTTTGCAGGGGATAACAAGGAAAGATGAAAGTGTCAATGACACTGTAGCTCAACTTTGTAAAGAAGGTAATTTTTTTGTGAAGAGCAATGAATAGAGATTAATGAAAGTGTCAATGACACTGTAGCTCAACTTGGAAAGGGAATAATTTCATGTTTTACAGTCAATGGAGTGATTAGGACAATGTGGAAAGATGAAAGGCCTAGTTATGCAAAGAGTAAAATCCAAGATGGCTGCTGGCAGCCATGTTTTTTTGTCGAATGACCCCAAAAAGACTCGTTCCCATTTACATGTCATTTTTTAACATCCATCACAAATTTCATGATGATCCGACAAAAGATACAACCCGTTGCAAGTGTCAAAGGATTTAGTCATGCAAAGAGTAAAATCCAAGATGGCCACTGGCAGCCATGTTTTTTTGCCGAATGACCCCAAAATGACTCGTTCCCATCTACATGTCAATGTCAACAGCAGTGACAAATTTCATAATGATCCAACAAAGGTAGGACCTGTAGCCCGTACCAAAGGATTTAGTCATGCAAAGAGTAAAATCCAAGATGGCTGCTGGTGGCCATGTTTTTTGGCCGAATAACCCCAAAATGACTCGTTCAAATCTACATGTCATTGTTAACATCCATGACAAATTTCATGATGATCCGACCAAAGGTACGACCTGTAGCCTGTGCCAAAGGATTTAGTCATGCAAAGAGTAAAATTAAGATGGCTGCTGGCGGCCATGTTTTTTGGCCAAACGACTCCAAAATGACTCGTTCCCATTTACATGTCATTGTTAACATCCATGACAAATTTCATGAAGATCCGACCAAAGCTACGACCTGTAGCCTGTGCCAAAGGATTTAGTCATGCAAAGAGTAAAATCCAAGATGGCTGCTGGCGGGCATGTTTTTTGGCCGAACGACCCCAAAAAGGTTACACTGGTGTAAATGTTTCCCATAGGCCTCAGTGCTAACGTTTTAGCGCATAGTGTTGGCAATATAAATGTTGGGTCCAAAATTTTCTTTAAATCTGAAAAATTGACATTTTGGGAAACTTTTTACACAAAAAAATCATGTCTGTCTAGCAGGGAATTCGCCTTTAAATCTTATGTTTTCGTAACTAGTGTCAGAATCGCATAAAAAAATACAGTCATATTTTAGACAACACCAAAAAATTCAAACTCCACTACAAAGGGTTAATTCCTGTGCCAATGGTTATTTTACCTATGGGAAATCATAGGGAAGAGGTATGATGATTTTTTTATGTGAAAAGCACACAAGGCTATTGACCAATCAGGGCCCAGTGTCTATTTTATTCTCTCCTATATATTCCTCCCGCATCCACCAGATGTCGCTCGGAACCTTATTTACACCAGTGTAACCTAAAGCGATAGCCCGCTTTTTCGCGGAATAATTGTAACTCCCTACATTTCTTCAGAATTGCCCATCAATGGAAAAAATGTGTTCAAAAACAATATCACTTCTGTGGTTCTTTATTTATCACACACAATTTAACCCCACCCCCTTTAACAAATTATTCATCAAAAAAGCACAATTTTCCACCACCAGTCATGTTCAAGCCGCATTTTCACTCAGTTTTAGGGGTCTGGTGTTGCAAACTTGGATCAGCTATGGAAGACTGTACAATATTCTTTCCATGAGAGAACTTCTGGTGATGTGAGGTCATTGAGTCCAGATCTGATCAGCTGAGCATCAAGCGCATGACTTTATCAGCACATTGAAGAATAAAATATGACATTTTCAGGTCTCCAAGGGTGATCCAAGATAACTGGATGTGGGTGTATATTGAATTAGTTGAATAAAGATATGCTCTCTTTGAATTGCTGAATCATTTTCTTAAATGTGTCCAAGTTTTAGTGCTATTAACCTTCAAATGACCATACCCACCAATGGAAATGACACACTTTTATGATATATATCTGTATATCACTGGCTATAAAATCCAAAATACTTGTTAGATTAGGTTCTTATAACAATTGATATATGTGTCGTTGACATGCTCATGTTATGGGTCATTTGCATTATCATGTGACTATTACAACCTTGAAAAAATTTGAAAATACCTTGAAAAAT
Organism: Siphonodentalium dalli; assembly: GCA_032622095.1. Classification (NCBI taxonomy): domain Eukaryota; kingdom Metazoa; phylum Mollusca; class Scaphopoda; order Gadilida; family Siphonodentaliidae; genus Siphonodentalium; species Siphonodentalium dalli. The sequence continues at coordinate 100,183,390 of CP136069.1, read as the reverse complement.
TGGCATTTTTATGAAAAATCTTACTATTTTTTTGGCTGATGTAAGTGAAATAAGACATCAGCAGAAAGAATAGCCACACCAAGCATGAGGTATTCATTGGACTGAAAGACCAGGCTCTGTAAAATGCATTAAAATGCTTTAAAGTGACTCCCAGGAATCAAAAATGATAAAAAGCTATATTTTCCCTTTAGGTTACACTGGTGTAAATGTTTCCCATAGGCCTCCGTGCTAACGTTTTAGCGCATAGTGTTGGCAATATAAATGTTGGGTCCAAAATTTTCTTTAAATCTGAAAAATTGACATTTTGGGAAACTTTTTACACAAAAAAATCATGTCTGTCTAGCAGGGAATTCGCCTTTAAATCTTATGTTTTCGTAACTAGTGTCAGAATCGCATAAAAAAATACAGTCATATTTTAGACCACACCAAAAAATTCAAACTCCACTACAAAGGGTTAATTCCTGTGCCAATGGTTATTTTACCTATGGGAAATCATAGGGAAGAGGTATGATGATTTTTTTATGTGAAAAGCACACAAGGCTATTGACCAATCAGGGCCCAGTGTCTATTTTATTCTCTCCTATATATTCCTCCCGCATCCACCAGATGTCGCTCGGAACCTTATTTACACCAGTGTAACCTAAAGCGATAGCCCGCTTTTTCGCGGAATAATTGTAACTCCCTACATTTCTTCAGAATTGCCCATCAATGGAAAAAATGTGTTCAAAAACAATATCACTTCTGTGGTTCTTTATTTATCACACACAATTTAACCCCACCCCCTTTAACAAATTATTCATCAAAAAAGCACAATTTTCCACCACCAGTCATGTTCAAGCCGCATTTTCACTCAGTTTTAGGGGTCTGGTGTTGCAAACTTGGATCAGCTATGGAAGACTGTACAATATTCTTTCCATGAGAGAACTTCTGGTGATGTGAGGTCATTGAGTCCAGATCTGATCAGCTGAGCATCAAGCGCATGACTTTATCAGCACATTGAAGAATAAAATATGACATTTTCAGGTCTCCAAGGGTGATCCAAGATAACTGGATGTGGGTGTATATTGAATTAGTTGAATAAAGATATGCTCTCTTTGAATTGCTGAATCATTTTCTTAAATGTGTCCAAGTTTTAGTGCTATTAACCTTCAAATGACCATACCCACCAATGGAAATGACACACTTTTATGATATATATCTGTATATCACTGGCTATAAAATCCAAAATACTTGTTAGATTAGGTTCTTATAACAATTGATATATGTGTCGTTGACATGCTCATGTTATGGGTCATTTGCATTATCATGTGACTATTACAACCTTGAAAAAATTTGAAAATACCTTGAAAAATTGGCATTTTTATGAAAAATCTTACTATTTTTTTGGCTGATGTAAGTGAAATAAGACATCAGCAGAAAGAATAGCCACACCAAGCATGAGGTATTCATTGGACTGAAAGACCAGGCTCTGTAAAATGCATTAAAATGCTTTAAAGTGACTCCCAGGAATCAAAAATGATAAAAAGCTATATTTTCCCTTTAGGTTACACTGGTGTAAATGTTTCCCATAGGCCTCCGTGCTAACGTTTTAGCGCATAGTGTTGGCAATATAAATGTTGGGTCCAAAATTTTCTTTAAATCTGAAAAATTGACATTTTGGGAAACTTTTTACACAAAAAAATCATGTCTGTCTAGCAGGGAATTCGCCTTTAAATCTTATGTTTTCGTAACTAGTGTCAGAATCGCATAAAAAAATACAGTCATATTTTAGACCACACCAAAAAATTCAAACTCCACTACAAAGGGTTAATTCCTGTGCCAATGGTTATTTTTACCTATGGGAAATCATAGGGAAGAGGTATGATGATTTTTTTATGTGAAAAGCACACAAGGCTATTGACCAATCAGGGCCCAGTGTCTATTTTATTCTCTCCTATATATTCCTCCCGCATCCACCAGATGTCGCTCGGAACCTTATTTACACCAGTGTAACCTAAAGCGATAGCCCGCTTTTTCGCGGAATAATTGTAACTCCCTACATTTCTTCAGAATTGCACATCAATGGAAAAAATGTGTTCAAAAACAATATCACTTCTGTGGTTCTTTATTTATCACACACAATTTAACCCCACCCCCTTTAACAAATTATTCATCAAAAAAGCACAATTTTCCACCACCAGTCATGTTCAAGCCCCATTTTCACTCAGTTTTAGGGGTCTGGTGTTGCAAACTTGGATCAGCTATGGAAGACTGTACAATATTCTTTCCATGAGAGAACTTCTGGTGATGTGAGGTCATTGAGTCCAGATCTGATCAGCTGAGCATCAAGCGCATGACTTTATCAGCACATTGAAGAATAAAATATGACATTTTCAGGTCTCCAAGGGTGATCCAAGATAACTGGATGTGGGTGTATATTGAATTAGTTGAATAAAGATATGCTCTCTTTGAATTGCTGAATCATTTTCTTAAATGTGTCCAAGTTTTAGTGCTATTAACCTTCAAATGACCATACCCACCAATGGAAATGACACACTTTTATGATATATATCTGTATATCACTGGCTATAAAATCCAAAATACTTGTTAGATTAGGTTCTTATAACAATTGATATATGTGTCGTTGACATGCTCATGTTATGGGTCATTTGCATTATCATGTGACTATTACAACCTTGAAAAAATTTGAAAATACCTTGAAAAATTGGCATTTTTTATGAAAAATCTTACTATTTTTTTGGCTGATGTAAGTGAAATAAGACATCAGCAGAAAGAATAGCCACACCAAGCATGAGGTATTCATTGGACTGAAAGACCAGGCTCTGTAAAATGCATTAAAATGCTTTAAAGTGACTCCCAGGAATCAAAAATGATAAAAAGCTATATTTTCCCTTTAGGTTACACTGGTGTAAATGTTTCCCATAGGCCTCAGTGCTAACGTTTTAGCGCATAGTGTTGGCAATATAAATGTTGGGTCCAAAATTTTCTTTAAATCTGAAAAATTGACATTTTGGAAAACTTTTTACACAAAAAAATCATGTCTGTCTAGCAGGGAATTCGCCTTTAAATCTTATGTTTTCGTAACTAGTGTCAGAATCGCATAAAAAAATACAGTCATATTTTAGACCACACCAAAAAATTCAAACTCCACTACAAAGGGTTAATTCCTGTGCCAATGGTTATTTTACCTATGGGAAATCATAGGGAAGAGGTATGATGATTTTTTTATGTGAAAAGCACACAAGGCTATTGACCAATCAGGGCCCAGTGTCTATTTTATTCTCTCCTATATATTCCTCCCGCATCCACCAGATGTCGCTCGGAACCTTATTTACACCAGTGTAACCAAAAGACTCGTTCCCATCTACATGTCAATATTAACATCCATGACAAATTTCATGATAATCAGACGAACAGAACAGTACGACCTGTAGCCCGTGCTAATGGATTGAATTTTGAAATCCAAGATGGCCACTGGCGGCCATGTTTTTTTGCCAAATGACCCCAAAATGACTCGTTCCCATCTACATGTCAATGTCAACAGCCATGACAAATTTCATAAAGATCCGACCAAAGGTAAGACCTGTAGCCCGTGCTAAAGGAATATTGTTGACGACACACGCACACACACACAGATGACGGATACCAAGCCATGGCAATAGCTCAAACTTTACAAAGTAAAGTTGAGCAAACTTTACAAAGTAAAGTTGAGCTAAAAAGGAGTGTAAAAAATGAGCAGTGAAAGGATTTAGTCATACAAAGAGTAAAATCCAAGATGGCTGCTGGTGGCCATGTTTTTTGGCCGAATGACCCTAAAATTACTCGTTCCCATCTACATGTCAATATTAACATCCATGACAAATTTTATGATCATCAGACTAAAGGTACGACCTGTAGCCCGTGCTAAAGGATTTAGTCATACAAAGAGTAAAATCCAAGATGGCTGCTGGTGGCCATGTTTTTCAGACCAATGACCACAAAATGACTCGTTCCCATCTACATGTCATTGTTAACATCCATGACAAATTTTATGAAGATCAGACTAAAAGTACGACCTGTAGCCCGTGCTAAAGAATTTAGTCATACAAAGAGTAAAATCCAAGATGGCTGCTGGCGGGCATTGTTTTTGGGCCCAATGACCCCAAAATTACTCGTTCCATCTACATGTCATTGTTAACATCCATGACAAATTTTATGACGAACAGTACGGCCTGTAGCCCGTGCTAATGGATTGAATTTTGAAATCCAAGATGGCCACTGGCGGCAATGTTTTTTTCCCGAATGACCCCAAAATGAATCATTCCGGTCTAAATGTTGATGTCAACAGCTATGACAAATTTCATAATGATCCGACCAAAGGTACGACCTGTAGCCTGTATTGTTGACGAATCACGCACACACACACACGGACGACGGATGACAAAGCCATGGCAATAGCTCAAACTTTACAAAGTAAAGTCGAGCTAAAAAGTCACATGTGACCTACTAGTATTGAAGAGTCAAATGGATATGAATGATTTGGTATTCCGGTTTGATTCAATATAAGATTTTATACTATATTTCCAACAAGAGTCACATCAGGGACTAGTCTTGGTGGCTACAGCAAAATCTTTTTATATTTATTCCAAGTTATCCCACACCAACAAGCAAAACAGTTGCATACTTTTTCTTAACTCTCAATATAAACCACAGACAGATCAATTTATACAGGGTGAATTGTGAAAACCCAAACCTATTCTTTATCTGAATCAGCCTATGAGTTGTATCCATCTGTTGATGCCCACCAGTCGAGTGCCAGACAGAGTTGACCTTGCCAAACATGGTTTGAGTTTTTACTGAAGATTATCACATATAAAAGCAAGATTTTTGAGTGACATAACATTATTGTGTAACAAAATTCACCGTATATGGCAACATTTGTGAAAACCAGGAGGGTCATTCCTGTTACCAAAATGTCACTCCTGTTACCAATGCCACTCCTGTTACCAGTGCATATCTATATTTTATTAAAAAAATACTCAACCAAAGAAAACAGTTATTATTATATTGGGATTGGTACAAAGTGCCGTTACTTATGCAAATTTGATAAACTTGGAAGTTCATGGCCTACAGAGTAATCAGTTTTGTACTTTTATGCAATAAATGTGTTTGTTGACCCAAGCTTACAGAGATTTTAAACATATTCACTATTATTTCCAAGAAGTAACAAAAGGTAATAATAATTAAATATATTTTAGTTGTATGAAATAACTGCTATTGGTGTAAGCTGATTGTTGTTTGTTATTAACAGGAGTGACATATTTTACTACTTTGCTTGATTAAGTCATGTTGCCATGGCAATAGGAATAAAATTCCAGTGTGCCGAAGCAAACCCTAATTCATGGTGAGTCATCAGGTTTGACATGGAAATGTTTTATTCTGTGAATTCGAACTTTGAATTTCGCATAATGCAATCTTCCAAATTGTACAGTTTTCAAATATTCACCCAAATATAGAAAAGAAAAGGCCAAGAACTTCATTGGGCCCTCTTTTGAAAGCACTTCTGAGGGCAAATATCCATACAAATTTCAATCAGATTAGATAACCCAAGGCTGAGATAGACAGATGGACAAAGTGTACTCAGTGTAGACAGACTGACAAAGTGTACTCAATGTGGACAGACAGACAAGTGTTCAGTGTAGACAGACAGACAAAGTGTATTCAGTAAACACCCCATTTTGTGTGGAATTAGGCTATTGTCACATTCCAGATTTTTATGTTGTGAATCTTTATAACTTTGACCTATGAATTAAAACACAATTCTATGGCTTCAAGAATCACAAAATTTGAAAAACTTTCTTTTAGTTCTAACCTGGTGGCTGCATTGGTTGTCCAATGAATGTTGTATTGAACTTTTGATTTGAATACTGCTGCTGTATGTTCGTCACAAATCTCTGCCCATTGTTCCTGTGAGGCATCTGAGTTCCAAGCTTTGCACCTGTCTGAGTCTGAATCTGACTAGACGTGTTAGTGAAGTTAGATGGCCCAAAGTTTGCCGGTGAGAAGCTGTGAGGTGGTGACTTCAGCTGCAAAAATAAAACAGTCTAAGTCGTCAAGAATTGATAACTGGTATAAGAAATTCACTAGTTTTAACACCTTGTTCTTGCAATAAACTTGGTGACATTTCACACCAACAATGGACTTTTTCTTACTCGGGCTCCAGAACGCCAGCTACAACTGTTTAAAAATAAAATTTAGTTTTTACACTGATCACTATCAGCTTTCTCCCATTTTAAAACTTGATCGAAACAACAAGTTACATATAAATTTGATTGACATTCACTGGGGGATGCTAAAAAAAATCACTATAATCTCAGTCACTAAAGGATCCTCCATACTATATGTAAGCTAAATAGTCCAACCTCTCTTGAGAAGACATTTTAAGAATTACTATAGAGACATATAGTTATGTCCCTGGTCCCACCCTATTTAACCTGGTGACCCCATCTGAATAAATATGAATCCCAGACACCAAAGAACCCTTCATTCATATCATAAACATCAGTAAAATAGACCTGATGGTCCTTGTGAAGGAAGCATATTAAGAGGGAAACTGTCCTTCGTTTGGCCCCCATTTGACCAGGTGACCTCATTTAAAAAAAAACTGAATTGCGATAAAGGAAGAACATTCCATGCTAAATAATAAAATAATAATGTATAGCATTTGTAAAGCGCCTTTCCCATGAGGCCCAAAGCGCTCAAAGTTTTACAATTATTACCCTGATGAGCCTGAACATTCAGTAACCATCTACTGCTCCCCGGGGACAGGGGGAGGTACAGCCGGGAGTATGCGAGGATACCATATGGCTAGCATACTGACAAGATCTTTCACTGCTCATTATCAGGTACCCTTGTAATGCATGGGTGGTGCAAAGCAGACACAGTACGAGCGACCTTGCTCAAGGGTCACAACTTGGCGCGAGATTCAAACAGTGTACAATCCAACAATTGCACATCGCTCAAGTCGGCCAAGCCACTGCTGTGTGGAAACTCATAACAGACCACCAGCCAGCCGCGAACTCGCCTCGCTGTGTTGACAGTGAAGACAAGTCCAACGCGCTAACCACTGGACCACGGAGCTCCACTAGTTCTTGCAAACATATTTTAAGAATTACTATGTAGTGAAATAGTTAAATGTAACTAACAACAATGTTAATTTGATAGCCCTGGCAATTCAGATTTGTTTGCTACGGCAGTAGAATGCCGTAGCCAATTTGATGTGCTTCGGCGGAGACTACGGCATTTTTACATCCTGTGAAAAAATGTTGTTTAATTGCTGTTTTGTCAACATTTGTATGACTAATCATAAAACGTTTACAAGAAGATGTGTACTATCTATTTTTTTCCTGGAATATATAAATCTTTTATGTGATACCCACTAAGAGTAACCAGAACCACGGCCGTGGGATCGAACGACTATTGAATAATGACAGAACTTGCCCCGTAGTGAAATTAAATTATGCAGTTTCTTGAATGACGTTGCTTCAAAATGGCAAATTCCTTATTTCAATAGTTAAGTCTCTAGCTCTGCCCTTATTTGACTTTGTGATCCCATTTTCACAAATCTGTCACCCAAGGTAATTTCATACCAAATATAAGCAAAATAGGCCATTTGATTCTTGCATAGAAGACACATCATGAATTACTATGGAGACCCTGATTGAACAAATCTGAATCAAAATCACCAAAGGAACAAGCCCGCAAATAGTGTGCCTATTCCTGCATTGTATGTGCCTGGCCTCAAGCAACACAATGTATTATTCAATCAAGCCTTGAAATAGTGTGATAGTGTGTCTGTCATTTGCGAATGAGGTCCCCAGAGGGTGAATTTAGTGACACTATCCTGCACAGTGGGCTAGCATCACTAAATTCACCATCAGGGGACCTCATTCTGCTAAGGCCCCTCAACTGTTATGGCAGACCTAGGATAAGATTGAAGTTCCCCAGTTGAAGTTGATGTTCACCCATTGGGCACCTCAATTATGAATTTTATCTTCTGCAAATATTAGGGGATATAGAAACTTCCTAGAAGGGAAATGTAACTAACAACAATGTTAATTTGATACTATAGATACTTCCCAGAAGATGAGGCCTAAGCAGAATGAGGTCTCCAGAGGGTGAATTTGGTGATGCTAGCCTGCTGTGTGGGATAGCATCACTAAATTCACCCTCTGGGGACCTCATTCTGCAAAGGACAGACATGCTATTTGTCCTGTTGAAATATTTGAACAATACATGATATATAGAGGATCTCACATGAGTTTCTATTTTATACGGAATTTATCAACCGAGTTCACTAAATTCGATTTGAGCCGAGGTTTACCAAGGCTCAAATAGAATTTAGTGGACGAGGTTGATAAATTACGTATAAAATAGGACGAGTGTGAGATACTTTTTATCACATGATCAAATAAACGCGAAGCAATGCGAAATATCCATCGAAAACAACGATAATAAATTGCAGCGATCGCAAGTCATTTGAAGAACGATGCGACGTCATCGCACGCGCTGATATTAAACGTGTCTCTTATCGATAATTATGAAACTGCTTTTATGGGCAAATTATGTGATAAATTGTTGTATTATACAGTAATTGGGAATTAATTACTTCTAGCAGATCTCCAGGGAGTGTTTATAAAAATGTCAGATTTCCCTTGACATGTGCAGGCATACAATGCATACAGTTAGAGCCAAAGTAAATGCTTCTTATTAACGATTCTCTGTCCAGAATTTGAGTAAATTTAATTTTTGGGACCAGGGTGGCAGAATTAGTGAACTTTAGTGTAATTTTAAATATTTTAATAAATAATTTGCATCTGAGATAAAACATGGGATTAAATTTCATTCATGCTATGTCTGTGCAGTGATGTTGTAAAGGGGATAAGACACTTGAGCATGGCTTTGTGCGTAATCAAGCATTTAGAGTTATGTCCCTGGCTCTGCCCGTATTTGACCCAGGGGTCCCGGATTAAGCTTGTAATCTCACGGTTTCAATCAAATCAACAACAACAAAAAATTTAATGTCAAAATTCTCATAACGCGGAAGTGTTTTCAATTGAAACCACGTGTGAACGAGATTTGCCGAGATCAGGTGTGTTAAATTGATAACCGGAGTAGACACCGTCGCCTGCCTCTGGCATCTTTGTCGCGACTAATGACTGGCACTCTTTCAAAAGAAATTAATTGAATGTATGGCAGTTTGTTTTCGTTGGGGGTCAATAATTACTATAAGCACCCAAGCATGGCGTGTTAGTAAATAAATTCACATGCTATATATACTGGGGTTGGGTTTATTTCTGCAATAAATCATTCTAGTTTACTAGTTGTTGTGTTAAATTTAGAAATGTCCGGTGTTTTAATTCGACGAAACTGACAGTGACGGAAGTTGTTGATAGTCCATCGAAATCCAAGTATAGGGATTCGTAGGCCAAAGAATTTTCTTGGTTTTAATTAAATGTTATAACGCTAGACATTGATATCAATAATGAAATAGATTATCAACAAAAATATATTCAATTTTTTTTATTTGAATAAATACATTCAAATGTGATCAGAAATATGCATTTACATGAATTCATCCTTTGAAAAGTGAAGATTAATTACATTTAACTACTTTAAATCACTGCCCACCATTTTTCAAAGGAAGAAATAGTGAAAATGTAACTTTTTAGCTGCAATTTTGTAATCTCCCTGACAAGACCCAAATCTCCCTGACTGAAGGGGCAGAATTTTAGGCATTAATCAGGTCTGGTCGTAACTCGTGCAAAAAAAAGAAGAAGAAGTTAAATCTGGTTATCAAACTCGTTTGAGATATTCTTGTAAAAGATCCATATAACAAATATGAATGCAATTGGTTGACAGTTGTTCAAGTTATCATGCTAACATACGTCAAATTTCTACAACTAGAAATAAGTGGCATAACTCTGGTTTGGTTATAAGTTGAGGCGGACCCAATTTTCTGTGTGCATCTGTCACACATGATAATTAATTCGCATACCACCAAAAATTGTCAGAATCCATCAATAAACAGATATGGTGTACAGGTTTATTACTGCCTGCACAATCAACTCTACAAAAAAACTATTTAAAATTATTTTTACCTATTTGACCCAAAGACCCCATTTGAACAAATCTAAATCCCAGTCTCCCCAAGGACCATACCATATGAACCCAATCGGTCCTATAGATCTGGAGAGGTTGTTCAGATAAGATGTTCAATGAATTGTTGACCGATGGATGGACGGCTGATGAGTGATGACCATAGCTACAAAGTCCCGTCAAACATATTTTTCCATTTATTTTCTGTTTGAATTATTGGATTTGAACAATGAAAATAAAATATTTGTTTCTGGAGTATGTTTTCCATATTTGAGAAAAAAAAATTCAAATATTCTCCCCGCTCCCTCATCTCTAAATTGAAATAAAACAGTTATTTTATTTTAATGGCCTAATTTGAAGCCAGAACAAATTTACATATAAAAAAAATTGTAACCAACCCACAGCTTTCCCCATGCATGTAAAGAGGAAAACACACAGGTCAATCTTCTTGTTTTTGGCCTCAGATAGCTTATAAATGACGAATGTTAATAATTCTTACAGAAGTATTCTGGGGTGGTTGCTGCATGGAGCCAAACTGGGAAGATTTGGACACAGCCGGAGCTTGACTCGATCCAATACGAGGTGATGGTCCAGTACTCTGTAAAGTCAGGCCACCAGTGTTATGGTGTTGGTTACCAAAAGGGGCCTGAACAGAAAACTGAGCAGGTCCACCAGTATTAGTGGGTTGAGGTAAACCGCCTCCCTGTTGAACAAAGGCATATCAATGAGAAATCAAAACAACCATATAAATTCATGCATAAATGAAAGTAAACCATGAAAACAATTAAATGCTAAAGGGAAAAAATGACAAGTTAAAACATGCTATAAATTAGGGTTGAGTAGCCAGCATTCAGTGTTCTTATGATGTATAAAAGTATTGATCATCTTACTAAGTGCTGGATTCAGTAATAATTATAATATTATTATTTTAGAGATTAATTTGTTATTGAAAGGAACATAGACTTGACTAAAGACAAGATTTATTTGCAGAGCTTTCCATTGGCAAAAAATATCGATTATCTGAATAGTTTACCTCTTTTAATGCAGAAGTTATAGGAAAGGGAAAGCTTCAACTAAGATCAAATATGGACAAAATCAGGAGCGATTTTAAGATTTATTCATCATTGAAGTGATTATTCCTAGAATATAATATTCAAGGGAATTGATAATACACAAAAGACAGACATAGGTTAAATTTTCCAACCCTCAAATAATAAAAACAAAGCTATGATGAGAGCATTGTCATCACATTCGAATCATGCAAAAGGAATGAAAACTTAAAGCACCCGTTATACTAAGTGCTAAAAACCTAAAAGCGCAGATACGAAAATCAATCCATTTGATTTCAATTTACACATGCACGCATCATTTCTTGGTGATAAATTTATTCTACTTAGTAGACTTTCTGGATCAACATAACTCTGCATATTACTGAGTAAATATATATTTCTTCTTATACTGACAAAAATAAAATTATATGGTCCATAATTTATTATTATCAGAATCCATTCTTTTCCTAGATGAACTACGAACTAATTATCTCACTGCAATATATTTGTGTCCATCAGAAAGTTTGAACCTCATTAAAAGCTAAAATACCATAACATGTTATACTGAAAGGTTGTAATGAATGGTGAACAACCCTATAGATTAGTGTAATTTTGGGACATCAGGGTGAACAATGGTTTGGCCTGGTAGGAAATTAAATGTTGAAATTTAGATCCAAAAGACGATATCCTTGCATTAGATTTTCAAGGATGATCAATTCCAGACTAAATTATAATTGAGATAAACTTATTTGGAATCATTTCAGGTATATAAACAGCTGTGCAATGGCAAATATTCTTAATGTTCATTTTGGACTTATTTCCATATTTTGGGCCTGGCATTCACCAACTTGAATTTGGGGCAATATAAAGGACTGATTGTGAATGATCTACTATATATTTTGAGACATACGGAATATATATATCCTTTATAGACTCGAAAACGGCTCGACCGATTGAACCCAAACTTGCTATCTAAGGGTAAAAAGCCACGGGAAGTGTCATCGCACCGCTTCTGAGAACGTCCGAGCACTCCTTCACCCTTCAACTGCCACCGTAATGGTGATTGATGGGTTAATCGTGTGATAATTAATGAGCGTTTGTATATGAGGCGTCGCTATAAAAGAGCGCTTATCTACTTTAGTGAAAATACGGCATTTGACCTGACCGTCTCGGAAACTGGGGATATCGAGACGAAATTTCGTACTTAAGGGTTCCAAGGGACGGGGGAGATTTTCGCCAGGTCAGTTTGTCCGACCGAAGTGACCTTGACCTTGAAACGTGTACCCACAAATGACCTTGGGCGATATCTCGGTAGTCCGCGGTGACATTGATGTGAATTTTTTTTATGTATGGTCAACTCGGGACGGGAAATATTTTTGTTGGTTTATTTTGTCCACCCGACGTGACCTTGACACGGGTACCCGCAAATGACCTTGTGAGATATTACGTCATTAATGTTTAATGTTTATAAATATCTAGATATTAGATATTTAATTTAATCTAATTTAGATCCATGTATCTTATCTACTATATATTTAATGGATCGACCAAAGCCATGGGACCAATCCCGCAAGTGGCCGGCTAATCTGCTAGTTTTATAAAATAAAAAAAAATAAAAAAAATAATAATTGGGCAAGGAATTCAATCTTTTTTTCTTTTTTTTTTAAGAGTGAATATTTTTCGAACGAGAGTTAACCCTTATTCCAACGTATCATCTTTTGACGTCTTTTGTTGTAGCAACCATATCGGCTATTGACGTCTTTTGTTGTAGCGTCCGTATCGTCTTTTGACGTCTTTAATTTTTGCATTTTCAATACTCGGATTTGAGACTCGAATAAAGAGTATTATTATCCATCCCATAACTAACACCATTTCTGATTGGGCAAAAGCCGCCACGTGATAGTCCTGGAAAAAGTCATATTGGACTCCCGACTGTACAATATGACGTTTCATATTGGACTCCGTGACGTCACGAATTAACTCTATTGCGAAATGAATCGGTGAAATTGTGATGCGCGCAACATTGATGGATTTTAGCAGACGTTTCACTTCCGCATTTACTTTTCCAAATCATGCTTTCTGATGATCAATATACGGTACAGGCTTTTATAGAGAATTAAGTGCCGACAAATACCAAAAATAACCACAAACGTTTTATTTCCAAAATTTGGATAAACATACAGATGGATAATAAAAATGTCATTATACAATGTTGTGTACAGTATGAGTTTTTCTTGTACTCGTCCAGGTTGTGGTGAAAAGTCATATTGGACTCGACACTGGCGTGTCTCGTCCAATATGACTTTTCACCACAACCTGGACTCGTACAAGAAAAACACATACTGTACACAACATTGTATAATAACTTTATAATAATGACGATTTACATTGATTGTGTTTTGTTCTGCTGATGGTTAAGATTGTGAAAGGCACATATTAAATCCTTTCTTCCTTTGCTAGGCTTCCGATTTGCAAAATGTTTACTCAGAATACTGTTTTGGCCGAAAAAATTAAAACAAACGAAATAGAAACACATGGTTTCGACGAAAACGAAAGTTGTTGTCAGAGACGCTTCCTTGTTGATTGCGTTATGCGTGGCCGCGAGGGTAATCTATGTAAAATATGACAACTTGAAATTGATATTTATATTGGATTATGTATTATTTCTTAGGTGGTGATTTTATATTTCCAAATAGTGCAATATGAACATTTTCCCCAGTCGTAATTAAATCGGCCACAGCTAAGCAAAATCTCAGCGTGACAGTACTGTTGCGGAACTGGCAATTGGGATGTTTTTCCCATCGAGTTCCATTTATATTATTGTCACTTCACCCGTGAATTTGTTTTTTTTATTATATTTTAATGGACTGACATCACAATGAAGGCACGTATTTCCACCTTGCCTTCCTAAATGAACTTCTTCACAAACCAAATGTTGTGAAACATATTCATTAAGTGTCACAATTGTTGTTTAATTTGAGAACTCGAACATTGCAATTCTAAATTGATGACTCAAAGTGGATCTTTCTGCTTTTATTGCACAAATTTACTCTGCGAAATCAGGTTATTTCGGAGCATCAGAATATTATTTCCAGTTGTAATGTAACTACGAACGCGGCCGTTGTTGTGCTATCGGCGGGATTCTGAACACATAATTAATTAAAACTTTTTTATATATATTATCTACATATTTAGTATAATAAATTGATGAGATATTACTTTTATGTATCCATCTGTTCCAAGATTTCAAATATACCGCGCAAAAGACCATCGACCCTGATCGATCGAGAAAGAAATCAATAAAAAAAAAAGTAAATATCTCCTGGTTTGACATCAAGTCAGCCCAATGCGGGTGCTTCTAAATAAAGGCGAGTTTACATTTGACATGCAGATATCTCAAATTCATCTTGGGGAAACTTCTTTGTGGGTATGCATATATAATTGGGTGAATATCTGAAAACTGTACAATTTGATGTTACTACCATTGGCCCTATAATTACAGAATTGTGTGCAACGGGAGTAAACCAAATAATATTTTTTCTAGGTGACATCATATTTATAATGAATTTCAGGCAAAAACCTGGATCAATTTTGAGCTGTTGGATTTTTACAGAGCCAACTTGGGGCCATGTCATGAAATTGCTGAATGTTACTTTTCAACATTCAACACTATATAGATAATTTTTTTCCTCAAAATATAAGATAAATTCAACATATTCAATCTTATTTGAGTCCATGAAACATGAACATAACAACTATAGCTGGAAGATGGACTTTCTTCTTTCAAACTTTAAAATATAGACCACATTGCACCTGTTACCAAATTTTGTGTCACTCCTGTTACCAAGAGTATAACAAGGCATTACACTAGGGTGTAGAGTAGCCTTCTTGAGAAACCTGCCACCAGAGAGAAGTTCATTAAATAGGTAATCCCAACAAAAGTTCAAAAGGCGGTGATTTGAAATCATTTCTGCAGACCGGAGCACATTGCTGAACAAATGAAGAGAGTAGGTTAATTGTTTGTCACTCCTGTTACCGCAATATCATTTCTTTCCATCATTTCCCATTTATCAGGAATATATGTTTTATATACTATATTGAGTCTTTTGTGCAAATCATAAGTCATTAGTTATCAAATCCTGGAACATTTTTCGAAATTTTCTATAAACTACCATATATGTCACTCCTGTTACTGTCACTCCTGTTACTTTTTTGGTAACAGGAGTGACAGTAACAGGAGTGACAGATATGTGCAACAAACAGTTACTGCCACCACCCCTTTTTCTGGCCAGTGTTTGTCCATGTAGATCAAGAAGATAGGAATTCAATATAAGCCATTTAAAAAAAACAACTTATAACAACATTGTAAAAACCAGGTGTGTCACTCCTGTTACCAAAATATCACTCCTGTTACCAATGTCACTCCTGTTACCAGCGCATATTTCCATTTTACTAAAAAAAATACTCACCCAAAGAAAACATTTATTATAATGGGATTGATACAAAGTGTAGACACTTATGCAAATGTGATCAACTGGGAACTTTTGAGTTCATGGCCTACAGAGTAATCAGTTTTGCACTTTTATGCAAGAAATATGCGAATTCACCCAGAGTATAGGGATTTTAAACATATTTATTATGATGAGCTTATTCAAGCTTAATTATTTCCTGGAAGTAACAAAAGGTAATAACAATAAATACATTTTAGTTGGGTGAAATGGCCGCACTTGGTGTAAGCTGATTGTTGTTTGTTAGTAACAGGAGTGACATGTTTTACTACCTACCTTGAGTGAGTCATGTTGCCATGGCAATGGGAATAAAATTCCAGCATGCCGAAGCAAATCATAATTCATGGTAAGTCATCAGGTTCAACATGGAAATGTTTTTTTATGTGAATTTGAACTATGAATTTCGAGCAATGCAATCCTCCAAATTGTACAATTTTCAGATATTCACCCAATTACCGAGTATAAAGTAATGTCGATAAAACAAAGAATATCCCAAGCGACAGATTCGAGCACCTGCTGGCGAGCCCACTGCCATTTTGAACAATTCGCGCTCGTTTTCCGTCATCTAATTAGCATCAATGGGGAAACTCCACCCCTAAACTTGAGCCAATGAAATCAGTTCAAACTTCTAATCATTGATGTCATTGGTTGTCAATGAAAACATTCTTAGAATCAACAAAAAGTGACCTTTGAACATGTGGTTTTTGCACGAAAATTTACAAACTTTCACAAAGCAACGTGACGTAATTGCTAATAATTTGCTCTTTTATCGGAAGTCTTTTTACAACTTTTGTCAAATCATGGTTTATATGATTAATGCACATCAAATATAAAGACATTTGGTTTAATTATTTTATTTATAATACGTTTTTTTCTTTTCAAAAATCATGAATTATTTGTTTTTCAATCAGGACACGAGTCCGTGAGTAAACACACTTAAGGACATACTCGCATAGGCATACCGTAAATTTGCATAAAATGTCATTTTTGACTCACATGTGTGATAAAATGAAGATAAACAGTTGTTTATATGCACATATTTAGTTCGTCTACTGGTTTATGTTTCCATTATAGTATTCACAGATGACACTTAATTGAAAGCATGTTTGTTGTTGCATATCGGATGATAAACATGGCACATATACCTGTGGCCAGTGTGGGGAAACACCCAATGATATTATAACGTCAAATTCTGTTGGCTAACGTAATTACCTTCATACCTGGTGACGTTGGCTATATGACGTGGTTTAACTACATCATACATGTGCTGTTGCGAAAAGGGTTAACCCATCTCTTGGCAATACAAATAATATGATCGGAATAATAAATAAAAGGTCGGTAGACCTCATGTCCGCTTCTAAGTGTCGGCTTGATACGACCGTTGTTTGCGCATAAATACCGGTCTTTAGTGCTACTGTGCTAGTAAACCTACATACCAAATTTAATTTCATTCAGTACACATTTACTAAAGTTATCATCCGGAAACCTCAAATTGGCAAAAATTAAAAGTAAACGAGAGGCCGATCACGATCGGCAGATGTTAACCCATCCCTTGGCGATAAAAATTTAATATGATCGGATAAATGAGAGTTTTGGTGTTGAATTATAGAGTATACTGTTATGTACTATTATAGACAAATGTACATAACACAAATTATTGGAATTTATGGGTCACTGGCATTTATATAAGAGAATGCACTGGTACAGGATCTGTAATGCTAAACCACCACAGCCAGCAAGTCTGTGTTAAATGTGTGGGTGTGGCCTGGACATGGAATACTTGGGTTAAGAGAGTCCAATTTAAGTTTACAATAATAATGTGTCCTAGTATACAGATAAGCAACGTCACCACTGACCCATTAATATCAATTATATAGCACAGCTGTCAAAAAATCACAGGAATTGTTTATGTTGAACACTGACCTCTATTAAACCAATAACAATTATAATGATATCAGACCATCTGAAGATATAACTCTGCAGCACAGATGTCCAAGTCTACTGTTAATATCATGTGATGTTTATTGTTGAATCTTATTTTAAATTAGATACCATAGCCTTCTTTATCAGATTATTTGCACATTGGCATAAGAGACATCAGAAAATAATATAGCTTTATCAATAGCTAAGTAGTCCAAATGCAATTGGTGAATTAATTAAAAAATTAAAGGGACACATTGGAAATCTTTTTATCAACTTGTATCATAATCATCAATATCTAAATGAAAACAAATGACAATGTCAATGACATTTTTTTTTATTATTATTATAAAAGTTAAAAATATATATTTGTTTTTAATCAAATTTTTTTTTAAATTTTTTTTTTTTTAAATGGTCATAACTCCTTTAAAATAAATCTGATCAAACCCATATTCGAACAAGATCTGTATTTTGGGCTGTGAAACTCACATACCAAATTTGGTTCCAATCAGATAAAAAATGTTTGAGTTATGGCAGAATGTGTGAATTCTAAGTCGAAAAAGGGCCATAACTCTGTAACAAAAACTCGGATCAAACCCAAATTCGAACTCGATCTGTATTTTGGGCTGATATACCCATATACAAAATTTGCTTCTGATTGGATAGAAAATGTTTGAGTTATCGCATTACACGTGAAGTGTCTACGGACGGACAGACGGACGGACGGACAGACGGACGGACGGACGGACAGACGGACGACGAGTGGTCAATCCGGACAACGACACTATGTTTACCATACATGGTATGGGTAAACATAAAAAAGGGACATAACTCTGGTGAAAATTGGCGGGCGGAACCCGAATTCGAACTTGACCTGTATTTTGCTGGGAGAAAGACACATACCAACTTTGGTTCAGATCAAATAGTCCAAACTGGAGTTATCGGTCGGAAACCAAAAATGTTAACAGACGGTCAAATTCTAAGTCGAAAAGGGGGCATAACTCTGGTGAAAATTGGCGGACGGAACCATGATTGAACCCGTTGGGTCGGCGGACAATTAGAGTTTTGATCTATAGAATATACTGTTATGTACTATTATAGACAAATGTAAATAACACAAGTTATTGAATTGCACTGGCACAGAATCTGTAATGCTGCACCATCACAGCCTTGGATCAAATGTGAAAAGGTGACCCGGACATCGAATGAAAGTGTCAATGACACTGTAGCTCAACTTAGGTAGGGGAATAATTTAATGGTTTACAGTAAATGGAAAAATAGGAAAGATACTGATTGAAATGTCTTACCTTTGCCAAAGGATTTAGTCATGCAAAGAGTTTTTTGGCCGAACGACCCCAAAATGACTCGTTCCGATCTACATGTCAATATTAACATCCATGACAAATTTCATGAAGATCCTACCAAAGGTACGACCTGCAGCCTGCACCAAAGGATTTAGTCATGCAAAGAGTAAAATCCAAGATGGCTGCTGGTGGCTATGTTTTTTGGCCGACAGACCCCAAAATGACTCGTTCCCATCTACATGTCATTGTTAACATCCGTGACAAATTTCATGTAATTCTGACCAAAGCTACGACCTGTAGCCCGCGGGAAAAGATTTGGTCATGCAAATAGTAAAATCCAAGATGGCTGCTGGCGGCCCTGTTTTTCAGCTGAACGACCCGACCCCAAAATCACTCGTTCCCATCTACATGTCAATATGATGATCAGACTAAAGATACGACCTGTAGCCCGTGATAAACAATTTAGTCATACAAAGAGTAAAATTCAAGATGGCTGCTGGCGGCCATGTTGTTTGGCCGATTGACCCCAAAATGACTCGTTCCCATCTACATGTCAATATTATCATCCATTACAAAATTCATGATGATCAGACGAACAGTACGACCTGTGGCCCGTGCTAATGGATTAAATTTTGAAATCCAAGATGGCCACTGGTGGCCATGTTTTTTGTCCGAATGACCCCAAAAGGACTCGTTCCCATCTACATTCCAATTTCAACAGCCATGACAAATTTTATGATGATCAGACTAAAGGTACGACCTGTAGCCCGTGCTAAAGGATATAGTCATACAAAGAGTAAAATCCAAGATGGCTGCTGGCAGCCATGTTTTTTAGCCGAATGACCCCAAAATGACTCGTTGCCATCTACATGTCATTATTAACATTCTTGACAATTTTATGATGATCAGACTAAAAGTAGAACCTGTAGCCCGTGCTAAAGGATTTAGTCATACAAAGAATAAAATCCAAGATGGCTGCTGGCGACCATGTTTTTTGGCTGAATGACCCCAAAATTACTCGTTCTCATCTGCATGTCATTGTTAACATCCATGACACATTTTATGATGATCCGACCAAAGGTACGACCTGTAGGCCGTGCCAAAAGAATTTAGTCATGCAAAGAGTAAATCTAAGATGGCTGCCGGCGGCCATGTTTTTTGGCCGAATGACCCCAAAATTACTCGTTCCCATCTACATGTCAATGTTAACATCCATGACAAATTTCATGATGATCAGACCAAAGGAACAACCTACAGCCCGTGCTAATGGATTTAATTTTTAAATCCAAGATGGCTGCTGGCAGCCATATTTTTTGTCCGAATGACCCCACAATGACTCGTTCCCATCTACATTCCAATTTCAACAGCCATGACAAATTTCATGATGATCAGACTAAAGGTACGACCTGTAGCCCGTGCTAAAGGATTTAGTCATACAAAGAGTAAAATCCAAGATGGCTGCTGGAGGCCATGTTTTTTGGCCGAATGACCCCAAAATGACTCGTTCCCATCAACATGTCATTGTTAACATCCATGACACATTTTATGATGATCCGACCAAAGGTACGACCTGTAGCCCGTGCTAATGGATTAAATTTTGAAATCCAAGATGCCAAAGAATTTAGTCATGCAAAGAGTAAATCTAAGATGGCTGCAGGCGGCCATGTTTTTTGGCTGAATGACCCCAAAATGACTCGTTCCCATCTACATGTCAATATTAACATCCATGACAAATTTCATGATGATCAGATAAACAGTACGACCTGTGGCCCGTGCTAATGGATTGAATTTTGAAATCAAAGATGGCCACTGGCGGCCATGTTTTTTGTCCGAATGACCCCAAAATGACTCGTTCCCATTTACATTCCAATTTCAAAAGCCATGACAAATTTTATGATGATCAGACTAAAGGTACGACCTGTAGTCTGTGCTAAAGGATTTAGTCATACAAAGAGTAAAATCCAAGACGGCTGCTGGCGGCCATGTTATTTGGCCGAATGACCCCAAAATGACTCGTTCCAATCTACATGTCATTGTTAACATGCATGACAAATTTTATGATGATCAGACTAAAGGTACGACCTGTAGCCCGTGCTAAAGGATTTAGTCATACAAAGAGTAAAATCCAAGATGGCTGTTGGCGGCCATGTTTTTGGGCCGAATGACCCCAAAATTACTCGTTCCCATCTACATGTCAATATTAAAATCCATGACAAATTTCATGATGATCAGACGAACAATGCGACCTGTGGCCCGTGCTAATGGATTGAATTTTGAAAACAAAGATGGCCACTGGCGGCCATGTTTTTTGTCCGAATGACCCCAAAATGACTCGTTCCCATCTACATTCCAATTTCAACAGCCATGACAAATTTCATGATGATCAGACTAAAGGTACGACCTGTAGCCCGTGCTAAAGGATTTAGTCATACAAAGAGTAAAATCCAAAATGGCTGCTGGCGGCCATGTTTTTTGCCCGAATAACCAAAAAATGAAAGTGTCAATGACACTGTAGCTCAACTTGGAAAGGGAATAATTTAATATATTACAGTCAATGGAGTGATTAGGAATGTGGAAAGTTGAATGTCTAATACTAGTTTATAGACATGAAGAGAAAAGTAAAATCCAAGATGGCTGCTGGCGGCCATGTTTTCAGCCGAATGACCCCAAAATGAGTCGTTCCCAACTACATGTCATCGTTAACATCAATGACAAATTTTATGACGATCAGACTAAAGGTACGACCTGTGGCCCGTGCTAATGGATTAAATTTTGAAATCCAAGATGGCCACTGGCGGCCATGTTTTTTGTCCGAATGACCCCGAAATCAGACTAAAGGTACGACCTGTAGCCCGTGGTAAAGGATTTAGTCATACAAAGAGTAAAATCCAAGTTGGCTGCTGGCGGCCATGTTTTTTGGCCAAATGACCCCAAAATGACTCGTTCCCATCTACATGTCATTATTAACATTCATGACAAATTTTATGATGATCAGACTAAAGGTACAACCTGTAGCCCGTGCTAAAGGATTAGTCATACAAAGAGTAAAATCCAAGATGGCTGCTGGCGACCATGTTTTTTGGCCGATTGACCCCAAAATTACTCGTTCCCATCTACATGTCATTGTTAAGAACCATGACAAATTTTATGATGATCAGACTAAAGGTACGACCTGTAGCCCGTGCTAAAGAATTTAGTCTTACAAAGAGTAAAATCCAAGATGGCTGCTGGCGGCAATGTTTTTGGCCAAATGACACCCAAAATTACTCGTTCCCATCTACATGTCAATATTAACATCCATGAGAAATTTCATGATGATCAGACGAACAGTACGACCTGTGGCCCGTGCTAATGGATTAAATTTTGAAATCCAAGATGGCTGCTAGCGGCCATGTTTTTTGTCCGAATGACCCCAAAATGACTCGTTCCCATTTACATTCCAATTTCAACAGCCATGAAAATTTTTATGATGATCAGACTAAAGGTACGACCTGTAGCCCGTGCTAAAGGATTTAGTCATACAAAGATTAAAATCCAAGATGGCTGCTGGCGGCCATGTTTTTCGGCCAAATGACCCCAAAAGTACTCGTTCCCATCTACATGTCAATATTAACATCCAAGACAAATTTCATGATGATCAGACGAACAGTACTAACTGTGGCCCGTGCTAATGGATTAAATTTTTAAATGCAAGATGGCTGCTGGCGGCCATGTTTTTTGTCCGAATGACCCCAAAATGACTCGTTCCCATCTACATTCCAATTTCAACAGCCATGACAAATTTTATGATGATCAGACTAAATGTACGACCTGTAGCCTGTGCTAAAGGATTTAGTCATACAAAGAGTAAAATCCAAGATGGCTGCTGGCGACCATGTTTTTTGGCCGAATGACCCCAAAATTACTCGTTCCCATCTACATGTCAATATTATCATCCATGACAAATTTCATGATGATCAGACAAACAGTACGACCTGTGGCCCGTGCTAATGGATTAAATTTTGAAATCCAAGATGGCCGCTGGCGGCCATGTTTTTTGTCCGAATGACCTCAAAATGACTCGTTCCCATCTACATTCCAATATCAACAGCCATGACAAATTTTATGATGATCAGACTAAAGGTACGACCTGTAGCCCGTGCTAAAGGATTTAGTCATACAAAGAGTAAAATCCAAGATGGCTGCTGGCGGCCATGTTTTTTGGCCGAATGACCCCAAAATGACTCGTTCCCATCTACATGTGATTATTAACATTATTGACAAATTTTATGATGATCAGACTAAAAGTAGGACCTGTAGCCCGTGCTAAAGGATTTAGTCATGCAAAGAGTAAAATCCAAGACGGCTGCTGACGGCCATGTTTTTTGGCCGAATGACCCCAAAATGACTTGTTCCAATCTACATGTCATTGTTAACATCCATGACAAATTTTATGATGATCAGACTAAAGGTACGACCTGTAGCCCGTGCTAAAGAATTTAGTCATACAAAGAGTAAAATCCAAGATGGCTGCTGGCGGCCATGTTTTTGGGCCGAATGACCCCAAAATAACTCGTTCCCATCTACATGTCAATATTAACATCCATGACAAATTTCATGATGATCAGACGAACAGTGCGACCTGTGGCCCGTGCTAATGGATTGAATTTTGAAAACAAAGATGGCCACTGGCGGCCATATTTTTTGTCCGAATGACCCCAAAATGACTCGTTCCCATCTACATTCCAATTTCAACAGCCTATGACAAATTTCATGATTATCAGACTAAAGGTATGACCTGTAGCCCGTGCTAAAGGATTTAGTCATACAAAGAGTAAAATACAAGATGGCTGCTGGCGGCCATGTTTTTTGCCCCGAATAACCCAAAAAATGACTCATTCCCATCTACATGTCATTGTTAACATCCATGACAAATTTTATGATGATCTGACTAAAGGTACGACCTGTAGCCCGTGCTAAAGGATTTAGTCATGCAAAGAGTAAAATCGAGGATGGCTGCTGGCGGCCATGTTTTTTGGCCGAATGACCCCAAAATTACTCGTTCCCATCTACATGTCAATATTAACATCCATGACAAATTTCATGACGATCAGACGAACAGTACGGCCTGTAGCCCGTGCTAATGGATTGAATTTTGAAATCTAAGATGGCCGCTGGCGGCCATGTTTTTTTTTCCGAATGACCCCAAAATGAATCATTCCGGTACAAATGTTGATGTCAACAGCTATGACAAATTTCATAATGATCCGATCAAAGGTACGACCTGTAGCCTCTATTGTTGACGCCTTACGTACACACGACGCACACACGCACACACACGGACGACGGACGACAAAGCCATGGCAATAGCTCAAACTTTACAAAGTAAAGTTGAGCTAATAATTGGATTAATCGAGTCCAATTTAAGTTTGCAATGATAATGTATCAAATTCTACCAACAACACAGCCATCAACATAAGACACCTCACTGCTGACCCATTAATATCAATTATATAGCAGAGCTGTCAACTGATCACTGGCATTGTTTATGCCGAAGGCTGGCATCTCTATTAAACCTATAACATTTATAATGACCTCAGACCATCTGTAGAGTGATATACTCAGCTGTGCAATGCAGCAAAGATATTCTAGTCTACTGTTAATAGCATGTCATTTGTATTGTTGAAACATTTGTTTTTAAATTAGACACCATAGCTTTCGTTATCTGCACATTGGCACAAGAGACATCATAAAATGATATAGCCATATTAATAGCTAAGTAGTCCAAAGGCATGGGATGGAATTGGTGAACCGGGATTAATGTCACTCCAAACAAATTTACAACTATATAACACCTGATTTTGGACCGATTTAAACCTAATTTGGCGGGGTGGTTGAGAGTTAAATCTCTTATCTCTGCCCCTATTTGAACAATTGTGAATCCCCATCTATGAGATCCATTCATCTAGAAATTTCAAACGGTAGATTTTAAGAGTTGAAGAAAACTGATTTTCCTCAAAAGTTTCCTAAAAATGACCTCGCGTGTACAAATCTGAACCCCACTCACAAAGGACCCTCCATACCAAAAGCTAAATAGGCCTGATGGTTTTTGAAGAATTACTATGGAGGGAAAGAGTTATGCCCCTGGCTTCTCACCTATATGACCTGATGAACTCATTTGAACAAATCTGAATGCGAGTCAAAATATATAAACCCATTCGGTCTTTAATATGTATGTGGAGAAGAACAAAATTGATGGACGGATGGAGACATCACAACAGAGGGATGGATGGGAGGACATACTGACAGACAAATTCAATCCAATATACGCTCCCCCCCCCCCCCAAGTTTTCTTTGCAAATCAGGGTATAATGAGTACAACTGGATAGGTGGTGGTTAAGAATATAATAGTGGAACAGCCACTTGTTTTGAGCCTGAATATAGTGTCTGACTTTTGCAGAATGAGGTCCCTAAAGGGTGAATTTAGTGCTGCAATCCTGCAAGGTGGGGTAGCATCACCAAATTCACCCTCTGGGGACCTCATTATGCTTAGGCCTCAACTGCTATGGGAGACATAGGAACAGATTGAAGTTCTCCAGTTAATTGGTGATGTGCACCCATTGGGCACTTCAATTATCAATTTTATCTTCAGCAAATTAGGGGATATAGAAACTGAACAGAAGGGAAAAAGTAAGTAGAAATGTCAATTTAAGACCCTGTATACTTCCCTAAAGATGATGACTAAGCAGAATGAGGTCCCTGGAATGTGTATTTGGTGAGACATCCCAACAGAAGGATGGATCGGAGGACAGACTGACAGAGAGACAGACAAATTCAATCAAATATACTGCCCAAGTGTTCTTTGCAAATCCGGGTATAATGAGTTCAACTGGATAGGTGGTGGTTAAGAATATAATATTGGAACAGCCAAGCCTGAATATAGTGTCTGATTTTTGCAGAATGAGGTCCCTATAGGGTGAATTTAGTGAAACAATCCTGCAATATGGGCTAGCATCACCAAATTCACCCTATGGGGACCTCATTCTGCTTAGGCATCAACTGCTATGGGAGACATGGGAACAGATTGAAGTTGTCCAGTTTATTGGTGATGTGCACCCATTGGGCACATCAATCATCCATTTTATCTTCTGCAAATTAGGGAATTAGATTAGAAACTGAACAGAAGGGAAAAAGTAAGTAGAAATGTCCATTTAAGACCCTGTATACTTCCCTGAAGATGAGGCCTAAGCAGAATGAGGTCCCTGGAGAGTGTATTTGGTGATGCTAGCCTACTGTGCAGAGTAGCATAACTAAATTCACCCTCTGGGAACCTCATTCTGCAAATGTCAGACATACAGCATTTTGTTTTGATATGATGTTAATGACACACACGGGGCATGAATGCTTACACCTACTTGTCAGCCAGCTAGATAACATCTGAATTGATGACTGTGTTATTAACTCTTTCTGTCTGGGGCTAATACCATACTCGATGGATGTTACAATGGTGTTAGTTTTTCTAATTAATTTTTTCTTGACTTCAGTGGGTGCAGGGGCGGCACAGATTGGGGGGGGGGGTGGTAGTGGGGACATCAGTGTGGAGGGGAAGGGGTGAAATGGGGTGTTTTGCGTCTAAAAAAAATACAAAAAATCAGGGTTTAAATGAAGAAATTTTTTTATTTTTTTTTTTTTATTTTTTTTAATTGAGCAAGGATTTAAATGAATTTTTTTTTTTTTTTAAGTTATGTTCCGGACACGGCCCACATTTGACACACTGACCCCATTTGAACAAATCTGAACCCCAGTCTCCCAAGGACCCACCATACGAAATATTAGCTAAATCGGCCCAATGATTCTGGAGAAGTCGTTCTAATAATTACTAGGGAGAATATAGTTATGTCCCTGGTTCTGCCCCTATTTGACCCAGTGACCCCATTTGAACAAATATGACCCCCAGTCACCCAAGGACCTTCCATACCAAATATAAGCTAAATAGGCCTGATGGTTCTTGAAAATAAGTTGTTTTAAGAATTACTATGGTGGGAAAGAGTTATGGCCCTAGCTTCGCAACTATTTGACTTGGTGACATTATTTTAACAAATCTGAGCCTGAGTCTGAGGGAACATCCACACCAAATATGAACCCATTTGGCCTTAGGGTACTGAAGAAGAAGATGATTCTTGACATACGGACGAGGAGTGATGACTATAGCTCCACCGGAGACTTCGAAGTGTCTCAAGTGAGCTAAAAATCATTCACTTAAAAACAAAAATATCTCTAGAAATGAAAGCATCTTTATACGGATACTAAAAGTGGATGTTATAAAGCTTTCTCACTTAAGCTAAAGAGGTGTAATTTTCAGTGCGAGTGTGTGGAAGGAGTGTGTGACAAATTCTACAAGTTATGTTTCCTATGTAAACCATACTAGCCTAGCGAGTTTTTGTTTATTCCTTAATAGCAAAATCAAAAACAAATTACAATTTTGTTCCAGAGAATGATAGCTTTACAACATATTTGTTTCAATAGTATCAAACAAAAATACAAAATATATTGCTTTAGGACAGCACAGAATGGAGTATTAATAAACAGTATTGCTAGTACTCGGAACACATCATTCAGGGACAGCAATTACCTGTAAGCTACTTGAGTTTTGTTGATGGAAGAATCCAGACTGCTGAAGATTCTGTTGAGGCTGTTGTTGATAGAACGAAGACGACTGCTGGATTGGTTGTACATTCTGCACAGCTCGAGTTGGCAGCAGCTGAGAACCCCCCAATAACTGAGATGTGTTCTGATGACTTGGCGTCGTTCCCAAGATCTGGTTGGTATTAAACATTTGATTTGGGTCCAGAATAAACATAGATGGTTGGATTGATGTGCTGTTCAGATTCTGGTTGAATTGAAGGGACCCTGGCTGCAAACTTTTAGGAATAGGATCTGTAACAAGGCATCAAATGAAAACATAAGATTCCTCAAATTAAAATTTATGTAAATATGTAAATCAAAAGTGCTATTTTAAACACTACTGTGGCTAACCATTGATATACTGAATGGATTCTCCCTAGTATACATTGGAATAGTCTATTTTTATCTGGAAATGTTAAGCAGACGATAGACCAATTAATGAAAAGATAATACAAGTGCAGAAGGATTCCTATACAATGGTGGGAAATAATAATACTTAGATAAGTTCAACAAAATTAGTGTTTGTTGAACCTATTATCTGAACACTTCCTATCGGAACTTCTGATCAATGAGTATTTAGTGAAGAAAGGGTTTTAAAATCTACTCATGGCATGAGAAAGGATTTTAATTTATTTTATTTTACTGGCTGGTAAATCAAATATTTCAATGAAGCACATGCAGTGACATGAACAAACGCAAATATTCACGCACACCAGTTTCTCCAGGTTGCAATATGTTCCCTCAACAACATACATTTTCATGAAGATTCTGCACTAACCACAATATTCTGGCAACTCTATTATTTGTAATACATTTTGGTTTAGTGTCAATGAAATGCAATCAACGAAATTTTGTGACTCACAATATCAATATATAAGAAGAAACTCTACATATACATAAAAAAATCTATCTTTGTCGTGGTATTAACATACTGCATAAACTTTTCCACTTTAGAGGATCGGTGTCCTCTAAGAGGCAATAGGAATGAAGTCTCCTCCCTTGCGCACAGGGATCAACAGACACAAACTAAAACCAGAAGCAACAAAGTCCAATGAGAGGAATTTGTTTTGCCCGACACATAATTTTGGACCGATAAAACCAAATTTGGTGTGGTGACATGGGATACCCTTGGCGGAGTTACAATGGTGTTACTTTTTCAAATTGAGCAAGGAGTTCAATGTAAATAAAAAAAATTAATTATTTAAATTTTTTTTTTTTTAAACTGTACACTAAATTAGGTCATTTATGGGACCATCTCCTTTTATACTCAGCAGAGTACATGCAACAAATAAATGAATTTAAGCCTTAGGGTAGTGCAAAATACAGTTGTGTGCTCTGTGAATGATGCAAACATGGTAATTATAATGAAAAACTGGCGCCATTTATTCATTGTCATTATAATTACCACGTTGAATATAAAAGGAGATGGTTCTATAAATGGCCGGATTTAGTGTACAGTACCCCTTTAAATTGAGCAAGGAATTCAATCTAATTTTTTTTTTAAAGAGTGAATATTTTTCAAAAAAGTGCCATAACTCAGTTAAATAGTCTGATTAAACCCATATTCGAACCCAATCTGTCTTTTGAGGCTGAGAAATTCATATATACAATTTGGTTCCGATCAGATAGAAAATGTTTGAGTTATCGCAACATTTGTAAAGTGTCTGTGGATACATAAGAGGAATGATGAGTGGTCAATCTGGACGTCAACACTATGTTTACCATACTATGGTATGGGTAAACATAAAAACGTGTCCCTTGATCCTAATACTTGTTAATTGTAGCCGAACCAAAGTTCCATATACTCAGGAAAGGAAAGCATATACTTTACAATTCATGTCTGATGTTGTTAAGCAGCCTTTAATTAGCGTAGTCTATCAGCTGAGCTGAAGCAATTGTCGAGGTAAAAGAATTTGGTCTTTTTTTTTGGTGCAAAAGTGAAATAAATCACAATAAAGGTAGTTAGAGCATCATAGATGTGACAATAGTGGATTAAACTTATAAATCTGACGCATTTGCCCTATAATGTAAAATTATTTATTGAACTCGTTGTGGATGTCAGTCACATTTCACTCAAATTCAGCTTTCGTGAAAAATATCCTTGCGCCATCTGCAACTCATTCGATAAAAGATTCTTGATCAAGATGCGCATTGTATTGTCTATATCTTGGGAGGAAGATTTGCCAAATTCTGAGAAGTTCGCCAGAAATTCTCATTGAAAATTGATTCTAGAAAAAAGCAAACAATTTTCTACAAGAAGAAACGTTAGAAAATTGATTCTAGAAAATGAGTTATTTGTGGCAGGCTGGCCATGATTAAAAAAATTGCAATAGTTTTTTTTGTTGTTGCAATAATGGGTTTTATCTTGGAGAGCTTGTATTAAAATCTTGTATTGAAATCGATAGTACATACTAGACTGCTTTTCCGACAATTTTGAAATCTCTGCGATGTAAAAACTTACAGCTCTTAAAACTTCCTATTGCCTCTTAGAGGAAGATTTTAGTTTATGCGGTGTGATTATACCTTTTACAACATGCACCTGTCATAAAGGACTCTATTCACTGTTATACTAACTGAATGTGTTCTGGTTGGGTGGCTTGATGGTTGTTGACATCAGGGAGGAAGTAGCTGATGACACCATTATAGTATTAGGTTGTGGCTGTGTTTGTCCATATGGCGGATTTCGAGGATATCCTGGTATAGATTGCTGAAAGATATCTGGCTGCTGTGTCGGAGCGGACGGTAAAAATAAATTAGGTTGGTTCAAGTTTGACTGATGCCCAATCTGCTGTTGTTGAGGCTGGGATAATCCAAATCCATAATTTTGATGATTGAACTGAAAATAAAATTTACCATACCGTATCTTAAATTTTAATGTTTATTCATAATGGATGTACTCAGTATAATACAAAATTAGTTAACATTCTTAACTGAAAGATTGATGAAGTGGTTTATACATAGACGACTATTCACAGAAAATAACTTTCTTAACTGCAAGATTTATATAATTTTTAAAACAGTGTTCTAAGCATTGAAGGGGTACTGCACAGTTAGCACGATTTCTGAAACAAACATTGATTGCAGTACTTGTCTCAATTTATATGTCTCAATTTATATACAAGAGGTTGCACAACAGGAAGGATGCTAGCATAGCCAAATGGTGACAAATTCAAATATAAGCGGGATGGAACCCAAATTTGAAACGAGCTGTTGTCCGGTGAACACCCTATTTGGCATACTGCATAGTATGGGCCGACATTGAGTACAAAAAATCACTGAACCTTGACCATTCCTGATCACATCAATATGTTGTTTTCAAGCCCTCCTGATGGCCAACATCCTGACCAAATTTTGTTGAGATCTGATAAGTTATGGCTGAGATATCTGCCCGGAAATATGAAATTTCAACATTTTCGGATGAACAAAGAGGAATAATTTGATAATGGAAAAAATTATTGGATACTTCTCTAGATTTTTTTTATCATGCACCGTTACATCAGGTAATGCAGAGGAACAAATCCTATCAGAACAGGTCACAATGGGATGCAGAGTAAATGAATGCCCAAAATTTGCCCCTGAGAATTCCAAGTTGAATTTAACCTTCACATATAGGATTAAATATATACAACAAAGAACATTTTACACCAGAAATCAATTGCAGTTGGTACTATTTACCCTTCCTTCCGGCGTTATCAGCTGTGACGAGCCTTGCTGTTGCTGAATAATCGGTTGAAATGGATGAGGATTTGACAGCATAACAGGTGGGCTGTGTACAGCAGACATGCTGGACAGATTGTTGTTAGACATGCTCGATGGACTACTTATACTTTGTATTGTTGATTGGTAATTCAGAGGCTGAGGTTTGACCTGCAAAATGTTGTAGCAATTAGCAAAAATAAAATAAAGTTGTGTTATGTTGTAGCATTGATATAAATGTAGGGTTGGAAACTTTGACATTTAAAATTACTATATATGCATGCATTGCACAACTTCAGTTTTTCCAAACTGCTATACAACATCATGGAGAAACTCAACGAGAGGCCAATCCCTTGGCGATAGTAAATTACT
This sequence comes from Siphonodentalium dalli, assembly GCA_032622095.1. NCBI lineage: Eukaryota > Metazoa > Mollusca > Scaphopoda > Gadilida > Siphonodentaliidae > Siphonodentalium > Siphonodentalium dalli. The sequence continues at coordinate 100,151,740 of CP136069.1, read as the reverse complement.
ATTGTCGGAATCATAAATTATAGTTTTGATGTTGAATTATAGAGTACACTGTTGTGTACTATTATAGACAAATGTATAACACAAATTATTGGAATTTAAAAGTCTAATAGGGAGACTCGCATATATAAGGGAATGCACTGGCACAGGATCGGCAATGCTGCACCAGCACAGTCTTAGATTAAATGTGAAGTGGTGACCCAGACATGGAATACTTGGGTTAATAGAGTCCAATTTAAGTTTACAATGACAATGTATCAAATTTTACCAACACAGCCATCAAGATGAGCCACCTCAATGCCAACCCATTAATATCAATTATATAGCAGAGCTGTCAACTAATCACTGGTTTTGTTAATGCTGAATGTTGGCACCTCTATTGAACCCACTCAGATTTTGTAGTCTACTGTTAATAGCATGTCATGTGTATTGTTGAAACATTTTTAAAATTTAGATTCCATAGCTTTCTTTATCTGCACATTGGCATAAGAGAATTCAGAAAATGATGTAGCCATATCAATAGCTAAGTACAGGGTATCTGCCCATTTCTGGTGAATGAATTCAAGGAGTTTCAAGGAGGTTTCAGTAGTCAATTCAAGGATTTTCAAGGACTGCCCCGACAATTTTCAAGGAGTTTCCAGGAACCAACTATTGAACATTACAACGGGCTGAGGTTGGTAGTACCGGTTGTACTAGTGATCTAGCAGCTGTGACACTGACAGTTTGGGCTGCTTGTGGTGCTGGCTGCATAAGACTGCCAATGGGTACAGTCCCCTGGATTTCAATGGCATTTTTCTGGTGCTTCGAAATTTTTGCATGCGACACCAGGGCACTTTCGCCCATGTTTGCAACGTCAAATGTCTTTTTGCATAGCTTACATCTAGCGCTAAACGTTTTGTTTTCGACTGCCTCCACCCAATTGAATTTTGCGCCCCATTGCGACGAGTATTTACATTTACCACCGGGCATGTCATTGCTTAAATTATTTTTTTTATTTTAAAATATACGTAAACAGGAAATGACGGTCATCGGAAGCGGATGTGATTTTTTCGTTTCGTTTTTTAATTTGTACGTTTTTATGTAAAACACGGGTTTCTAATGTCAAATGTCTATATAATATACAAAATACCTCGATCCGATACAATAAAAATACTCTAATTACGGTACCTGAGTTTGAAAAGCTCGGAACTATTTTTTGTCGTGTTCAATTTTATGATTTCATAGGGGGATCACATAATTGAAATAGACTCGAGAAAATTGGTGTTGGCGGGAAATGGAGTTACGTCCCATATACCAACAACAATACCACACTTCATTGGGGGGGGGGGGGGGGGGGGGTCACACAATTACAATTGACTCGAGAGAATTGCCGCCAGTGGAAATTCAAAATGGAGTTACTTCCCATATACCAACAACGCGTTCGGAACTAAACTATCTATATTTATTTCCCGATGAATCGATATACCTGGGTTTTAGGGCTACATGGAATTCCAGGGTTTTCAAGGGGTGGGCATTCAATTCAAGGGTTTCAAGGGCCCTGGAAAATTGATTTTCAAGGAGTTTCAAGGAATTCAAGGAGCTGCGAATACCCTGTAAGTAGTCCAAAGGCATGGGATGGAATTGGTGAATTGGGTTTAATATTGGTCCAAATAAATTTACAAGTAGAGAAACAATATTTTGGACAGATTTAAACAAAATTTGCTGTGGTGACTCATGGTACCCTGACGGAGTTATCAATGGTGTTAGTTTTTCAAATTTTTTTAACTTAAAAAAAAAAAAAAACATTATATACTTTTGACACTTCCAAGTCTTTGTTGAATTGTGTTAACCATTCAGTAAACAGAGCTGCCATCAAGGAATTTTCATTATTTTTGTATGTGACTGGTAAAACGCGAACACCCGAAAGCAGCATGGATCTCTTGATTTTTCTTTGACAAGAAGTTTGCATTTATCACTTCCTGAGATGTTACAACACGCAAGCACTGTGTATCTTTCCTTGGACTTTATCCCACCACTCACTTTGTCTGATTTTTTACATAGAGTCCCACTCGGTAACATGCGATAATAGAGACCGGTCTTATCAGCATTGTAGATGTCATCTGGAGAATATTTTTCATGCGTTTGCACTTCCTCACTCAGCCACTTTTCAGCAGCCCAAACGTCAGCATCTTTTTTCTCGCCGTGGAAACGTTTGAAAACTATCTAGTTTCTTTTCTTCCATCTCAGAGCCACCCAGTTGTTGGATTGAATTTATCCAAGGTGTTTGGCGAGTTTTTTCCCCCCCCGATTGTCAATGATTATTTCTCCAGATAGTGGAAGATCCCAGCTTCGACATTTTTTACCCACGTATCCAGCACTTCTTCCAACCATCGCATCTTTACCTAAACGTTGTGGCTTCCAGTTGTGATTCTCCGTTATTTCATACATTTCTTTTCTCATCGCATTTGTTGCCGATGTACAAAATCAACATTTGTGAACACACAACTTTCTTAGCTTACTCAGTCTGTATATATAGTTTTTGCTCATTGCATTTAACTCCAAGCAACAAATCGTTACGTTTACGTTTAGACATTTTGGATGGTTATGATGAGAGAAAGTTTGCCTCGAGTTTTATAAGATATGAATCAGTCAACGTGGCACTGTCGCAGGGTTTAAACATACTGATCTGTTTCCTATTCATACAAATTATGTTTGTATTTTAACTGGTCCAGTGCTGAAAGCCCATATTTGGACCCTATGTAAGAGTGCTGGAAGCCCATATCTGGTCTTTGGAAGCCCATATCTGGGCTTTGGCGATGACACTGTATTGTTTGTTTAGTTTAATCAATTAAATAGAGTTTGTCAGGTAATATTTTGGAATATTGTTACATATATAATTAAATTGCGATATTGTGAAGTTTGAATGGATGCCAACTTATAAAATTGTCAGAAAAGGTACTTCTGTTGCAACAGATTGAGAAAAATGACAAATTGTTTTGACCAACGGCGTCGGACAACCAAGCTCATAACCATAACCTAAACAGACATTCAGGCTCATATCCATTACCTAATTTGACAACCAGACTCATAACACAACATATTCTGAAAAACAAACTTATAATCATAATCTATTCTAACAACCAGACTCATAACCATCACCTAATCCGAAAACCAGACTCATAACCATAAACTGATCCGACAAACAGGCTCATAACCATAGCTTAATGAGACAACCAGGCTCATAACCATAGCCTAATGAGACATCCAGGCCCATAGCCATAGCATAATGAGACATCCAAGCTCATAACCATGGCCTAATGAGACATCCAGGCTCATTACTATAGCCTAATGAGACATCCAGGCTCATAACATAATCACAAATGTATATATGTGGGGGTCAAATTTGCAAAAAGAGTGCAAATGTAGTAAATTACCTACTCAGAGCATAAAATTCAATGATTTTCTGTTTATTGAAATATATTTACGCATTTCATTACGTATATGTAGGATATTTAGCAGCGAACCAGTTAAGCGTAATCATGGTGATGCAATGTCGCGACATTGGAACATTTTGGACACTGAATTCGAAGCCCTGTCAAATAAATGTACATTAAACTCCAGTCTTTACATTGATTGAATTACATAATTAAATATAATGGCCACTCAATTGAACGGCATGTATGCTTAGTTTCACCCGCCTGGCTAACATGTTATTGCATATTTCTATGTTTATGACCAGGGGTCTATCAGAATCTTAAGCTATTAGTGGGTAGAAATTAATATATAGTACAGTGTAAATTGGTGCGAGAACATAATATGGTTATAAACGGGATGGTTAATAAGTGGGATCGTCTGTATAATAATAAAAACAAAAATATTAATTATTACATTTGCTTTTACCAAATGTCTTTACTTCTGAATTTACTTTGATACATGATATTCTGTGCTATAAGATACATTATTTAAAATTTTCAATTATTGATAGATGAATCCTTTTTACTTTTACATTGGCTCTCCTCGAGTATTGAAAATCAGCAAAGTACTGGGCTGTAGCGATCTGACATTTAAAGCTTGAATTGTATAATATTCCTGTTCATTGTGCACAGGAATTTGTCATTTGAGAAGCAGTTAAACAAATCATAGAAGCCGTGTGTACTTTTCAATTATCTAAAATGTTTGAAGTTGAAAGACTTACCTTACAGATTTTGTTTTGTTCCATCAAAGGTTTACTCTCAAGCTGAAGGACCTCAGTTTCAGTCACGTACGAGTTCAGTGGCTCTTCCTCTGGCATCGACACAGAGACTAAATTGCTGTTGTTCTCATCTAACTTGACCATAGCATCAACATTGAGGTCAATGTTCCCAGAGCCTCCACCAATAGATTCCATCTCCTCGGGAAATGGCGAGAAGGAAGTAACAGCTTCTGTACCAGTGGTGCAACTGCTTGTGCCAATATTATCAAATTTAACATTACTGCAGATTCTGCAAGTAGAAATTAATAGGTTAACCCTTATATGACTGGGTTCCTGAAATTTTCCGAAAACCCTGTGCCAATGCATTCTCTTATATATGGGAGTCTCCCATAGGGAGCCTCACATTGGCCTAACAATATTTACCTTGACAGCCAGAGCTTTTTCTTATATACGGGAGGCTCCCTAAGGGAGACTCCCATGACCGACCTATCTATAAGATTTCAGGAGCCAGTTTACAAGCCTATATTGGAGATTTGGGAGCCAGATTTCACATTTGAGAGCTGGAATTTCAGCATTTGATTTTTAAGGATTCACAACAAACATATATTCAGAAATAATTTATTACATAACTTCAAACAACAACACAAATAAAGTCTGATAGATAATTAGAGTGGTAAATTTATCATTTACAGGTTTGTGTTCTTTAACAGTTTTTTTGAAGCAACGCTTTCCCGTTCTTGCATGTACTGCCTTATAAAACTGGAAGTATTTAGTATCTAGACCCTTAGTCGGTCTCAGAAACACGCTCCGTATGGAAATGGTGTTCACTTTATATTGAGAATGGTTTCTAGGGTACTTTTCAATGAGGAATTTCATGGTGCTGGCTGATTTTTGAAAAAAGGTGCCCAAGTTAGGGTTTTAGGGGCCTGAACCCCAATTTCGAGTTTCAGCCCTTTTTTCTCAGATTTCACACCAATAAATAATATTTGTTAGTTCAATTCACTTAAATGTAGTAAGCAGACATTAATGCTCATCATATTCCAGCAATTATTTTGTAAAAAGAACCAAAATTAGTGTTTTAACAGCCTGAACCCCAATTTTGGGGTTCAGCCCTTATTCCCCAGATTGTATGCCTAAAAATATATTTGATTCCCCCCAATAAGTTTAATTTACTATGCAATAATATTGATACTCTTTGTACCATTTTAAAAAATAGTTTTAAGATCTAAAATCAGGGTTTCAGGGGCCTGAACCCCAATTTTGGGTTTCAAACTTTTTGGTCAAAATTTGACATCCTAGATAAATAATTTTTCTGTCTCTTTCACTTCAATTTAGTAGTAATTATCATTTCTAGTGTTGGTGCTGATAGGATATTGCCCATATTGTCACAAAATTAGGGTTTATGGGTCTGAATCCCCAATATTGAGGGTCTGAACCCCAATTTTGATGTTCTGCCCTAAAAACCCTAAATTGTGGGCCAGTTTTTCAGAATTGGCACTTTCTTCCAACTTATAATCCAAGCTACAGCTATCCTGTCCCAATTATTTGAATAAATTATATCCATTTAACACCCAAAAATGTATAATAAAGATATAGAAAGCTCATTTTCTTTAAGATATTTGATAAATTGGCTTGTGTAAATCTTCAATACGATAGATAAAACGACTAATCAAGTAATTTCCAATTCAGGAAACTATGGTCCATCATATCTGGTTATTCCTAATTTTTGTTTAGCATTGTTCCGCTTCCTATTACATGTGTTTTGAATTATGGTCAACATTGAAAAGTTCCAGAAGCACAAATTTTGAAAACTGAAAATCAATCTGGAGTTACAAATATGGAAGGTGAGTAAAATATGGCATTGAAACAATCAATTGTTATGTTAATATATACATTGGGAGTGTTTATTTGATTAAATGAGTCCAAACAAAATATTGAAATACAATTTGAGCTTTTTTCATAGTTTGTGCATGTACATCTACAAGGTCAATGTTAGAGAAATATTTTTCACAAATAATTTTGTGACATATCATGATTTAAGCAAATGTTCATTTTTCTAAACCCTACTCTTAACAATTTAAGCGGAGAAAATTTTAATTCAAATGACTATGGCTTACTTAACCCTTATCTGTTGAAAAAAGTATGGAAAGCCATTTCGTTAATAATTAAATTAATTTAGTAATATTTAACTCAAGATTAACTCTTTCAAGATGGGAGCTGCGCAGGTGCATCATTAAGAACCATGTGCCAGTGCTTTCAGTGCTTTATCTTATCTATATGAATTGCCCATACATTGGCACAGGGTTTTCTGGAAGCTCCAGTCATGAAAGGGTTAAGCAAAATTAATATCTGTAATGTTTCCAACTCTAATCTTCTGACTATTCTTCTAATTTCAGATGCTGATAAGTCACCAGTGGTGGAAGATGAGAGTCACCAAGATAGTGCAGGTGTTCAAAGCACTGATGATTACTTACCGGAACCAAAATTCACAGCGACACATGTTGCTCATGGCAGGGTGATGTGCCAGATATGTTTCACTGGTTGTGACAAAAAAAAACAGTAAGAGGGCAGGATTTCAGAAGATTACTGACAATGACAAATTTGAAAGTTTTGCCGAACAATGGAAGAGTGTTATTCATTCATACAATAAAGTTCATGAAATAGTGAATTGGACAGATCCGAGAGAAAAATGGGCTCATAAACAGTGCAAGTCCTTCTTTTTCAAAGAAGCTCACATAAAGTCACAACATAAAATACTATCGCCTCCACAATCATCTCTGAAAGTTAACCAAATCCAGGACAAACTAAATTCAAATGATTCTGTTTCATCACCCACGGTTCGACGCAGTTCTAGGAGAGTTCTAAAGTACACATCATCATGGAAGAATGAGGAGAAGAAGAGTTGCATTATATATGTAATAAGGACATATACACCAAAGGATCACTAATTCTTTCAATGTAGTTTCAACTTTCTGTGTTATTGTAATTGTTTGTACAGGAATTAGTCTTCCTTTGGTCAGCCCTGGCAATTCAGATTTGTTTGCTACGGCAGTAGAATGCCGTAGCCAATTTGATGTGCTTCGGCAGTGACTACGGCATTTTTACATCCTGTGAAAACATGTTGTTTAATTGCTGTTTTGTCAACATTTGTATGACTAATCATAAAACGTTTACAAGATGTGTACTATCTATTTTTTTCCTGGAATATATAAATCGTTTATGTGATACCCACTAAGAGTAACCAGAACCACGGCCGTGGGATCGAATGACTATTGAATAATGACAGAACTTGCCATGCCCCGTTGTGAAATTAAATTATGCAGTTTCTTGAATGACGTTGCTTCAAAATGGCAAACTCTGTCACCAACCAGTATAATAAACCTGGACATGGATACATCATACCTGATTATCAGTCGTAAAGTTACGGGCACTTAGATGATTGGAATAGCAAATAAAACAAATATGTTTATACAATTTAACACTCAACGGTAAATAATCATAATGCGCGAGAACTCGTGACAAAGTGTCAAACATCAAAGCACTTATCAGGAACCGGCTGTCAGAATATATCACTGACGCACGTCAATCATTAGTGTGAAGTCCCGCCTTCCCCCAAGTTGAAACGAATCGGCTCACTCGATTGGTTAAATTCAATTATCTGTCATCGTGAGCTACAAACATCTGCACTGATATTCAGGTATGATTTCTCTATGTCCAGTGTACAAGAGTTGCACCTTATTACAATCCCTTGTAAATTGAGTTACAATAAATATGTTTGAACCAAACATACTTTAACGGAGTTTACTGACTTCAATAGATTGTCACATCACTGATCAGCAGCTGGCTGACCTATTTCCATCAATTAAACTCTGTTGTATTTGTATAACCACGTGCCCGTGTGTATATATGTCAAGGATGCGACAGTCACTCACGCGTAACGGTAAACCCACATCACTCATTGGTCTTTGACACATTGTGATCAGATCGCACGTGGGTACAGCGTTTTTGCTACAATGTTAACGCGTGTGTCCAGACTGGCTGCAATGCTACACCGTGACTAAAATACTATTTACTGAGCTGTACGGAGTGTACCAACTTTCTTGTAAAGCGCGGTGCACCTTCAAAGAAGCCGACATTGTCGATTATCCGGGATTGTTGAATTGACGCAGGGCTGCTAACATAACTTGGATTCAATTTCATGGTGAATTTGTCACTTACCTTCGAGTTCCCGGTAGTCGGTGGTCATCAGCTACATAACTGTTTTAATCGAGTTATTTCTTTTGTCATGCACGAATTTGACCATGGGTAAGATAAATTTAACTCTCGTTTTTGTAGTTTGACTTTTCATTGTTTTGAGACTATTCACTTTCAACTTTTGATGGAATATTCAACTAGCTGAACGCCATACATGTCAGTGCTGGGTCCGCAATCCGCTACGGCAGTGTACTGCCGTAGTCGGAGCCGTTTACTTCAGCAAATCGCTTCGGCATTGCCGATTGCCGTAGCCAAATGCGAGGGCTGTTTGGTGTATATGTCCTTATTACATATACTAGTAATGCAACTCTTCTTCTCCTCATTCTTTCATGATGATGTGTACTTTATAACTCTCCTAGCACTGCGTCAAACCATGGATGATGAAACAGAATCATTTTAATTTAGTTTGTCCTGGATTTGGTTAACTTTCGGAGATGATTGTGAAGGCGATAGTATTTTATGTTGTGACTATGTGAGCTTCTTCGAAAAAGGAGGACTTTAACTGTTTATGAGCCCATTTTTCTCTCGGATCTGTCCAATTCACCATTTCATGAACTTTATTGTATGAATGAATAACACTCTTCCATTGTTCGGCAAAACTTTCAAATTTGTCATTGTCAGTAAACTTCTGAAATCCTGCCATCTTACTGTTTTTTTGTCACAACCAGTGAAACATATCTGGCACATCACCCTGCCATGAGCAACATGTGTCGCTGTTAATTTTGGTTCCGTTAAGTAATCATTAGTGCTTTGAACACCTGCACTATCTTGGTGACTCATCTTCCAACACTGGTGACTTATCAGCATCTGAAATTAGAAGAATAGTCAGAATATTAGAGTTTGAAACATTTTATTAATTTTGCTTAACCATTTCATGACTGGAGCTTCCTGAAAACCCTGTGCCAATCAATGTATGGGCAATTCACATAGATAAGATAAAGCACTGGCACATGGTTCTTAATGATGCACCTGCGCAGCTCCCATCTTGAAAGAGTTAATCTTGAGTTAAATATTACTAAATTAATTTAATTATTAACGAAATAGCTTTCCATACTTTTTTCAACAGTGAAGGGTTAAGTAAGCCATAGTCATTTGAATTAAAATTTTCTCCGCTTAAATTGTTAAGAGTAGGGTTTAGAAAAATGAACATTTGCTTAAATCATGATATGTCACAAAATTATTTGTGAAAAATATTTCTCTAACATTGACCTTGTAGATGTACATGCCCATACTATGAAAAAATCTCAAATTGTATCTCAATATTTTGTTTGGACTCATTTCATCCAGGCCTCAGCTTACCAGGCGAGTAGGGCGAAATAGTCGCCCTCGGCGCATCGAAGTCGCCTTAGTGTCGCGCCAGGGAGAAGTGAAGTCGCCTTCCGATTTCGGCGGGAGTCTCCCGATTTTGTGTCATTTCTCCAGTGCATACTCCCGATTGGGAAACAAAATCTCCCGATTCAAAAGATAAAACCCAAAATTAGCCTTACGGCTGTAGCAAGCGATAAGCCATGCATGCTATAGTGTTACAAATCAATTATGAATATATCGCCTGCGAGTCAAACGGGGACAAAATGTTGACACAAGGTCGACTCCTTTTGTTTAACAGCGTTGAGTAAGTAAATGCGGTCTTCAATGTCCAGACAAGGATTATAATATATCAAACAAAGAAGCCTTCCGTTTTGGCCATACTTAATAAAGTGTTGGTTTCTGCTCGTCCCGACCGACTGCTTTAAAATCGCCGACTCAAATTATTATTATATTGCCGATTTAAACGTTTTGTTTGTTTTAGTTCCGTTTCCGTCTTTGTGGTATTCCGTGTTTTTACGCAATAACAGAACGCTGATCGAACGGGCCGCAAACATAATCGCCAACCACAAAACAATTCTGGCAATACGTACTCCCTTTAAATTATCCGATGTTACTGAATATATTTGGCGACAAAATTATCCGAGAGCACCAGTTTATAGTGTGCAAATAAAGTTTTAATCGTTGTATTGCCTTGTTCGAAATAAAACGTGATCCATAACTGGAAAATCGTAATTTTATTCCCAATGATTCAGTGATTTTAGAGACACTCGGTAGTCGATGTCAAGGACTCAAGGCCGTTAATTGTGGCATGATATAAACAATCTATATTTCATTTAAATGAAAAAATTGAATTTTTTTCCATGTTTTTTTCTTTTGTTTAACCTATACATATTAAATAAATTATCAGATGAAATGATTCTCCAGTCTCTCACTTCTCCCTATTTTCCCCTCACTTCTCCCTATTTCTGCCTGAGGGAGAAGTCACTTCTCCCTATTCTCAACCTGCAAGCTGAGGCCTGATTTCATCAAATAAACACTCCCAATGTATATATTAAAGGTACTCAATCCGATAAAACTCCTCTCAATTACTATTTATTTCAATGGCTTCGGGGGTCAAAAATATTTGATTCGAGTCGAGGAAGTCACCCATCAAAGCTCAGATTTGTTAGATATCGATTTTAGAAATCTATTATTTTTCATTATCGGGAATACTATCTGGCCCAGAACTCAGTCAAAATTACCACTTGATTTTAGAGTTATCCATCCTTGTCTGTTTGAATAGATTTGGAGTACACATCCAGAGCAGATTATGGCAGTTATTAGTACTCATCTCGAGTTAATAACAAATTTCAAAAATCAATATCTAATAACTCTGAGCTTTGTTTGATGGGTTCCTCGACTCGAATCAAATATTTTTTACCCCCAAAGCCAAAGAAATAGTAATATAGGACCCTCTGATCGGATTGTTGTTGTTGGAATCTGTTGAGATGGGGAACCTCTTTACGGATTGAGTACCTTTAACATAACAATTGATTGTTTCAATGCTATATTTTACTCACCTTCCATATTTGTAACTCCAGATTGATTTTCAGTTTTCAAAATTTGTGCTTCTGGAACTTTTCAAAGTTGACCATAATTCAAAAAACATGGAACCGGAAGCGGAACAATGCTAAACAAAAATTAGGAATAACCAGATATAATGGAACATAGTTTCCTGAATTGGAAATTACTTGATTAGTCGTTTTATCTATCATATTGAAGATTTACACAAGCCAATTTATCAAATATCTTAAAGAAAATGAGCTTTCTATATCTTTATTATACATTTTTGGGTGTTAAATGGATATAATTTGTTCAAATAATTGGGACAGGATATATACTAACTGTATTTGAAGCTGTAGCTTGGATTATAAGTTGGAAGAAAGTGCCAATTCTGGAAAACTGGCCCACAATTTAGGGTTTTTAGGGCAGAACATCAAAATTGGGGTTCAGACCCTCAATATTGGGGGTTCAGACCCATAAACCCTAATTTTGTGACAATTTGGGAAATATCCTATCAGCACCAACACTAGAAATGATAATAACTACTAAATTGAAGTGAAAGAGTCAGAAAAATTATTTATCTAAGATGTCAAATTTGACCAAAAAGTTTGAAACCCAAAATTGGGGTTCAGGCCCCTGAAACCCTGATTTTAGAACTTAAAACTATCTTTAAAAATGGTACAAAGAATATCAATATTATTGCATAGTAAATTAAACTTATTGGGGAGAATCAAATATGTTTTTAGGCATACAATCTGGGGAATAAGGGCTGAACCCCAAAATTGGAGTTCAGGTTGCTAAAACCCTAATTTTGGTTCTTTTTACAAAAATTTCGCTGGAATATGATGAGCATTAATGTCTGCTTACTACATTTAAGTGAATTGAACTAACAAATATTATTTATTGGTGTGAAATCTGAGAAAAAAGGGCTGAAACCCGAAATTGGGGTTCAGGCCCCTAAAACCCTAACTTGGGCACCTTTTTTCAAAAATCAGCCGGCACCTTGAAATTCCTCATCGAAAAGTACCCTAGAAACCATTCTCAATATAAAGTGAACACCATTTCCCTACGGAGCGTGTTTCTTTACAATCATGAAGGAGTTCAAACTTTTGATAGTTAGATTCAAGTGTCTCTAAAGATAAATCATGGAATCATTGGGAATTAATTATGATTTTCCAGTACTAGTAATGGATCGCATTTTGTTTGCCATTGAACAATGCAATACAAAGTTAATAAAATGGTGATCTCGGATAATTTTGTCGCCTAAATATATTCAGTAACATCAGGTAACGGCGAATTTGAAGAGAGTACATACTGATAGTATTTAATAATTTTGAGGTCCGCTCGACTCGCGTTCTATTATTGCGTACCACCAAGACGGAAACGGAACTTGGGTTTACGCATCCATAGTATGTGCTTAGTTAATTTAGAGTTACATCCCATTGAGTGCATGCCGCCAAATATCCTTGATTTCTGGACATCAAACCAAATGGCACCGACTTGAGGGACGCATTTGCTTTGTTTTTACTAGTATCGCATTTAGCCTTGTAGTTGGGTCAAACTGGTCATTTCTTTGCATTGTTTAGCGTTTTTCAATGGCATGGGCATTGGTTTTCAACTACATAACTACACACGCGCCAGACTACATGCCTATACAGGGTTCCCACACCTTTTTCAAAATCAAATTCAAGGACTATTTAAGCACTTTTCAAGGACCACATACTTGATTTTCAAGGACTTCTAACTTGTTCATATACACTTAACAAAAGTTCACATTGAAATACCTCTCTGATGCACACAATTTTAAAACAAATGTTAATGTGTAATGTTGAAGCATGTCTTTGAAGAACAGAATTTTTAAACTAATGTTTATATATGCAGAATATGCACTCTCTCCCAATTCCTTCGACAAACATTGCAATGAGCTTTACTTTTATTTTCTGTTACCGACGAAAGCCATGCATAAGTCTTTACCCAGCAGGGATTAAAAACACATCGACCGGAAGGCATGATTGATAACTTTTCAAACTATTAACTATTCGTAAACAATTTCCTCCTGAATAAACAAAGAACTGACTGCGGAGAAAACAAGCGCGCAGGTGGTTGGCACAAGACGCAAGAGCGATGACGTACTACACATAGGTGATTCCTGGAATTTCCCGCTTGAGTTAATAATAGAGGTGAGGATATCTCACTGAGAATTTTGTTGGCGTTCTGATTGCGTTGACTTCGGGAAGCATTTGTGAAACTAATTTCATTAATAAGATCGTAAATGGGCCAAATTCAAGCACTTATCAAGGGTGGTGGTGAGAAATCAAGTACTTTTCAAGGAACAAACTGAATTTAAGCACTTTTCAAGGAAGGGGTTGAAATTCAAGGACTTTTCATTTGCTGCAGTGATATATTATCCCTGAACAAACAGTTGGCAGTCATTTAGACATCATGTAAGTAATCACAACTGATATTTTATATTATTCCATGACTTTTCAAGACCTTCTCCCAGTCCCCCACCAATTTTCAAGACCTTTTCCATAACTGGGTGAGAAATGGTCCCATTTTCCAGACTTTTCCAGGGTATGGAAATCAAAATTTAGAATTCCATAACTTTTCCAGGATGCCAGACCCGCGTATGAACCCTGTTATACATTGTAATGTGTGTGTGTTTTTGTTTTCTTTTATGCAACCAATTGATGAATACACATGCAATCTTAACCTCATGGCGGCTATACTCTCATGTCTGAAATAAACATGCATGCATTCTAAGAATACAGGTTCGGACAAAAATTAATCCCAGGAAGTACAATTCTATGTTGAAAAATGGCAATAACACTGCCAAAATACTCACTAAACTCAAAATCGCAGGTGCGCAGGTTCCCAAGCTGGTTGACATCTGTGCCAAGTTAATTGACTGGAAACTGATGGAATACATGCTGAATTTAACTGAATTTGCTGCAGTGATATATTATCCCTGAACAAACAGTTGGCAGTCATTTAGACATCATGTAAGTAATCAGCACTGATATTTTATATTATTCCTTGACTGAATTTGCTGCAGTGATAAGTGTCCCAGGATGTACGAATCTATGTCGAAAAATGAAAATAACTCTGCCAAAATGACTGACTGAACTCGGAATTGCATGTTCGCAGGTTCCCATGCTGATTGACATCTGTGCAGTTTAAAAATGAAAGTGCCAATGACACTGTAGCTCAACTTGGGAAGCAGCAATGCTGAGCAATGAATAGAATGATAAAGAAGGAAAGTAAACTAGAGTTCAATGGAATGCCACATATTCAAGGGTTTTCCAACATTTCAAGGATTTATATATGGCTATTATTCAAGGGTTTTCAAAGAGTCAGGTGAAATCCAAGGGTATTCAAGGGCCTTGAAAATGAATTTTCATATTTAAGGGTGTTCAAGGAAATTCAAGGAGCCGCGGGAATCATGAGAAAGCCTGTTTCTGCAAGATATCAAATTCACACAAACTTACGGCTGATCATATCCTGTCTGCATGTCTTCCCACACATTCTTCACTGAAGCTATTTTATAATTCAAATCTTCCGTTGCAGGAGATGTAGGTGAGATCTCAAGTGTCTGGGATGATGCGACGTTCGTCATATCCACAGATGGATTCTCTCCCATTATTTGGGGTGGTTCTTTCTGATCTTCTGAGTATTTGTCCAGTTCTGCGTCGAAGGTGAAATCCAATTTCAGTGTGTTGGTGTCATCACCCTAAAGGTAATGAAAGTATCAGTAACGTAGCTCAAATTTGAGAGAAAATAATGTCCTGTAAGAGGAATGAATGCAAAAATATTGAGAGAAAATAATGTCCTGTAAGAGGAATGAATGCAAAAATTTAAATGGTTGAGCACTACCAGTTCAACCTGAAGAAGCCATACGAAGTCCGGGAACAATTGGATAAAAATATTGAGAGAAAATAATGTCCTGTAAGAGGAATGAATGCAAAAATTTAAATGGTTGTGTACTACCAGTTCAACCTGAAGAAGCCATATGAAGTTCTGGAACAATTGGATAAAAATATTGGGTATAGGGAAACCTGATTTAGTGATGCAAAGAGTAAAATCCAACATGGCTGCCGGGGCCATGTTTTTCAACGAAAATTGTTCCAATTCAATAACTCTCATCTAGAAGTGATCCTGGACATGCCTGTAAATTTTCAAAACATTTATCCAACAAATGTTGGCTGCAGGGTGTGCCGAGGACATTCAAACGTGAAATCCTTGATGGCTGCTAGCAGACATGTTTTTCAACAAATTTTGGTCAAAATAGTAAGGAGGCTCCCATCTGGGGGTGATTCCATTCATTTCAATGGGCTACAATTGGTATATGAATGGAATGATTTTTGGTGACTGGAGTAATCTAAAAACATAATAGTTACAACTGCAAACAAAACAATGTTTTATTGATGAAATTTGACAAAACTCACATTGAGTAAAATATCTGATGTTCACAATGAAACAATCGAAAATTTTGACTGTTATCGAACAAGCAAATATATCTACTTTTAGACAACCTTGAAACTAAGTATCTAAAACTTTGGATATATAATTTTAACTGTCATTCAATTGAATTATATATTCTGAATTATATATATATTTATGACAAATTATAAAAAATAAAAAACCATTTAATCCATCACACAAATATTTTCCATGTGCCTTCTCAGTAGGCAACCGATCTTCATTGGGAAAGTGACACCAAATTTACACTTTCTAGAAATGAAAGTGTCAATGACACTGTAGCTCAACTTTGTAAAGAAGGTAATTTTTTTGTGATGAGCAATGAATAGAGAGATTAACGAGAGGCCGATCACGATCGGCAGATGTTAACCCATCCCTTGGCGATAAAAATTTAATATGATCGGATAAATGAGAGTTTTGGTGTTGAATTATAGAGTATACTGTTATGTACTATTATAGACAAATGTACATAACACAAATTATTGGAATTTATGGGTCACTGGCATTTATATAAGAGAATGCACTGGTACAGGATCTGTAATGCTAAACCGCCACAGCCAGCAAGCCCATGGGTTAAATGTGTAGGTGTGACCTGGACATGGAATACTTGGGTTAAGAGAGTCCAATTTAAGTTTACAATAATAATGTGTCCTAGTATACAGATAAGCAACCTCACCACTGACCCATTAATATCAATTATATAGCAGAGCTGTCAAAATATCATAGGAATTGTTTATGTTGAACACTGACCTCTCTATTAAACCAATAACAATTATAATGATATCAGACCATCTGAAGATATAACTCTGCAGCAGAGATGTCTACTGTTAATATCATGTGATGTTTATTGTTGAATCTTTATTTTAAATTAGATACCATAGCCTTCTTTATCAGATTAGTTGCACATTGGCATAAGAGACATCAGAAAATAATATAGCCTTATCAATAGCTAAGTAGTCCAAAGATAATTGGTGAATTGGATTTAATGTTGCTCCAAACAGATTTACCAGTACATATCACAAGATTTTGGACCGATTTAATAAAATTTGGTGTGGTGATTCGGGGTACCCTTGGCAGAGTTATAATGGTGTTAGTTTTACAATTTTTTTTAACTTAAAAACTTTTTAATTATTTAAAAAAATTAAAGGGACACATTGGAAATCTTTTTATCAACTTTTATCATAATCATCAATATCTAAATGAAAACAAATGACAATGTCAATGACATTTTTTTTATTATTATTATTATAAAAGTTAAAAGTAAAAAAATCGATTTTTTTCCCCATTTTTTTCTTTCGAAAAAGGGTCATAACTCCTTTAAAATTAATCGGATCAAATCCATATTCGAACTCGATCTGTATTTTGGGCTGTGAAACTCACATACCAAATTTGGTTCCAATCAGATAAAAAATGTTTGAGTTATCGCATTACTCGTAAAGTGTCTACGGACAGACAGACAGACGGACCAACGACGAGTGGTCAATCCGGGCAACGACACTATGTTTACCATACTATGGTATGGGTAAACATAAAAAGGAGTGTAAAAATGAGCAGTAAAGAATTTAGTCACACACAGAGTAAAATCCAAGATGGCTGCTGGCGGCCATGTTTTTTGGTCGAATGACCCCAAAATGACTCGTTCCCATCTACATGTTATTGTTAACATCCATGACAAATTTTCATGATGATCAGACTAAACGTACGACCTGTAGCCCGTGCTAAAGGATTTAGTCATACAAAGAGTAAAATCCAAGATGGCTGCTGGCGGCCATGTTTTTTGGCTGAATGACCCCAAAATGACTCGTTCCCATCTACATGTCATTGTTAACATCCATGACAAATTTTATGATGATCAGACTAAAGGCACGACCTGTAGCCCGTGCTAAAGGATTTAGTCATACAAAGAGTAAAATTCAAGATGGCTGCTGGCGGTCATGTTTTTGGGCCGAATGACCACAAAATTACTCGTTCCCATCTACATGTCAATATTAACATCCATGACAAATTTCATGATGATCAGATAAACAGTACGACCTGTGGCCCGTGCTAATGGATTGAATTTTGAAATCAAAGATGGCCACTGGCGGCCATGTTTTTTGTCCGAATGATCCCAAAATGACTCGTTCCCATCTACATTCCAATTTCAACAGCCATGACAAATTTCATGATGATCAGACTAAAGGTACGACCTGTAACCCATGGTAAAGGATTTAGTCATACAAAGAGTAAAATCCAAGATGGCTGCTGGCGGCCATGTTTTTTGCCCGAATGACCCAAAAATGACTCGTTCCCATCTACATGTCATTGGTAACATCCATGACAAATTTTATGATGATCAGACTAAAGGTACGACCTGTAGCCTGTTCTAAAGGATTTAGTCATACAAAGAGTAAAATCCAAGACAGCTGCTGGTGGCCATGTTTTTTGGCCGAATGACCCCAAAATGACTCGTTCCAATCTACATGTCATTGTTAAGATCCATGTCAAATTTTATGATGATCAGACGAACAATGCGACCTGTGGCCCGTGCTAATGGATTGAATTTAGAAAACAAAGATGGCCACTGGCGGCCATGTTTTTTGTTCGAATGACCCCAAAATGACTCGTTCCCATCTACATTCCAATTTCAACAGCCATGACAAATTTCATGATGATCAGACTAAAGGTACGACCTGTAGCCCGTGCTAAAGGATTTAGTCATGCAAAGAGTAAAATCGAAGATGGCTGCTGGCGGCCATGTTTTTTGGCCGGATGACCCCAAAATTACTCGTTCCCATCTACATATCAATATTAACATCCATGACAAATTTCATGACGATCAGATAAACAGTACGGCCTGTAGCCCGTGCTAATGGATTGAATTTTGAAATCTAAGATGGCCGCTGGCGGCCATGTTTTTTTTCGAATGACCCCAAAATTAATCATTCCGGTACAAATGTTGATGTCAACAGCTATGACAAATTTCATTATGATCCGATCAAAGGTACGACCTGTAGTCTCTATTGTTGACGCCTTACGCACACACGCGCACACGGACGGCGGACGACAAAGCCATGGCAATAGCTCAAACTTTACAAAGTAAAGTTGAGCTAAAAAGTGAATTGGAAATTCAAAGAAAAAATGTTTGACCCATACCAACTTGAAATTAGCGATCTAGAACTAAATATATAACTGTATATATGATGTGGAAATGATTGGAAAATATATTGGAGGTGGTGTTTCCATCATTCACTTAGATATAAATATGAGACTGATTATACATATTACAGTATTACTTTGGATAGCATGTGTTCATGTCATGATTGAAGAAAGGGTTTAAATTTTCCAAACCAATCAATAAAAACCAAAATCTATATGAACTATACAGGTGGAGAATGTATTATGAGTTATGACTAATCTTGATGTGATTATTTTTATATGACAGCCCACATGGAAACTTCAAACAAAGACATCGCTTCTAATATTGAAATGATTTAAGGCCACACAAACTCAATGTTTTGTTTCTCAGGCATTTTTTTTTTTAAATGCATGAGGGAGGGCGATTTTTTATTTTTTTTTATCATGGGCTACTAACACTGCAGCAAGCAGTCAATTTTATCGAAACATACCATTTAATATAATAAGGATGAACACTGTTCATCTTTATTATATTAAATGGTATTTTCCCCTAAATTTGACTGCTTGAATTGAACACTCTATCCTGTTATTGATAACCTGAATACCAGCCCAGGGGTACAATCTGTCATATTATTTTAACTAGTCTCTCTTTCAGGTGTCTCATCCCACTTGTGTATTACAGAAACAGGAGTATTCACTTACAAGTACTGGTTCAAATGATTGATTGATTTAATGTCACTCTAGCAAAGATACCACATCATCACTGCTTGGCAGGTCTCGATATCAATTGACATTCAACATTGGCAATTATTAAGGAAGAAGATTTATTTTATATGTCAGATATGACCCTATTGATATATGAATACAGCCAATCATAGAATTATATTTGAAATGTTTTGCATTTTAATATTTATAGTATTAAAACATTTAATAAAATATGGCATATGTGTATACAATACAACATCACTCTTTAATAAACAGGTACAAAGTGTGTTTTAATCATCTGCTCAAAAGTCACTTTTAGTAGAGCTATATATGCATGCTAGGTAATAGTAGGTATATGCCTCAATATTTGTACTTTCATTTAATTCAACTGTTTTAATATTAAAATTCAGACACATGTTCTGTCTGTTTGTACATATATCTCACACCATCTGTAAATTATTTGATTGGTTGTAATCAAGTCATAAGCCCATATCCGATACTTTCCCAGTCTTGTTTGTGTAGCTATTTTAATATTAAATGAAGCATATTGTGAATTTGATGTTTTTTATTTAAATGAACACATTTGAAGTTCAATCCCTGGTTGATATTCTCCAAATAGTGTCTGCGCTCTCGAGTATCTTCAGGTGTAAATTCATCAAGGTTCAGTTTTTCGTAGTACGACACTGTTGACAGTTCTGAATTCAATTTAGCATAACGAGCAGCAACAGTCGGCTTTACTAAATGACTCGGTTTGATGACAACTAACAGCTGTGAATCGGCAGCGGATCGCGCAACATCTTCACACGTGTGGGACTGCTGAACTTCATCCAATTTTTTTCTAAGATAAACAATGTATTTGTGCACAAGGTCTAACACTTCCACCACACCCTCACGTACCGGTTGCCATTGTTTGGTCTTCAGCCATGGTGCATCTGTGAATCTGTCTACTTCAGACTCCAAAGATGACAACTTTTCTTGGGATATTTTCTGGACGGCATGTCTGTGACCTTTTGGGTCGTTGTATTTCAAACCGGTGAAGATTTTGAATAACCCGGTTAGCTCTGGAAATCTGTCGAGAATTGTGGTGTAGTGTGGATCAATATACCACAGGACGGCGACGATGGCATCCACAAATGGTTTGCCAATTGTGGTGACAGCGTCAGCCGTCTAGGGCTTCACGGTTTTTCGGTATTTAGTCATACCGCGGTTTTGTTTTTAATACCGTGTAGTCGGTATTGTATTTCTTAAATAGTCGGTATACCGCTGCACACTATATTTTCTTTTTCAGTCGGTTTTACGACAGCAAATGTCGATAAAATACATATTCTGAGGCACTAAAGCGTGTCTGTAAGTTATGAACAAACCCGAGAACTAGCGAGACCAAACGAGAAGCAGCGAGATGAAACGAGAACCAGCGAGACGAGACGATAACGAGCCATCGCCCAGAGCGTAACTGCAGAAAGTGCCAAAATCAAATATCACAAAGAAAGTGCCAACACGTTGTAGGCTGATGGATGTGTGTTTATAGTCGTCTCATATGCAATTCAAATTAGTGTACACAAAGCAATAATTAGACTAGGTCGCCATCCATACAATTACGAAATGTAAACTATACTCTCACAATTGTTTTCGTGCTAATGTTTATCCACTATCGAGACACCACGGATAAATACTATTGCTTGGGGACCTTTTTAGTATAATCTGGACTTAAATCCTCCCATGGTGGAAAATAAACTGCAAATCGTATCCGACATTAGCACGGAAATAGCTTTGTATATGTGCCACAAGTGTGCCTTCTGAGCGCTTGATTATAGTAAATTTGAACAAATGGTTGCACCGAAGCGTTCCTGAAACCAGAAAAGGTTAACATGTTGTCCTCTCTCGCGGCAAATATGTAATTTACAGTTCAGTATTGTGCTTTGTTGTGAAATAAAAATTGTGAAATAATTACTTGTTTGTTTTTTATTTTTGAATAAGCGACGTCAGTTGTACTCCACACATTGTTAAGACCACAAGCGACATGCATTACGTTGTCCTCTTTTCGCGTGTCCGTGTGACACTGCATTCATACGTGAATATTGAATTGTGTACTGCATGTTCTGAAGGATCTTAACTAGCAAAATGTTTGGACATTATTCTTGACGGTTTTTAGTCATACCGCGGTATTGATTTCAATACCGTAGTCGGTATTGCGAAGGTGGATACCGTGAAGCTCTACAGCCGTCCAACCGACATTGTTTTTTTCGAGCATGTCAATGATGTCATTGAAGAGTCGGCATTTAGAATTTCCTCCATCCACCTTCTCAGGGAGAAAAACTGTATCTTGTCTATGTTTAGACTTGTCCATGAGCATTTTGAAGGCATCTTCAGTTCGGATTTTATTGTCATTTTTCTTGTCAGATGATTCAGATAGTTTGAACTCGAAATATTTCCCAAATTCCTCAACAATGTCTTTAACAGCAACAGACAGCGCCACAGAATGCGCCACCCGCTGGAATTCACGGTCATCAGTTCTGTTCGTGCCCACAAAACTTTCGATTTCGAGATCGTCAAGCTGTACATTTTTCACATCGATGACGACTTTAAGTTTTGTTATCTGGTCCCGTAATAGCTCAATTAGTGTGCCAGCTTCATTATAATCAGATATGACCGTCCAATCTAGCAAAATAGCCGTCAAATGCTTGATATGTATGCTTAGAAGTGGCATGAAATTGTTCAAAGTCGAAAAAATAATACAAACGCACGGGAAGCACAGGAAATTCGGGTACACTCGATTGCCGTTCCGCGCGAGATCGAGCAATATACGGAGAAACGTACCATAGAATTTTCTTACCGAAATTTTTTTTTCTTCATTTTTTGCAAAAGCGATAAAATGTTAAATGTGCGGTGTTTTGGGGGCATGCGCGCGCGCCTGAGAAACAAACCATTGATTTTGTGTGGCCTAAAGAGTGTTCATTAATGAACTTTGTTGAAACAATAAATTCATATTTGAAACAGGTATATTTATCTGACTGTTGGACTGTAGGGCAATGTTCAGATAACAAACAACCATATCTGACCATTTCCACCAAAGAATATAAATCCAGGCCTTTCCATTAGTCTAAATTGGGGACACCGATCAAACCTGCTGGACCATGGTTCCGGCAGGTTTGCGAAAATTTGAGATTACTAGACCACTAAACGCCATTTCCTGGCTTCTCAGACATTAACCCTTATTCCAACGTATCGTCTTTTGTTGTAGCGTCCGTATCGTCTTTTGTTGTAGCGTCCGTATCGTCTTTTGACGTCTTTAATTTTTGCATTTTCAACACTCGGATTTGAGACTCGAATAAAGAGTAATAATGACGATTTACATTGATTGTGTTTTGTTCTGCTGATGGTTAAGATCATGAAGGGCACATATTAAATCCTTTCTTCCTTTGCTAGGCTTTAGATTTGCAAAATGTTTACTTAGAATGCTGTTTTGGCCGACAAAATGAAAACAAACGAAATAGAAACACGTGGTTTCGACGAAAACGAAAGTTGTTGTCAGAGACGCTTCCTTGTTGATTACGTTATGCGTGGCCGCGAGGGTAATCTATGTAAAATATGACAACTTGAACTTGATATTTATATTGGATTATGTATTATTTCTTAAGTGGTGATTTTATATTTCCAAATAGTGCAATATGAACATTTTCCCCAGCCGTAATTAAATCGGCCACAGCTAAGCAAAATCTCAGCGTGACAGTTGCGGAACTGGCCATTGGGATGTTTTTCCTGTCGAGTTCCATTATGATTGTCACTTCATCCGTGAACGTGAAAAAAGATTTTTATAATAATATTTTTTTTTAATGGACTAACATAACGAAGGCACGTATTTCCAACTTGCCTTCCTAAATATTAAATGTTGACATAGAGTATGTTCTCAGTCTCGTATTGGCTGACAAAATGAAAACAAACGAAACAGAAACACGTGGTTCACTGGTAGCGAATTTTCGACGAAGACGAAATTTGATCAATATTTAATGTAGGTGAACTTCTCCACAAACCAAATGTTGTGAAACATATTCATTAAGTGTCACAATTGTTGTTTAATTTGAGAACTCGAACATTGCAATTCCAAATTGATGACTCAAAGTGGATCTTTCTGCATTTATTGCACAAATTTACTCTGCGAAATCATGTTATGTCGGAGCATCGGAATATTATTTCCGGTTGTAAATTGTAATGTAACTACGGACGCGGCCGTTGTTGTGCTATCGGCGGGATTCTAAACACATAATTAAAACTTTTTTATATATATTATCTACAAATTTAGTATAATAAATTGATGAGATATTACTTTTATATATCCATCTGTTCAAGATTTCAAATATACCGCGCAAAAGACCATGGACCCTGATCGATCGAGAAAGAAATCAATAAAAAAAAATATCTCCTGGTTTGACATCAAGTCAGCCCAATGCGGGTGCTTCTAAATAAAGGCGAGTTTACAGTTGACATTCAGATATCTCAAATTCATCTTGGGAAGCTTCTTTGCGTGTATGCATATATAATTACCGACTATAAAGTAATAATGTACTTATATCAACGCAATGTCGATAAAACAAAGAATATCCCAAGCCACACATTCGAGCACCTGCTGGCGACGTCTTACTAAGTTAGCCCACAGCCATTTCGAACAATTCGCTCTGGTTTTCTGTCATCTAATTAGCATCAATGGGGAAACTCCACCCCTAAACTTGAGCTAATGAAATCAGTTCAAACTTCTAATCATTGATGTCATTGGTTGTCAATGAAAACATTCTTAGAATCAACAAAAAGTGACCTTTGAACATGTGGTTTTTGCACGAAAATTTACAAACTTTCACAAAGCAACGTGACGTAATTGCTAATAATTTGCGCTTTTATCGGAAGTCTTTTTACGACTTTGTCAAATCATGGTTTATATGATTAATGTACATCATATATAAAGACATTTGGTTTAATTATTTTATTTATAATACACTTTTTTGTTTTCAAAAATCATGAATTATTTTTTTTTCAATCAGGACACGAGTCCGTGAGTAAACAAACTTAAGGACACACTCGCATAGGCATACCGTAAATTTGCATAAAATGTCATTTTTGACTCACATTTGTGATAAAATGATGATAAACGGTTGTTTATATGCACATATTTAGTTCGTCTATTGGTTTATGTTTCCATTATCGTATTCACAGATGACACTTAACTTAAGTCTTAAGTGAAAGCATGCTTGTTGTTGCATATCGGATGATACACATGGCACATTTACCTGTGGCCAGTGTGGGGAAACACCCAATGATGTTATAACGTCAAATTCCTGTTGGCTAACGTAATTACCTTCATACCTGTTGACGTTGGCTATATGACGTGGTTTAACTACATGTGCTGTTGGGAAAAGGGTTAATAAGTATCTATTTCAACCTAATTGTATTGAAGATTTTATACTGTAATCTTTCATTTCTAGTCCATTTCAGAGCAATATACAAGGTCACATCCAGAAAATTGTTTCATACAGTACATTTACAGAATTGGATATCAAACTCATCATCCCAAAACACTTTTTGACTTTATTCTTGTGCATAATTCTAATATATTATTAAGTCAATTATTTAATAAATATAATTTTAGTATCTAATTCTTGTTGTTGAATGTGTTCAAAATAATGTGAACTTAAGTGCTAACTTATGTATATTGTGACAAAAGTCACAAACTGATGAAAATATAAATAAATGAATTCAATGATTAAAAATTAAATCTAATCAACTTATCAAGAATGAAGTTGATGATGAAATCATGTATTTAATAATATATATGGATTTTGAGATGATGGTTATTAACCAAACACTAATTTGCTAAATAACCCCATTATTGAACACAGTGAACAAAATTGATGTTGATTGAAAACAATTTCGTCAGTTTCGCCAGTGGCAATGTTTGTAAAGAAGGATGTTATGGGCGCAGTTTGACTGTCTTCCTCTTTTCGTTTGCGTTTGGAAGAGTATGTACCGCTCGTTTTATTGTGAGACTTGCCACTTGTTCGAGGACTCCCTCGCGAACTCATGATTATTTTCAATATTTTGATTCTAAAATCATCACTAACCAAGCTGAAACATTCGTATCTTTCCCCGACAGAAGAGTGTGATAATTTCAAAGGGGGGTAATTCACTATTAAATTAGAACTCGCATTCCGCGTTTTACAATGTTCCGATTTTGATTTCCGTTTCCGATCGTAAAAAAAAAAATGTGTTTAGTCTGTCAAAAATATTGATAAAACAATAAAACAAACTCTTATTTTGGGGACTTTGTCGTAATTTGGGGACACCGGTAACCGGCTTGAATTAGGGGAATGATAAGGCCTGATAAATCCAACATTTTAATACTTGTATTATCTTTTTGTCTGTCTGCCATCTGATTTTATTACTTCAACATCACCCCACCCTAACAAAAAATCGAACATTCCATTATATTCTCTTCAACTGAATGGAAGAAGTATAGAAATAATTAATTTTTATAGCATATGTGTATGGTATTGGTGGGATTAGATTTAAAAAAAAAAAAAAATCCAAATAAATTAATCAATAGGGACCAACTAATATATATGGATTTTGAGATGATGGTTATTAACCAAACACTAATTTGCTAACAGGACTTATATATAACAAGAGCTACGCTGGGCGTGCAATATACGCCCTCTCTTGGGTCGGCGGAAACTGATAAAAACGGGGCATAACTCTGGTAAAAATTGGCTGACGGA
Organism: Siphonodentalium dalli; assembly: GCA_032622095.1. NCBI lineage: Eukaryota > Metazoa > Mollusca > Scaphopoda > Gadilida > Siphonodentaliidae > Siphonodentalium > Siphonodentalium dalli. The sequence continues at coordinate 100,125,403 of CP136069.1, read as the reverse complement.
ACTCAAATTTGAACTTGACCTGTGTTTTGGTGGGAGAAAGTAATATACCAAATTATCATTGAATCCGATAAGCTCTAGTAAAGTTATCATGCGGACAACAAATTTCAGGGATTTTCTAAGTCAAATTACGTCAAAAAAGGGGCCATAACTCTCGCAAAAATTATCGGATTAAAACGAAATTCGGACTTGAGCTGTATTTCGATATATGTAATCCACAAAAAAAACGGGTTTTGCGTATAAACATTCCAAAATCGAGTTATCATCCGGAAACCAAAAAACATAAGAAAAACTGAATTTTCTGAGTCGAAAAAGGGGCATAACTCTGCCAAAAATGGTCGGACAGAACCCAAGTTCGAACTTGACCTGTGTTTTGGTGGGAGAAAGTAATATACCAAATTTGGATTCATTCCGATAAACTATACTAAAGTTATCATCCGGACAACAAATTTCAAGGATTTTCTAAGTAAAAAAACATTAAATAAGGGGCATAACTCTGGTGAAAATTGGCGGGCGGAACCCAAATTCGAACTTGAACTTACTTTTCGGCTAATAAACCCACATACCAAATTTTACTAATTTTGGTTCACTCTAACTAAAGTTATCATCCGGACAACAGGTTAACGGACGCCCGGACGGACAGACCAATACTATAATACGGCCTTTTTTTCAAAAGGGCGTATAATAAATGTACTCTCAACCAGACCCGTTTACTTTCCGGATTTCAGCGAGAGTCTCCCGATTTTGTGTCATTTATCATGTGTGTCCGATGGGGAAACGAAATCTCCCGATTTAAAAGATGTAGCCAAAAATTAGCCAACAGCTATAGCAAGCAATAAGCCATGCATGCTTTAGTGTTACAAATCAATTAGGAATATATCAAACAGTGACAAAATGTTGACACAACGTTGACTCTCTTTTGTTTAACAGCGTTGAGTAAGTAAATGCGGTCTTCAATGTCCAGACACAGATTATAATATATCAAACAAGAAGCCTTCCTTTTTTGGCCACACATAATAAAGTGTTGGTTTCTGCTAGTCCCGACCGACTGCTTTAAAACAGCAGACTCAAATTTTTATATTGCCGATTTAAACTTTTTGTTTGTTTTATATCCGTTTACGTCTTTGTGGTATTCCGTGTTTTATATACGCAATAACAGAACGCGAATCGAAGGGACCTCAAACAATTATGTCAATACGCTCTTTAAATTCACCGATGTTACTGAATATATTTGGCGACAAAATTATCCGAGAGCACCATTTTATAGTGCGCAAATATAGTTTTAATCGTTAAATTGCCTTATTCGAAATAAAACGGGATCCATAACCGCGGAAAATCTTAATTTTATTCCCAATGATTTTAGAAATTAGTGTGTCGGTGTCAAGGCCGTTAATTGTGGCAGATGCAAACCAAATGCAATAAACAGTCTATATGACATTTAAATGAAAAATATGAAGTTTATTTCCACGATACTGACATTGAAAAAAATCTCCCTATTTTTCACTAAATCGCCCTATTTCTGAGGACAAATCTCCCTATTTCCAATTTTGAAAGGAAACAGGTCTGCTCTCAACACTGCATATTGGATGTTCAAATGACAATTTATTTGATATTTTTATATTACATGCAACTATTGCAATAAAATATTCATATTTTCAAAACAGGACATCACACCAAATTACCAAAATCCATAAATGAAGAATGTGCCAAGGAAAATATAGGTAAGAAATGTGAGGTAAATCAGAAGAAAAGATTTGACTTATTGCATCTCATGGCATGAGTGTGAAAAGGTTAATTATCTCTAATCCGAGCAAGCAATCAATACCAAAAACTATACAGGTGAGTCATGTGTCATCATAAACTTGCATATAAAATATGAGTTCACACGATCCGATAAAATATTCTCAAGTTATCACATTGGATAGTAAGTGTCTACAGATAGATGGATAAATCACTGTTCAATAAAGAGGACACATCAGGAGTCCACCTCAGTCCAAAAGGTAAAAAGGAACTAGAGAGGAAATTCTCAGATCAAATTTGTGATATTCAGCTTTCACCTGAACAGCAACGAAAGCGAGGAAGAAACAAATACACCCCAGAAATTTTTTCTGATGATTATGATTGAACTGATTCATATCCCCAAATTAATTGTGTATCATGTGTTACTTCGACCCAATGTAATGGCATTATGCATCATGGTGTTTCAGACAGAGCAAATGTTGATCAAATATCACATATACCCAAAACCAGTCAAAGTTTTGAATTTGCCACGCCCCATTGTTATGATTTAGAAACTGCACAAAGTTATTCAGCTAACACGTGTTCAATCAGTAACAATCAATTTCCCTGTGTGTACTCATGCAACGGGAATCCACCCGGATATAGTACCATGAACAATACGAGCGCAACCAACCAATCAAAAACCTCATCAGTCGATTACTTGTCTCATGACGAACTCTATAATAATATTCTAGACACGCCCACTGGCGCCACAAATTATGGGGAATCCCCGGATGATCGATCTGACCCGACCTGTGGCGGTTGTAAAATACGCGGGGAATCCCCGAGCAATCAAAGCAAGCCAAATGATAACAATATCTATCGCGTAAACGATAGTATTTACCACACAGATCTTTGTTATGATCAGCGACCTCATGAACCAAACACAATGACCTTCCCAATGAGCCAATCAGGCGCTGACAACTCTGGTGTATTATTACCTCGTATATCCAAATTTGGCAAGCAAGAAAATCAACAGACAGCTATCTATAATGAGGGTCACACACGTGATTTACAAGTTGATTTGAATGAAAATGATCTTGTTGTTGATAACAATTATATTCATGATATGGACTATGCGTGCACATCATATGTTAACGAACATGATTATTGTGATAGCGATGTTAATGATGTGAATGGTGTTTTTACCAATAACACTTATGAACATGAACTAAATAATGTCAACAGTAATGTCGATGTTTCTGATATTTTGGGAGAAAGTTGAAAAATATTATTCGACATGAACATTTCTGTTGACAGATTCAACAGTGAGATAAGTACTGAAAATATATTGGGATTGAAAAGTTTTCCAAATATAAATAACATTTTCAATAATATAACTGATTATAGTTTTTATAATAATTACACATATCAAAATCTTGAATATAATGCCAGTGGTGTTAACTTCAATAGCAATGACAGAAATAAAATGAATGATGTTCAGGCATGTGCTAATGACAATGTTTGTGATGTTGGAGATATTCATAATTATGATGTTGACTTTAATTGTTTTATAAATAACACTTATAGCCATGTTTATGATGTTGGTGATGATGAATTTTGTACAAATAACACTTATATCAATGATAATGATTATGAAGTTGATGATGGTAAACTTTTTAACAATTTTATTCATGATAATGGTCATGGTGCTGGTGATGAACTTTTTATAAATAACACTTGTATCCTAGATAATGATCATGATGCTAAGGATGGATATTACTCCGTACTACCAGTACACGGAAATGCCAACTCCAGTCTTAAAGTGGCAAATAAAAACAGACGACATAGAGTATAATGAAATACGTGATCGAATTTTACTATATCCGAATACACGTAATGTGGAGTGTAGTGTCGCTACAGACACGCCCAACCTTCTAAATCCTAATGAAAATGGCAAAGCATCAGAAAGCTTAAATCTCAAAACAAAGTTCAGTATACTTACTCTCAATGTTTGTGGACTGAGAGCAAGAGTAAATTACCCAGAATTCCAAGAACTTTGCAACAATCATGACATTCTTTGTCTGTCAGAAACCAAAACAGATAATTGCGACCAAATAACTTTACAGGGATTCAAATTATATATGAAAAACAGAATGAAACTTTCGCGGGTGAAATCTGGAGGAATTGCCATAGGTATTAGTGATAGATTAGAATCATTAGCAAGCATCATAAATACAAAGTGTACTTTTATTCACTGGGTAGAACTAAAACTGAATAATCGGAGAGATGCTATTATCATAGGTGCTTTATACATCCCACCAGATGGTTCCAAATACACATCAGACGCCGCGTTTGAAGTAACTGCAGAAATCCTGAATATGAGACAAAGAAGTGAGACTATACTTATTACCGGGGATTTTAATGCACGTACAGCGGAGATTTTAGACTACATCCAATTCACCAAGAACAAACATGCAGATTTTGACAGCTACCTGTATGATAACCAAAATGTTGAATCAGAAATCGAAAAAGCTGGCCTCACCAAAAAAAGATTTAACACTGATAAAACAGTAAATAGCTATGGTCGCAAACTGATTTCCCTTTGTCAACAAAATGACATGATTATTATAAATGGCCGTATGGGAAATGATTCCATGATAGGAAAACTTACTTGTGGCGATGCCTCAACAATTGATTATACCATAAGTTCTCTTGCAATGCTATTTATATTAAATAACTTCACAGTAGGGGAACTAAATAAACTTTTCTCAGATGTTCACAAGCCATTAACAACCGAAATAGTAATAAATCAGCACGTGCAGACAAAAAGTACACATGAATCTAATGCAGGGGCAGCTAGACCCAGATGGGATACAACTAAATTAAGTGAATTTAAATATAATCTTGATGACGAAGAAATTAATGTCATAAAACAGACCATTGATAAATATGAAACTGACGCAAGTATTAATGAAATAAATAGCATAGTATCAAAAATAACAGGAGCTATAAATAATTCGGCGAATAAAACTTTCGGAGTCCCGGTATGTAAATTAAATAAAAAAAAGATAAATACACGTGGTAAGCCCTGGTTTAATTTGGCATGTAAACTGGCCAGAAAGGAATACAGAAAATCACAAAGAAATAATAAATTAAGACAAAATGATTACTCTAACGAGAGGCCGATCACGATCGGCAGATGTTTAACCCATACCTTGGCGATAGCGATTAGCTATTTTTATAAATTTTATAAATCCTTACACCAACCTTTTCATGAGTGCAAAAGTTTCAACAATTCACACTTTATATAGTGATCGTGTGAAAAATATTTAGTTATCACATTGTGTCAACAGGATTGGTGGAGGATGTTAATATTTTTAAGCAAATAAACCAAATGACCCTCACTATGCAGGTTAGGGGTGTGTTATCGTCAACTATGCCAAGAACTATAAACATAATCAATGGAAATATTTGAGTTATCAAATCGGATAGAATGGGGTTAATCTTACCCAAACTAATGAACTGATAAACACAAAATAGTCTATGAAAAGCATGTCATTGGATTTAGAACCCCATACAATAAGTCAGTCTCAAGAATACCAGCACCATTAATATTATCCTGGAGCCCAAATGCAATTGAGGGAATTTCAAAATAAGACATTTCCTCTAATGATGAATATTCAATTGGTGAACCTGGCTCAAAGTGAAAGGGATAATATTATATCTGTCTATCGCATAATATGTGTCTATGGAATGGTTTAATTTTAATCCCAAATCCATGCAAATCAAAAGTGGATCACCATCAACCTGGACATAACATAGGAGAATGATTAAATGAAAAGCATCAAAACCATATGTGTGGAGAGGGTTAATCATTTTCAATGACATGTTATGGAACTAAGGAATGTGTGGATAAATTTTTGTCTAAGATAAGACAACAGTGTTTGTAAAGAACAATGTCTGTAAAACAACACTACCGCTATACTTAAAGTAATTGACCACCAATAACGTGGTGTCACCCCGTTAATATGGCGGTACTATACCGCGGTATCCTCCAATACCGCGGTACTGATACCGCTTGTTAACGCGAACAAGTATGTGTGAGTAAATACCTCCCCTCAAAGAGTTCCATGAAAATCACTGCGGTATTCAACAAAATTAATGCGGTGCCCGCTAAAAGACCGCTGTATCATTATCGCCCAATACCGTAACTCCACCGCCATGACCGCCTCGATACCGCTACCGTTTATTACCGGTATCACCGCGGTCATGACCGGGGTATCACCCCGTTTTTCTGGTCAATTACTTTGAGAATAGCGGTACAAAGTAACAATGGACTATTCCAATTTATTATTTTAGAATAGGTGTCATATAGTGTGTGCATATAGCTAATGTAATAAACCTGTTTCAACAAAGGGGTTAACTTCATATTGCACAGAAAGCAGAACTCCACCAGAGAGTGAGTAATCAATCACAGTTTGACATAATTATGATAACAAGTCCAGCCAGCCAGTGGTACCACTATCATGCTTTATAGCATGTAGTATCTAATGTCATAGTGATAATTAACTCATTCTCAATAACACACATTGCTGTGGGATATATGTTCTCTTCAAATTCCCAGCAGTAATTACTTGAATTATAAAGGGTCATAACTCTGTTAAAATATATCGGATCAAACCCATATTCGAACTCGATCTGTATTTAGGGGTGATAAATTCATATACCAAATTTTGTGTTGATCAGATGAAAAATGTTTTGAGTCATAGCAGCTTGGGTGAATTCTAAGTAAACATAAGAGTGAAAAGGGTTAATTAAACAATACCAAAAACCATACAGATGAAGAACGTGCTAAGAAAAACCTAGGTAAGAAATATGAGGCAGATCAGAAGAAATATGTTCAACTTATTGCATTGGATAGCATGTGTGTAAAGGGTTAATTATTTTCTAAACTGATCAACCAATCAATACCAAAAACTATACAGGTGAGGGGTGTGTCATCATAAACCTACATATCAAATATGAACACAATCGGACAAAAAAATATTTCGGTTAGAGCATCGGATTTTTTTTTAATTTATTTTATTTTCGAAAAAAGGGTCATAACTCCTTTAAAATAAATCGGATCAAACCCATCGAACTCGATCTGTATTTTTGGCTGTGAAACTCACATACCAAATTTGGTTCCAATCAGATAAAAAATGTTTGAGTTATGGCAGAATGCGTGAATTCTAAGTTGAAAAAGGGCCATAACTCTGTAACAAAATCTCGGATCAAACCCAAATTCGAACTCGATCTGTATTTTGGGCTGAGAAACCCATACACAAAATTTGGTTTCGATTGGAAAGAAAATGTTTGAGTTATCGCATTACTCGTAAAGTGTCTACGGACAGACAGACAGACAGACAGACAGACAGACAGACGGACGGACGAACGACGAGTGGTCAATCCGGGCAACGACACTATGTTTACCATACTATGGTATGGGTAAACATAAAAATGTAATGCGCGAGGAATGTAAAAAATATAAACTCGTATTGGACAATGCGATGAAAGTACACAGGGAAAAGGTATCGCGTGAAATGAATAAACTAAAAAAAGGTAATGCAAAACTATTTTGGAGTACTCTGAACAAGAAAAGCAGAGTAACATGTAATAAGCTAAAAATAAGTGAATTGGAGAACCATTTTCGAGAAATAAATGCTACATCATATGAAGATAACCCTAATTTAAAAATTAAGGACACAAATTACAAAGGAAATGATCAAATAAATAGACCAATTACATGCGAGGAAAAAACCACTGCAGTCTCGAACCTCAGTAACAACAAATCCCCCGGAACTGATGGAATTTTGAACGAATATATAAAAGCCTCAACTGGTGCGCTATTAAATATATACTGTAAACTTTTTAATCTAGTCCTAGACTCTGGTTGTGTTCCTGACTCCTGGGGAATAGGCACTATTATACCCTTATTTAAAAACAAAGGCGACACTAGCGATCCCAAAAATTATAGGCCAATTACCTTACTAAGTTGTCTTGGAAAATTATTTACAAAAATCTTGACAAACAGAATTAATACATACCTAGAAGAAAAAGAAATTATAAATGAAAATCAATCAGGCTTTAGAAAAAAATATTCCACTGTTGATAATATGTTTGTTCTCCATATGCTGACCCAAACTACTAGGGCACTAAACAGAAGCTTATACTGTGCATTCATAGATTTTGAGAAAGCGTTTGACAAAGTATGGAGACAAGGGTTATGGCACAAACTATTGCTAAATAATATAAACGGCAAAATTTACAAAGTTATACGCAGTATGTACCTAAATATTAAGTCCAGAGTGCAATTGGGGAAAATACAATCAAACTACTTCCCGTGTTTATCTGGTGTCCGTCAAGGCGAAATCTCTCACCTATACTTTTTACATTATATCTAAATGACCTAGAAGACTACTTAGAGTCCTCGGGAGCTATCGGTTTACCAAAACTATCCAATGAAGTTAAAAATCATCTGAATATTTACATGAAACTGTTCATAGTTCTATATGCAGATGACACCGTTCTCATGGCTGAAACCCCCGCAAAATTACAAAACGCATTGAATATTTTTCATAATTACTGCAAAACGTGGAAACTGACAGTTAATGCAACAAAGACTAAAATCATGCTTATATCCAAACGAAGCCTCCCAAAAAACAGAATTTTTTTTTACAATGGCAATCCAATTGATGTTGTAAAAAAATTTAACTATCTTGGAATTACACATACCAAGTCTGGTTCATACTCTGAAGCAAAAAAAGTCCTTGCTGACAAAGCCACTAAGGCCATGTATTCGATAATCACTAAAGCAAGATTACACTGCCTTTCAATTAAAAATCAATTTGATCTGTTTGATGCACAAGTTGTTCCCATAATTTCTTATGGATGCGAGATTTGGGGTACCGGCAAAAATGACATATTTGAGAACATACATAAAAAAATTTGTAAGCATGTTCTCCAATTAAAACCATCTACATGTAATTATATGATATACGGAGAAAGTGGTAGGGTACCAATTGATATATTAATCAATTTGCGATTGATAAAGTACTGGTTCAAAGTGGTCAATATGAACTCTAATAGATACTGTAAAATCTTATATTTATTAGCATTGAAGCTCAATGAGCAGCCAGACATAAATTTTCACTGGATAAACAAAATTTGTAAAATCTTAACAGATTGCGGTCAGTCCCATCTAATGAAGTTGGATAAAATCATCAGTAGTGACGAACTAATTTCTTATATAAAGTGTTGTCTTATCAGCAGATTCCGTGATACATGGAAAGCTGATATAAACACAGCTGGTAGCAGGGGAAAAATTTATAGAATGTTTAAACATGATATACAGTTTGAAGACTATCTAAATATCCTTGACACTAAAAATTGGATAACTCTATGCAGATTTCGCACATGTAATCACCAGCTACCAATAGAAAAAGGTCGCTGGAGTTATAAGGACCTACCGGATAGATTATGCCCACTATGTCATACTCGAAGTCTAGGTGATGAAATACATTATCTATTAGAATGCGAATCCTTTAAAGACTCAAGAAAACGTTTTTTAAATCATAGATATATTATGAAAGCAGATGTAACGTCATCGATAGACGAAATTCTTAATATGAAAGATCCCCCGTCCCTTCTTAGACTCTGCTCGTTTATTAGACTCATCACAAAGACACTCATTTGATAACATATTCCAATCATTCACATCCATCATTCACAATCATGCACGGGTAGTGAATTCAAACACCATGGATAGCACCAAGCTGATTATTAAATTTACCACCTGGGCATGCCTGTCAGTTAACAAGATTGAAACTGCAAACAAATTGTTAGAGTGATCATCATCTACATGTATGTTTTTTATATCATTATAACCATAAATATGTTATAATATTGATATTGTGATATCGTGTAACCATCGAACTATAATATAACCGACCACCATACTTAATATATACGTCAGCAGACGATTATAGCAAATACAACAAAAAATCTAACAGAGACTTGACCAATCGTATTCTTCAGACATTCTCAATTTTAGTAATGGAATAAAATTTAAAATGAATTACAAGTTTCACCTTTAATTACAGCCACTACAAGCTCAATAGATATATAGTAATAGGGAATTATCGACCTGTTTTACATATATTGCGAGCAACCTTTGACGTTAATTGACTACTACTTAGACATATTCTTCTGATACTAGAAAATACACAGCACGTGTATGACGAAAATATTACTTCCTGGTTCAGTTCTATTTACGAACACAAACAGGCCCGAGTAGTCTTGCAGATTCGGAAAATGCGCGGTGCAGTCTTACTCGTCTCAGCTGATACGCTGGTAGCGGTTTCTGACAACTAATGAGGGTTATTAAACCCAACCTGCTATAGATCCGGGGTTACATGTATATATTATCTTTTGTATTATAATCATACTATATGACTATTGTATATAACTCTGTTTCTCAATATCCGTTACATGTAATTTCCATGTGTTTATTTGGATGAGAGAATAAAGCATATCTGGATGAACAATGGATGGTTGATCCAGACATCGGCATTATGAGTACCATACATGGTATGGTACACAAAGCAGTAGATTTTAAATCAAAATTGGAATATGTTCCTGAAAAAATTTGTTTCGAGAGAATAATACACCACCACACTAGAAGATGGTAGCCGGTTGGTGAACGAAGAGGAAAGTACTGATCTCACCTGAAACAATGGCTCCTTGAAGCTTGCTGGGAAGTCTATTGGTGAAGGCTTCTCTATGACAACTTTGGACACCTTTTCTTTGGCGATGTCAGGCATCTTTATTGCTCTATTCGGATCTGATTTATTATATGAGGTATCTTTTACTGTTGCAATCTTTTCACCAACTCTATTGGATTTCGGTTGCCTCTGTGGTTTTGGAGCTTGATCCTTTGGCACAATTTTTGATAGATTCTTGTCGGTCCTGTTGATTTTGGTTTCTGCACTAGGGGAGCTCCTTGTAGATGATGTGGCCGAATTTGGCTGATCACAACCGTCAATTCCACTGTCATGTTGATCACCTTTGTCTCCTTTCTGCTCACCGCTTGTACTCATTGGAGTAGGTGCCACACTGAATGTAATGGGTTTAGCCCATGCGTTGGCTGGAGGTACAGCCACACTCTGAGTTACCGCTGACTGCTGCGAAGGAGGAGTTATCACAGACATTTGTCCAACTGACTCTGGAAAAGAGTTGGATAACAATTAGTGCACGCCGAACAAACTGCACTTTTAAGTACCAACCCATGTATGCCGATCAACCATTGCCATTATCAGGAATAAAATACGATAGAAACAAGACAATAGCTCTTGATTAAATCATTGCTGTCTGAAGCCACACTTAATTTAAATGTACCAATTGACTTAATTTTTATAATCAAAACGAGCAGCCATATTTTTAACGAATATCCCCAAAAATACTCATTCGCATCTTCATGTCATTATCATGGTTCACAAAATATTTCATGATTGATTGGTATGGGCTGTAGCCTCTGGTAATTGATTTATGTTCATCTCATGGATGAGAGTATTTTTTTTTTTCATAGCTGTGAATCCCTCTTTTTTTTTTTTTTTATGTCCCTGGCTGCACAAATATTTGACCCAGTAACCCCATTTAAACAAATCTGAACCCCATTCACCCAAGAACCCTTCATACCAAATATGAACCCATTCGGCCCGATGGTACATGAGAAGTCGTTTTAAGAATTACTGTGGAGGGAAAGAGTTATGGCCCTGGCTTCGCAACTTTCTGACCCAGTGACCTTATTTGAACAAATCTGAATACCAGTCACCCAGGGAACATCCACACCAATTATGAACCCATTCGGTCCTATGGATCTGGAGATGTTCAAAGAATTGTTGATGTCAAGACGATGGGTGATGACTTAGCTCCACCTGAGACTTTGTCTCAGGGGAGTTAAACGAGAGGCCGATCACGATCGGCAGATGTTTAACCCATACCTTGGCGATAGCGATTAGCTATAACTGATAATTGGTCAAAGATATGATCACAGTAATACATATGTCAGTACCTAACTTAAATTCAAAAGGTCAAATAATTTGTCTTAAGAAGGGGTTAAAGTAATTGGGGTGGGGGAGGAGTCGTTTTAAATCTCATAACTCTGTCCCTATTCACACAAGGACCTCTCACGGTGAGATCCAATTGTTTAGCCATTAATAAATTTGACAGATAGGATAAACAATTATCCAGCCAGCAGGTTGTTCATCTTTACCTTCATACAACCACCCCCTAGAGCTATGTAACATATGTCATCACTCAATTAATAACAGATTTTGCTTGGAATGACATCTATTAAAGGTATTCTCATACTCTGGATATTGGATGTTCACATGGCAATTTATTGATATCATTATATTACATGCAACTATTGCAATAAAATCTTCACATTTTCAATACAGGACATCACACCTTATAATGGAACAAATTAGTGTCAATGAATTTTTTTTTTTTTTAATTAAATAATTTTTTTATTATTATAAAAGTTTTTTAAACCCGGTATTTGTTTACCGTACTGACCCGGTTCAAAGCCCATGCCCGTGTTTAAGCCCACCCATATATTTTGGCCAAATTCCATGCACAGGGGTATATTCGTGTTTAAGCCCACCCCAAATTTTGTTCAATTTCAGCAGTGGTAAGTAAGTATTTGTTAATGATACTCCCCAAATAAATAATTCACAAACGATCGGTGACGGCGAGAATGCCACGAAAAATGGAAAGTTATAATTCGTAGGTAAGTGATAATATTAAATGAAATAAAATAAAGTGAATCTTAAATTCACATTTCTTTATTCAATTATACTTCCCTGGGGAAACCAAACGTTTAACAGACATAAAATACAATAGAACCCACTTGCTAACAGCGTGCAATACTTTTAAGTTTAATCAAAGCGCACCTGTTCCAACTACAGTACCGGTACTGTAAAAACATATTTTTCGTGTTCAGTGACAACGTAGACCTATGTGTTCCTACATGTGGCCAAACACAAAGAACTGGCCTCTTGGTTATGTAAACACACAGTGGGTATCATAATGGAGCAGAAGGGGGAACTTGTCAATTAACAAAAATGTCTTCCAAACTGCGTCAACTTTATTCACTCGAAACCAAAATATTCAAACACGTGCTTTTGTATACGTTTTTTATACGTTTTAGCATTCGGCAAACCTCGTCAGATTCCGTCACCGTTTGCCCCCAGAGGTCACAGGTCGAGGAGTTCAGAATGCCGTTTTAGTAGAAATACAACTGCCTTGTCAGTGCTGTTAAATAATTACTCTCACTGGCTTTTGTTAAACATGCAATTAGTCGCCATGTATGTAGACAACGATGACGAATAAAGCGCCGGGCATATTGTTTTCCTAATCAGTCCTAATCGGATTAAATCGGAACATTGATATAAACTATAGTCAGACTATAGATAACCCACATTGCCGCTTACATAATAACCAGGGCATTCCTGACTCCAAGCATACACTTTGGGAACAAGACGGCTTGTCAGTCAAGACTACATGTACTTACATAATAGTGTCATTTTAACATGGGAATGTTGTCCAATAAAACTACAAGACTTAAAAGTGTTATTATAATATTTTAATATTCACATTTAATTGAAAAAATTCCCAAATAATCGGCGTCAGATCGGCTTTCATTTTACTGTCCCGATTTCTTAGGATTTTTGGTTTGCATTTTTGCAAAGGGCCATATCCGAGTTTAAGCCCACTTGGATTTTTGAGCTCAAATAAAACAAAGGCCCCCCTGGGCATAAACGCGGGTCAGTACGGTATGTTAAATTGAGCGAGGAAATTCAATCTAAAAAAATATGAAAAATCCAAATTTAAAAAAAAAGAAGAAGGGTCATAACTCCTTTAATATAAATACCCATATTCAAACTCGAACTGTATTTTGGGATGAGAAACCTATATACAAAATTTGGTTCCGATCAAATAGAAAATGTTAGAGTTATCGCATTATACCTAAAGTGTCTGACAGACAGACAGATATAGATGGACGGACAGACGAGTGGTCAATCCGGACATTGGCGCTATGTGTACCATACTATAGTATAGGTACACATAAAAAGTTTTATCTCATGCAGAGTACAGGAAAAATACATCAAACCTGGCGTGCCCCTTTAATTTTTCAATTCACATATGTAATCAATTGAAATCAATGTCGAAAAAGCTTTCCATTAATATATACGGTAGATAAAACAAACTAGACCTACAGTACTAAAAGTGTTATGAACAATTATTTTGTTCCCATAGACTGATACAGAGCTCTCAAGTTTTTAAAACTTTGAAAACCAAAGTTGTCTTCCCATGCAACCAACAAAATTCCAATGGTAATGCTATTAAACAATGAAACCAGATTATGCCTTTAAGATGAAATTTAAATAACCATGCATATAAAATATAATAGTATAAACATTCCACCTATGATATGGCCAGAGATACTTATAGAGTATAAAGTATATCTGATACAGCCAACACATCTCCTAGCAGTTAATTAACTCAATACAAGAGAGAACCAACTTCATGGTATTGTAACTGAATACTATCTCTGTGTGAGAAGACAACTTCATAGCATCCTGAACCTGATTTATTAGATACTATCTAGACAGTGCCACCTGTGTATCTTTGATATATTTTAGCGATGAATAAAATAATCAAAGGGCCATAACTCCAGTAAAAAGTACCGGATCAAACCCATATTCGAACTCGATCTGTATTTTGAGTTGAGAAACTCACATACAAAATTTGGTTCCCATCAGTTGAAAAATTGTTGATTTATCGAAGCATTCATGAATTCTATGTCAAAGAGCCATAATTCCATCAATAAATATCGAATCAAACCCATATTCGAACTCGATATGTATTTTGGGTTGAGCAACTCACATACCAAATTTGGTTATGGTCAGATAATTTCTTTTTGAGTTATGGCAGCATGCATAAATTCTAAGTTGAAAAAGGGCCATAACTCCGTAATTCGAACTCGATCTGTATTTGGTGCTGAGAAATTCATATACAAAATTTGGTTCCGATCAGATAGAAAATATTTCAGTTATCGCACCATGCGTAAAGTGTCTACAGACAGACAGACGGACGGACGGACGGACTAACGACGAGTGGTCAATCCGGGCAACGACACTATGTTTACCATACTATGGTATGGGTAAACATAAAAAGCTTATTATGTTCTCTTTAAATGAATATCATGATCATTTTGGAAATGTAATTGAACAAGACAGTCAATGACTGTGGGGTCGCCCACCAGACTGCAAAGACTGATAAGACTGGGACTCTGGAGCACTTTTCATAATCACTTTAAAAGAAGTAGATTTAAACAGGATATGTGGCTAGAGAGACTTCAAGTATGTAGCTTGGTGAAAAACCACCTTGAAATTGCCAACTTTACACTACTGATCACCCCCCTCCTCCAGCTCAACAAGTCCCCTCCCGACCGGGATCCAGACTCCCAAGTCTTAGGTTGGAATTTCACAACCGACACCTCAAACTTTCTCAATTGTTGGAAATTTCCAATCTCACAAGCGCCTTTTTCTAAAACCATTTAAACATGTTTGAAGCCCAATTATCCATGGACCCAAAACACAATACATGTATGTCAGACCAATCAGTCAGGTGGTTCCAAGGTAGATGTTTTAATGAATTTGGTATTTCAATGATTTTACTAGACACAAAAGTGTTAACTCCCCATAGACTGCCATTTCTTGACAGGTTGACCTCATTTTAACAAATCTGTATCTCAGTCACTAAAGGATCTTCCTGATTCCTCCATACTATATGTAAGCTAAATAGTCCAAAATCCCTTGAGAAGACATTTTAAGAATTACTATAGAGACATATAGTTATGTCCCTGGTCCCACCCTTTTAACCTGGTGACCCCATCTGAATAAATTTGAATCCCAGACACCAAAGAACCCTTCATACATATCATAAATATCAGTCAAATAGACCTGATGGTCCTTGTGAAGGAAGCATATTAAGAGGGAAACTGTCCTTCGCTTGGCCCCTATTTGACCAGGTGACCCCATTAAAAAAATCTGAATTGCAGTCAAGGAAGAACATTCCATTCTATATTAAAGCCAACTAGTTCTTGCAAACATATTTTAAGAATTACTATGTAGTGAAATAGTTAAGTCTCTTGCTCTGCCCTTATTTGACTTTGTGATCCCATTTTCACAAATCTGATAAGGATAAAAATTAAGTTCCCCAGTTGAAGTTGGTGATATTCACCCATTGGGCACCTCATTTATGAATTTTATCTTCTGCAAATTAGGGGATATAGAAACTTCCTAGAAGGGAAATTTAACTAACAATGTAAATTTGATACTATAGATACTTCCCAGAAGATGAGGCATAAGCAGAATGAGTTCGTCAGAGGGTGAATTTGGTGATGCTAGCCTGCTGTGCCGGATAGCATCACAAAAAGCGTGTCTGTTCCTACATTGTGTATGCCTGGCCTCAAGCAACACAATGTATTATACAACAAGTGCACCGCTGGGCGGAGGTAACGCCCCCGACTGTACAATCAGAGAAACTTTCTGGTTAAGCGCTATAAAAATGCCAGATGTTGTTCTATATTAGCTTCAAATTTGGTCTGGTGCCACAAAAATAGAAGGAAAACTGAATTTTCTAAAAAAAAAAAACTGAATTTTTTATGTCGAAAAAGGGTCATAACTCTCACAAAAATTATCCGATTGAACCGAAATTTTACCTTGACCTGTATTGCGATATTGGTAATACACAAAAATACGGGTTTTGCAAATAAACAATCCAAAATCAAGTTATCTGGAAACCAAAAAAAGTAGCAGAAAACCTGAATTTTCTAAGTCCAAAAAGGGGCATAACTCTGGAAAAAATGGGCGGATGAAACTGCAGTTATGGGGAAATCTTGTCCCCCCGGCTGGTCTATTAGCATACCAAAGATCAACTGAATTGAGTTAGCGAAACCAAAGTTACGAGTTGAAACGTTCGTACGGACGGAAGGACGGACGGAAGGACGGACGGACGGAAGGACGGACGGAAGGAAGGACGGACGGACGGAGGGCTCCACTATATACCCCCAAATCTCCATCGGAGATCGGGGGCATAACAAGCCTTGAAATAGTGTGATAGTGTGTCTGTCATTTGCAGAGTGAGGTCCCCAGAGGGTGAATTCAATGACGCTAAATTCACCCTCTGGGGACCTCATTCTGATAAAGTCCTAAACTGCTATGGAAGACCTAGAATAAAATTGAATTTCCCCAGTTGAAGTTGGTGATGTTCACCCATTGGGCCCCTCAATTATGAATTTTATCTTCTGCAAATTAGGGGATATAGAAACTTCCTAGAAGGGAAATTTAACTAACAACAATGTAAATTTGATACTATAGATACTTCCCAGAAGATGAGGCCTAAGCAGAATGAGGTCCCCAAATGGTGAATTTGGTGATGCTAGCCTTGAATCAAGCTTTGAAATAGTCTGTCTGTTATTTGCAGAATGAGGTAACCAGAGGGTGAATTTAGTGAGGCTATCCTGCACAGCGAGCTAGTATCACTAAATTCATCCTCTGGGGACCTCATTCTGATAAGGCCCTCAACTGCTATGGAAGACCTAGAATAAGATTGAAGTTCCCCAGTTGAAATTGGTGATGTTCACCCATTGGGCACCTCAATCATGAATTTTATCTTCTGCAAATTAAGGGATACAGAAACTTCCTAGAAGGGAAATTTAACTAACAACAATGTAAATTTGATACTATAGATACTTCCCAGAAGATGAGGCCTAAGCAGAATGAGATCTTGAGACTCTAGATACTTCCCAGAAGATGAGGCCTAAGCGGAATAAGGTTCTCAGAGGGTGTATTTGGTTATGCTAGCCTGCTGTGTAGGATAGCGTCACTAAATTCACCCTCTGGGAACCTCATTCTACAAATGCCAGGCACTCTTTGAGAAAATGAAATTAATCTGATTTTAATGACCACTGAGTGATAATATAAACAACAAGGGTGCTTCATTGATAACACCATTAATCTCATTTAAATTATGGATGACATGAATACACTCCCTGGGGACTCTGTCTAAGGCTGCAGAAGCTCTCTTTGTCTCTCTATCTGCCTTGCCATGTGTGATGTCAATCAGTTCATAGGAGAGTTGCCTTGTAATGGGAATTTAAATAAATATACTTTATTTACCTGTGAGTTAGGATATGAGATAGGGTGGAATGCTGTTGGTTGGGGGTGGGGTTCTGGGTCATGTGGGGGGTGATATTTTTTGTTTGTATGTTAAATTGATCAAGGAGTTCCTGAATTTTTTATTATTTTTTGGGGAATTATGGCCCTGGCGCCACCACTATTTGACCCAGTGACCCCATTTGAACAAATCTGAACCCCAGTCATTCAATGACCCCACATACCAAATATAAACTAAATCGGCTTAATGGTTATTGACAATAAGTCGTTATAAGAATTACCAAGGAGGAATATAGTTATGGCCCTGGTTTCGCAACTGTTTGACACAGTGACCTCATTTGAACAAATATTAATGACAGTCACCTAGGGAACATCCACCCCAAATATGATCAAAATGCAAAAATGTAATTTTTTAGTTTTTAGAGTTATGTCCCTGGCTCTGCCCCTAATTGACCCAGTGACCCAATTTGAACAAATCTGATTCCCAGTCACCCAGGGTCCCTCAGTACCAAATATAAGCTAATTCGGCCCAATATTTTTGTAGAAGAAGTCATTGTAAGAATTACTATGAGTTATGGCCCTGGTTTCTCAACTAATTGACCGGGTGACCTCATTTGAACAAATCTGAACACCAGTCACCCAAGGACCCTCCATACCAAATATTAGCTAAATCGGCACAATGGTTATGGACAAGAAGTTGTTGTAAGAATTACTGTGGAGGAATAGAATTATGGCCCTGGTTTCGCAACTATTTGACCCAGTGACCTCATTTGAACAAATCTGAATGAGAGTCACCTAGGGAACATCCACACCAAATATGAACCAATTTGGTATGATGGTTTCAGAGGAGAAGATGTTTTAAAAAAAAGTTGACGGACGGACAGACAGACTGACAGACGGACGGACGGAGAGTGATGACTATAGCTCCACTGGAGACTTCGTCTCAGGTGAGCTAAAAAGTAATTGAATTACATGCTATTTATCAAAGTAATTATGAAAAAAATAATAAACAAAGTCCAATAACTCCGTTAAAATTATCCGGCCAGACCTGGCTTGCGAACTCATTCTAGGTAATGGTCAAGTGAACTCATATTCCAAATATCTTTGAAATCCGTTGAGATTTGTGGAAATGAGCCCTGGGACGTCGTCTATTTGCAATTTGGTAAATTAAACAAAAATAATAAACAAAGTCCAATAACTCCGGTAAAAATATCTGGCCAGACCTGGCTTGCGAACTCATTCTAGGTAATGGTCAGGTGAACTCATAGACCACAAATCTTTGAAATCCATTTACATTTGTTCAAGTTACGACTCTTACAAATTCGGGACGGACGGACGGACGGAACCCATTACTATATCCCCCGCAAATTTTAAATTTGGCGGGGCATAATTACTTGAGAATAAGTAAATACAGTCAATTACAATTACAGATTAAAATTACCACATCCCTGGGGTCTACAGACAGACACACAATAAACGACTGGTCAATCTTGATGTCGACAGGGTTGGCGCTGCACGAAAATGTTCTCTTGCCAAAATATTTGCCAAATGAAATTATTTTTCACCAAATTGAAAAAAATATTTGCCAAATTTAATTGCGCGTATAATTGGGGAAATTATTGTGTTTTTATCTTTGTTAAAAACCAACCAAGACACAGGTAAAATGAGCTACTAGAATAGCAAGTTAGTATCATTAATTAATATCAAAGCAGCAATAAACATCTAAGCAACACCTGCCTGGAAACTTCATTTAATGTTGCTACACAGTCATCAAGTATAAATATTATACGCATTGAATTGCTTCTGAAATCAACGAGCCATAAATTAATCCGTCGCCATTCACATTCAGCTGATTAACCTATTTTCTAATACTCGTTGGTAATATATAACGCCGACACCATAAATATGTGCTATATAATGTCGCCATTAGGGAGGATTAACTGTCAAAACAAATTAACAAATTCCTTTTGCGGTATGTAAATAGAGATCATGTTACAAAGTACTTACAACAGCCTCAATTAAAAATTTACATAACGTTTTTTTTGGCTCACATTTTAACCACGATCGATTAGCTGTTTGATGAAAGTTTGATTATGACAGAAAGATTGGATTACCATTTTGTGAAAACTAAAAATTACATATAACTGTCGACTAACACTGTTGACTGCGCTATACGTAAATTGGTAAGATTTCTTGTTTTGGTTTCCCCATTGTATTTTCTGTAATTCGGCACACGTAACGATTAACCCACATTCGATGATGTTTTATGACTAGATAGTTCACATCCCATAATTAAAAACTCACTTGCCAAATTTTTTGCCAAATAATTTTTTTTTTTGCCATTGGCAAATTTGACAAGCGGCAGCGTAAACCCTGGATGTCAACATATTGTGTACCATACTAGTACTATGGTATGGGTACACATAACAAAACGATTAAACACTCAATTGAATGTCCTCATAGTTGTGAATATCCATACCAAATTTAATTGAGATCAGACAGCCAGTGGTTGAGATATCTGCCCAAACAAATGTATGTAACCCAATATACCTACCATTTCATTCGGTCATGGGGGTATAACAATGATTCATTTGAAGGGATGTTTAGCTAATAAAACAGCCAGTTGTTTGTTGAGCTTATTCATTGAACATCCTTACAAATGACTTCACAGGAATTGATTAACAACTATTCAATTAAGGATTATAATGGCAATAGTAAAAATACCTGTGGAATCGGGTAGCACACCATGACTTGGCATGTTATTAGCCAATTCATTGTCCCAATTCTCGATCTTGAGCATGGTTGATTTTTCTTTTTCCTCTTCACGTTCCCTTTCTCTTTGTTCTCTCTGTTTAGCCAGCCTTGGAGGCAAATGCTGGAAAGCCCTCTTCGGTGTTATGCCTACACCTTTTGGTTTTACTACCTGGGAAGCAGAAATATTCTCGCCATTTCTCAAATGATCTTTAACTGGTGAAAAATTATATCTAGCTTTATCTCAGTAGATTTCCGTATCCAATTTGGTGTGCTTTGGCAGCGACGACATTTTTTACATCCTGTCAAATAATGTGGCTAAATTTCTGTTTTGTCAAAATTTGTATGATCAATAATTAAAACATTGACAAGATGTGTGCTATCTATTTCTTCCCTGGAATATATAAATCTTATATAAATCACTAAAGAATGATGAGCTATCTTATATAATCTATTGACAGTTTTTTACCACCCACTCTCAGAGAATGCGGGATATACTGGATTGACCATCTGTCCATCCAGCCGGACACTAATCTGTCCGTCCGTGCAGATCTCAAACAGCGGTTGTCGGATCTGAATGAAATTTGGTATGATATACAGCGTACTGTGTATACCTAAATCTCACAGTCTATGTCGACAAAACAGAACTCACTTGTGGAATGTTTATATATTCAAGGTAGGCACCTGATGCAGACATACCAAGCAGTCTCATAACTCTGCATGTGCATGGTTTCCCTCTATCTTCCCCACTCTCTCCCCTTATGCTAGCTCTCTTATCACACTCCCTCCTATAACAGATATATCTCTCCTAGGTATCATACTATCATAGCTATGTTGATTTGGATGATAGGGTTTATGGGATGTTCTCACAAGTTATGGTGAAAGGCAGGGATGTTAAATTCCAAATATACAGATTATAGTCCAATTCAAAGCTTGTATAATATTATACTGAATATTCCAGTTGAAAGATCAAGTAAGGACATACTAGCAGTCATATGGGAAACTTCCAGTCATATCATACACATTATGTTGTTTTATATACTCCCTTTCCCACAAATCAGATTAAGTTTTCAAACATGGCAAACATCATTTAATTGTCTTAAAAGATATTATTGTTACATGTATAGTCAAATGTTCAAAACAGTTTAAGTACCATGTTAAATGACTATGAACTTTTTAAATTAAACTAAATGACCCCATTTTAAAAAGTCTTTAACTCCTCAAAATATGCTTGTAAATATGCTTGTAATAAACTTAAATTTTTTTATTTAAGGCCAAACAAAAAAAGATAAAATTGATACTCAGGCAAATTTTTTTTAAATCAATGCGGGAGCGAGGGATTCATTTGAATTTTTTTCTGCCCATAAACTGGCATTCAACGTAGTAAACTGATTTAATTTGATATAAAGAATGACAAATTATGACATTGTACTACCGGTACATCATATTAGGGATTACCTAGAATGATATATATTCTGATATGATTTTAATATCGGCACAATCATTTTTAACAAACTCGCAGAACTACGTATCTGATTCATATAAATATATGAATGTAAATACAGTCAAATGAAAAGATAAAGTGAACTTCCAAACTATCATAGAAAGTCTTCACTTATTCCGCGGACATAAAACTTCAAATAACCATCATAAACATGGCCAATATACACCGCTTGTCAAACTGTATTGCGCTTAAGTTTGCGTTCCCTAATTTGGTTATTATACCTTTTCGATTGATCTTTCAATATCCAACTTCCTGCTGACCACAGATCAAAATATTTCACCACATTTAACCAATAAACTTGGGGGTTTGGACAGCCAATTCCGTCAATAGGTTGCACATGCAGCGTGGCTTTATTTATTCATATCTATTTTCTTGTTGTGCTCTAAGTAACACCGGTAACGTGGATAATTTGAAGGTTATTTAATAACCCTTTCATGATGGTAGCTGCACTGGTGCGACTCGCATATATAAGAGAATACATTCGCACAGGGTTTTAGCAAAATTTCAGGAAGCTCCAGTTAAGAAAGAGTTAATAAAAACTGTCATGTGTAGTGTAGTGTGGATGAGAGTTCAACAAGAATGATCCGGGTAAATAGACAAAATCTATCTCTCTACATATTAAGGTTAAATGGTATGACATGAAGAGTAAGTCTGGCGAGAGCCAGTAAAAACGGTCATGATTTCACTTACGCTTGCAGCTGAAAATGTCAACATGAGATTATGACAAGTTTTTCTGGCTGATCAAATATTTTGTTATTTCACTGGTACCTACCTACCAGAACATTTGGTGAATATAAGCTAGTACCTTTGACACAGTCTCTTTTTTCTTTGGTACATCAGCTTTCTTAACCATCTCAGGATCAGTCTTCAGTTTACTTTTAACTGTCTTCTTTCTTGTGACTTCTTGGAAGCCTTCATTACTTTCAAACACATAGTTAGGATTGTCAGGCTGATCGTCAATCACAACTACACCTGAAATAATTTATTTTTTTTTATCTCATTAGAGGTAGATCTTTATATACAATATACAGAACATGTCCATAACTACAAACTTACAATTTAAATATGAGAGGCTGATCATACAAGATCGACAGATGCTCAACCCATATCTTCAATCATACCAACTTAAAATCAGTGATCTAGAATTTAACTATTTCAGTGCCTGACGTTACGTCGTTAAAGAGCCAATATTGGCCTGTTTTTAAGACCGTTTATTTTGGTATTAACTGTATAACACAGGGGGGGGGGTGGTTAGTAAAAAATTTGCAGGAAGGTATGCCGTTTTTTTGCATCTGGCATTTTCGGGAACCAAACACCACCAACCTGCAATTTTTTTTTTTTTTTAGACCCAATCTTTTTACACCGACCCCCAAAATTTCACTAAAATTGGTCTAAAATTGCATAGAACTCTACTGATATCACTCATATGACTGGGAGTGATATAAATTAGTTCAAATAACAGTTCAGAAGCTGTTTCAATTGAAAAAAAAATGTTTTATAAATTGCTGATCATCTGTTAACCTAGGTCATTGTGCAGAATACAAAAAATTTCATAATTTCTAACTATTTCCTGATTAGTCTATTATTTCCCTTTGTGAGCCTATATTCAGCATCAGAGATACATATGGCCCCCTTTGTGGGACTACGCAAACATTTTTATCTTAGACAGAGCCCTCATTTAGCGGCGGCCGCTTTGTGTGCTTCAAGCACATTTGGTCATTGAAACATTTTGATTTATATATATTGTTTTAATATATTTTTTTTAAAGATTGAATTCCTTGCTCAATTTAACATAACCAATTTTATTTTATTTTTTTTAATTAAAAATTTTGAACGAGAGGCCGATCACGATCGGCAGATGTTTAACCCATACCTTGGCGATAGCGACTAGCCATAACTGATAATTTGTCAAAGATATGATCACAGGAATTAATCCATATATCAGTACCCAACTTGAAATCAAAAGCTCAAATAATTTGTCTTAAGGGTTAAAGTATTTGGGTTGGGGAGGAGTAGTTTTAAATCTCATAACTCTGTCCCTATTCACACAAGGACCTCTCACTGTGAGATCCAATGGTTTAGTGATTTCGGAGGACATGTTTAAGAGTTTAAGTTAACTCATTGGAAGCAAAAGTGATAAATCCCTATCTTTACCACTTTTGACATGCCAGATATTCAAAATTTATTATTCACTTCTAAAGAGAAATTATAATTGTTGACAAGCCAGACTGCTTAGAACGACATATATGTAGGGGATTCCATCTCGTATTTAAATGGTACTTTAATTACCCCCCCCCCCCCCTTCCCCCCAGTTATTTGTTTATCAAACATGGACAGATATAAGATCAGATCTGACCTGTGTATTAAATAAGATTAAGTGTTTCATAACAGGGATGTATGGTTTTCAAAAATATATGTAGTTTATACAATTCAAAAGTATTATCTATATAATGTTATACAGACATAATATGATGGGGATGCTGGCCCCTATGACCACTAAATCGTTCATATAAAAGAAAGTAAGTTAGCCCTCATTTGAATGGTTTCATTACAATGTTTTACAAGTAGCTTGGGCACTAAAAGCCACAACCTTCAATGTTAATCTTCTAAGTGCTCTGTGGCCCCTAAAATTCAATCAACCATGAAAATGTGAACAAATGGGAAAATAAGGTTCCTGGAAATACTAACATCTACCATATTGATTTTCAAAACAAGTCATCACTTACAATAGTCATGTATATTTATCTGCCTGTTTCCCATTGCATAGATAAATCATATTGGCTATCAGCTGTTGTTTTAATTTCAAATTGAAAGCACGTGTCTGAAGGGTTAATATATTTTTCAAAAATAAATTAATCAGTCAATACCAAAATTGATAGAAGTGAATAGTGTGCAAAGATACCCAATAGATATTAAGAGATATGAGGAAGAATCCATGTACATTATAGCATGTGTCTATGGAAACCTTGGAAAGGGTTAATTATTTTTGAAGCAAATTAATGGAATTTAGAAGACACTTATATAGGTGAGGGGGGCCCTTATCTCACCCAGTAATGAAATTTCAAGAATAGGAAAAACACCAGTCTTGTGCTGCCATAAATCAATTTGACAGTTAGAATAAACAAACAGCCAGCCACCAGTGTTGTTTATCTTGCTTGACCCACCAGAGCTCTGTATCATATGTCATCACTCATTTCATAACAGATTTCACTTGGAATGACAACATCTATAAAAATCCTCTCATATACTCTGGATGTTGGATGATCACATGGTAATTTATTGATATCATTATATTACATGAAACTATTGCAATAAAATCTTCATATTTTCAAAACAGGATATCACACCTAATTAATCGTATAAAACTAAAATAAATGAAAGTGTCAATTTTTTTTTATTATTTAATTTTTATTTATTGTTATTAAAGTTCAAACAAAATTTAATATTTGTATATGCTAAATTTAGCAAGGAGCTAAATCTAAAAAAAATAAATAAATTCTCGAAAAAGGGGTCATAACTCCTTTAAAATTAATCGGATCAAACCCATATTCGGACTCGATCTGTATTTTGGGCTGTGAAACTCACATACCAAATTTGGTTCCAATCAGATAAAAAATGTTATGAGTTATGGCAGAATGCGTGAATTCTAAGTTGAAAAAGGGCCATAACTCTGTAACAAAAACTCGGATCAAACCCAAATTCGAACTCTATCTGTATTTTGGGCTCAGAAATCCATATACAAAATTTTGTTTCGATCGGATAGAAAATGTTTGAGTTATCGCATTACTCGTAAAGTGTCTACGGACAGACAGACAGACAGACGGACAGACAGACAGACGGACGAACGACGAGTGGTCAATCTGGGCAACGACACTATGTTTACCATACTATGGTATGTGTAAACATAAAAACTAATACCATTATAACATCCGCCAGGGTACCCCGAGTCACCACACCAATTCTTCGTTGTCAAATGACATCATGACGTTGTCAGCAGATCAACTGACTTTGTGGCTATTGTACAACGGAAAATAAACTGGAATATAAACACTTTCTGGAAAATTATAATAATGAATGGTTTTATATAGCATTTAATATCTGCAGATGCTCTAAGCACACTATTTAACAGACCAAAGTCCCATAACCAACTATCACATTTTTTGTTAAACCTTTGTTTGTTTATATAGATTGGTTGAACTCAGTCCAGGGGTCTGAGAGAAAAATCCGGACAGATCCTACTTGTTTATATATATATAGATGACAATCAGTCATAGCACTAGACCAGACTTGGATAATTTCGGTCTTGTGAGAGATCATCTAATGTTTGAGGCAGTTGCTCGCTATTTTTCCATGCACACAATGATCTAGGGATTATTTACGGTACATCAGGACAAGTTTACTTATATATGCAAACTTATGTCAGTGTACAGGATATACACAATTCAATAATTTCTAACCATTTCCCGATTAGTTTGTCAACCAGCCCTTTATCTAGCATTATGCCTCAGTAACACTTTTGTTAGTCTACTGGAGCAACCTGTTATAATAAATGACAAACAGTCACTATGCCAGACTTGGATATTTTAGGTGTTGTGAGAGTAACAGATCATATGAGTTGATAGACATGCAAATATTTCACTGATTGGCTTGATGCACTGATGAACAGTGTGATGACAGTTATATTCTCACCATTGATAGTCACATTAATGCTTGAGACATTTGCCCGCTCTTTTTCCATGCACACAATGATCTTGGCTTTAGTTACATCAAGACAAGTTTATTTATTTCAGTTTTACATTTCTCGAAGCTTCTTTCTGAAGGGTGTCGGGAAGGAATTTGTTCACCCCACTGCCCCATATGCAGCATGCCATATAGCTTAATGTCATCTCTACTAAGACACATACCCATATGAGGTCCCAGTAACATAAATATGGTGTTTTTGCAGTTATAAATTATTATAATATGTTTTAAACTGTTACAAATGCCATATAAGGGCACAAAAGGAATTTAGTAAAAAATTTGCTTGAGGGTGTAAAAAACGTGTTTACAGCAATTAAAAAACGTGTTTACAGCAATTAATTTTTATCTAATAAATTTTCTATGTGTTAAAGTTAACATGGTAACTTAGGTAGAAAATGGATGCAAAACGATCAGCAAATCTACTCTCTGTTTCTTCTATTGACCGATACAACAAAAGTAGGTCCACTAGTGTTTGCACGACATTGAAAACATTGACTGCATTTTCCCCCTCGGCGGATACAGGACCCGTTCCCCAAAACCTAGCGGAAAGCCTGGTTTAACAAATAGCGATGCGATGCCACTTCAATCATGCCTGGCCAGTAATACATTATATATCCATATACAGCAGTTAAAGGGTTAACCAATGTACACCCCGTTGAAGCAGGTCGCTTACTGAGAGCATAGCTATATATGGGCGAGGAATTCACTGGTATTCCGAATGGTCTGGTTTAGTGTAATAGTTGAACGTGTTTATTACTTTATATGTGTGTGAGCAAATTGCATACTGTTCCCAATCAATTTAATACTGGCACTGGCACAATTCAGAAAATATCCAGCACTAAAATTTATATAAAAAATACTTACTGGCATAATTATTTATGTCGATGTTAGCTAATGCATCTTTCTTTTCTTTCTCAGCTTTCAGTGGCTTTGACACGTCTGTCAGATCCGATTTTTTATTTCTGAAACAAATGATAAAGTGCACACTTCCAATACAAAGTACACAAAGAAACTTTTATAAAACTCTATATAACATAGGGTTCAATTTAGATACAACCAACCTAAAAGAGACAATTAAAAAAAATTCTATTCATATCTGGTTTCAGATATTGAATAAATTTTGTAGCCCGTGCCAAACGATTTAGTCATGCAAAGAGTAAAATCCAAAATGGCTGCCGACGGTTAGGTTTTATGGCCGAATGACCCCAAAATGACTCGTTCCCATCTACATGTCAATGTTAACATCCATGAATTTCATGATGATCCGACCAAAGATAGCTGCCTGTAGCCCGTGCTAAAGGATTTAGTCATGCAAAGAGTAAAATCCAAGATGGCTGCTGGCGGCCATGTTTTTTGGCTGAATGACACCAAAATAACTCGTCATCAATATTAACATCCACGACAAATTTCATGATGAACAGACAAACAGTACGGCCTGTAGCCCGTGCTAATGGATTGCATTTTGATATCAAAAATGGCTGTTGGCGGACATGTTTTTTGGCCGAATGACCCCAAAATGACTCGTTCCCATCTACATGTCAATGTCAACAGCCAAGACAAACGACCTGTTGCCCGTGCTAATGGAAATTGTTATGGCAACCCCGAGGATCCATATAATGTTTGGTAACAATCGGATGAGGGATGTGGCCTGTTGGGTGTGCTAAAGGATTTAGTGATGCAAAGATTAGAAGACAAGATGCCATGTTTTTCATCAGAAATCGATCATCATCTAGAGGAGATCCCAAACATGCCTGTAAATTTTCAAAACATTTTGCCAATAATTGTAGGCTGCATGGTATGCCGATGGATCCAATTTTGAAATCCAATATGGTCACGGGCGGCCATGTTTTTTAACAGAATTCAGAAATGAAAGTAACACTGTAACAACTTTGAAAGGGAATAATTCATTCAATTGAGCAATTAGGAATGCAGAAAATTTAAATGTCTAAGTAATACTAGATTATCAACATTAAGAGATGTATATAAAATAAAATCCAAGATGGCCAATGGCGGCTATGTTTTCCAATGAATATCAAAAACATTTGACAGCTCCCATCTAGTAGATCAAGATCAAGATGATGTTTGGCGATGATCGGATGAGGAAAGTGGACTTAAGATGTGCCAAAGGATTTAGTCATGCAAAGAGTAAAAACCAAGATGGATGCCATATATTATGGCCAAATGAGCCGAAAATTACTCATTCCCATCTACATGTCAATATTAACATCCATGACAAATTTCATGATGATCATACAAACATTACAACCTGTAGCCTGTGCTAATGATTGCATTTTGAAATCCATGATGGCCGCTGCTGGCCATGTTTTTTTTGCCGAATGACCCCAAAATGACCCATACCCATCAAGTCAATGTCAATAGCCAAATTTAATAGTGATACCATCAAAGGTAGTTAACCTGCAGCCTGTGTTAACCCTTTTCCCAACAGCACCTGTAGTTACACCACGTCATATAGCCAACGTCACCAGGTATAAAGGTATTTACGTTAGCCAACAGGTATTTGACGTTATAACATAATTGGGTATTTTCCCCCCCACACTGACCACAGCATGTACTATGTGTATCATCAGATATACAACAACAAACATGCTCTCATTTAAAGAATAGATGTTGGTATACGATAATGGAGACATATCAGTAGTCGAACTAAATATGTGCCAAAAACAACTGTTTATCTTCATTTTATCAGATATGTGAGTAAAAAAATACTCAGTTTATGCCAATTTATGGTACCGGTAAGTCAATGTCCTTTTAAGTTTGTTTACCCACGTGCCGATACTCCTGTCGTGATTGAAAAAATAACTCATGATTTTTAAAACAAAAAGCGTATTATAAATAAAATAATTCAATCAAAAGTCTTTTTATTAGATGTGAATGGATCATATAAACCAATAATTTACAAGTCGTAAAAAGATTTGCGATAAAAGCGCAAAATATTAGCAATTACGTCACGTTGTTTGTCGATTTTCGTGCAAAAAACACATGTCTCTTGTTGTCGATTTATTAAATGTTTTCATTGACAACCAATGAAATCAATTATTAGAACCATGCTATTGTGTGAACTGATTTCATTGGCTCAAGTTTAGGGGTGGAGTTTTCCATTGATGATAATTAGATCACAGAAAACTAGCGCCTTCAAAACGGCATGCAGTGGGCTAACTTAGCCGTAAGAAAACGGCTTTTTTGCCAGCAGGTGCCCTAAATACGGTGCTTGGAATATTTTTTGTTTTGTTGATATAAGTACCATATTACTTTATACTCGGTAATTATATATGAATACACACAAATAAGCTTCCCAAGATGAATTTGAGATATTTGCATGTGAACTGTGAACTTTATTTAGAAGCATTCGCACTGGGCTGACTTGATGTCAAACTGGGAGATATTTACATTTTATATTGATTTCTATCGATCGATCAGTCGATGGTATTTTTGCGCAGCGTATTTGGAATCTTGAACAGATGGCTATATAAAATAATGCAAGATGTAAATAAGTGCCTCCATTGTCATGTACTTTTAGTTGATTAAAAAAAATTATTATAAACTTATTTGTTCACGACTGAAGTGACAATCATAATGGAACTCGACAGGAAAAACATCCCAGCGGCCAGTTCGGAAACCTTTACGATGAGATTTTGCTGCGCTGTGGCTGTTTTAACTATGACTGGGAAAACAAGTTTATATTGCACTATTTGAAAATATAAACTCACCATCTAAGAAATAATACATATTCCAATATAAATATCAATCTCAAGTTGACATTGTGTGACATAGATTACCCTCGCGGTCACGCATCACGCAATCAACCAGGAAGCGTCTCTGACAACAAATTCAGTCTTCATCGCGACCACGTGTTTCTATTTAGTTTGTTTACATTTTGTTGGCAAAAACAGCATTCTAAGTCAACATTTTGCAAATCTAAAGCCTAGCAATTGAAAAAAATGTTTAATATGTGGCCTTAATTATCTTAAACATCAACAGAACAAACACAATCAATGTAAATCGTCAGTATTCCTCTTTATTCGCGTCTCAAATTCGTGTCGAAAATACTAATATTAAGCCGGCAAAAGACGATACGGACGCTACAAGTTACAACAAAAGACGTCAAAAGCCGTTACGTTGGAATAAGGGTTAAAGGAAATTGTTAATGGACGCACACACGGACAACGGATGCCAAGCAATGGCAATAGCTCAAACTTAACAAATTAAAGTTGAGCTAAGAATGAGTTATGTTTTGAGTTACAATCAGTTTTGAGAATAGGAATATTTTGCAGAGCATACCTGACATTTAAACTGTTAATTGCATTGTTGATTGCTGTCTGATCATTTGGGACCACATTATCCATTCTGTACACTGTTTGGATATTTTCCTTTTGGCTTGGTGCGTATCCATTCCTGTTCTTTGTACTGTTAGCCGTCTTCGGCTGGGTTGGCCCGTTTTTTGCATTGGGCGGGGATTTCTCTTTGGTAGCATTCCTCGGTCGGTCTGCATTAGCCGATTTGTAAGAATCACTTCCGTTGCGCCTGTACTGTCTATCAGAAGCAGGGCGCTGACTAGAAAAACTTTTTTTACTCGGCACATTGTTATTATTCTTAATATCCTTAGACTCCTTAGCCTCATTTTTTGTATCCTGGTTACTACTCTCCGAAGCAGTTTCCCACAATTCTTCATTTCCAACCTCCGAGGAATTTTCTTTGATCAGCTGAGGTTTCTTTGACACTACAGGTGGTGGGGCGCTACCACCTCTGCCTCTACTCCTAGATCCTCGGAAACCTCGAAATCCTCTCTCGTAACCCATGCCTCCTCTGCCCGCCTCCATATATCCTCTACGAGCAAACCTTGGTGGAGGCATAGGGCGGTCTTGTCGCTTATCCCTCCTGCAACAAAATATGAATGATAATCAAATGAAAGTGTTAATGACAATGTAGCTCAACTTGGGGAGGCATTAATATTATGCTGAGCAGTCAATAGAACGAAAAAGGAAAGTCAAAAAGTTTCAGTAAAGAGATTGTATTACAAGTGTAGATGAAATTATTTTCATTTCAAACATTTAAGATTGCTGCCGTCAGCCATGTTATTTAACGAATTTCAGAAAAATATTTGGATAGTTCTCATCTTGAGGTCACCCCGAATTATCCAATAAATGTGGTCTGCAGGGTGTGCCGATGGATTCAAATGTGAAATCCAAGATGGCTGCAGGATGTAGGGCTGAAATGGTTACATGATTTTCATGACCGGTTAACCAAGGGTCCTGCGAATCAATTTGAAATTGTTTGTCTGATTCGAAATCGGCTACCATAGTTCAGAGTTCCTTGAATCTTTGGTGACAGGTCCATTTCCATGCTTTCTACAGACCACAATGCTCTTACCAGAAAAGTAAATTCACTATAATAACGAAGTTAACAACTTAAACTTACGCACGTACAGTTATGTCCGATGGCAGGACATGTAATGTTATCGCCAACTAATCTATAACAAATTGACCCAATCTGTAAGAATGACGTAAGTGAACAACAAAATTGCCATACAAGGCTGTGTGCTAGTGTCGTTCCAGGAATCATGGGAATTCCATAACACACATGTATGCCAGATTTTAGACCTTTGTTTGATTTGTGTAAATGAGAGTCTGAATCCAAGTACTGAGTATTTTTGTAAACATTGTCCGGTAAGTCTGTCAGTTCAAGCGACAAATAATCATGGCAAGTGTACATGTAGCGAAAAAAACTGCAGTATGCAACTACATGAATAGGGCATTATGTGGTATGCTTGTCCGTATTTACGTCAACATTGGTTTTCTCATGCATGTATGCTCTTTATATCTGTACTCAACGATTGCCAAAAAAAATAAAAAATCTGTTTCCAATTTCATGAGCAAAAAAATCCAGGTAGGTAGGTCGGGAATTTTTTTTTTTTGGGGATTTTTTTTTTACTTTTTCAAAATCCACCTAAATAAAGTTTCGTTGCATCTATAAGGCACCATATTTTAAAAGCAAGATTAAAGTTGATATTCTCAATACCTTTGTATCCACTTGCTGAAGTCTCTGACAGAAAACTTGCTTTATATCTGACAATATACCCAATTCTATCTAGACATAAATAATGATACCCGTGCCATCATCTTCACATCGCATTTTCACCTGGCCGTGTGACTCTCAGAATAAACGGAAAGCTACAGGTCAACAATCTGAAAGTTTTATTGCCCCTTGGTCGCCACGATTAATTGAATTAAACTGAGCATTCTGTAACCACGAATGGTTGTTCCATCTGGTGACATCGTACTATATACAATACGTGATGTTTATATTATACCGGTTTGATGTTAGGCCCCTATAGGCCTACTGTGTATTAAATTTTAGCGATTACATGTGTTAAACTCCAAGAAAGGACTATGCACAATGTGACCTTTCACCTCATGACGTTGCTGCCTTGGCGACATATCAACAAATGAGGGGAAAAATCGAATCAAATGACAGTTTTATTGAGAACATATCTAGGGCCAAAAGAGTTATAACAACACGGCGTCCTTAGTAACACCAACACTGCAACAGCGCAGGTGTCTTGGAGTTGACTCGGAACTGTATTTGCTTCACTGGTCAAATCATGATATTGGTCTTTTTAATTCAGGTGCATATTATTAATAGCTCAAAAACATAAACAAGTCAAATAAACATTTTATTAGAAATAAAAATAAAGTTTGTAAATAAAAATCGGTAGAATAAAACTATATTAGATGGCTGTACACAGATCACAATTGCGGAGTACATTGATTTAGTCGACTTGAAAAATAGCACCGCGACGACGCAGTTTTTGTTTTATTACGATTTTATTATGAAAATTACTTCTCAATTTTGTTGGGACAGTACTAAGAAATTTAAATAGTTGACAACTTTATTTGATTTCTAGCGAGAATCCACACTCGGACCGATCTAACACTAAAAGTTGGATGTCAGTATGTCTGTAGGCCAGAGCTAACATTCAACGTGCAGGGTCGATGTGTTCCATTTAGAAAAAAGAGTACACTTTATTTAGTTTTTACTGAAATGATCCGGATTCCGAACGAGCACACCTGGCTCTGCACGTTGCACGTTAGCTCCAACCTGCAGACCAGGGAATATATAGAACCTTCCCGTTCTATATATTCCCTTCTGCAGACACAGTTAGATGAACTGAGGAAGTGATCAAACCCGACATCGCTAGAACACATGCTTTGGAGTCCGCTGGTTACATTGCTGCGGTTAGGTTACGAAAAATGACCGCCGATAATTTAATCATACCCACTAATTCTATCTTTACGTCGTAAAATATATATATCACTCCATTTTTTTCAAAGCATCTCATCCATCTTTATTATAATTTAGCTTGATATTTAGAACTAAAACATTGCGCCTTTATTCTATTCCTTCATTGCTTCCAACCTGCTAATCTTCTATCTGCTGAGTGTTATATTCCAGAACGTTATGCATCCGAACTATCTGCCAAGTCTTGAATAGTGAATCATTTAACTTCAAGGGGCCCCGTTTCCTTATACTGCGAACAAGGCCTTCACCACTGGTACCTGGCAATTAATTTTTATCTAATAAATTTTCTAGGTTTTAAAGTTCTTGCGGTTGATAGCATAGTAACTTGGGTAGAAAATGATATTTAAAAAAATATAATATATATTTCCTTAAAGAAAGCCTGAACACTGAACTATATGGATATATGTCCTGCGTTTGTAAACCATAGTAGAAAGGGGTTAACTTTTTGTGGTCGCCTACCATTGGCTTGCTTGGAATCAGTCACGCAATATAACGCACTTTACAGATTGAATTAGTCAGTTTATTTTCAACTCAATCAGAAGATTGGCGAGTTGCGGGGTTTGGAATGGCACCGCCATGGGAGGCCCCAATGATAGTTCAGTGTTCAGGCTTTCTTTAAGGAAATATATATTATATTTTTTTAAATATCATATTTCCGCTAAAGGAAGCCGTTCACACTGAACTATATGGATTAGAATGCAAGCCCAGGAGGAGGCACGAGCAATAAAGTTAATAGCCAAATTTTTTGAGGGAATGCACTCTTCTAAAACAGATTGACCTAAATATGAACTCTTTAATGAATCTGTTATGATTAGTTACGTGAAATAACTCATATAATTAGAGTGCTATATTTCTCAAACATGTACCTCTCCCCCTTGTTTTTGGAAGCAACATCCCAGGTGGTGCCATTCAATTCAGAATTGCGAGCGAACCGAGCAATTCTCTTTTCTTTATCTGTCAGTTCTAAGAATCCAGCCGATTTGAGATGCGAGGAGACTAACTCCCTCTCCGCCTTAGCGACATAACGACCTGCACTGGAGGAGGCCCACTCCGAAGATGGCAAGACAACCAACATTAGGAGTTAACTAACTGCTGTTCGCCAATGCAAATGGCAGATAACCTGATGCCCAATCTGTGGCACAGGTATCAAATGGAGAGCCCATTAGCCCAAATGGGTTAGACAACTATAAGCGAGTCAAGCCATCGGATCAGAGGGAGCCCCCACCATCGCATGCTGCAGGTGGTCATGCCCAAGCTAATATCCTGGCCAAGCTGGAGGGTGGGGAGAGGTCATTGTTCTCCGATCCCTTCACGGAGGAGTGGCAGGCAAGGTCGCATTTTGTCGTTAAGACGAGCATGGCCAGGGGGACGCGGCGCTTTAACTCATGGGTACGGCCCCTGCCCTACGCTTAAGCTGCCGGAGGCCCATCTGCCGGTGTCGATTTGTAGGCACGCGATTTGGCAGCTTTAGCGCCCAGAACCGCTGGCGTTTGGTGGGGGACAAATGTCCTGGACCTCCCAAGTACCCAGTCTACTCCACCAGACGTTTCCCCACAGACTGATTGACCGCGGATGCGTAATCGGGGGAGCGTGAACTGGTCCTGCCCTTAGAACAGTTATCACACGTTCACATGTCTCTGAGGTACCTATGTATCACAATATACACATTGCGTATATATATATATAAAATGATATCTATTATATATTTTGGAAGATCTGTGTGTGTGTGTGTGTGTCTGTCAGTAATCGATGGACTCGAAAATGGCCCAGCCGATTTCGATGAAACTTGGTATGTGGGGGTATTTTCGGGTCAGGACTAACATAGGCCTATTAATTTGTCCGTGCGAGGTCAACTTTTCACGTGCCAAGGTCAAATCTGTTTTTACGCCGTTTTGCGCTAATATATTTCAGTTCGGTGCTTACAAATCGATTCGAAACAGCGCGAATAATAACATGCCAGTCATAATAATGACACTATGAGAATCTTTCGTGTTTCCTCTTTCCAACGATATATAATATGTATGTATCCGTTTTAGTTATCTGCCTCAATTATTAAGAAGAAGTGGTACGATCTTCTATCAGGGTAAAAACAATGCGTAACTTCTATGACGTCGTTAGAGGTCATAAAGTTAGATCACGTTAACTCTTAACAGGCCGATGCATTTGACTGTTTCAGACGTCTTGGCGATATCTCGGGCACCGATGGTAATTTATCTTTACGTTGAGGCGCGTTTATATACTTCAGTGGAAATCAAATCGGGTTAAAAGGTCAAATCGGGTAAAACCGGATGGATTTCGACGGGTACTGTTGTCGGGTACTTTTGACCGGGCAGTGTTTTTGGACGGGTCAAATCGTGACCCCACTTGACCTTGGCCTTCAAAATAGACAATTCAAGGTCAAACCCCGGACGAAGTCGGGTCACCTTCTAGTAATATATATATCAGGGGGATATATATATTAAGTTTTCCTCATGAGACCATGTCAGAAGGCCCTTCCAAAGCTGCGCCCATCAATCTAATGGTCGGAGCCAGATCACAGCTCCCTGTCATGATCCAACGTATCACTAAATATAGATATACAACCCCACAGAGAACATGTCTCATGTCTCTGAGGTACCTATGTATCACAAGATATCATTGCAGAAACCCGGTGACACAAATCTTTCGCATATATAGATATATAAAATGATATAATAGATATATCATGGTGATATATAAGTCATCATGAGATCATGTTAGAATACCCTACTAAAGCTGCGCCCAACAATCCAATGGTTGGAGCCAGAGCAGAGATCCCTGGCACAATCCAATGTATCATTAAAGATATATATATAGCCCCTCAGAGAACATGACTAACAGCCATGAGCATCGGGAGCGCATGGCTGAACACCGCAGGTGACCAGAGCATCCAATGAGAAAGCAAACCGCCACTCTCAGGTGCCAAACAATAGTGTTGGTACGAGTATTAATTTTGGAGAAATTTCCCAACGAGCACCATCCTTTGGAATGGAGACAGACAGCAAAATGTGCAATCACAAGTATTATGTTCAGCCTAAATCCACACACATTACTATTATTAGGCATCACGACCACTAGGCACCTGAGAGCAGTCCGCATTCCCAGCGGAATACCCACCGCGATCCGATTCTAAGAAATGAAGGTGCGCCTTCTACAACCGGAATCAGTTCAAATGATGTACAATGTAGTCAGATGATGAACACAGGTAAATTTTCACGGTCACCATACGGAATATTCAGGTCTGAGCCTCTGCCCCCCCCCAAACATGCAGTAGAACGACCTAGGTGTGTGATAGGTCGGTTAGTGTGAAGCATGCAGCAAACTAGGGGAAGACCCGCTCTAAAAATGGCTCCCCTAGGAAGGAAACGAATGAAATTATCATCCTCCTAGTAAAGGATACACATCCCTTTTATAATGTTGTTTTATTTTAATTTGAAGAGCCAAGATAGAGAGGAACTCCCCCTACCTAAGTGGTCCTGCTTATGGCATGTTTAAGGAAGAGAGGACAAACCCAGCATAGACCGAAATGCGCAGAGTTGGCAGCATGGTTTCAGGCCCTTACGATCGGGAATCTGGTGCCATGGGGATGGGATCCACTCGTACTGGGTGGTCCCCTGCCTGTGTCTTAGGAAAGGTCGGTAATGCTGGTCAATGAGCTTCCTCGAAAGCTTAGCTGGACAGCGTAAACGTCTTTGCCTGTTTTATTGTCTATGTGCCAGATAATCAAATTGATATGGGCAATATAAGTATGAAGAGCCATGCTGATGGACTCTTGTCGGAAAGGCTATTGGCAGTGGTCGTGGGACACGTGACAATATAAATGCTTTCCATGCAAAATATGCTTCATTTGTGTGTGAAGTCTATTCGCCATATCAACGGTATGAAAGTTCGGGACACGTATATATTTGAATACTCCAGCTAGTCCATGAATACCTTCAAAACACCTACCATGCCCTTTATGAACAATGCATGCTGTATTGGATGTACAGCCTGTTCTTGTACCAAGCTCACATTTGATATGGTTACTTGCCATAAATAATGTCTCCCCCCACCTTCCTCGTCTTGGAATACCACTGCTATTATATTGTTATTTATTGGGGAACATCATCCAGGCCACGGTCGCCAGTTATTGACAGTGGGCCAGTTAACTGGAGGGGTCAAGTCACCACGATTCTAAATACCTGTCAGGCTGGAATCATTCTCATAATTGAATCAAGAAGGGGAAAGGTTTTTTAAACCAAAGTATCTTCAAATATATGTGTAGATAGTGAAACCACGATTAAACACTGTCAGAGTGACGATAAGCTTCTTGCCTTACTCTAGAGAATGCAAACCGGAGCACCCATGATTTGTAATTTTGTGTCCCAATTTCCTGCACAGGAAGGAAAGCAATTATGTTTGTATTCCGGAAGGAGACACCATTTAGTCGAGAAACAACCCAGCAATTTTGAAAGGATGGGTAAATTTTGGATACAATTCAGAATAATAACTAAAATCTGGAATTGAGACAATAGTGAAACTGTCATCACGATTAAGTTTAGTGTCATGCTTGCAATCATTAAATGCTAGCAGTTCAAAATTTGACAGTGAAGTTGAAGCACTGTACGAGAATCGAATCATGTACTCAACAGAATTCTGACTCTTGTCAGATGTCAATCCCTGTCTGAAATTAATGACACTAACGAATCTTAGTACCACGACAGTCGTTATTTTTCTGATATTGATAAACTGTAGTCAACTTCAAGCATCGACAAACACATCTAAATCATAGGAGACATGTGTGACAGTATTGAAACAGAAAACACAAAGTATTTTGTGAAAGCATGTTGTGTTGATGAGTTCCAGTGACTCCAGTAGTGTTCTTTAACATGCACACACCTAGGTGTGTACATGGGTCAGCCATTAAGTTTTAATTGTCCACACCCGATCGCACAGCGTAGTGCACCCACGACAACATACCTGAACAAGTGTTGTAATGGGGAAAGTCGGCATTTGCATTCGGATTTTATTCAGTAATCTCGAATAGGACTTGTTAGCCTGACAAACTTGGTATCGGACCGAGTTCTGATTTCTGTCAGAATACCCTGACCAGGGTGCGATCCCCGGTCCGCTAACACATGGCTGAGATTGTTACATTGAAGGTGATGCTCCGTTACGAGAATCAAACCATGAACAGAATTATAACACTTGTCCAATATCAATCTCTGTCAATTTATTAAAGTAATAATGACACTACTGTTATTCTTAGGTATCTGTTTTTACATTGATAAACCAAGATGTAATCAACTTTAAGTTCAAATGTGACCAACACATCCGGATCAGTTGTATTGAACCATAAAACAACCAAGTATCGTGAGAAAGAATGTTGTTCATAACAGTATGATAGATAGCGTCAGTAGCGATGGTAATTATTGCTAAATAAATGTCCACGCGTAAATAAATTCCCACGAAATTAGGAGACTTCCGGTAGCGAATCACGTGGCATTTTTTATATCTGACAAATTATATCATACCTTATAGGTTCTATAATAATTACATAGATGAATTGCTCACAATAATCTATGCGCCTCGTAAGGCCTTGAAATGGCGGCTGATTATGGCGAAATGTCGATTTTCATATTCAAATTTTTTTAAGTCCGCCGCCTGTTTGAAAACACAGACAATTGTATGTTTGAAGCGAAACGGTCCGTGAATTCGAAACAATAATTCTAAAAAATAACGTGTAGGCGACCAGTAATTATTGTATCGATAAATTGAATTTGTTTAGTTGTTAAACGACAAATTCGGAACAATACTCCCTTTAGACTTCCGTTCGGTTTCATAGCAGAAAATAAACTGACTAATTCAATCTGTAAAGTGCGTTATAATGGGACTGCGCATGCGTGACTGATTCCGAGCAAGCCAATGGTAGGCGACCACAAAAAGTTAACCCCTTTCTGCTATGGTTTACAAACGCAGGACATATATCCATATAGTTCAGTGTGAACGGCTTCCTTTAGCGGAAATATGGATGCAAAACGATCAGCAAATCTACTCTCTGATTCTTCTATTGGCCGATACAACAAAAGTAGGTCCACTAGTGTTTCCACGACATTGAACACATTGACTGCATTTTCCCCTCGGCGGATACAGGGTCTGGGGGAAAGCCTGCTATGTGGAACCACAAATAAAGTACTAACTTCGGACCATCACGTCCATCAGTCT
Organism: Siphonodentalium dalli; assembly: GCA_032622095.1. Classification (NCBI taxonomy): domain Eukaryota; kingdom Metazoa; phylum Mollusca; class Scaphopoda; order Gadilida; family Siphonodentaliidae; genus Siphonodentalium; species Siphonodentalium dalli. Next base: position 100,084,864 of record CP136069.1, on the reverse strand, counting down.
TTCTTTCTGAGAAGACCTTGCCAGCTCCATATGGACTTCGACCCCTGGGTGGAGCACTCCTACTTCCTCTCATTGCTGACCCTCCTGAAAAAATTCAAGAATAAACAAATTAGTCATACACATTCTCAAAATAAATGTCCCTTTAACGCGGTCAATGCAACGTGCTCATTGCATTGATAAAGCATTGAGTAAGTTAGGAAAGCGTTAAAATTCAGCAGACCGCATTTAAGTTTAACGCAGACCATGCTGTTAAGAATCAACACAACATATGCAGCATTTAAGATTATGATCACCGCCTCGAAAATTATACAGATGAGTTACATAGTTGATTTCAATTTTGTTTTATTTACGTTCACTAATTACGTGTCATTTCCCCAACGCTCAGACAACCAAAAATCATATAGTGACAACTTTGTTCATTCTAAATTGGGCATTTTATTGCACCTTTGAGCTTAAGATTTGTTTCATGTACAAGGGTTTTAAAAATATATACAAGTACATGTATCAATATATCGCACAGAGCGGTCGTGTTACCAAATGTATGGAGTAAAACACTATGCACAAATTTATTACCATATATGACCACTACAGTATTGTTGGGAGAGTGAACATGTCATTGCAAACGCATTTAATAGGCTTCACTAGTAACAGCATATAATCCAATCGACTAAAATTCGGTTATGTGGTTAATATGAACAATGCGTGCTGTTTCCTACTAAAGCTAAATTTGAAAAGAAGAAATTTAACACCTTTTGAAATTTCTGTCAGCCTCGCAAAAATTTCAACGTTTTCAGACGTTTTTGTGTTTTCGCGATGGCTGCGATTGTGTCTATTTTAAATTATTCTTTTTTACCGGAATGATGAACATAAATTTTTTGACTAATTTGGTATTGACTGCAAGGGATTGGATCTTGAAATTTAAATGTTGTTTTGTTTTCAAATATTTGACGAGGACAAATAAATAATTGAATTGCATCTCATTCATGTTTGGAAAGAAATATAAAACTCAAGTTAAAATTCATTATTTCTTTTCAGACACTCGTATTTCGGTATTAAAAAAAATAATGAATAAATATCTCCTATATATTTTGAAGACCTCTGTCTGTATGTCTGTCTGCATGTATGTATGTATGTCATTTATACAAATCTACGATTCTCGACCGATCGGGACGAAACTTGGTACGTGTGTGTGTAGTTTGACCAGGCGGTCGTCGTTGTATTGGCGAGCCGGTGCGGCGCCCGCTTCGCGCATGTGCAGACGAGATCTCGGAAACGGGTGGAGCTATCGACTTGAAATTTGCTATGTGAATGTATCTTTCCCCGGATATGAATTTTATCGGGTCGCCGAGCCCGTGCGTCGCCAGCTTCGCACATGCGCAGACAAGATCTCGGAAACGGGTGGAGCTATCGACTTGAAATTTGGTATGTGAATGTATCTTGCCCCGGATACAAATTTTATCGGGTCGCCGAGCCCGTGCGACGCCAGCTTCGCGCATGCGCAGACGAGATCTCGGAAATGGGTGGAGCTATCGACTTGAAATTTGGTATGTGAATGTATCTTGCCCCGGATACGAATTTTATTGGGTCGCCGAGCCCGTGCAACGCCAGCTTCGCGCATGCGCAGACCAGATCTCTGAAACGGGTAGAGCTATCGACTTGAAATTTGGTGTTTGAATAAGCCCGGACAACGTCGGGCTGGGTAGAGCTATCGACTTGAAATTTGGTTTTTGAATAGCCCGGACAACGTCGGGCTCATCGGCTAGTATATATATATAGAGAGAGAGTTTGGGCATGCTATCACAAGAAGATACACAAATACATACTGATGAGGAAACATTGAAATACCCAGAAGCGACAGCTACAATGTACATGTATTCAAGGATTAATCAACTACTTATACTGGCTCTTTACACTTACATATAATCTGCCCCAATTAAATGGCTTGACACACAATCAAAGAAAGAGACAACTGAGATACAAAGTTGTTTGGAATTTGGAAACGTCCTACTACTTGAGTGGCGCTCACAACTGCATTTCAACCTGCCATTTGATTTGACCATGCTGTCAATCAATATAGATGACCAGCTGATGAGAGGAGCCATCTTCAGTACATATTACTAATCTGCATTACAAAATCTACTGATGCAGAACACCCTTTGCCTTCAAAAGATAGGACATTGTAGAAACGACTACTGCCAATGAGCATGTGTGTGCTTTTTCAATCAAATAGGGGCTCGCGACAGGTTTTTATGGTATTCCATGCAACGTACAACAGACACACATGGTGGTTTTAAGTCCAACATGTTATATTCCAATTGCCTGTGTGTCACAATCGCCTACAGTATCTTTGGTATGAGCCCGTTGATTGCCTGAACTGTTCGCCTAACTATTAAAGATCGGCTTTCTATTTGAACTGGCATGACAGTTGAGTTTTGACATTTCCATGTTATGGTTAATAATATTCGCTTGAAATTTTTACTTTGAGCACGACAAGTGCCTTTTTTCAAAAACCCACAAAAGTACCCACCCATATTTGGCTTGTTATATATTCAAGTTATTGTATATTCCCTCTTTTAAAGGTTTGCTGTACACTAAATCTGGCTGTTTGTGGATTCATCTCATTTTATACTTAACAGACTATATGCAACAAATGAATGAATTTAAGCCATGGGTTAGTGTAAAATACACTCATGCGCTCTATTAACGATGCAAACAACATGGTAATAATAATGAAAATGAGTTTATGACTCCAGTCATAAATCCATTTTCATTATAATTACCATGTTGTTTGCATTGTTCATAGAGCACACAAGTGTATTTTGCACAAATCCATGGTTCAAATTCATTCATATGTTGCATATATTCTGTTGAGTATAAAAGGAGATGGTACCATAAATGGCAGGATTTAGTGTACAGTACCCCTTTAATATATCAATTATATATTTTGGAACTTCTGTCTCTATGTATGTATACGTGTGTTATAGACTCGAAAACTGCTCGACTGATCCGACTCAAATTTGGTATGTAGGCCTACTTTGATCCGGGAACAATATGGGTGGGTTCAATTTCATGCGTGACCGTGTCCTTGACCTCGCTCATATATGTTCATATAGGCATGTTTCTGGACCGACGTTGTATATTCTGCCCAGATGAAGGTGATTTTTAACCTAAAAATTATTCCAGCACAAAAAGAGTCAAAGTCTAGACACAGTATTTTAAGGTGTGGGCATAATTATATAGAATGTTAGATGTTAAATAAACCAAAATATTCATTAATTGTGAGACCAGAAAATGAGGATTTAATTTAAGATTTAATTTTGGCCAAAAAAAATCAGAATTGGCCAATAGATTTTTCGGCCCTGCATGAGCACTGCAGAGCTCCTGTCATGAAAGGGTTAAATTGTTGATGTTACAAGAAGAAGAGGTGGGGTGCTCATCAGGTCAGATTTTCTGGTTTTAATGAAATTAACTAACAGGATATTATACCTCTTCCTCGCCTTGAAGGCTCACCCCTCTGTACCATGACATTCCCATCTGTCCATTTATTTCGGTATGCAGATTCATCATTGTAATCAAGACCTTTTTTCACCCCCTCCCGGTTGTCCTTTCCTTGATGAGAAGGACGGCCCCTGGAGGGGGCCCTGTCGTTTCCCTGCCCAGATTTCCTCTCTCTGTAAGGGATTTTTTCAGGACCATCATGAGATGGCGATTTTGGGTCTTTGTTTTCCTTATTCTGATTTCTAATATCTCTGTTTTCTGAGGTTCGCTCACTTGAACTTTCACTGTAGGATCCACCGCTAGTGTCATCAAGAGAAACATCACTTTCCTCATCTTTCCTCCGACGCCTCGAGTCCACAACCTCGTTCTCATCATGATCTGGCTTCTTTCCCTGTGTCTGATAGAAATTGTTATAACCCCTATTGTCATTTCTATAACGACCACCCCTGTCATGAGCGCCTCGATCATGACTGGCTCTATCGTAACCACCTCTATCGTGGCCTCCTCGATCGTGGCCACCTCGATCGTGGCCTCCTCGATCGTGGCCTCCTCGATCGTGGCCTCCTCGATCGTGGCCTCCTCGATCGTGGCCTCCTCGATCGTGGCCTCCTCTGTCATAACTGTTCATTCTCATATCTCTCTCGTAACTTCGGTAGTCCCAGGATGAAGCATTTGGATGCCCTCTGCCTCGTCCAGGATGAGAACCCCCTCTTCCACGGGGGCGATTGCCTCTTCCATAACCTCTGACATACTCTCGCGTGCGACTGGGTTGTCCCCGATCAGGTCTATCCCTTAGGTCCTCCTTGAATTTTTTTGTTGCAGGCCTGTCCGATTTTTCATTCTCTTTCCTTTCTTTCTTCTCTTTCTCCTTGTCCCGTTCCTCCTTAACCACTTTCTCTTCCCTTTTGGGTGGTTCCTTTTCGATTTCTTTGGGCTCAGGCTGTTCATTTTTCACCTCCTGTTCTTCCTCCTTTTTTGGTGTTCTGAAGCGAAATCAGAATAAACTTCAGAACATGTTTTGGAACACTTTCACTCATTATAGATTGAACATTTTAAAAATGTCGTCCCAAATTACTACTTCTTTTATTTCAGAAACACACCCTTCAAAGCTCAGAGCTTTTAGATATAGATTTTTGAAAGCTATATATTTTCTACATCTCAATTTCCATATTAAGTGAAGTCTGGTGTTCGAACTGGAATTCCCCATCACTTGATAACAAATATCTTTCTCATGTGGTGAAGACATTATAACTTGTCTATATTCATGCATAAAACATGATAAATGAATCTGGAATAAGTATACATATGTATCCGCATGCCAACAGTCACAAGATACTGTAAATATTGTTTCTGCCGATAATTTTCATCGTCAGTTATTCAGAGAATCAATTTTGATCACTGCCAAACGTGACTTCCCAACTCTCCTTACATCGTCCATGAATGTCCGTATTTATTTCCCGTGGGCTTTTTGCTAGGCTTAGGCGGACAACTATTCGAGGTGTAGAAAATAAATAGATTTCAAAAAACAAAATCTAATATCTCTGAAGGTGGTTTCCTCGACTGAAATCATATTTTCACCCCCGAAGCAGAAGAAATAGTAATATAGGGGTGTTAAATCGATAAGGTATCTTTAAAATGAGGGTGTAAGACAAGCACAATCCACACCAAATATATAAAGCCCATTTGATTTTGCAGTTCAGGAAATGGACAAATAAGACAGATTAGCAGCGATAACTATTAGCTTCAATAGAGACTTTTATCTTAGATGAGCTAAAATGGCACACATAAAGCACATGTTTTATTAATGTTGTTAATCTGTAATCACATGTTTTCCTGTTCTTTAGGTGGAGTTGGTCTACTTTCTTCTTTAACCTCCTTCTTTTCTGCGATGAGTTTTGGCTCTTGCTTTATATCTTTTGTGTCTTTTGACAAAGATTTAAAATCCTTCAGCTCCTGGAAACAATAAATCTTAAAATCTTAAAAGTTGTGTTTAATGTTCATAGAAAGGTAGTTGCAATATTTATCAACCTGTTTCAATACGGGGTAAATTTCAAAAGCGAATATTAATAGGTTTATTTTGGAGTGCAAACTGCCATAAAAGTTCAAGGAGAAGTAATTTTGATATGATTTAGGGAATGTAAAGTAATAAGTTGTAACTTCCAGACAACTGATTGTAGCCTCTACAAAGCAAACACTATCAAGTGCACCGCAACAAATTTACACCACAAAGGTTGCTTTCATTGATGTCTATTCATTTTCTAAGGGCAATAAGAAGACAATGGACAAAATCTGTTGAATGTTAATATTGTTCCCCCATGCTGACTCAAGGATATAACAAAGATAATTCAAACATGAACTATGTATGACAACAGAGACCAAAGGTTCGCATGGATGCATTTTTCACTTTAAGGGCCGTAACTCGACAATGTTTAACCCATCCCTAGGCGATTTTAAATTTCTATGATCGGAATAATAATCTATACTGTAATGTACTAAAGTAGTTTAGACAAATGTACATAACACAAATTACTGCAATGTGTGGATTGGGTCAAAAGAGAAGGGTTGATATCTAAACTATAGAGACTATAGAGTGTCGCCACATCAGTGTAAGCAGTTCTGTTTATGATGTTGCAAGTTGCCATGTGAGATATAAAAAAAATATGTCACGTGTACTTTTACTTTCTGGCTAAAAACTGTTGACAATTATTTGTTCCTACAATGTATGTAATCTTCCATTTCACGACCTTGTCTCCCACTTGTTGAAGGGGAGATGTTGGTCGTATTGATGCTATATTGAGCGTTATCAAGTATGTATGCAAGTTACATAATGAAGTATACTAATGCGTCAAAAATAGTTTGTACACATCATAAAACTTGTGTTTCAACTGCCCACAATTCAGTGAAGAATGGCCGCCTGTCGGCCATTTTAATGTATTTGTCCAACAATTGTCTAAAAATAGCCGTGTTGCCAAGTGCCAAGTGATGACAATTGCATCATGTTGTCTGTCAAATTACTGATGATTGACACATCTCTTCGGTAAAGCCATGACAGTAGACACATCGATGTCCATCAAAGAATGACATTCTCACAACATTTCTATCTTTTATTCTGATTGTTTTGATAAAACAAACTTTTTAGGGGGGGGGTGCAATATTTGGCATGTTGATTATGTTATGGTTGAATATGTCACTGGTCCCGAATTAAGAAACGTTTGATAACATGTAGTGCGAACGTCATAGTTGTGAATGTCATCATTTTGTTACAGTAAATTTAGTTTGATATATTTAGTAGTGTACCATCATGTTTTTTCATGATTCTCAGGTTATAGTTACTAGAAGATAATGAAATTTACGATGGTCATTTTCCTGGTTTGACAGAAATGACTATCACAACATTCATCGACCTGAGAATACTTAGGATCTTGAATTTTATCCAAAAGTATTTTAGGAGATTTCAGATATGTTATTCAGAAGGTTCTTTCCCGAATTAGACACCAAAGTTGCTCTATGAATAAATGACTGCAGTCATAAATTCATTTTCATTATAATTACCATGTTGTTTGCATTGTTCATAGAGAACCGAGTATTTTGCACAAATTCATGGCTCAAATTAATTCATTTATTGATTATATTGTTTTTGAGTATAAAAGGAGATAGTCCAAAAAATGGCCCGATTTAGTGATAGCACCCCTTTAAAAAATATTTGAAAAACTGATGTCCTTATAACCTACACCAAGGTACCCAGAGTCACCACACCAAATTTGGTTGAAATCGGACCAGCAGTCTGGGAGAATAATCTGGACAGACAGAATCCTACTCTTATATATAGATTATGCGGGATATAATTTATGTAATGCATAATCCGACATCCATACAGAGCATTACGATAAATTAAAACATAAATGCTCTTTAGTGTCACATGGATTGAACATATGACTATACTTCTGTTTACATATGACAACCTTAGTCTATGGCACAATCTTTGGATAACATCAGAATTTTTTTGTTTATCATTACAAAAAGAATATTAGCGGCCGAATATTAGATTATATCAACAAAATGGACATTTTAAATTTGTATTATCTGTATATTGAAAGAAATTACTATTTTTTCAGGATCACATTCCTTTAACTCTTTAACCCTCAATGACGTGATTTGACGTGTCTAACAGGTACCTGTGACGTTACCCGGGACAGCCCTCAAATGTAACGTCAAGGTAGACAACAGGGCGTAATTATTGCGCTCGCTTATTGATAATATTATTAGACATGTTGTTACCAGCGAATTTCTTGAACACCACCGAAAGTTACATCTCAATGCAAATTGTATCCGTTATTCTACAACTTATTACCAGCTAAATTTTCATTGTGAGAATCACGCCTATACAACGGAACTGGTCGGTCTAAATCATGCAGGAATGGATAAAATTTCATTTTTATTTATGCCAAACTTCCTCGGAAAAGTCACCAGAAAAAGTTGAACAGACGGTTCGTTTAGGGGGAAATCCTTGTGATGAAGGGAATACACATCCCATCTCCGATTATAATTTAAACTTTTGCGGAGAAAACTGGAAAAATCTAGCTTTAATATCGAGTAAATCATAACATTTTATGACGTGATTGTTGGTTGCGTCATTTTCAGTTTGTCGCTTTCGCAAAACACGTTTATTTATCTGGTGCGATGGTATTACTCGTCTCTTAAATATGAATAATCCCTACGATTCCCAATATCAATAAAAAATAAAAATAAATCCAACTTCCTTATTTGAGTGAGGCTTGATTCTGCCATCACTGGATTGGTCCGGCTCTTCCATCAATTATACAGGCTCTTCCAATAACCTCCGATTGATCCACTCTTCCGGTTTGCAACACAACACACACACGTGGTTTTCACTCGACCGAAGTCGAATTAAGAATCGCAAAGTTGGTTCAAACGACATAATTATTCAGAAAATGGCAACAAGAAATAGATCTTTGGTTTGTTCAGGCGGATTTGGAAACATTAGAAGACAATTTCAGTACTGATACCAGTACGTTGTAATACCTGGGTACCGGTATGTCATTGAAAATGGAATAATTATTTGCACCCCCAGCCGGGATTGAAATGGATTATTCCATATTTAACTGCACTTAGCGATATAAACTTCCCGCTACTTGACCAGAAATCGACAAGGTGTTGATCTGAACAGTTATGTCACAGTATTCATATTCAATAAAGCATAATAAACTGAATATACACCGTTTATATAAACGAAAAACTTGCCATGCAAACCAACATGTCAAATCACGTCATTGAGGAATAGATAGCCACATCAAATCCCGTCATTGAGGGTTACGCTAGAAAACCATTTGAGTGTTAAAGAGATATAGCTAGCATTAAGTGGATAATTTCTTTCTAAGACACATTTTTTCAAAGCAAGCAGGCAGGTAGGTTTCTATATTTATTTTTTGGGGCCAAAAGTTACCTGCAGGCAGGTTTTTATTTGTTTATTACTGAATTGAATAACCAATGTTTTTTACTTAAATCTGACTATTTGATTTGGTTTTAATAAAAAATTTAATGTATTAAAGGTACGGTTGGCCTTGGCGGTGGGTATCCTGTGAAAATATTTCCACCCGTCAAAAACAGCCACAAACAGAAAGAACATAAAAATGTAGACAGACTTTGTCCGTATACAAATAAGAAATATCGCATAAGCAGTATGTTTGAACATTATTATGTAAACAAAAGCATAAAAAGTAACTTTTCTGGTGTTTGTTTATATTATGATGGTAAACATAAAGAGCGTTCTTTGTTGGTGAATACCTGATATGGAACTAATAAAGAGCGTTTATGCCATTTGTGTGTGATTAGCCAGTAGCATTGTGCTGTCTTCTGTAACACAATCAGGCTGTTGCTTAGGTAAAATATAGTAGGTCTTTATGATAACATGCTGTTTACGCGATGGTCATGGTATATATGAACGAAACTGTATGCGTTTTAATGTTTTTCTGTTTACGCTGATAAGAACAAATATGAATATTTTCGACAACTAAGGCCTCACGTGCCTTTAATACTAGTAAGTATAAAACTGGTCAGACTTGATTGGGCCATCTTCTATATGTACAATGTATACAATAATAAACAATGAGAGTCCAAACACGATCGGCAGATGTTTAACCCATCCCTTGGCAATAGTAATTTACTATGATAGGAATCATAAATTATATAGTTTTGATGTTGAGTTAGTATACTGTTATGCACAAAATAACACAAATTATTGGAATTTATGGGTCAAATAGAAAGACTTGCATATATTTATATAAGAGAATGCACTGGCACATGATCTGTAATGCTGCACCAGTGCAGCCTTGGATTAAATGTGAAAAGGTGACCAGACATGGAATACTCGGGTTAATAGAGTCCAATTTATGTTTACAATGATAATTTATTAAATTCAACCGACAACACAGCCACCAAGATAAGCCACCTAACTAATGACCCATTAATATCAATTATATTAACTAATCACTGTCAACTAATCACTGGCATGCTGGCGGAGCAAACCCATATTCGAACTTGATCGGTATTTTGGTCTGATAAACTCACATATGAAATTTGCTTTTGATCTAATAACCGAAACTAAAGTTATCATCCGGAAATCATTTCCGGACGCACGCACGGACGGACACCGGCTATTTTAATAGTCCCCCCCACCCCCCAAATTTTTTTTTCGGGGGACAAAAAGGCCATAAATCCTGATAAATTCGTAAAAATAAATATGGGATCAAACCCATATTTGAAATCTATCTATATTTTGGGCTGAGAAACTCATTTAAAATTGGGTTCCGATCGGATAGAGTGGTCAATCCACACACGACACGATGTGTACAATACTATGGTATGGATATTATTGAACAAAATCCAATCCATGTCGATATCCACTCCTCAAATGTATGATGATTCATGAGCATACCAAAGCTCAGTCAAATCCGGCTTACGATAGCAGTTGAATGAATGCACAGAACTCGTTTCTATATCCAATCCAATCCAACTCACCACCCCCCCCCCCCCCCCCCCCCCCCCCGATAAAATTGAAAGATCACCTTGCCAGACGTCTTAACTCTGTGTACTTCTTCTCTTTCCACGGCAGGACATTCCTTTGGAGATTCTGTTTTTCTATCTGATGAAGCTGCTGACCCGCTCGAGATATTTGAAGCGCTTCTTTTCAGTGATGTATACTTATTTTGATGAGGTGAGCTTTGTGGAGACTGTGTTCCATGGGACTGAGGAGATGCCCCAGCACCAGAATGTTCTCGCCCTATAAGAGAAAAAAATCCAACATTTAAATCACCATTAATCGCCACACCTGTTTATGGTTGCAGACACCAAATATGCTTGTGTATGAACAAGACAGTTAATGATTGTTGAGTCGCTCACCTTACAGTAAAAACTGGGACTCTTGACAACAGTCAAAATCACTTAAAGTGCAACAGACACAGAATTAAATTCAGCTTGAATCTGGTGCCTACCATGTTTACTTCAATGACCATTGGTTGTCCAATGACAGTACAAACGAGAGGCCGATCACAATCGGCAGATGTTAACCCATCCCTTGGCGATAAAAATTTAATTTGATCGGATAAATGAGAGTTTTGATGTTGAATTATAGAGTATACGGTTATGTACTATTATAGACAAATGTACATAACACAAATTATTGGAATTTATGGGTCACTGGTATTTATATAAGAGAATGCACTGGTACAGGATCTGTAATGCTAAACCGCCACAGCCAGCAAGCCCATGGGTTAAATGTGTAGGTGTGACCTGGACATGGAATACTTGGGTTAAGAGAGTCCAATTTAAGTTTACAATAATAATGTGTCCTAGTATACAGATAAGCAACCTCACCACTGACCCATTAATATCAATTATATAGCAGAGCTGTCAAAATATCACAAGAATTGTTTATGTTGAACACTGACCTCTCTATTAAACCAATAACAATTATAATGATATCAGACCATTTCATTTTGTCGGCCAAAACAGTATTCTAAGTAAACATTTTGCAAATCTAAAGCCTAGCAAAGGAAGAAAGGATTTAATATGTGCCCTTCATGATCTTAACCATCAGCAGAACAGAACACAATCAATGTAAATCGTCATTATTACTCTTTATTCGATGTCTCAAATCAGAGTGTTGAAAATGCAAAAATTAAAGACGTCAAAAGACGATACGGACGCTACAACAAAAGACGTCAAAAGACGATACGGACGCTACAACAAAAGACGTCAAAAGACGATACGTTGGAATAAGGGTTAACCCATGGCCGGCGGGACTTTTAGTTAACACTGTCGCCTATGGAAAATAATTAGTTGTTTGTAACCTAAATGTCAATGTTAACAGCCATGACAAATTTGATAAAGATACGACCTGTTGCCTGTACCAAAAAATTTAGTCATGCAAAGAGTAAAATCCAAGATGGCTGCTGGCGGCCATGTTATTTGGCCGAATGACCCCAAAATGACTCATTCCCATCTACATGTCAATATTAACATCCACGACAAATTTCATTATGATCAGACGAACAGTATGACCTGTAGCCCATGCTAATGGATTGAATTTGGAAATCCAAGATGGCCACTGGCAGCCATGTTTTTTTTGCCGAATGACCCCAAAATGACATCGTTCCCATCTACATCCCATTGTCAACATGTGTGACAAATTTCATGATGATCCGATTAAAGGTACAACCTGTAGCCCGTGCCAAAGGATTAGTCATGCAAAGAGTAAAATCCAAGATGGCTGCTAGCAGCCATGTTTTTTTTACCAAATTATCCCAAAATGACTCGTTCCCATCTACATGTCAATATTAACATCCATAACAAATTTCATGATGATCAGACAAACAGTGTTCGCGCTGTCGGTAGCCAAATTAGCCAATGGCTAATCTTTTTCGAATTTGGCTAATAAAATTTTCATTTGGCTAAACTTTTTTTGAACCCAAATGGAGACTGAAAGCATGGAGCCAGAAAGCTAATTAATAAAAGCGCTCAATAGATCGACATTCACGACGAAGTTAGGTGACGAAAGTATTTCATTATTTTCGTACTTATGAAATATCGTACAAAGGGAAACCCGATCGACAACTCTATCAACCAAGCGATCACAAAGTGATATGCAATCATCTTTAGTTTTCACAAGACGGACATTCAAAGACGCATGGACATTAAACCGACCATGGTTGAATTAGTATGACAATGTGAAGAAAGCAATGTTTTGTAAAGTGCATTGACGCCGGTATATAAGTAATTTGTTCGTAACAGGCTGTTTTAATCTGGAGAAAGATTACGTCACTCTGCACGAAGCAGCAAAAGGTCATTATTAATTATTACATTTAATCCCCTAATCCCCCATTCAGCCCATTGTCTGTCTGGTCACTCACGGCGCGCCTGCACAATGCATGTTTATGATGACATTGTATTTATGACGGTCGAGGTTTATGAGCACCAAGTGTAAGACAATAGCTTAATCAGCCAAATGTGAATCACGACAGATATTTTGTGGCTATTTGTCGTCAATACCGATACAGTCAAAAAAACATTTGGCTAAAGTTTTTTTCATTTGGCTAATAAAATTTTCATTTGGCTAAACTTTTGGCTAAAGTTTTTTTCGGTCCAGCGCGAACAATGCAGACAAATAGTATGGCCTGTAGCCCATGCGAATGGATTGAATTTTGAAATCCCAAGATGGCTGCTGGCGGCCATGTTTTTTTGCCGAATGACCCCAAAATAACTCGTTCCCATCTATATGTGAATGTCAACAGCCGTGACAATTTTCATAATGATCTGACCAAAGGTACGACATGTAGCCCGCACCAAAGGATTTAGTCATGCAAAGAGTATAATCCAAGATGTCAGCCAAATTTTTTGGCCGAATGACCCCAATATGACTCGTTCCCATCTACATGTCATTGTTAACATCCATGACAAATTTCATGATGATCCGTCCAAAGGTGCAATCTGTAGCCGGTGCCAAAGGATTTAGTCATGCAAAGAGTAAAATCCAAGATGGCTGCTGGCAGCCATGTTTTTTGACCAAATGACCCCAAAATGACTCGTTCCCATTTACATGTCAATATTAACATCCATGACAATTTTATTGTGATCAGACAAATAGTATGGCCTGTAGCCCGTGCTAATGGATTGAATTTTGAAATCCAAGATGGCTGCTGGTGGCCATGTTTTTTTTGCCAAATGACCCTAAAATGACTCGTTCCCATCTATATGTGAATGTCAACAGCCGTGACAAATTTCATAATGATCTGACCAAAGGTACAACCTGTAGCCCACACCAAAGCATTTAGTCATGCAAAGACTAAAATCCAAGATGGCGGCCATGTTTATTTTCCAAATGACTCGTTCTCATCTACATGTCAATGATTATGACAAATTTTATAATGATCCGATGTGTAGCCCGTGCTAAAGGAAATTGGTGACGAATCACACACACACACGCGCGCACATGGACAACGGATACCAAGCCATGGCAATAGCTCAAACTTTACTAAAGTTGAGCTAAAAAGGTATTTGATTCTCAAGCAATTGTTTTTGAAAATAAACGAGGGAGCGCTGGTTTTATTTTAATTTTTGACTGCCCATGGTAAGCATAGGTTATTATACCTTCCCTTGTTCAGAAAATGTAGCCCTGGAGAACTTTGTAATGGATATAAACTAATTTAATCCGATATAAAGAATGACAAATTATGACATTGTTCTACCCGTACATCATATCTATAGGGATTACCTAGAATGAAATAATATCACTGTCAACATTATGAATTGACCAGTCTATTATTAGTGGCTCACCTTTTATAATCTTTATTGGGATAAGCATAATTTATTTTTATTTTATAGGCACAAACATTTTTTTTTTTTACAAGTGTAAACCGGAAACGTCACACCATACAGTTTTATTTTCCACACTGATAATACTGAAGATATCCGGAAACCATCTGGGACAGCGCAGAAGTTTCCAAAATGTTATCTTTGGGGAACAATAAAGCTATGGTTTAGAGGGGACACACAATGTTAAAACCTTTACAACTAGATTTATAAATTACCATAGTTACTGATCTGTAATGATCTGTGAATTAAAATAAGACTGCTAATGAAAATCACTAATTGACCAAGTTTCTTGACCGAATGCAAGTCAAAATGTACCTCCCAGATCTAATAACCCTTCCATGACATGACTTGAGCTTCATGAAATTTAGCAACAACCCTGTGCCAATGCATTCTCTTATATATGCGAGTCTATATAGGGAGCCTTGCATATATAAGAGAATACATTGGGCTAACAATATTTACCCAGACCTTGTAAGCCAGTGCATTCTCTTATATGCAAATCTCCTTATAAGTCTAATTCGCATATATAAGAGAATGCACTGGCACAGAATCTTTAATGCTGCACCAGCGCAGCTCCAGTCATGAAGGGTTAACAGTTTGCACATTCAGAGCTATCTCGTTTTAAATGTAAATCAAGAACACATTGTTGCTTTAACATACTTTTTTGATCATCAGACTTGTAAGGTGACTGGTGTGTTGGATTGGAGTCGTAGCCATGTACAGAATGATCATAATGTCCTCCCCACATGTCATCTCTATATTTATCATCTTTTTTATCATCTTTCCTTCGATCGTATTTGGATTCTTTATCCCGTTTATCACTTGAAGTTTTCCTCTCCTCTCTAAAACATGACATAAACCAAGAGAACTTAAAACAGATTGAAATGGCATGTCAACAATGAAAGTGTCCATGTCACTGTAGCTCAACTTGTAGAGGGGATAATTTGATATTTTAGTCAATGGAGCAATTAGGAATGCGGAACGTGTCTAAGTATATAATACTAGATGTATCAACATGAAGAGATATATATAAAGTAAAATCCACTGACAGCCATGTTTTCCAATGACATTCAAAAACTTTTTATAGTTCCCATCTAGTAGATCAATATGAAGATCATTATGAAGTTTGGTGATGATCGAATGAAGGAAGTGGACTGTAGGGTGTGCTAAAGGATTTAGTCATGAGTAAAATTCTAAATGGCTGCCGGTGTCATGTTTTTTAATGAAATTCGGAAAAAGATTGCTCCCATCTTGTGGTCATCCCAAAGATTCATGTGAAGTTTAGTGCCGATCGGAAAAGTAGGGTGTCGTCTGCAAGGATTTAGTCATACAAATAGTAAAATCCAAGATGGCAGCTCACGGCCATGTTTTTCAATGAAATTCTTAAAACTTTGATGGCTCCCATCTAGAGGTCACCCCGATGATCCATATCAAGTTTAGTATGATCGGATCAGGGATGTGGTCTGTAGGTAATACCCAAGGATTTAGTCATGCAAAGATGGTTGCCGGCTACGACCTGTAGCCTGTGCCAAAGGATGTAGCAATGCAAAGGATAAAATCCAGAACGGCTGCCGGCAGCCATATTTTATGGCCGAATTACTCCAAAATGACTCGTTTCCCATCAACATGTCAATATTAACAACATCCACAACAAATTTGATGATCTGACAAACATTCTGGCCTGTAGCCCGTGCTAAAGGATTGAATTTTGAAATACAAGATGGCCACATTATTTTTTTGGCGATTGACCCCAAAAATGACTCGTTCCCATCTACATTTAAATGTTAAAATCCATTACAAATGTCATGATGATCCAACCAAAGGTAAGACCTGTAGTCAAAGGATTTAGTCATGCAAAGAGTAAAATCTTTGATGTTTTATGACGAAATGACCCAACATTCACTCGTTCCCAGGCCTGCAGATTTCGGAAATTTGCGTGTATATATATGACAAAAGTTTCTCACTATAATTGCATCAAACTAACTTAAGGAAATGGCAGCCATCTTGGACGCCATCTTGAATTACAAAAAATGCTCAAAGTGGATTTTAGCCGATTTTGGATATGTTATAGAGGATATATTCCTCTTCAAAATGGTATACAAACCAACTTAGTTCAAATTTCTTCTAGGTCAAACCTTTTATCGACCAGACTATAAATCATGTGACCGCACTGCCACTGATCATGTGACTTCAATCAAGTTGACTTCGTCTACAACATAAGATCTTCGGCATTCTTCAGATTTTTTTTATTTTGTTATAAAAACAAAATTAGCAGTCAAACACGATTATTTGGGCAAATTGGACATTTTAATTATATTATATTGAAAGAAAATATTAACACATTTTCAGAATATTCCTTTAAAAAAAAAATATATATTATTCAAAATTAGGCCTTACCAATTTAATTAGTTGTTTTCCGAACATGGGACCCAAAAAAAAGTAGATGGAGGAAGGGGGAAAAAAAAAAAAAAATCCTTTCGGGCTTATTCTATCCGGTATGAATTTTCACACATCACCACTGGAATTTTGTAACTTAAAATGGACATGTTATTTACCCTGAACACTTTATTCAACTTATTAAACTTTCAAATATATTAATATTTAATATATTAAATAAACAATATAAAACAACTGACTGGATACCTTCCAATGTCAAGCAACATAAAAATAATAGTTTTAAAACAAAAATATTTATAAAGATGGTCTATCTGCAAGTCGAAAATATGGGTATTTATAAAATAAACCACTATAGCTCGTTAATCAACAGGAACAATAAACGAGAGGCCGATCACGATCGGCAGATGTTTAACCCATACCTTGGCGATAGCGATTAGCCATAACTGATCATTTGTCAAAGATATGATCACAGGAATTAATCCATATATCAGTACCCAACTTGAAATCAAAAGCTCAAATAATTTGTCATAAGAAAGGGTTAAGGTATTTGGGGTGAAGAGGAGTAGTTTTAAATCTCATAACTCTGTCCCTATTCACCCAAGGACCTCTTATAGTGATTTTCGGAGGACATGTTTAGGAGTTTAAGTTAACTCATTGGAAGCAAAAGTGATAAATCCCTATCTTTGCCACTTTTGACATGACAGATATTCAAAATTTATTCACTTCTGAAGAGAAATTATAATTTGTTGACAAGCCAGACTGCTTAGAACGACATAGATGTAGGGGATTCCATCTCATATTTGAATGGTACTTTAATTACCCCCCCCCCCCTCCCCATTCATTTGTTTATCAAACATGGACAGATATAAGATCAGATCTGACCTGTGTATTAAATAAGATTAAGTGTTTCATAACAGGGGTGTATGGTTTTCAATAATATATGTAGTTTATACAATTCAAAAGTATTATCTATATAATGTTATACAGACATAATATGATGAGGATGCTGGCCCCTATGACGACTAAATTGTTCATATAAAAGTAAGTAAGTTAGCCCTCAATTAAATGGTTTCACACATTAAAATGTTTTATAAGTAGCTTGGACACTAAAAGCCACAACCTTCAATGTTAATCTTCTAAGTGCTCTGTGGCCCCTAAAATTCAATCAACCATGAAAATATGAACAAATGGGAAAATAAGGTTCCTGGAAATACTAACATCTACCATATTGATTTTCAAAACACGTCATCACTTACAATAGTCATGTATATTTATCTGCCTGTTTCCCATTGCATAGATAAATCATATTGGCTATCAGCTGTTATTTTAATTCCAAATTGAAAGCACGTGTCTGAAGGGTTAATATATTTTTCAAAAATCAATTAATCAGTCAATACCAAAATTGATAGAAGTGAATAGTGTGCAAAGATACCCAATAGATATTAAGAGATATGAGGAAGAGTCCATGTACATTATAGCATGTGTCTATGGAAACCTTGGAAAGGGTTAATTATTTTTGAAGCAAATTAATGGAATTTAGAAGACACTTATATAGGCCCTTATCTCACCCTGTAATGAAATTTCAAGAATAGGAAAAACACCAGTCTTATGCTGCCATTAATCAATTTGACAGTTAGAATAAACAAACAGCCAGCCACCAGTGTTGTTTATCTTGACCCACCAGAGCTCTGCATCATAATGTCATCACTCATTTCATAACAGATTTCACTTGGAATGACAACATCTATAAAATATCCTCTCATATACTCAGGATGTTGGATGATCACATGGTAATTTATTGATATCATTATATTACATGAAACTATTGCAATAAAATCTTCATATTTTCAAAACAGGATATCACACCTAATTAATCGTATAAAACTAAAATAAATGAAACTGTCAATTTTTTTGTTTGTTATTTAAATTTTGTTCTATTGTTATTAAAGTTCAAACAAAATTTAATATTTGTATATGCTAAATTTAGCAAGCAGCTCCATCTAAAAAAAAAAATTAAATTTTATTTTGGATTATTTTTCTCGAAAAAGGGTCATAACTCCTTTAAAATTAATCGGATCAAACCCAAATTGGAACTCGATCTGTAGTGTCTACAGACAGACAGATGGACAGACAGACGGACGACGAGTGGTCAATCTGGACAACGACACTATGTTTACCATACTATGGTATGGGTAAACATAACGAGAGGCCGATCACAATCGGCAGATGTTAACCCATACCTTGGCGATAAAAATTTAATATGATCGGATAAATGAGAGTTTTGGTGTTGAATTATAGAGTATACTGTTATGTACTATTATAGACAAATGAACATAACACAAATTATTGGAATTTATGGGTCACTGGCATTTATATAAGAGAATGCACTGGTACAGGATCTGTAATGGTAAACCACCACAGCCAGCAAGCCCATGGATTAAATGTGTAGGTGTGACCTGGACATGGAATACTTGGGTTAAGAGAGTCCAATTTAAGTTTACAATAATAATGTGTCCTAGTATACAGATAAGCAACCTCACCACTGACCCATTAATATCAATTATATAGCAGAGCTGTCAAAATATCACAGGAATTGTTTATGTTGAACACTGACCTCTATTAAACCAATAACAATTATAATGATATCAGACCATCTGAAGATATAACTCTGCAGCAGAGATGTCTACTGTTAATATCATGTGATGTTTATTGTTGAATCTTTATTTTAAATTAGATACCATAGCCTTCTTTATCAGATTATTTGCACATTGGCATAAGAGACATCAGAAAATAATATAGCCTTATCAATAGCTAAGTTGTCCAAAGGCAATTGGTGAATTGGATTTAATGTTGCTCCAAACAGATTTACCAGTACATAACACAAGATTTTGGACCGATTTAATCAAATTTGGTGTGGTGATTCGGGGTACCCTTGGCAGAGTTATAATGGTGTTAGTTTTTCAAATTTGTTTAACTTAAAAACTTTTTAATTATTTAAAAAAATTAAAGGTCCACATTGGAAATCTTTTTATCAACTTTTATCATAATCATCAATATCTAAATGAAAACAAATGACATTTTTTTTATTATTATTATAAAAGTTAAAAGTAATTTTTTTTTTAAATCGATTTTTTTCTTCCAATTTTTTTCTTCGAAAAAGGGTCATAACTCCTTTAAAATAAATCGGATCAAACCCATATTCGAACTCGATCTGTATTTTGGGCTGTGAAACTAACAGACCAAATTTGGTTCCAAATCAGATGAAAAATGTTCCGAGTTATGGCAGAATGCGTCAATTCTAAGTCGAAAAAGGGCCATAACTCTGTAACAAAAACTCGGATCAAACCCAAATTCGAACTCGATCCGTATTTTGGGCTGAGAAACCCATATACAAAATTTGGTTCCGATCGGATAGAAAATGTTAGAGTTATCGCATTACTCGTAAAGTGTCTACGGACAGACAGACGGACCAACGACGAGTGGTCAATCCGGGCAACGACACTATGTTTACCATACTATGGTATGGGTAAACATAAAAATAAAATGACACCTGTACACGTAAAATTACTTCTTTTCTTTTTTTTTCAATAGTTAATTTTCTGTGTTTATTTTATAAATATATAGACCTAAATAAAATGGTAATGAATGTCCTGTTGGTTGTTGTAATAGAAGCAGAAACGTCGTTTAAAATAAGTAAAAACGAACCCGATTTACAAAGGTTACAACCGGACATGAATGGGTGAAAACGAAAGTACAAAATGACCGTCTTGCAATTTTACCCGAAACGAAACGTTCACAATGCGTACCTCTAATCCGTTACTAAGAACAGTTACTGTTCATCAATGAGGGCCAACAATAGGCCTACAGCTGCACACTTCTCAGACCAGCAACATTTAGAAAGACACTTCGTTTAAAATACGTAAAAATACGTAGAATTCCACTAGATACGGCCGGATATGCACGAAACCGAAAGTACAAAATGGACTCGTTTATACAGTTTTTCCCGCAATTGAAATGGACACATCCGTTCGCATGTGACTTAGTAGTTATTTAAGTCGCATTATTAAATCTATTGTTTATACTTTTACGACAGCTACCGAGGGTGTGAACATCAATTAGTCCGGAATCCGAACCGGAATGAAACTTCGACATAAAACGGGTAAAGTACAAACGTGTTTCCATTGAAAATAAAAAAAAATATATTCGCATTTCGGGAAAAAAGTTGTCGGCGGGTTCGTAAAACAACTAATAAAATTGCTAACGCCTTAAATAAGTAAAAAAAAATTCCAATGAAAACGCTGTTAATTAAAAATGGTAATGTCACTAGTGAATTATGTCATTTCATGTGACGTCATGACATTACGTCGGTTACTGATCTGGACTGACCTTTCGATGGTTGATCTTTCTCCACAAAGGGATATCCATGCATTAATTCTGTGTCTTTTAATCATATTTGGTGAACCAAATTGATGCAGAAGTGTAATAGAGTTTAAATCAACTAGTTCCGAGAATTACGTTCAATAATTCACTCGAGGCAAGAGACGTTTCTTAACGTAATTCTCGGAACCAATTGATTACTTTATTTTTTTTTTGTTAAATTGAACAAGGAATTCAATAAACATTTTTTTTTTTTTTTTTTCAGTGAATATTTAAAAAAAAAAGGACCATATTAACTCAGTTAAAAATAATCGGATCAAACCCAATTTCGAACTCGATCTCTCTTTTGGGCTGAGAAATTCATATACAAAAGTTGGTTCCAATCAGATAGAAAATGTTTGAGTTATTGCACAATGTATAAATTGTCTACGAACAGACGGACGAACGACAAGTGGTCAATCTGGACATTGACACTATTTTACCATACTATGGTATGGGTAAACATAAAACCCTGGTCCGAAATTCAGTGGAACGGCTTAATTTCACTTTGCAAACTCCCGAGAGAATCTCTCTACACACAGCATATTCCCAAACATGGCAAAAGCTCACAACACGCCTTCGGCGGTTGAGCTAAAAAGCAAACAGACAGAAGTATGGACGGACAAACCAACAACATAATATGTCCCAGTTTTTTTCTTCAAAACAGGCATATAAAAATAGTTGGTCCAATCAAAGTTTATATGCGATATTTTGAAATAAAAATATTACCTGTCACTATGTTTCCGGTCATGCTTCTTTGATTCATTGTCTCCTTTCTCATCAAAGTCATCGAATGGATCCCGTTGCACAACGGCAGGCCTGCTGTCATAATCTCGTTCCCTAGGTGATCTCACCTTCTCTACTGGTGAATCTGGTACGTCGTTGTGGTCCTGGGACTGGGACTCGTACTTGTGAACATCTTTTTTGTCTTTATGATCCCTATTGGAATTTATATAATATCACATTTTAATTTGACATGATCAAAACTATATTGTGGGCACTATATAATAAGGTTCCAAATCAGACAGTTAATGACTGGATTCGCTCACCTGACTGCAAAGATTGAGAAGACTGATAGACTCCGAAGACTACAACAGTCAATACTCCAAACCAAACACCCTTGAAACCGGCCCTTCTGTTTGGTTTACGGAGATGTTCGGTTTATAGAAAAATCACACTACAATCGGAATGTAATCAATTGGCATCGAAGCACAACCAACTCATTATTGATTAATTTCACTTTATTCAATAAAGTACCAAATCAAATATAAATAACAATAGATAAAACATAGCATTCTAAAAGAATTTAAAACATGGTATATTAAGACATAACACATGTATAGATAAGACTGGGAACATGAAAACGATAACTTTTATGGTGAATCGAGGTTTTTGAAAATGTCGCCGACAAAATTTATGTAACAAAGGTATAGTAATTTCGTGATCTTTTTATATGCGTACAGATTTAATTAGCGCGGTCTTCTTTTTTTGGCAGATGCTTTAAACTGGATTATGAAAGTGTCAATGACACTGTAGCTCAAATTGGCAAGGGAATAATTTCATGTGTTACAGTCAATAAAGTGATTAGGAATGTGGAAAGTTGAAAGGCCTAGTTATGCAAAGAGTAAAATCCAAGATGGCCACTGGTAGCCATATTTTTCTGCCGAATGACCCCAAAATTACTCGTTCCCATCTACATGTCATTGTTAACATCCATGACAAATTTCATGATGATCCGACCAAAGCTACGACCTGTAGCCTGTGTCAAAGGATTTAGTCATGTAAAGAGTAAAATCCAAGATGGCTGGTGGTAGCCATGTTTTTCTGCCGAATGACCCCAAAATGACTCATTCTACATCTACATGTCAATGTCAACAGCCATGACAAATTTCATAATGATCCAACCAAAGGTACGACCTGTAGCCTGTGCTAAAGGAAATTGTTGATGGACCACGCACACACATGGAGGACGGACGACAAAGCCATGGCAATAGCTCAAACTTTACAAAGTAAAGTTGAGCTAATAACAGTGTCTGATCAGATAATCGTATGCTTATTTCACACATTGAGTGAACAATGGTGACTTCACTGAGAATAGAGCACTGGCACTTAGTTTTTAAATGAATAATTACGCGGAGTTGGTCATGAAAACGACTGCTAAGAGTTTAATTTAGACCAGAAATTTAAACTTATAAAGGATCCCTAGGGAGTCAACACCAAAGCCCACCAGAGCTCAGCACCAAGTCAAATCTACCGCACGGTTGGTATCGCTTTCCGCAATCGGTGGTAAATATTAATGTATTCCCTTATGGACTAGTAAAGCCATCCGAAGTTCAGAACAGAGAGATTCCGGTTTCCAGAGCTAATTTTTAGTAAGAATGCACTTGGGTAAATTCAGAGACTGCACAGTTTATTTGGTATGGAGAGGGATTCAGTTTATAGAGGGTCTGGTTTTGAGAGTTTTTATGTTATTCTAAACAGGAACATAGCTGGAGGTTCTCCATTGATCATGGTCTTCACCTTGATATTTTTAATTGCACACCACT
Source organism: Siphonodentalium dalli (assembly GCA_032622095.1). Lineage (NCBI taxonomy): Eukaryota > Metazoa > Mollusca > Scaphopoda > Gadilida > Siphonodentaliidae > Siphonodentalium > Siphonodentalium dalli. The sequence goes on along the minus strand of CP136069.1, from coordinate 100,061,117 downwards.
GGCAAATCTCCAACTCCCACCTACCATTTTTAAAAAGACAACCAGACCACAGTCCTAAGTTCACAAAATTCCTTTTGCACATACCTCTTAGGTTAGAATTTTACAACTGGTACTTTAAGCTCTCCAACTGTTCGAAATTTCCAAACTTACATCCCCCTAAAAGTTAAAATTTGTGGCCAACCTGATATTCCCCATAAAGATAAATGAAATGTAGCTCAACTTGGAGAGGGGAGAATTTCACGTGTTACAATGTAGTCAATGGAGCGATTAGTAATGTGGAAAGTTAAATGTCAAAGTAATACTAGATGTGAACATGAAGAGATATAAATAAATTAAAATCCAAGATGGCCTCAGGTGGCCATGTTTTTCAACAAAATTCGGAAAAATTTAATAGCTTCAATCTGGTGGTCACCCCGAAGTTCCATATGAAGTCTGGTGATGATCGCATGACAGATGTCGTATGTAGTGTGTCCTGAAGGATTTGGTCATGCAAAAAGTTAAATCCAAGATGGCCACTGGTGGTCCTGTTTTTTCAACTATTTTATGGCTCATACACGAAAATCCCTATGAAGTTTGGTAATGATTGGATGATGGAAGTTGTCTGTACACTTCTGAAGTCCGGGAGCTGATATGGGTACCCCTGTACAATCAATCCCCTCCCCTTCGGAATTTAACTTCTTTATCCCACTAAATTTCTTTCTTATTATGTCCCTCAACTTTTAATCAATGATAAACGGCAAAAAAATGGCCGTGTAACATAGTCAGTTTGATGCAAATTATAGTGAGAAAATCTTATCAAATGTATGTAAATGCATATATTTTTATGAAGCCAAGATATAATGCCACCTTTTTATGGCAAAATTGGAACTTCCTGTCCAAGATGGTCGCCAAAAAGGCAGCCGGAAGTTGAAAAATTTGAAGTTTGTTCACAATATCTTCTGGATCAGTTTCTGCTGTTTGGAACTATTAGGCAATTGTGACTTTATTTTGTATTGTTCATGTTAACTGATCATTGGAGAAATGAAATGTCATTCATGGAGTCTCATCCCCTTCAGATCCCTCAAAGATTTGATTTTACAGAAAACGGTATAAAATTTCACCAAATCACATTTGGGATTCTAGTAATATTTGATCAAGAAATGAGCAGAACTGCACAATGTAAGGAAGCATCTCAAAACCTCTTTCGCATATGCGAAAAAACTGCGAAAAATGTGGAATCATTGACGTTGTTTTTTTGACATTATCAAGAGTTTTTTCGTCATTATCACACGCCGTATTGTTGTACGTTTTCGTAAATTTTTCATTTTCACAGTCTTGGTTCGATGTTTTCGCAATTATCGCAGTTTTGTTTCACAGTTTTGCTCAAATGTTCGCTGTTTTGTTTCGACATATTTTCGCAGTGTTTGTTTTCGTCAAGATCGCAGCATTATTTCCGTCAATATTGCTGTTGTGTCGATGATTGGCAGGACAGTTTGTGTTCAATAAATACTCCATGGTCGCAGTTTTATACCGATGTGTCACGAATGGGAAGATGTCGGTGTCCGTGCTGAAATTTCTCAGATCAGGGTTTTTCTCATAAGAATTCCAATGATTTAATCAGAGTTTTCTCCGATATGAAAACATTTCCGATTTGATCGGAGTTCTGTGTATTAGTGAAATTTCTCCGATCTTCTGAAATCTCCGATTTGGTTAATATCGGACAATTCAAACTTCGTTTAAAAAGAACTATTATTAATAGAAGATTTTAAAGTCCCAAATAAATTATTCCCAGACCCGATTATATAATAGGATAGGCCCAGACAATCATTTCCTACGTTTTGATGTGGCCGTAAATCCGTGGGTTTACAGTAAATGTTACAGTACAGGTTGAAGCCCCCCAATATCTCGTGCAACAATTGCCACATCGTCGCATTAAGAGTGCCGTAAACAATGCAAATTTTGATTTTGAAAAACGTTTTTGCGTGTGATTTTGTAACTTGTCTTCATTTTGGGTCAACCGTCACCATTATGAATAAAACAATATAGCCGAGGACGACAATAAATTATTCCACAACCCCGATTTATAGTATACTTTCCGTATTCCACGTAGAGTTAATTTCTACAGTTTCAATTTGTCTTTCGATACCAGACACATATTTTAATGTGGACGCAAATCAGGGGGTTTACGGCATCGTCGGATTCTGAAAGTACCGTAAACCCGGTGGTGGTTTTGTCGTAAACAATGCTTGTCATTTTCGCAATATAAGTATGAAATCATTGTTAGATAGATATCGGAAGCGCAGCATTATCATGATTAATTCGTCGGTGACTTATTTCAAATGTACACATTTTATTCAATATATATCAGCGATCAGATGCGATAAAGTTAAGTTAACTAATACAAAACATATTATATAATAGTTTGTTAAAGTGGAATTTCCACGTGTTATGTTGTGCTATTTTTAGCTCTGTAATTTCCCAGGCCAATCCTAGTTTCGTTTGTGGGTAGCATTGACTGGCAGAGGAGTTGAGTGTAATGTTTTTCTCGATTCTTTATTGAATGAATAATAAATGTCACCCTTCACACATTTGGAATGGGTTGACTATTGTTTAATTAGGCCTTGTGCGAACCATAGCTATCAAAACAGTCGAACTGTCAAGTCATTGTACTTGTGTGTTAACCGCATAGAGTTGTTTGTATGGCCTTTGGCTGAACTTTATTTTCCTTCACACAATTCAGCCAATCAAAATAGATATTGCCCAAGCACGTTGGACTAAAATCAACTAATTAATATGCCTCTATATATACATATATATATACACCCCATCCATGAAAATACAACTATTCCCTGTATACACACACACACCATTAACTATACAGCCACAACAGATATACATATACATCCCACACATGGACGACCATACGGGTCCTCCCTATATACCCACAAGCCTGCCAATGACCATCCAACTAACCAGTCCATGTGGACCTAAACACATTACCCATAACCACTCCATGTTTATCCATACAACCTATGGCTCCCATCTAGAGGCAGCCCTCTTAATTCAGATTGTTTGGCTTCGACTATTATAGGCAACCCTTTGCCATGGCCCAGTTTCCTTCAGCATATTTATTGCTTCGACATTGCTGATTGCCGTAGCCAATTATGAGGGCTGTAGAGGTTACCCTGAACATCCTTATGAAGTTTGGGGATGAATGGATGAGAGATGTGACCTGCAGGGTGTGCAAACGGAAATTACCTGTAGGGCGTGTTAATGGAAATTGTTGATGGATGAAAGCACGCACACACGCACGAACGACAACCCATGGCAATAGCTCAAACTTAAGTTGAGCTAAAAATTTAAAGGGGTTCTCTCTTTTTGGGGCTACCAGTACAGTACAGTACAAGCAATATTTAACTTATTTTGCCCCAAACAATGCTAGACCACAAATGGCTGATGACTCCACTATGAACAGCATAATAGTAGTAAATGTTACCTTTTATCATGATCATAATCATGGTCCCTCTTCTCATAATCATGATAACCTCTTTGTTCAAAGAAGGGTCTTCTGTTATCATCCATAGTTGGTGGCATTGATGCTACAATGAAAATGAGAGATTGGCAGATGTTTAATATATCCCTTAGCGACAGTCAATTGCCTAGATCAGAGCATAATCTGGAGTTTTTATGTCAAATTGTACTAAAATAGTATAGACAAATGTACATAATAACACAAATTATTGGAATGTACGAGTCAAAAGAGAAGGGTTAGTATAACATCTTAACTATAGAGCCTGTCACCACTAGTAGTATCACAGTGTGAGCAGTTCTATTTATATTGTTGAAAATTGACATGTGGGATATCAAAATAATAGTTATTTAATAATGGAAAAGGTTAAAAGACATGGAATAGGTAAAACGGGTTAAATCTCCTATCTCCAGCCCTGTTTGATCCAATGCTATTCTAGTTTATTAAATTCACCTGGCTAAATGGTGGTTAACAAAACACAAGTAAATAACAGTATCCAATCTCTGTGAAATGTGTTGATTCAATTATGTGATACAAGATCAAATCTGACTTAGCATGTGGTCAAGTAATTACACTCTCAGGTGCCTTATAAAAGTGCCGGCAAGATTATTAATTTCAGAGAATATTCCCCAACTATTACTATTATTTGGCATTGAAACATAGATTGAAATTGCCATCACTCTTATTAATTTCAGCCTAAATCCCCACCATCACTAATATTATGAAGCCATCACATTTATTAGGCACAAGAGAGTAACTGTGCGTATTGTTCTCAAAGTAAGAAAGAGATACAGTACAACATATGATGAAAGTGTCAATGATACTGTAGCTCAACTTGGAAAGGGAATAATTTCATGTGTTACAGTAAATGGAGCGATTAGGAACGCGGAAAGTTGAAAGGTCTACCCCGCTGGACAAAACAAGTGTCCATTGCCACCGTTCGGCCGCGGTGTCCGGTTTTGTAACTGCAGTTGAGCACCGCGGCCGAACGGCATGTACACCGGGGTTAGATTTCTGGTTTGTATTGTCTTTTTTTCAAGTTTAAAACAAGTATTTTACAGTGGAAATATACGAAGGTTAGTATTTTTAATTAAAGGAAATTTAAATCCTTACATATAATACCGACTTTGCGGTCATTATCACGAATCACATTTATATTTAACCCCACTGTTTCAACGATCTAACGCAGATTTTAATGGAACTTTGTTGTCAAATATAAAAAATTAAGTCATGCATCGATCCCGTGCATGCTATCACGTCGACATACACCTGTCAATCATCCATGATTAGTTTGTGACATTTTATTCTCTGCTTTAATTGGTTGGCTGTGGGAGGAGCTAACCGATATTTTGTTCTAATGTGGTTTGACACCATAACCGAGAATGAGTAAATTAAATTATTCCCATGTTTTTATTCGAGTGGCTATTATTTTTTAAAAATATGGGCAAATGAGGATATTAAATAAAAGTGTAATATTCTCGATCCATATGTGGCAAATCCATTGCCCAGTGAAAATTAACTGCAAGCGCCAGAAACTGGAAATGTGCGACATTTTACGATTTCCTCTAAAATTTATTTTATTTTTCCGTTTTATTATGCAATAACAAGCTATTGAAATCTGAAGACTTGATACCGGTAAATAAAGTGTCGCGTAATGCAGTCAAAAATACACCCGTTTATTGTATTCTCTACCAACATTCCTACAGATAAGATTTTAGTGATCATATTAGAATAAAAATTGTCATGTTAACAAGTTATGAAAACCACCAGCCCTGATCAGAAAGTGCAGATAATTTGGGGAAAACCTCGTGTGCACAAAACGCCATGCGGTCAATACGTCACAGTGCATGCATGTGTCTATTCCTGGTATAATTTATGTAGGAATCTGAATTTTTAAAACACGGACATCGATGACATATATTGACAAGTATAGTATCTCAACAAACATGCTTACTGTAATTAAAGAACTTCATTCAAGTTTCCTAAATTAATAAACATTAGAATACACAGCGGCGCCGTGTTTATTAGACATGTGCAGATATCAGTTACAAAATTAATCTGCAGTATACGCCAATATAAAAATCGGAGAACCACGCTACTTTTGTTTTCGCAACGGAAGAACATTCTCAGTTATTCCCGTTTCATTGATCGAGCGAAAATAAATGTTAAAGTGGGACATTTATTTGAGAGTTTGGACGGTCGCTTGGTTTATTATTCATTTTTTTCCCCAAAACCATTAAAATGGACATAGGTCGGGGTTAGCCCGAGTAGGGGCGGACTGGATAGGGTAAAGGCACATATTATTCATGTTCGCCTTAAAGGGAAGCGGTGCACTCAGACTGGTGCCGTGTTTCTCGGAAAGCCGATTAATTTAGCACAATTCTAATCATCGCATATCCGGTCTATTGCATATCCACGTAAACAAACCATTTGGTCGCTTTTATTCAATGGACGTATAAACCATGCATCATTTTTTTTTTTGTATATCCATAAAGTATTGTTTACGTATATTGCCACAAAAAAATGAGTGAAATCCTTGATTGGGAACTTGTTATTCAGCGTTATTTTTGCGCACATCTGTATATCTCAAATGCCAGGTGCACCAGGGTGCACGTGAATTATGTCGGCATTATTCAGAAATTGGGCGCGAGGACCGTGTAGCAATCAAAATTGTTTGCTACATCGTTGTTTGAGTTAAAATTATCACATGTCACTTTCTCCTCGTTATCCCCTTTCAAGTTTCATCAAAGGTCCACTGGCATGCTGCCGCGGCTTTGTCTTTAAAGTAACTACGGTATTGAAAGGATTTGAAATATTTAGGTTCATAAAATCTTCGCGGGCGAAAATACCTTACCAAGCACAAACGCTCTTTATATTTCATTCTGGAGAAAATTCTGGCACAGATTTTTATACATTCAATGGACGGCAGTAAATTCCAAAAGGAGGTCCACATGGATGGATGTAGTCAGTATATAATTCAAACCAAATAATATTTTAAATTAATGTAAAAAAAAAAAAAAATTTAACAAGAGAAAACATGACAATAACAAATATTTAAACATGGGCAAACAAACAGTTTAATGGAGGATGGGACACCAAACCATAATCCTTATTTTATAATCGGTCTTAAATGGCAGGATGGTGAGTCAATTCTCTAATGTCACTTGTGCACGGCATTCCAATGCTTACTTTCAAAGACACGTGCTGCCAAATCTAGAGGGAGCTTGTTGTCTGCAACATCACACTTCCGTGTCACCTAATAATTAACAGCGGGGGGCCTCTTCTAATCAGGATGGATTATGACACCTTGATTTTATGACAGTTTACCGGTAGGACGTTGACTACTTACAAGATTATCACACCTTGTCACTAGACGCATTAGACCTCAAACATAATAGATCGTCTGGCTGACGGTATTTAAATGGGCTCAATCAAACCACATTTATGGTGCCCTCTTTTATGTTTTTCAACATCATTCTAAAAACGGCAAGTACACCGCAACTGAACGGCAACTACACCGCGGTCGAACGGCAAGTACACCGCGGCCGAACGGCAAGTACACCGCGGCCCAACTGCAGTCAGCCGGTGGAGCCGCGGTGTAGTTGCAGGTCGGCCGCGGTGGCAACGCAAACCGCACCGCGGGGGAAGTAATATTAGATTATCAACATGAAGAGATCTATAAAGTAAAATCCAAGATGGCTGCTGATGGTTGTTTTCCAATTAAATTCAAAAACATTTGATATCTTCCATCTAGTAGATTAATATCAATATTAATATGAAGTTTGGTGATGATCGGATGAGGGAAGTGGACTATAGGGTGTGCCAAAGGATTTATTCATGGTCGGGGTAACATTATTCGTCCACAAAATGTCACAATTCCAATTTAATTGTTAAAATGTTGCAACAGTTATCAATCAAAAGCAATCATCGTTTTTATTATTTTTTAACAAATGTTCTTTCGAGCAAGGTCAGGCGTGAATGGAATAAAATGTTCTGATTGGATAGACTGGATATACTTCAACCGCATAACAGAAAACAAAATAGTTCCGATAATTCCTGGAATGACAATCTAAATTTCTTTTAAATTATACTACCATTATCACCATACATACATTCAAGGTTAGTGACATGAAAAAGATTGTTTAAATATATTAAAACTTCCTTCGGTATAGCGAAGTACTTCCACCTGCAGATTCCACAGAATGCCAACGAGTGGGGATCTAGAAACTGAACCGAATAACTATTACGATCGGCATATAATATAGTTCCACCTGTTGTCTGTTTGAAAAACAATTTGAGTATTTCTTTCAATATATATTTCAATGTAAGAAAGTAGAACATTGTTTCAATTCAAATGTACCTTTTAATGGTTTGTAGTGAAACTTCAGTCATACATGTCGACAGAATAAAACCTCGCAGTACCAAGTAAGATGCAATAGGCATATTTTGAGTTACTCCCCTTGGGTCATGGATCGGTTTAGCCTGAGATATGTACTTGTATGTCTGTGATTTAGCACAGACGAGATAATTGCTGTTGATTTGTGTCAACAAATTAACAGATATTTAAGTACAAACAGATATTTAATGTTCAAAGAGCAATGCTCGGCATGTTTCGTAGGCATAAAATATAACATTGCTACTGTGCTATATCTCCTATATTTAAGTACGAACACATACATGGCATAAATGGGGAAGCTTGGACAACTCTCTATTGACAACGATTGATATTATTTAAAATTAAATACAATTATGTCTATTTCGGCAGCTGCTTTCGGGGGAAATTTTTAGACCACAGACCTACAACAAACAAGTTAAACAATACGGACACTTGTATCAATGGGGACAAAATATAATTTAAAAGACTTAAAGGGGCATTAATAAACAATTTTAATTAAATAATTAATAATATACCCAAAATGGTTGGACCCTGGTGGCTGTAAATTGAAATAAATGGGTAAATTGATCGGGGAGTGCAATTGGATAGGTGCTGTTGATCCTAAAGGGGAACTTAGAATTTATATTATCATATTTAAGCAATAAAGAGCGTCTCTTATCAGCTTAGAGGAAATGTTGGAAAGTTTATAGACATAGGTCACCTGACCAGGAGAATATCATGGGATAGGCAACTTTGATCCTCAGATGACTTAAAGGGGAACTAATAAATTATATTATCATGCTTGATCAATGAAGAGCGTTTATTATCACCTCAGAAGTGGACAAAATTGGCACTGAGCTTCACTAAGTGGTATTTTTACCCCGGGACTGTCGTAGAATAGGTGCCTTTGGCCTCGGCGGATATAAAAAAATATTTAAACAACAGGTGTGCACTCGCGTGCTAGCATACCCCCAACGTGGCAAATTCAACCCGCATTATCCGTAAACCCAACAAAAAAGATTTTTAACTTTAAAGAAAAATTTGGATTAATAATATCGATATGGTGTCACAAGAAGCTTGTGCAGAAGAAAAAAAAAGGACGGACCCAAAACTGTGGTAAAAATCATTGTTCCGAACCCATATTCGAAGAAACTTCCGAAAAATTATCCTAACTTGATAGCATCCACAAAAAAAAATCCCAAAATTTTCTAAGTCAAAATAAGTTGAAAATGAAGTGTAATGTTAGGAAAAACAGTCCGAGCCAACCCTGAGCCGCATCATGTAGAGAGGGTGTTGTGAGAAGCATGTATACCAAAAATTATTGAAATCGGTTCATATTTGTTAAAGTTATTAAGTCGGACAGAATTTTCTAAGTCAAAAAGTAAGGTGTAACTTAAAAAAAGAAAGTCGGACTGCACCGCAATTAGCATCATGTGGAGAGGTGGTCCTAAGGAGATTGCATACAAAAAATTATTGAAATCGGTTCAGTTGCTCGAGTTATGAGGTCGGACAGACACACGGAGGGAGAAAGTGTGACGGACGGACGGACAGACATACCAGTATACCCCCCCATTTTATATGGGGGTATAATTATAAATAAAGAGCGTTTATTAATTTAAAAGATAGAGGTATTAATTTAGCTGGAGGGCGTCATGCAATAGATGATGTTCATCTCGGGTGACTAATAATTAAACGCCTCAAACATTTCCCCCACCCAGGCTGCCTAGAAACAATATTATTATACCAGTACCAAACAGCATAACGGAGACCTAAATCTCTTATCTCTGCCCCTATTAGAACAAATGTGAATCCCCATCTATGAGATCCATTCATCTAGTAATATCAATATACCCCCCCCCCCCCCCAATATCCAATATACCCCCCAATTTTTCGTTGAAAAATCAGGGTATGATTTCACCTGGATAAGTGATCTGATGAACTGATTTGAACAAATCTGATTGTGAATCACCTTGGGAACATGCATACCAAAACAAAAAACACATTCAGTCTTTAATAAGGAGAATAAAACAATTGTTTATAGACAGATGGATAGACATCCTAACATATAGACGGATAGAAGGACCGCCTGACAGACTGAAGACAAATTGAGTCCAATTTGAATTTTTTTTGTTTTATGGACCACTTTGCGTGGAATAGCCCAGCAGCATTTCAAAATGTGTAGGAACAATTGTTTGGCTATAAGACATAAATTTTACCACTGATACACATATAATTCCACATTCAAATATTTTCTCCTAATAAATTTGGATCAACATTATCGAGAGAAAGTATAAATTGTGACCCTGAGTGGGTAATGTACATGTAAAAAAAAAAATTAACAATCGCTAAGTAAAACTAAATTTATCATCCGGAAACCATCTGGGATGAACGCATGTATGCATGGATGGACACTGCTGACATCTATGGTCCCTGGAATTTTTATTTTCAGGGAAACCACTATGATTAAATAGGTACATCATTTGGCACTTTCTCTGTTGCGTCACGAGGACTGAGGAACCTGAATCTACAACATCCATAGACATTAATTAAAATACAAACAATTAACATATAACCGAGATTTCCACTTACTTGGAGGTGGTGCAGGCGGGAACCCTTTCTCAAAATATCCTCTCATATCTCTTTCATATGAGTCGGGAGTTCTGACTTCCCCATCTTGATTGTCTCCTGAACCATGGCTGTCAGTTCTCCTTCTAACTGGATACATGGGTGGCATTCCTGAAAGATAATACTCGCCACTGAATCAAGTGAAAGAATAAATTTCGTTGAAATAAGGCAATGTGACATTCAACTACTATATTTAAATGCAACACCAAGGGTGGTATATGCTCGGTTTAGAGAGTGAGAGTGGGCAATACTTAATATTTATATGGATGCAGCAGGATGCAGAACAAATTTTATTTTCTAAATAGTTTAAGAGACGTATCCTTTCCCCAAGCTTAAATTTTATAAAGAACACAAAATTCAATCAGACAAGGGCCATAACTCTGGTATAAATGATGGACGAAACTCAAGCTGGGCTATCACCACACCAAAGCACAATCAAATCCAATGAGCCATGCCCGAGTTGCAATCTGAAATGTTTGTACGGACACAAAATTAAGAAATTCCCAAGGGTTGTAACTCTGGTAAAAATTAATGGACGAAACCCGTAGTATGTGGGTATCCTTTCCTCCAACCTATGATATCACCATGCCAAAAAACAACAACACCCGATAATTAACACCTGAGTTACAAGGTGATACGTTCAGGTGGATGGAGCCCTCGGCTATGCCCCATAACCTCCTGCAGTGGTCGGGCATTCCGTTATCCAATGTGACAAGTCAAATATTTTTCACCTGATAACTCTCATAATTTACATCCAGATTAATGACACATTCTTCACCTGTATAGATCTTGGTATCGATTTATTGGTTTTAATCCTACTTAAAACCATAACAAACGAATGATATCCAAAGCAATACTTTGACTAGTCTCACTTATATACAAGTAAATGACGGAAATCCCTTAGTATATCTTTTAGTGCTGGGACGGTTGACCAGATATCCGGTTACGGTTCGGTTACGCGTGTCAACCGGTTGGATGAGGCCACAACCGGATAACCGTACTATTGATAACAATCGTAGTACTCGTGTAAATGTTGCCGAAATCATTTACGGAAGTTTAAGTAACGATATAAAGTAATAAGAAGCCACTTAGAAGTAATTTGGACAGTTGATTGTGTATTCATATACCCTACAACACATGCCCGTTTAATCACTGGCGGCTTTTCTAGACCAACTTACTACACTCTGTGTCAGTCTGCGAATTACTTGCTACACATTCAATGCCAATTTCCTTTGGCAGCATACATCAAAGCAATCAAGTCTAGACTTTTACTACGTCATCAATAGTCTGTCATTTTTGTTGATACTGTCCCCCCCTTTGTCACTATCATTAGTTCATCTCAAAGCGATGGCAGGAGACCTACAAAAACGTAAATCGGACGTTTGGGGACATTTAGTCCTAATTGAAGATGACTAAAAAAAAAGAAATGGGCGGAATGCAAGGCCTTGCTGAACGCGATTCGTTTATTCTGGATCAACATCCAATATGAAGTCGCACATCCAGAAAAAAACACATAGGCCTACTGGGAGTGGGAACTCCGAGTGTATTGAGTGATGTGTTTGATAACTTTATTTCCTAAACACTGGCTGGGGCTTGTGTGATGAATCACGACGATTTAATTTTGTTTGAATTTGTTTATTAAATAATTGAAGTAACATCGTGAAGCCACTGATTAATACATACCTACCTATACCCAAACACAAGTAAACATTACTAAACAACAGTATACCAACCTTCAGTACATTGTAGTACACATGTTTGGGCTAATCATGCCCGGGATATGCACGAGGAAGGAACTATATTTCATCGCGGAAGGTTTTGCAAGCAAGCGTTGTTTATGCAGAACTCCCGTAAACATTGATATACTAGCGCATTACTAATATATATTATATTTTAGTTTGTTTGGGCTCAAAACTGAATTAATTTATACACATTTACCACTATTTGATCGCCGTAACGGGACTGCATTGTACGACCAAGACATCGTTTGTGATCGCATGTATATCGACGTTTCCAGGATGCATAATCAACACTTGTTTTGCCGATATAGTGACCAGTGTATTCAATCTCGTACTTAGGGTAATGATGGTCGCGGTTAACCGGTTATGATTAGGTTAATGCCTGCGGTTAACCGGTTAGGAAAAAGCCCAACCGTCCCAGCACTAACATCTTTCCAATCATCTCCACATTATGTGTAGAGGCCTATAATCAGTCTAGATCACACAAGGACCCTCCATACCAAATAGAAGCTAAATAGGCATGATGGTTCTGAGAAGTGTTTTAAGAATTACTTAGGAGGGAAAGAGTTATGGCCTTGGCTTCGCAAATATTTGACCGGGTGACCTCATTTCAACAAATCAGATTGTGAGTCACCTAGGGAACATCCAGACCAAATATGAACCATTTGGTCTCATAGTTCAGGAGAAAAAGAATATTGTGGATGGAACGAGGAGCATTGACTATATAGATCAACCGGAGACTTGGTCTCAGGTTGGCTAAAAACTATAGTGATATTGGAATATGACACTCACTGCAGTGCTTTTATTGCTTTTATTGTGTAAATGAAATTATTTTAATTTCAAACATTTCACAAATTAATGTGGGCTGCAGGATGTGCCAATGGGATTCAAATTTGAATTCCATATTCAATGAATTTCAGAAATAATCATTGGCTGCCAACTGGACTCATACGGGAGGTCATCCCATAAAATCCATATGAAGTTGGTGATGATCAGATGAGATGCAGCCTGTAGGGTGAGCCCAAGAAAATTGTTGACGCACGCACACAGACGGATGGCAACCCATGGCAATAGCTCAAGCTTGACTTTGTCAAGTGGAGCTAAAATTGCATTAGGTCAAAACAAGAATACATACCAGTATTGAGATACTTTTGAATACACCAAACTAACCTGGCATGTCCATAGGTGGTCTAGGACCATATCTGGGATCAGGCATAAAATAAGGAGGCATTCCAGGCCATCCATACCATGGTGGCGGAGGGCCCTGGCCAGGCCTCATGCCCTGAGCAGCTGGCGGCTGTGAGCCAGGAGGAGGTCGCATTGTATCCATCTGTTGCCTCATCATTCTTGGAGGAACGTTTTTGTACTTCATCTGAATAAGACTTCAAGCATTATATTCCAGTTTCAATCGTCTTAAGCATTGATTATAGCACCTATTAACCAAACTTAGTTTAAAGCAAAAATGAATGTTCAACTTAAAATACCGTACCACAATCATTGAATAAACCTCACAGAAATATTCAAATACCAGTACATTGATGAAGCTATGCGAGTAAGACATAATTTTGAATAATTTTCAAATGGAGAAGTCTAAGTAGAATGTTCATTTAGCCATCTGCTACTTCCAGCCAAGAAAGCATTCATTTTTTACAGCTTGTTTTTCCTATTCACTACCATGCTGCTTTTATTTTGCATGTAGCAGTGAAAACAATTGCGGTGGGTTGGTAAACATACTAAGCTGAAGAAAATTCTAACAACCAACTATTATTCAACAATCCATGTTAACCTTCCATTGCCAGCTTATCATCTTTACTCACCATTTTATCCCAGCATTCTTTGTCGCTGCTGTCACTGGGAATTCTGCTTGATCTGCCTTCCGATTCCGAATCTCTTTCCTGCAATGATGAGATCATAAGAGATGGACTGTCGTCCTGTGCATACCCCCTTGTGGCATACCGCCTAGTGTGGGCATATCAAAAACTTATGACTGCTATACTGCTATAGACAGATGGACGCAAAAATCAGCATTTTCATATAAACAAAGATGAATAACAATAGAACAAATTACCAAAACAAAAACAGTTGAATTAAATGTCCTCATAGTGGTGAACATCCATACAAAATTTCATTGAAATCCGAGCATTACTGTTCAAGTTATGACCTGAACAGACATCGGATGGACCAAAAAACCAACATTTCCAGATAAACAAAGATGAATAAATCTAGAATGGGAAATCCGAACAAAACGATGGAAACATCTATTTAATGTCCTCATAGTAGTGAACATCCATACCTAATTTCATTGAGGTCCGAGCACTACTGTTCATGTTATGACATGAAAAAAGGGGGTATAACTAATCGGTAGTTAGTCAAATGAAACATTTGAAAGAAACATTTGGAAAGAGCCAATGACACTGTAGCTCAACTTGGAGAGGGGATAATGTCATACATTAATACAGTTAATGAACTTTTTCCAATATAATTATTGTTTGCTGTTCGTAACAAGAGATGGACTGTCGTCCGGTACATAACCCTCCATTTGGCATACCGCTAATGTGGGCAAACCTATAATGTATGACTGAGATACTCAGGCAGATGGACCCAAAAATCAGCATTTTCAGACAGGCCCCAAGCTAGGAGGCGATTGGGGCAAAGTTATCGCCTTCGACTTCAGATGTCCGCAAGGCGACAACAAAGTCGCCTTCCAAATTTGACCAAACTAGCTTGGGATTTATGGTAATTTTACCGGTGGAACTTTGACTTGTTTTGCAAAAAAATATATAGTCTTAAAACTGTTCTAACGAGGCAGTTTTAACTGTAGATTGTACATTGTGTACTGTATCCACTTATTTTAATCACATTGAGTGCCTTTGGAAATGGCATATTGCAACGAAGTTTATGATGAGCTACGCGTACGTCTTAAGAAGAAGTTTATAATAGTCTTTACAAAATGTTCAGAGTTGTGAATGTCAAATCCCCCACAGTAATTATGTGAATATTTAACTATGTTTTATATGTTATGATAATTTATATGAACCAGAAACAAAATGAAAGAGTATTTGTTCTCATCAATCTGTCAGTCGATGTCCAACCCATGCAACGAAATTGGGCGAGTTTGTCCATGTTAAAAGCATTCTCCATGAAAGTGTAATTTTACATAAAATACACAATCACGAACAATATTAAATACAGTATATTTACACTTGAATACAGTTACAAATGACTGCTTTATTTCTCAAAGTAATCCATATTCCATCACAAATCGCAGACTGCTGCTTCCAGCGGTCAAGTCGCTCTCTATAGATTTACTGGGTGTTTGCAATTGGGGACATAGATAATAGTTTCTGAACTTTAATAATTGAATAACGGTGAAAACAAGAATACTTTAGCTAATTATATTAAAATATTGTGAATTGAAGCGAGAAAAGACGACTACCAGCTAAATACAATTTTCACTGATAAGAACCGGAAATGGAACGAAAGTGTTGAACTCAATTGAGAGTTACATTTGGTTCTCTGGACACTATCCACAAACATGTGTTGATTTTATCAAGTGAAATATATTAAGTAAGTTCAATATTATGAAGAGAAATAATTTATTTTGTTCTTAAAATGTGTGAGAATCGATCAAAAGATCATATTTACGAAACAGTTCGTTCCAGAATTTAATGATTCCAATATAATGCCCATTTGACATTACCATCAGGTCACGCATGCGCACACTGTACAATATAATTACGATTTAGAGGCAGTATTTTACTCATTAAACACAATAAAATAACTAAATAATAAATGTCCTATTGTAGAAGAGGCGGGCTATAAAAAGCCCGCCTTGGAAAATTCTAGGCGGGCAGCCCGCCAGCCCACCTTGAGATTTCCAGGCCTGGATGGGCGGATGGACAGCCAGACAGACAGACAGACTCATTACATAATACAACCTTTTCTCAAAGGGCATATAATTAGAAACAGACCGAGAGACCGAAATCTTTTTTAGATGCGTCAGGATTTTTAGTGACGCCAGCAGTGCTCGAGAACAGATTTTTTATTTTAATGACCTTACTGAATTTACAAGTAATGCGAAAAATATCCATTACAAATTACTTTTCATTACTTCAGAAAATGCATTATCATTACCCCATCCTTGCATGGAAGACCAAAGTTTGGAAGAGATAATACCTTCTCTTCTTTCTTCGGCCTTTCATCAAAGGGCTTTTGCCTATCACCAGAGACTGCCTTCTTTTCTGCTTCCACTCGTTTTTCTTCTTCTTCCCTCCTCTTTCTTGCTCGTTCTACAGCTGATGATACTTCTTCTGCAGTCTGTCTGGCCCGCCGTTGTTTCCAAATTTCCTCATCTTCTTCAGGCTTATTTGGCATCTGATGGGGAGGGTACATTGCCCTCTGTAAAAGATTAACAGAAATTAGTATTAACCATTTAATTACTGAATGGATTTACCATTAAATTATACCGATATAGAATATTTAGTCTTTTATAAGCCAAGCGCATAAGATGTTCGGAACATTCAAATAACTAACATTTGAGTATGTTGCCAGACTTTTGATGACAAATTTTACATACAAGAAGTTAAAAAAAATTTATAAGCAATGAATGGAATGATGAAAAAGGAGCGTAAAAATGTGCAGTAAAATGCATTTTGTTGTATATGTGTAGATGAAATTATGTTAATTGCTAACATTTCATCAATAAATGAGAGCTGCAGAGTGTGCAGCTGGCGGTGACGTTTGTCATTGATTTTTTTGCCAAATGATCCAAAAATGACTCTTCCCCATCTCATGTCAATGGCTATGACAAATTTCAGAATGATCCGATCGAAAGTACGACCTGCAGCCCATGCCCAACGATTTAGTCATGCAAACAGCTGATGCAAAGAGTAAAATTCAAGATGGCTGCCAGTGGCCATGTTTTATGACAGAATGGCCCCAAAACGACTCTTCCCTTCTACATAAACATTAACATCCATGAAAATTTCATGATGATCTGAGGAAGGGAGGACCTGTAGCCCATGCCAATGGATTTAGTCATGCAAAGAGTAAAATCCAAGATGGCTGCCAGCGGCCATGTTTGATGGCCAAATGACCCCAAAATGATTCGTTCCCATCTACATGTCAATATTAACATTGACGACAAATTTCATGATACAACCTGTAGCTCGTGCTAAAGGACTTAATTTTGAAATCCAAGATGGCCGCTGGCGGCCATAAAACATGTCCACTGGCAGTCATCTTGGATTTTACTCTTTGCATGACTAAATCCTTTGGCACACCCTATAGTACACTTCCCTCATCCGATCATCACCAAACTTCACATTATTCTCGATATTGATCTACTAGGTGGAAGCTATTAAATGTTTTTGAATTTGATTAGAAAACATAGCTGTCAGCAACCATCTAGGATTTTACTATATATATATCTTCATGTTGATAATCTAGTATTACTTAGACCTTTCAACTTTCCGCATTCCTAATCGCCCCATTGACTGAACACATGAAATTATTCCCTTTCCAAGTTGAGCTACAATGTCATTGACACTTTCATTATAACTTGGAATGGCTTGTATAGGGTCCAGCAAATATTTGGTATATGAAATGATATTCGATTCAACCTGCATATTCGATTCATATTTGATTTGACAATCGGTGGCGAATATCTATTTAATATCTCCGTTTGCCTTCGCTATGCTATTATATTCTCAATTGTTGGAAATTTCCAATTCACAAGCACCTTGAGCTAAAAACCATTTAGAAAAGTTTGAAGCCCAATTATCCATGGACCCTAAACACTATGTCAGATTAATCAGCCAGGTGGTTCCAAGGTAGATGTTTTAATGAGTTTGATATATCAATGATTTTATTAGACAGAAAAGGGGTAAGTCTCCACCATTTCTTTTAAACAAATCTGAATCTCAGTCACCAAAGGACCATCCATACTATATGTAAGCTAAATAGTCCAACTTCTCTTGAGAAGACATTTTAAGAATTACTATAGAGACAAATAGTTATGTCACTGGTCCCACACAATTTGACCTGGTAACCCCATCTGAATAAATTTGAATCCCAGTCAGCGAAGAACCCTTCATATTAATTATCAGTAAAATAGACCTGATGGTTCTTGTGAAGGAAACATATTAAGAACTAGCAGGGTTACCCTGTTTTGCCCAGGTTAAAGTGATGTGAAACCCTCTGCATATTGTGGGCATATGGTGGGAATAGAGGATACTCTTGTTCAAAGCATTACACATATTCTCATAAATTATATATCCAAATAGCATCACAGAAAACACGATTCTTACACATGGAATATAAGTAGTAGCTCACCTTGTCGGATCGGAGCGATTGTCATTTTGTTTATCGCGATTAATCTGTCCCACCAATAAAGAACTATTTATTTATTTACAACTGCATATACTTCAGACGTTATAACAAGAAAATCATACACATAAAAAATAAAAGACGACAATTGGGTTTTACATAGAAATGTATCAATCAATCCAGTAGGTTTGACAAATATTTTGGGGACACCTGGCTTTCATATCTCCATGAAGATAAAGTTGTTTTTAAAGAAATGGCCAGGTGCTCATCTGTTCATTGTGCTATATACTGGCTAATTATTCTCAGTTTAAAAGGAATGTCGCTATGAATGCTTATCAGCTACATGTGCCCGACACAGAGCAAGATTTTGAGTCGTTTATGTTAGACGACGAGTCTGTTCTAAAACATGAAAGATATACTCTGTATATTGAGCAGATATCACCTTGTCAGATGTCAGTATTGGAGGATCCTGAAAAGTCATGTGCCACCGACTCAGTTTTATTTTATCTCAGAAGAAATTATATTTGACCGCACACTGTGACCACTATTGCTGAACAGGCCTTCTATACATTTCCATATCTCTTGTAACTTTTTTGTGGAAACAATATTGAATGGGGCAGACTCAATTGTGTTATAATATTAACATGAGCTATTCTAATATTTTAACACCATTATCTTCCTCGTAAAATTTACCACTGTTAGAACCCCCTGGTGCCATCTCGATTATACCCCGTGAAGTTATATATAGAACACATAGACAGAAATATATTTGCAACAAGCAGTCGCATGTGACTGTATCCCCCGCCGAATTGTGCAGTTGGGGAAGTGCATTCTCAATGTTTGCGTTCTCAGTATGTGCTAAACAAGAGGTGGGATTTTGTCAAAATGCCTGGCTTGCGAACTCATTTTAGGTACTGACATTTGTGGAAATTAGCCATGCGACGTCAAATCCAATAACTCAGCTGAAAATATCCGGCCGGACCTGGTTTGCTAACCCGTTATGATACTGGTCATGTGAACTCATATACCAAAAATCTTTGAAATCCGTTAGGATTTGTGGAAATGAGCCCTGTGCTATTTGTGAATTTACCCAAGTCCAATAACTCCGGTAAAAATATCCAGCCGGACCTGGCTTGCAAACTCATTCTAGGTAATGGTCAGGTGAACTCATATACCAAAAATCTTTGAAATCCGTGGACATTTGTTCAGGTTATGACTCTTACAAATTCAGGACGGACGGACGGAACCCATTCCTTTTTCCCCCGCAAATTTTCAATTTGGCGGGGGATAAATATATCTAGGCACCAAATGTGATGTTTTTAACACGCACGATTTGATTCCTCGTATAATTTGAGAAGAATGTGTATGAATTTGATGTTAATTGGCACTAAACATATTTCTATCAGTTTTGGTGACCCACCCGCATTTCGGACTCAAGCGACGCCACATTTGACACAATTAAACCACAAACTTAAGACTCATTATGGAGAGGAATATATATAAAATTGTTGAAAATTGGCAATTATACAAATTCATATCAAATTTAGAGCCCCCATATCGCTCACCCAAACGGCACCAATTTGGCGTATTTAAACCACACGATTAGATTCCTCGAATTTCAGTCTGGTGGAAACCGGCGCTAAACATATTATTTATAAATGTTTGTGTCTCTCTCACCCTCTGTGGACCCCTGTCTCGAATGGCACCACTATTGATATCTTTAAACCACACATGGTATGGGTACACATTAGACAGTCAATGACTGTGGGGTCGCTCACCAGACTGCAAAGACTGATACGACTGGGACTCTGGAGACACAATAGTCAGAACTTTTCATAATCACTTTAAAAGAAGTAGATCTAAACAGGATATGTGGCTAGAGAGGCTTCATGTATGTAGATCGGTGAATATCTACCTTGAAATTACCAACTGTACACTACTGATCACCGCCCTCCTCCAGTTCAACAAGTCCCATCCCAACTGGGCTCCAGACTCCAAAGTCTTAGGTTGGAATTTCACAACCGACATCTCAAACTTTCTCAATTGTTGGAAATTTCCAATCTCACAAGCGCCTTTTTATAAAACCATTTAGACATGTTTGAAGCCCAATTATCCATGGACCCAAAACACCATACATGTATGTTAGATTAATCAGTCAGCTAGTTCCAAGGGAGATGTTTTAAGTGAAGTCCCCATAGCCCCGTCATTTCTTAACAAGTTGACCTCATGTTAACAAATCTGAATCTCAGTCACTAAAGGATCCTCCATACTATATGTAAGCTAAATAGTCCAACCTCTCTTGAGAAGACATTTTAAGTATTACTATAGAGACATAGTTATGTCCCTGGTCCACCCTATTTAACCTGGTGACCCCATCTGAATAAATTTGAATCGCAGACACCAAAGAACCATAATAAATATCAGTAAAATAGACCTGATGGTCCTTGTGAAGGAAGCATATTAAAAGGAAAACTGTCCTTCGCTTGGCCCCTATTTGACCAGGTGACCCCATTTAAAACAAGACAACCAGACCACAGTCCTAAGTTCACAAAATTCCTTTTGCACATCCCTCTTAGAATGAAATTTTACAACTGTTACAAGTACTTCAAGCTTTCGAACTTGGAAATTTCCAACCTGTCATGCCCCCATAAAGTTAAAATTTGTGGTCATTTCGGTCCCACAGTTTAATCCAAAGTAGGAAAATATGGACTGTTACTGGTTGAAAAATCAAATGTAACCCCATCAGGCATGAAATTTCTAACTTGTTCAAACATTTTGATCAAAGTGGGGGGGGGGGTTAGGGTTAGGGTGGGGGGGGGGGGGTCAAAACCCCACCCCCTCTACACTTCCGCCCCATTGCCCACACCCCCCCCCCCCACCCAGGCAGCTTAGAAATCAAGAGGAATCTATACATTATTATACCAGTATCAAAAAGCACAGGTAGGGTGGCTGGTTGATAATTAAATCTCTTATCTCCACCCCTATTTGAACAAACGTGAATCCCCATCTATGAGATCCATTCATTTGGTAATTTTAGATGGTAGATTATAATAGTTGAACTGAACTGATTTTCCTAAAATTTCTTAAAATGACCCCTAATCTGAATAAATTTAAACCCCAGTCACCGAAGGACCCTCCATACCAAACATAAGCTCAATAGGCCCGATGAAGAAATTGTTTTAAGAATTACTATGGAAGGAAAGAGTTATGGCCCTGGCTTCTCACCTATTAGACCTGATGAACTCATTTGAACAAATCTGAATCTACGTCACCAAGGGGACATCCACACCAAAATATATAAACCCATTTGGTCTTTAATATGTATCTGGAGAAGAAAACAATTGATGGACGGATAGAGACATAACAAGAGATGGACTGTCGTCCGGTGCATACCCCCTTGTGGATTACCGCCTAGTGTGGGCATATCTATAACTTATGACAGCTATACAGACAGATTGGACCCAAAAAATCAACATTTTCATACAAGAGGTGGACTGTCGTCCGGTACATACTCCCTAGTGGCATACCGCCTAGTGTGGGCATATCTATAACTTATGACTGCTATATATACTCAGACAGATAGACCCAAAAATCAGCATTTTCATATAAACGAAGATGAATAACTATAACACAAAAAACAAAACAAAACAGTTGAATATGCCATTAATTTAAATGTCCTCATAGTGGTGAACATCCATATAAAATTTCATTGAAATCCGAGCATTACTGTTCCAAGTTATGACCTGAACAGACATCGGATGGACCAAACAGCCAACATGTCCAGATAAACGAACTTGAATAACTCTAGAATGGAAAAGCCAAACAGAACAATGGAACCCTCTATTGAATGTACTCACAGTGGTGAACATCCATACCAAATTTCATTGAGATCCCAGCACAACTGTTGAAGTTACGACATGAACAGACACCAGACAGACCAAAAAGCCAACATTTCCAGATAAACAAAGATGAATAATAACATCCATACCAAATTTCATTGAGATGCGAGCACTACTGTTCATGTTATAACATGAACAGACACCAGACGGACCAAAAATCCAACATTTCCAGATAAACAAAGATGAACAACTCTAGAATGGAAAATCCGAACAAAACGATGGAACCCTCTATTTAATGTCCTCATAGTTGTGAACATCCATACCAAATGTCATTGAGATCCCAGCACAACTGTTGAAGTTACGACATGAACAGACACCAGATGGACCAAAAATTCAACATTTCCAGATAAACAAAGATTAATAACTCTATAATGGAAAATCCGAACAAAACGATGGAACCCTCTATTTAATGTACTCATAGTAGTGAACATCCATACCTAATTTCATTGAGATCCGAGCACTTTTGTTCAAGTTATGACATGAACAGACATCGGACAGACGTACGCACGCACACATGCACGGACGGAAAGGTGCAAAACAGTATACCCCCCTTTAAAAAAAATGAAAGTGTCAATGACACTGTAGCTCAAATTAGGTAGGGGAATAATTTAATGGTTGACAGTAAATGGAGGAATAGGAAAGGTGCTAATTGAAATGTCTAACCTGCGCCAAAGGATTTAGTGATGCAAAGAGTAAAATACAAGATGGCTGCTGGTGGCCATTTTTTTTGGCCAATTGACCCCAAAAGGACTCGTTCCCATCTACGTATAATTGTTAACATCCATGACAAATTTTATGAAGATCTGACCAAAGCTACGACCTACAAATTTCATGATGATCAGACGAACAGTACGACCTGTAGACCGCGCCAATGGATTGAATTTTGAAATCCAAGATGGCCGAATGACCCCACAATGATTCGATCCCATCTACATGTCATTGTCAACATTCATGACAAATTTCATAAAGATTAGACCAAAGGTACAACCTGTAGCCCGTGCCAAAGGATTTAGTCATGCAAAGAGTAAAATCCAAGATGGCTGCTGGTGGCCATGTTTTTTGGCCGAACGACTCCAAAATCACTCGTTCCCATCTACATGTCAGTGTAAATTTAATAAAGATCAGACCAAAGGTATGACCTGTAGCCCATGCCAAAGGATTTAGTCATGCAAAGAGTAAAATGCTGGTGGCCATGTTTTTTGACCGAATGACCCCAAAACGACTCGCTCCCATCTACATGTCATTGTTATAATTCATGACAAATTTCATGACCATCTGACCAAAGCTACGACCTGTAGCCCGCACCAAAGGATTTAGTCATGCAAAGAGTAAAATCCAAGATGGCTGCTGGCGGCCATGTTTTTTGACCGAATGACCCCAAAACGACTCGATCCCATCTACATGTCAATGTCAACGTTCATGACAAATTTTATAAAGATTAGACCAAAGGCAACCTATAGCCCGCGCCAAAGGATTTAGTCGTGCAAAGAGTAAAATCCAAGATGGCTGCTGGCAGCCATGTTTTTTGGGCCGAACGACCCCAAAATCACTCGTTCCATCTACATGTCATTATTAACATCAATGACAAATTTCATGATGATCAGACGAACAGTAC
The DNA here is from genome assembly GCA_032622095.1 of Siphonodentalium dalli. Lineage (NCBI taxonomy): Eukaryota > Metazoa > Mollusca > Scaphopoda > Gadilida > Siphonodentaliidae > Siphonodentalium > Siphonodentalium dalli. Next base: position 100,037,029 of record CP136069.1, on the reverse strand, counting down.
GACCTGTAGCCCGCGCCAATGGATTGAATCTTGAAATCCAAGATGGCTGCCAGTGGCCATGTTTTTTGGCCGAATGACCCCAAAATGACTCGTTCCCATCTACATGTCAATGTCAACATTCATGACAAATTTCATAAAGATCAGACCAAAGGTACGACCTGTAGCCCGTGCCAAAGGATTTAGTCATGCAAATAGTAAAATCCAAGATGGCTGCTGGCGGCCATGTTTATTGGCCGAACGACCCCAAAATGACTCGTTCCCATCTACATGTCAATGTCAACATTCATGACAAATTTCATAAAGATTAGACCAAAGGTACAACCTGTAGCCCGCGCCAAAGGATTTAGTCATGCAAAGAGTAAAATCCAAGATGGCTGCTGGCGGCCATGTTTTTTGGCCGAACGACACCAAAATCACTCGTTCCCATCTACATGTCATTATTAACATCAATGACAAATTTCATGATGATCAGGCGAACAGTACGATCTGTAGCCCGCGCCAATGGATTGAATCTTGAAATCCAAGATGGCTGCCAGCGGCCATGTTTTTTGGCCGAATGACCCCAAAATGACTCGTTCCCATCTACATGTCAATGTCAACATTCATGACAAATTTCATAAAGATCAGACCAAAGGTACGACCTGTAGCCCGGCCCAAAGGATTTAGTCATGCAAAGAGTAAAATCCAAGATGGCTGCTGGGGCCATGTTTTTCTGCCGAACGACACCAAAATCACTCGTTCCCATCTACATGTCATTATTAACATCAATGACAAATTTCATGATGATCAGGCGAACAGTACGATCTGTAGCCCGCGCCAATGGATTGAATCTTGAAATCCAAGATGGCTGCCAGCGGCCATGTTTTTTGGCCGAATGACCCCAAAATGACTCGTTCCCATCTACATGTCAATGTCAACATTCATGACAAATTTCATAAAGATCAGACCAAAGGTATGACCTGTAGCCCGGGCCAAAGGATTTAGTCATGCAAAGAGTAAAATCCAAGATGGCTGCTGGGGCCATGTTTTTCGGCCGAACGACCCCAAAATCACTCGTTCCCATCTACATGTCATTGTTAAGATCCATGACAAATTTCATGATGTTCCGATCGAAGCTACGACCTGTAGCCCGCGCCAAAGGATTAGTCATGCAAAGAGTAAAATCCAAGATGGCTGCCTGCGGCCATGTTTATTGGCCGAACAACCCCAAAATGACTCGTTCCCATCTACATGTCAATATTAACATCCATGACAAATTTCATGATGATCAGACGAACAGTACGACCTGTAGCCCGCGCCAATGGATTGAATTTTGAAATCTAAGATGACCACCAGCGGCCATGTTTTTTGGCCGAATGACCCCACAATGATTCGTTCCCATCTACATGTCAATGTCAACATTCATGACAAATTTCATAAAGATTAGAGCAAAGGTACAACCTGTAGCCCGCGCCAAAGGATTGAGTCATGCAAAAAGTAAAATCAAAGATGGCTGCTGGCGGCCATGTTTTTTGGCCGAACAACTCCAAAATCACTCGTTCCCATCTACATGTCATTATTAACATCAATGACAAATTTCATGATGATCAGATGAACAGTACGACCTGTAGCCCGCGCCAATGGATTGAATTTTGAAATCCAAGATGGCTGCCAGCGGCCATGTTTTTTGGCCGAATGACCCCAAAATGACTCGTTCCCATCTACATGTCAATGTCAACATTCATGACAAATTTCATGAAGATCAGACCAAAGGTACAACCTGTAGCCCGCGCCAAAGGAAATTGTTGACGGACACACTGACACACGGACGACAAACCATGGCAATAGCTCAAACTTACAAAAGTAAGTTGAGCTAAAAAGGGGGTATAATAAACAAAGATGAATAACTATAGAACAAAAAACCAAAAAAAAACAGTTGAATGTGCCATTAAATGTCCTCATAGTGGTGAACATCAATACAAAATTTCATTGAGATCCGAGCATTACTGTTCCAAGTTATGACCTGAACAGACATCAGATGGACAAAACAGCCAACATTTTCAGATAAACAAAGATGAATAACTCTAGAATGGAAAAGCGGAACAGAACAATGGAACCCTCTATTGAATGTCCTCATAGTAGTGAACATCCATACCAAATGTCATTGAGATCCCAGCACAACTGTTGGAGTTACGACATGAAGACACCAGACAGACCAAAAAGCCAACATATCCAGATAAACAAAGATGAATAAATCTAGAATGGAAAATCCGAACAAAACGATGGAACCCTCTATTTAATGTCCTCATAGTAGTGAACATCCATACCTAATTTCATTGAGATTAGAGCACTACTGTTCAAGTTATGACATGAACAGACATCGGACGGACGTACGGACGGACGCAGACATGCACGGACGGACGGACAGGTGCAAAACAGTATAAAAGGGGGTATAATGACAGATGGATGGATGGGAGAACAGTTTGACATAGAGACAGACAAATTCAATTCAATATACCCCTCCCCCCCCCCCCCCCCAAGTTTTCTTTGCAAAATCAGGGTATAATGAGTTCAACTGGTTACTGGTGGTTAAGAAAATAATATTCGAACAGCCAGGCCTGAACATAGTGTCTGACATTTGCAGAATGAGGTCCCCAAAGGGTGAATTTAATGACACAATCCTGCAATGCGGGCTAGCATCACCAAATTCACCCTCTGGGGACCTCATTCTGTTTAAGCCTCAACTGCTATGGGAGACATATCATCAGATTGAAGTTCTCCAGTTAAAGTTGGTGATGTGCACCCATTGGGCACCTCAATTATGCATTTTATCTTCTACAGATAAGGGGATATAGAAACTAAACAGAAGGGAAAATGTAAGTAAAAATGTCAATTGAAGACCCTATATACTTCCCAGAAGATGAGGCCTAAGCAGAATGAGGACCCTGGCTAGAGTATTTGGTGATGCTAGCCTGCTGTGCAGGGTAGCATAACTAAATTCACCCTCTGGGGACCTCATTCTGCAAATGTCAGACACACTAAATTCAGGTTTGAGAACAATAATTTGTTTTGATTTTATTGACACACTGGCAGGAGTGCTAGCTATTGCATTTGTTCACACATGTCAGCCTGATAACATCTGATAACATAACTGTGTATTTATATTAACTCCCTCTCTCTCTGTCTGTAGCTAATACAATTGACTGAATCTGCTGGTGGGAGAGATCCAAAGAGTTAGGAGATGAGATGGGGGTGGGATGCTGTTGGTTTGGGGCAGGGTAGTGGTCTGGGTCATGGGGGGGGGGGGTGATGGAAAGGGAGTTTCCATGATTTCATTAAAGATTTTCATAACTCTGCGGATGTTACAACGGTGTTAGTTTTTCTAATTTTTAAAAATGTTTCTTTTTTTAAACTAATAAAAAAAATTTGTATGTTAAATTGATCAAGGAGTTCGAACTGAATTTTAAAGTTTTTTATCATTTTTTTTGGAGTTATTCCCTGGGTCCACCACTATTTGACCCAGTGACCCCATTTGAATAAATCTGAACCCCAGTCATTCAAGAACCCTCCATACCAAATATAAGCTAAATCGGCCCAATGGTTCTAGACAAGAAGTCGTTTAATACTATGGAGGGAAAGAGTTATGGCCCTGGCTTCGCAACTATTTGACCCAGTGACCTCATTTGAACAAATCTGAATGAGTCACCTAGGGAACATCCACACAAGCATGAACCCATTTGGTCTGATGATTTCAGAGGAGAAGATGTTTAAAGAATTGTTGACGGACGGACGGACGTTCCGATGGACGGACAGACGAGGAGTGATGACTATAGCTCCATCGGAGACTTCGTCTCAGGTGAGCTAAAAAGTGTTGGATTCTAGTTAACAATTACCTGGTTAGGTGGAGGTGGATGTCTCATTCTGAATGGTGGATATGGTGGACCTCTTGGACCCATCATATCATATGGAGGTATATGCATCCATCGCTGTGAACATAACAAGCATCACAAATTTAATAGAAAAATGGTAAGGAATCCACAAGTAGAATATATGCAGAAAATGGCTAAGTATGGACAGACCATTTTACAGCGTGACATTCATAAATTTTACTATTCAAACTTGTGTGCATCAAATCTAGCTGAAATGAAAGTGTCAATGACACTGCAGCTCAACTTGGAAAGGGAATAATTTCATGTGTTACAGTCAATGGAGTGATTAGGAATGTGGAAAGTTGAAAGGTTAGTTATGCAATGAGTAAAATCCAAGATGGCCACTGGCAGCCATGTTTTTTTGCCGAATGACACCCCAAAATGACTCGTTCCCATTTACATGTCAATGTAAACTTCAACGACAAATTTTATGATGATCAGACCCACACACCGGCCTGTAGTCTGCTAATTGAATGAATTTTAAAATCAAAGATGGCTGCTGGCAGCCATGTTTTTTTTCCGATTGACCCCAAAATGACTCGTTCCAATCTACATGTCAATATTAACATCCACAACAAATTTCATGATGATCAGACAAAGAGTATGGCCTGTAGCCCATGCTAATGGATTGAATTTTGATATCAAAGATGGCCACTGGCAGCCATGTTTTTTGCCGAATGACCCCAAAATGACTCGTTGCCACCTACATCTCATTGTCAACATCTGTGACAAATTTCATGATGATCCGAAGGTATGACCTGTAGTCCATGCGAAAGGATTTAGTCATGCAAAGTGTACATTCCAAGATTACTGCCGACTGCCATGTTTTTTTACCAAATGACCCCAAAATGACTCGTTCCCATCTACATGTCAATATTAACAGCCATGACAAATTTCATGATGATCAGACAAATAGTATGGCCAGTCCGTGCTAATGGATTGAATTTTAAAATCCAAGATGGCTGCTGGCGGCCATGTTTTTTTGCTGAATGACCACAAAATGACTCGTTCCCATCTGCATGTCAATGTCAACAGCCATGACAAATTTCATAATGATCCGACACAAGGTAAGTCCTGCAGCCCGTGCTAAAGGAAATTGTTGACGAATCACACACCCACACACGCATACATGCGCACACACACACGGATAACGGATACCAAGCCATGGCAATAGCTCAAACTTTACAAAGTAAAGTTGAGCTAACAATAATTATTAAACAGGGTTAAGTATATCTAACAATAATAGCTACCTCAACTGCAATTTATGGCGCAGTCCAAGTTCAAATGTTTTCAGCCAATTTGTTGATTTTCCAGAAAAATGTCCAATTGAGATTATATGAGAGCATGTTTATATTAATCGTAACATCTAAACATACCCCATCCATAGGTGGCCTTGGTTGGCCTCTGTATTGCTGCTGAGACATTTCCCAAGCCTCTCGGGGTGGAGGTGGTCCTTGCTCATCCTACAAAGTATTTAAAGATTTTGCTAGTTCAATGAACCGATATGGGGAAACCACCATCAGCCGATAACCAGTTGCCAAAATTTACAAATAGTTGATATCGATTGTTCTATTTATAGTACAAAAAGATGTGCAACACTACCAATAACACTAACTTTTCAAATGCTCTATAACTGGACAAAATATGCCAACTGCACACAAAACAGGGAAAGGTTGCGTATCTTTGATATCTCGTCTATAACAGACTGAGATTTCACTTGCTAAGTCGCTCATGTAAGCCAAATTGACGGTAGAAATCGGGTACAAAATTTGCCCTACTATGTACCAACAAGAAACTAGAGTTTTGATGTTGAATTATAGAGTGTACTGTTACGTACCAGGCCTGGCGTTATCAGGCACGTGATTTTATCGCTTGTCTACTGCTTCCGCAATTTTAATTCCACGTACGCGTTTTTCCATGTGCCTGAGTGCAGCGATGTTCCATATGTGAGATAGGTAATAGATCGGTTCATAGTATCCCAATCATGGAACATGAGATCGCTTGATAACACATCTGTATATACAGGGTTTCCGCCAGGCCGGCTGCGGGTCCGTCCCACGGACCCATTCCCCTCGCAGATGATCTGTTTGATTCATACATGTACCAAAAGTCAGCAGCAATATGTCATAAAAAATCTGGCTGCAACGGGAGTTCGGGGGGTTAAACAGAATACTGGTGAAAAAGCGGGTCAATTGTGCACAGTGTGTTACCGGTACAGCGTAACCCTTTTAAATCAAAACTACAAAACAAAACTACAACGTAATGTTTGGTGTGCATTGAAATAGCGACGTTATATACAGCGTAATAAATGTCGCTGTAACATCAAAGAATGTCGGACTGCTGAGTACGGATATTATTTTGAATGTGATTTCTGTCGTTGAAACTACTCATGCTCGGAGATCCCGTGCTATCGTACGATTACATAATTTGATCAAAGAATGCCGAATTGCTGAGTTAGGCAGAGTAGGGATCAACATAATACGCCAACAGGCGGTTCTCATACCAAAGGAGGTATCTACCTCCGAGATCCCGTGCTATCGTACTATTACAATACGGAACCTGTCCCAAATCAGTCTTTATAGCGGGAATTCATAGTGACAACACCATTCATTTGACCATATTACATGCTTGGAGGATAAACACAAAAAAAACATACCCCCCCCCCCCCCCCCCCTCAAATATGGAGATAGTCAAAGTACGGTCAATAATAGTTTCGTTGTCCCGCCTGGGTCCCCAAACACAAACAACGGCGCACATGTTCCCATTTCCCGCCAAAACTCAATTATATTTCGCCGCTATAAATATCTCCTGCAGACAAACCCTGCAGTATATATGACGTCACAGTGCACAAATAGTTTTACGATTGACAAGAATACATGGAATATATCAGTTTCATTTTCACGGAAGCTACTTGAAATTCTAGGAAATACTTAATTCAATTCTCCCAGCTATGTATTATTGGTCCGACAATGCATAGATGTTTTTTAGTGTTTAGTTTCATTATACCTGTCGGAATCTTATTGTATAAAGTTATAAATTTTTAAACACTGTAACTTGTAGCTTGATATAGTCTTATGTGCGTAATTACATGATTAATTATCTGGATACCATCAACAGAATTAATGCACCCACGGATCGACTTGCATAATATACGTAGCTTTGGATTACTTTGTGGGACACTCAGGTGCAAGGAAATGGCTACTTTTCAGTGTCAAATAACAAAATTTTCACCCGATACGGACTCATTAATTTCCCCTTGGCGGAAACCCTGGTATATAGGGTGTTCAATGAGCGCGGCATCAAGCCTTTGAAGTGCAGACATCAATCAGAGACTATGTGTCATCCGTCGGAGTTATGCGTATACGATGTCGCGAAGTCAGGCAGTGCATGCTTTGATCTGATGACTGGCAGAATATTCGCACTTGCGCAGAGGTATACTTTTCGGAAATTTCCTGGAATGTAGTTTCAGTTTCGTTCAATTGTTTATGTTTGAGTTTCAATAACAATTGGATACCGTTAACCATATTTATGCCAAAGGCAAAGGCACAGTTAAACATAAGAATGGGGACATGGTATTGGATGATTGAGAGTGCATAGATCCATCATTCATCCTACCAGCATAACTGACAGTTCATAATCATTGTGGTTGTTAAATATGACATGATTGCAGCATGAAGTTTAACTGACTCTGTAGTCTGAGAGTCTACGTGTTGTATTTGACTACTAGACAGTAGTAGTATTGTTAATTTGTATTACTTTGATTGAAATTTTGCCTGAACATGCAATTGCATGACGATTATGTTCAAATTAAAATGTCTTAATCTAATTTTGAGCACTCTCTCAAAATCTGCAGCACAGCAGTTATCCCTGGGATCTTTATTCGGCTTAAAGATTATGTAATTAATCTGCTTATAAATATTCTTCTAGATTGATTAACATTACAAATTCACTGTTTACTTGGTATTTGACTCAATTGAGTGTGTTTTTGGTGCAAAATAAAGATTGTTAAGGAGAGCAATTTGCTCTCCTAATAAATTGCTCTCCTAAGCAAGTCTAAGGAAGGCGATTTTTGCCACCCTGGATTTCCACAACACCAGGCCTACTATTATAGACAAATGTACAAAACACAAATTATTGGAATTTATGGGTCATTCGCATATATAAGAGAATGCACTGGCACCGGATCTGTAATGTTGCACCATCGCAGCCTTGGATTAAATGTGAAAAGGGGACCCAGACATGGAATACTTGGGTTAATAGAGTCCAATTTAAGTTTACAATGATAATATATCAAATCCTCCAATAACACAGCCATCAAGATAAGCCACCTCACTGCTGACCCATTAATATCAATTATATAGCAGAGCTGTCAACTAATCACTGGTTTTGTTTATGCTGAACCTTGGCATCTCTTTTAACCCTTTGAAACTGGCTGGCCGGTATTCCGGGCAAAACGTAAATGCATATATACGCGACTGGACGGTTTTCCGGCCATGACGTAATCTCGTTCTACCGTCGGCGTCGCAATGCTGCATTTTATTTTTATATTTCCATAAATACTCAATGGAAAGAAAAATAACACAGTGTTTCATAAAATTCATATTATAACTGTGTTAGCTGTCCGAAAATTATCGAGTTTGTGTTTCGCACAACGAAGTATCAGCCGATTAAAAACCGAATGCAGTCTCCATTTTATCACATTTCTGCAATACAGCGCCACCATATTGCTTCTCGCGACCTCTTGTTTCGCGTTAGGTCATATAGCCTTATATGGCTCATAAATTATCTAAAAATATATTTAAAGGTAGAAATTTTAGTGACGTATTCTTGTGGTATTTATAACTCCCAAATGTGTGTGAAGAAATTCTCGCTATATTACGTAATTTGCGCCAACGATTGTCGGATGTAAACACATGTCATACGAGTTTTGTTCAAGAATATACAAACTTCTGAGTTCATTAAAAAATAACTTTTTTTGCCCAAAAGTAAACGCTATATAGATTTACACGAGAATAAAGTTCAGAATCTTGTCTTTAAGTTGGCATAAGCCAATAGACCGCACAATGCCGCTATTTTAGTTATTGGTGGGGTGTTTAGAGAACACCCAGAGTTTGTTTTGGCTAAAGCCCATATAACGTCATGTATTTACGTTGGAACTGTGACGTTACATAACATTTTTTGGCAGTTTATATTATAAATCCAAATAAGTTTTAAATTTTTTATAACTTTTTCTGGATTTAAGATATTGAAATAGATTGTGATGTGCTGAATTTAGAATTTAATAATCTTTCCATTGGTGTAAACAATATGGCAGAAGAAAATGCATACAATGCAGCACCATGCTCCTGAACACAGTCTACAATATGTCAAAATACCCCTGGGATCCCAGGGTCAGGGCGTCGATCGTTGTGGGGAGCCAGGGTTCAAAGGGTTAAACCTAACATTTATAATGATCTCAGAACATCTGTAGTGATACAGCTGTGCAATGCAGCAAATATTTTCTAGTCTGTTAATAACATGAAACTTTCTTTTTTTTAATTTAGATACAATAGCTTTCTTTATATGCACATTGGCATAAGAGACATCATAAAATAATATAGCCATACTAAAAACTTTAAGTAATCCAAAGGCATGGGGTGGAATTGGGTTTAAAATAGCTCCAATCAAATTTCCAAGTACATAACACAAGATTTGGACCGATTTAAACCAAATTTGGTGTGGTGACTCGGGCTACAATGGTGTTTGTTTATCAAATTTGTTTAACTTTATAAAAAAAAAAAATTTAAATTGAGCAAAAATAATAATAATTTAGGCCAAAAAAAAAAAGTTTTTGATTCTCGGGCATAGCCACTAGTGCTGAAACGGATATCCGGTTGACAACCGGTTGAACTACTATCAACCGGTTAACCGCTACGTATTGCACACACGCGATGCCAACGACAAAAACGAACATATTAGGTTCTTAATCAGCACGAGCCTGATAACAGTAGTTTTAAACACGTGTACTACACGTGTGCTACAATCTTTATCACTGAGGAGTATAGTCGAAATTACGTGTATTAAAAGTCAAAATCTGGTGCGAGATAAAAAGTCTTCCATGAATGGCAAGTTACATACTAGTATAGTCTGGCTTTGGCGGCTAAACATCAAAGATGCATGCCGTCATCTTTGATGTTCCGATGTCCGGTAAAACACGTGCACTGACGCCACTGAGTCGTCGGCAAAGATCAATGCAATCATTTTCAATGGAGTAAGGCCTGGTCATTTGACATTTACTCTCCAACTCACTACGTGTAGACAGTATCATGGATACTGAAGAAATGCGTATATCAGATGTCTGGGCGCATTTCAGAAAACAACGAGAGGCCGATCACGAATTATATATTCTGAATTATATATATATTTATGACAAATTATAAAAAATAAAAAATCATTTAATCCATCACACAAATATTTTCCATGTGCCTTCTCAGTAGGCAACCGATCTTCATTGGGAAAGTGACACCAAATTTACACTTTCTAGAAATGAAAGTGTCAATGACACTGTAGCTCAACTTTGTAAAGAAGGTAATTTTTTTGTGATGAGCAATGAATAGAGAGATTAACGAGAGGCCGATCACAATCGGCAGATGTTAACCCATCCCTTGGCGATAAAAATTTACTATGATCGGATAAATGAGAGTTTTGGTGTTGAATTATAGAGTATACTGTTATGTACTATTATAGACAAATGTACATCACACAAATTATTGGAATTTATGGGTCACTGGCATTTATATAAGAGAATACACTCTTACAGGATCGGTAATGCTAAACCACCACAGCCTTGGGTTAAATGCGAAAGGTGTGACCTGGACATGGAATACTTAGGTTAAGTGAGTTCAATTTAAGTTTACAATAATAATGTGTCCTAGTATACAGATAAGCAACCTCACCACTGACCCATTAATATCAATTATATAGCAGAGCTGTCAAAATATCACAGGAATTGTTTATGTTGAACACTGACCTCTCTATTAAACCAATAACAATTATAATGATATCAGACCATCTGAAGATATAACTCTGCAGCAGAGATGTCTACTGTTAATATCATGTGATGTTTATTGTTGAATCTTTATTTTAAATTAGATACCATAGCCTTCTTTATCAGATTATTTGCACATTGGCATAAGAGACATCAGAAAATAATATAGCCTTATCAATAGCTAAGTAGTCCAAAGATAATTGGTGAATTGGATTTAATGTTGCTCCAAACAGATTTACCAGTACATATCACAAGATTTTGGACCGATTTAATCAAATTTGGTGTGGTGATTCGGGGTACCCTTGGCAGAGTTATAATGGTGTTAGTTTTACAATTTTTTTTAACTTAAAAACTTTTTAATTATTTAAAAAAATTAAAGGGACACATTGGAAATCTTTTTATCAACTTTTATCATAATCATCAATATCTAAATGAAAACAAATGACAATGTCAATTTTTTTTATTATTATTATTATAAAAGTTAAAAGTAAAAAAAATTTAAATCGATTTTTTTCTCCATTTTTTTCTTTCGAAAAAGGGTCATAACTCCTTTAAAATTAATCGGATCAAACCCATATTCGAACTCGATCTGTATTTTGGGCTGTGAAACTCACATACCAAATTTGGTTCCAATCAGATAAAAAATGTTTGAGTTATCGAATTACTCGTAAAGTGTCTACGGACAGACAGACGGACCAACGACGAGTAGTCAATCCGGGCAACGACACTATGTTTACCATACTATGGTATGGGTAAACATAAAAAGGAGTGTAAAAATGAGCAGTAAAGAATTTAGTCACACACAGAGTAAAATCCAAGATGGCTGCTGGCGGCCATGTTTTTTGGTCGAATGACCCCAAAATGACTCGTTCCCATCTACATGTTATTGTTAACATCCATGACAAATTTCATGATGATCAGACTAAACGTACGACCTGTAGCCCGTGCTAAAGGATTTAGTCATACAAAGAGTAAAATCCAAGATGGCTGCTGGCGGCCATGTTTTTTGGCTGAATGACCCCAAAATGACTCGTTCCCATCTACATGTCATTGTTAACATCCATGACAAATTTTATGATGATCAGACTAAAGGCACGACCTGTAGCCCGTGCTAAAGGATTTAGTCATACAAAGAGTAAAATTCAAGATGGCTGCTGGCGGTCATGTTTTTGGGCCGAATGACCACAAAATTACTCGTTCCCATCTACATGTCAATATTAACATCCATGACAAATTTCATGATGATCAGACGAACAGTACGACCTGTAGCCCGTGCTAATGGATTGAATTTTGAAATCCAAGATGGCCACTGGCGGCCATGTCTTTTTTTCCAAATGACCCCAAAATGACTCATTCCCATCTACATGTCAATGTCAACAGCCATGACAAATTTCATAATGATCCAACCAAAGGTACGACCTGTAGCCTGTGCTAAAGGAAATTGTTGATGGACCACGCACACACATGGAGGACGGACGACAAAGCCATGGCAATAGCTCAAACTTTACAAAGTAAAGTTGAGCTAATAATAATGTGTCAAATTATACCAATAATATAGTATGCAGATAAGCCACCACACTGCTGACCCATTAATATCAATTATATAGCAGAGCTCTCAACAATCACAGGAATTGTGTATGTTGAAAACTGACCTCTCTATTAAACCAATAATAATTATAATGACCTCAGACCATCTGAAGATATAACTCTGCAGCACAGATGTACATGTCTACTGTTAATATCATGTGATGTTTATTGTTGAATCTTTATTTTAAATTGGATACCGTACCATAGCCTTCTTTATCACATTATTTGCACACTGGCATAAGAGACATCAGAAAATAATATAGCCTTATCAATAGCTAAGTAGTCCAAAGGCATGGGATAGAATTGGTGAATTGGATTTAATGTTTCTCCAAACAGATTTACCAGTACATAACACAAGATTTTGGACAGATTTAAACAAATTTGGTGTGGTGATTCGGGGTACCCTTGGCAGAGTTATAATTGTGTTAGTTTTTCAAATTTTTTTAACTTATTAAAAAAAAAGATTGGGAACCTTTTTATCAACGTGTATCATAATCATCAATATCTAAATGAAAACCAATGAAAGAGTCACTGACATTTTTTATTATTATTATTATAATATTTTTTCAAATTTGTTTTCGAAAAAGGGTCATAACTCCTTTAAAATAAATTGGATCGAACCCAAACTGTATTGTGGGCTGAGAAACTTATATACAAAATTTGGTTCCGATCAAATAGAAAATGTTAGAGTTATCGCATTATGCCTAAAGTGTACTTGCAGAGTACAAGAAAAATATATCAAACCTGGTGTGCCCTTTAATATTTCAATTCACATTTGTAATCAATTGAAATTAATGTCCAACAAATCTACTAAACACAATCACATTATTAATCTCCAATAGTAATGCTATTAAACAATGAAACCAGATTATGCCTTTAAGATGGAATTTAAATAACCATGCATATAAAATATATAGTAGAAACATTCCATCTATGCTATCTCAGCATACACATCTCCTAGTAGTTAATTATCTCAATGCAAGAGAGAGAGAGACACTTCATGGCATTGTAACTGGATACTAAAACTGTGTGAGAAGACAACTTCAAACCGGATTTATTAGATTCTATTTGGACAGTGCAAACTGGGTATCTTTGATATATTTTAGCGATAAATAAAATAATAAAAACACCATAACTCCATTAAAATATATCGGATCAAACCCATATTCGAACTCGACCTGTATTTTGAGTTGAGAAACTCACATACAAAATTTGTTTCCTATCAGTTGAAAAATTGTAGATTTATCGAAACATTCATGAATTCTATGTCAAAGGGCCATAACTCCATTAAAAAATATCGGATCAAACCCATATTCGAACTCGATATGTATTTTGGACTGAGCAACTCGCATACCAAATTTGGTTATGGTCGGATGAATTTTTTTTTAATTATGGCAGCTTGCATGAATTCTAAGTTGAACAAGACAGTCAAAGACTGTGGGGTCGCTCACCAGACTGCAAAGACTGATGAGACTGGGACTCTGGAGACCACAATAGTCAGAACTTTTCATAAGCACTTTGAAAAAAGTAGACCTAAACACGATATGTGGCTAGAGAGGCTTCAGTAGTGTACAGTGGGTAATTTCAAGGTGAATATCCACCATGAAATTGCCCACTGTTCACTACTGATCACCCCCCGTCCTCCAGCTCAACAAGTCCCCTCCTGACCGGGCTCCAGACTCCCAAGTCTTGGGTTGGAATTTCACAACAGACATCTCAAACTTTCTCAATTTTTGGAAATTTCCAATCTCACAAGCACCTTTTTATAAAACCATTTAGACATGTTTGAAGCCCATTTATCCATGGACCCAAAACACCATACATGTATGTCAGATTAATCAGTTAGGTAGTTCCAAGGAAGATGTTTTAATGAATTTGGTATTTCAATGATTTTTTAAACACAAAATTGTTAACTCCCCATAGCCCCCGTCATTTCTTAACAGGTTGACCTGATGTTAACAAATCTGAATATCAGTCACTAAAGGATCATCCATACTATATGTAAGCTAAATAGTCCAACCTCTCTTGAGAAGACAATTTAAGAATGACTATAGAGACATACAGTTATGTCCCTGGTCCCACCCTATTTAACCTGGTGACCACATCTGAATAAATTTCAATACCAGACACCAAAGAACCCTTCATACTACATATCAGCAAAATAGACCTGTTAACATTTGTGGCGATTTCGGTCGAACAGTTTAACTCTTTGATTGCCAGGGGCCGATATTATCGGCCCAAATATCCGGTCGGTAAATTGCCAGGGCCGATATTATCGGCCATAATTGTAACCGTAATTATTTTGATCACAACCGTATAACAATAATAAAAAAGTTTTTCAAGTTTCATAAAATTATTGTTTTAATTGTTTCTAATTAAATTCTGCAGTATATATCTGATTTTTAATCCTTTTTAAGACGTTTGAAAATTAAAATAATGAAATAAGTTTGTAAAAAAAATGTAAGATCCGCAGTCGGAAATCCAAAATGGCCGACAATTTCAGAAAAATATTTTTAGACAATTATTTATATGAAAGATCTGCATTTTACCAATGCATTAACTAATTTAAACATGATAGTATGATAACCTGACATTACAATAAAGATTATGTGTACTTTAGATTGTTTTATTAGTTTTTTTAATAGTCAAAATTGCCGTTTTTGCTGAATGAATCACCTATTTTTCAAGGTAAAAACGTAATTCACTAAAATAAACGGCGTGATTATAAACTCCCACAGGCCCCAGCGTGCCTCAGTGACAGTTTAGACCACATGCATATGTGTCATTTTTGTTATTTTATTTATAGCACAATGATGATAAGCTTGTAGTTAGAGATTTAATTATATATCACAATTTTTGTTTTGTTTTTTGACAGTCAAAATTGCCATTTTCCTCAATTAAAAAACCTAGCTATTTTCGTAGTAAACTGTCGCAACTAAAGTCTAAATTGGCTCCTGCATTGTGTAGCTCCTCACATATGGTCCAGCTATACCAGAACTAGACCCTAATTTATTAAATTTTTAAATGAGAAAGACAGTAGAAAGATTTATCAGATCATCATCGTTGGAATACTGTCTCAGAAAACCAATATTGAATATAGCAGGTTGTGGGCCATTTTTCAATTGGATTATTGCAAAAAAATCCTTATTTGGAGTTATTTCCCTTGGATGACAAGGAGTTATGCCCCTTAATTGTCGTGAATATTCTTCGGCAAAATATTCACCTGCAATTCTTTGGCTAATCACCTACATACATGTCCTTGATATTTGAAACATTATTTCATAAGAAGAAGACTATTATTGTATCATACTTTTCCACAATAAAATCAGTTTTCTCATAAATTCTCCGGCAATTTAGGTGTAAAATTAGCTCGGCAACGAAAGAGTTAACCCGAAGTAGGAAAATGTGGACTGTTACTGGTTGAAAAATCAAATCTACAGCCTAATTGCCTCCACCCAGGCAGCTTAGAAATCAATAGGAATCTATATATTATTATACCAGTATCAAACAGCATACATACAGGTAGGGTGGGTGGTTGAGAGTTAAATCTCTTATCTCTGCCCTTATTTGAACAAATGTGAATCCCCATCTATGAGATCTATTCATCTAGAAATTTCAAACGGTAGATTTTAAGAGTTGAAGAAAACTGATTTTCCTCAAAAGTTTCCTAAAAATGACCTCACGTGTACAAATCTGAACCCCACTCACCAAAGGACCCTCCATACCAAAAGCTAAATAGGCCTGATGGTTTCTGAAGAATTACTATGGAGGGAAAGAGTTATGGCCCTGGCTTCTCACCTATATGACCTGATGAACTCATTTGAACAAATCTGAATGTGAGTCAAAATATATAAACCATTTCGGTCTTTAATATGTATGGGGAGAAGAACAAAATTGATGGACGGATGGAAACATCCCAACAGAGGGATGGACGGGAGGACATACTGACAGACAAATTCAATCCAATATACCCCCCCCCCCCAAGTTTTCTTTGCAAATCAGGGTATAATGAGTACAACTGGATAGGTGGTGGTTAAGAATATAATAGTGGAACAGCCAAGCCTGAATATAGTGTGACTTTTGCAGAATGAGGTCACTAAAGGGTGAATTTAGTGCTGCAATCCTGTAAGGTGGGCTAGCATCACCAAATTCACCCTCTGTGGACCTCATTATGCTTAGGCCTCAACTGCCATGGGAGACATAGGAACAGATTGAAGTTGTCCAGTTAATTGGTGATGTGCACCCATTGGGCACTTCAATTATCAATTTTATCTTCTGACAGCAAATTAGGGAATATAGAAACTGAACAGAAGGGAAAAAGTAAGTAGAAATGTCAATTTAAGACCTGTATACTTCCCTGAAGATGAGGCCTAAGCAGAATGAGGTCCATGGAGAGTGTATTTGGTGATGCTAGCCTACTGTGCAGAGTAGCATCACTAAAACACCCTCTGGGGACCTCATTCTGCAAATGTCAGACATACAGCATTTTGTTTTGATATGATATGTTAATGATACACACAGAGCATGACTGTTTACACCTAGCTGTCAGCAAGCTAGATAACATCTGAATTGATGACTGTTATTAACTCTTTCTGTCTGGGGCTAATACCATACTTTATGGATGTTACAAGGTGTCAGTTTTTCTAATTAATTTTTTCTTGACTGCAGTGGGTGCAGGGCGGCGCAGATTGGGGGGGGGGGGGGGTGGTAGTGGGGACAGGGGTGTAGAGGGGTGAGGAGGGAAAGGGGTGGAATGGGGTGTTTTGTGTCTAAAAAAAATACAAAAAATCAGGGGTTAAAATGAAAAAAATATTTTTGTATTGGTTCATTTTGAATTGTGATTTGTTTTTTGAATTGAGCAAGGATTTAAATTTAACAATATTTAAAAAAAAAAAATTAAAAAAAAATTTTTAAGTTATGTTCCTGACACGGCCCCTATTTGACACACTGACCCCATTTGAACAAATCTGAACCCCAGTCACACAAGGACCCACCATACAAAATATTAGCTAAATCGGCCTGATGATTCTGGAGAAGAAGTCATTCTAATAATTACTAGGGAGAATAGAGTTATGTCCCTGATTCTGCCCCTATTTGACCCAGTGACCCCATTTGAACAAATCTGACCCCCAGTCACTCAAGGACCTTCCATACCAAATATAAGCTAAATAGGCCTGATTGTTCTTGAAAAGAAGTTGTTTTAAGAATTACTATGCGGGAAAGAGTTATGGCCCTAGCTTCGCAACTATTTGACTCAGTGACCTTATTTTAACAAATCTGAGTCTGAGTCAAGCAGGGAACATCCACACCAAATATGAACTCATTTGGCCTTATGATACTGGAGAAGAAGATGATTGTTGACGGACGGACGGACGGACGGACGGTCAGACGGACGGACGACGGACGAGGAGTGATGACTATAGCTCCACCGGAGACTTCGTCTCAGGTGAGCTAAAAAGGGCCATAACTCCCTAAAAAAAACTCGGATCAAACCCATATTCGAACTCGATCTGTATTTGGTGCTGAGAAACCCATGTACAAAATTTGGTTCTGGTCGGATAGAAATTGCTTGAGTTATCGCACCATGCATAAAGTGTCTACAGACAGACAGACGGACGGACTAATGACGAGTGGTCAATCCGGACAACGACACTATGTTTACCATACTATGGTATGGGTAAACATAAAAAGAAATTCGCAGAATGCGAACTCTGTAGAATTAACCCTATTTACATAGCATGGTCATTCTTCTAACATTACCGAGTTTGAGTAATCTCAGTGGATGAACTCGCATCGAAGTGGTGTTGCAATGCAGTCGGACTCATTTGTAACCTATTGATTAATTCTCAGCATTTGATTGTGTTCTAACAGAAAACACTGTTTTCAGCAGATTTTTTTTATTTCCATTCGTCAACTACATAACGTTCATGACACTTCATAATTGTGTTATCTGCCGTTGGTGATCCTTTGCATCTCAAATCGCCGAATAATCACATGACCTAATATTTGCCCAGTCCCTTAATCGCTATAATGACAATAAAAAGCTGCCGCGATTTGCATGTACGAAATTTTATATAGGTCACGCAATATTCTTCCCAAACGAGAACGACAAGTCGGGCAGCAGTCACGACTGCAATACAAACAGGTCAAGCATGATTCGTCTATTTATAAACACTGCGAGTTTTAGTTCACTGTGTCACCTGTCAATTTGTCAACGCATGGCTGTTTACCGTTCGTGTTTGGTGATTTTCAATCGTTTAATACAAGCTATATCTGTGTAAACATTATGTGAGTTCGCCATACAGTTAATACATCAAATTATGATTATATATTGGTTCTTATTATGGTGTAAATAATAAGTGTAAAGTCATAGGTTGAAAATAGCGGATATCCGGTTATGATCCGGTTACACGTCGCGGTTAACCGGCTACAAAAATAGGTCAACCGTTTTCAACACTAATAGCCACGTCTGGTAAAAAGGCCCGCGTTGAACCAATTTATTACGATTTTCAATTCGACCGAATCTGTCAAATGATAACACGAAAATAGGAAACTAGAAAACGGAAATTATTTATGTTTCAAACATCGAATATGATAGACATACATTGATGTATGGGTTGGTATTCCAAAACAGACACTAGGCAACGATAAACTACCAGGTATATTGTCACCACAAGCTGCCCCAACCCCAAGTTTATTAAGTCAAATGGTTTGTTGGTTGGTATAAATTGGACGTTGCTAAACGGTCACCTCTGCGTACGATATTACGGACGCAAAACGCACATGTTCTCCTTACATGTTCTCCTGGGAAGGTATAATAACCCATGCTAACTATGGGTATTATCCCCATAACAACAAGAGCTACGCTGGGCGTGTAATATACGCCCTCTCTTGGGTCGGCGGAAACTGGTAAAAAAGGGGCATAACTCTGGTAAAATATATTGGCGGACGGAACTCAAATTTGAACTTGACCTGTGTTTTGGTGGGAGAAAGTAATATACCAAATTATCATTGAATCCGATAAGCTCTACTTAAGTTATCATCCGGACAACAAATTTCATGGATTTTCTAAGTCAAATTACGTCAAAAAAGGGGCCATAACTCTCGCAAAAATTATCGGATTAAAACGAAATTCCCACTTGAGCTGTATTTTGATATATGTAATCCACAAAAAAACGGGTTTTGCGTATAAACATTCCAAAATCGAGTTATCATCCGGAAACCAAAAAACATTAAAAAAACTGAATTTTCTGAGTCGAAAAAGGGGCATAACTCAGCCAAAAATGGTCGGACAGAACCCAAGTTCGAACTTAACCTGTGTTTTGGTGGGAGAAAGTAATATACCAAATTTGGATTCATTCCGATAAACTAAACTATAGTTATCATCCGGACAACAAATTTCAAGGATTTTCCAAGTCAAAAAATGTTAAATAAGGGGCATAACTCCGGTGAAAATTGGCGGGCGGAACCCAAATTCGAACTTGAACTTACGTTTCGGCTAATATACCCACATACCAAATTTTACTAATTTTGGTTCACTCTAACTAAAGTTATCATCCGGACAACAGGTTAACGGACGAACGCCCGTACGCCCGCCCCGCCCGAACGTCCGCCCGGACGGACAGACCAATACTATAATACGGCCTTTATTTCAAAAGGGCGTATAAAAAGGGGCCATAACTCTCGCA
Organism: Siphonodentalium dalli; assembly: GCA_032622095.1. Lineage (NCBI taxonomy): Eukaryota > Metazoa > Mollusca > Scaphopoda > Gadilida > Siphonodentaliidae > Siphonodentalium > Siphonodentalium dalli. Next base: position 100,016,819 of record CP136069.1, on the reverse strand, counting down.
AAAATTATCGGATTAAAACGAAATTCGGACTTGAGCTGTATTTTGAAATATGTAATCCACAAAACGAGAGGCAGATCACAATCGGCAGATGTTTAACCCATACCTTGGCGATAGCGATTAGCTATTTTTATAAATTTTATAAATCCTTACATCAACCTTTTCATGAGTGTTAAAGTTTCAACAATTCACACTTAATATAGTGATCATGTGAAAAATATTTAGTTATCACATTGTGTCAACAGGATTGGCGGAGGATGTTAATATTTTTAAGCAAATAAACCCAATGACCCTCACTATGCAGGTTAGGGGTGTGTTCTTGTCAACTATGCCAAGAACTACATGTATAAACATAATCAATGGAAATATTTGAGTTATCAAATCGGATAGAATAGGGTTAATCTTACCCAAACTAATGAACTGATAAACACAAAATAGTCTATACAAAGCATGTCATTGGATTTAGAAACCCATACAATAAGTCAGTCTCAAGAATACCAGCACCATTAATATTACCCTGGAGCCCAAATGCAATTGAGGGAATTTCAAAATAAGACATTTCCTCTAATAATGAATATATAATTGGCGATTTATTGAAACCCTTACTGAACCTGGATCAAAGTGAAATGGATAATATTATATCTGTCTATCGCATAATATACATGTGTCTATGGAATGGTTTAATTTTAATCCCAAATCCATGCAAATCAAAAGTGGATCACCATCAACCTGGACATAATATAGGTTAATGATCAAATGAAAAGCATCAAAACCATATGATGTGTGGAGAGGGTTAATCATTTGCAATGACATCATATCATGGAACTGGGAATGTGTGGATTAATTTTTGTCTAAGATAAGACAACAGTGTATGTAGACAACAATGTCTGTAAAACATCCCTACAAAGTAACAATGGACTATTCCAATTTAATATTTTAGAATAGGTGTCCTATAGTGTTTACATAAACTTTAGTAATGAACCTGTTTCAGTAAAGGGGTTAACTTAATATTGCACAGAAAACAGAACTCCACCAGATAGCCATCAATCAATTTGACATTAATATGATAACAAATCCTGCCAGCCAACAGTACCACTATCAGGCTTTATAGCATGTCCCTAGTGATAATAAACTCATTTCAATTACACACATGGTCTGCGAGATATGTTCTCTTAAAATTCCCAGCAGTAATTACTTGAATTATAAAGGGTCATAACTCTGTTAAAATATATCGGATCAAACCCATATTCGAACTCGATCTGTATTTAGGGGTGATAAATTCATATACCAAATTTGGTGCTGATCAGATGAAAAATGTTTTGAGTCATAGCAGCTTGGGTGAATTCTAAGTAAACATAAGAGTGAAAAGGGTTAATTAAACAATACCAAAAACCATACAGACGAAGAACATGCTAAGAAAAACCTAGGTAAGAAATATGAGGCAGATCAGAAGAAATATGTTCAACTTATTGCATTGGATAGCATGTGTGTAAAGGGTTAATTATTTTCTAAACCGATTAACCAATCAATACCAAAAACTATACAGATGAGGGGCATGTCATCATAAACCTACATATCAAATATGAACACAATCGGACAAACTATACTTCGGTTTTAGCATCGGATTTTTGTTTTTTTAATTTTATTTTTGAAACGAGAGGCCGATCATGATCGGCAGATGTTTAACCCATCCCTTGGCGATAGTAAATTGTTATGATCAGAATCATAATCTTTTAATGTTGAATTATAGAGTATACTGTTATGATCTAAAGTAGTATATGACAAATGTACATAATAACCAGTAATAACACAAATTATTGGAATGTATGAGTCAATATAGAAGGGTTAATATAACATCTAAACTCTAGAGCCTGTCACCACTATCATAGTGTAAGCAGTTCTATTCATGTTGTTGCAAATTGCCATGTGAGATATCAAAATAATATAATTATTTATTTAATGGAAAAGGTGAAAAGACATGGAATGGGTAAAAGGGGTTAAATCCCCTATCTCTGCCCTGTTTGATCCAATGTAGTCCCATCATCCAAGGACTTAGAGAGCTCCATTGGTCTAGTTAAATAAATTCACATGGCTAAGTTGTGGTTAAAAAGATAGCTAAATCAATTTATCCAATAATTCACTAACTGTGTCTCTTATACAGAGCTAACATATGAGGGCTATAAATAACTCTCAATAAACCATATTGTCTTTTTATCTCTCTATCACAGAGAAGCAGGTATTCATTAATTGTAAGTTACTTGGGTTATAATTGGATAATTCTTAGTTGAAAAAGGGCCATATCTCTGGTATAACAAATTGGATCTAACCCATATTCTAACTCGTTCTGTATTTTGAGTTGAGAAACTCACATACCAAATTTGGTTCCTATCAGATGAAAAATGGTTGATTTATCGAAGTATGTGTGAATTATATGTCAAAGGACCATAACTCCATTAAAAAAAATCCGATCAAACTCATATTCGAACTCAATTTGTATGTTGGTCTGAGAAACTCATATACCAAATTTGGTTCCAATCAGATAAAAAATGTTTGAGTTATGGCAGAATGCGTGAATTCTAAGTCGAAAAAGGGCCATAACTCTGTAAAAAAAAGTCGGATCAAACCCATATTCGAACTCGATCTGTATTTTGGGCTGAAAACCCGATATACAAAATTTGGTTTTGATCAGGTAGAAAATGTTTGAGTTATCGCATTACACGTAAAGTGTCTACGGACGGACAGACGGACGGACAGACGGACACACGACGAGTGGTCAATCCGGACAACGACACTATGTTTACCATACATGGTATGGGTAAACATAAAAAGGGTCATAACTCCTTTAAAATAAATCGGATCAAACCCATATTCGAACTCGATCTGTATTTTGGGCTCTGAAACTCGCATACCAAATTTGGTTCCGATCAGATAAAAATTGTTCGAGTTATGACAGAATGCGTGAATTCGAGGTCGAAAAAGGGCCATAACTCCGTAAAAAAAATTCGGATCAAACCCATATTTGAACTCTATCTGTATTTTGGTCTGAGAAACTCATATACAAAATTTGGTTCCGATCCGATAGAAATTTTTTGAGTTATCGCACCATGCGTAAAGTGTCCACGGACGGACAGACAGACAGACCGGACGGACGGACACACGACGAGTGGTCAATCCGGACGTCGACATTATGTTTACCATACTATGGTATGGGTAAACATAACGAGAGGCCGATCACGATCGGCAGATGTTTAACCCATACCTTGGCGATAGCGACTAGCCATAACTGATAATTTGTCAAAGATATGATCACGGGAATTAATCCATATATCAGTACCCAACTTGAAATCAAAAGTTCAAATAATTTGTCTTAAGAAAGGGTTAAAGTATTTGGGTTGGGGAGGAGTACATGTAGTTTTAAATCTCATAACTCTGTCCCTATTCACACAAGGACCTCTCACTGTGAGATCCAAGAGTAAAATCCAAGATGGCTGCTGGCGGCCATGTTTTTTGGCTGAATGACCCCAAAATGACTCGTTCCCATCTACATGTCATTGTTAACATCCATGACAAATTTTATGATGATCAGACTAAAGGCACGACATGTAGCCCGTGCTAAAGGATTTAGTCATACAAAGAGTAAAATAGCTCTGTATCATACGTCATCACTCATTTCATAACAGATTTCACTTGGAATGACAACATCTATAAAATGTCCTCTCATATAATATCTGGATGTTGGATGATCACATGGTAATTTATTGATATCATTATATTACATGAAACTATTGCAATAAAATCTTCATATTTTCAAAACAGGATATCACACCTAATTAATCGTATAAAACTAAAATAAATGAAAGTGTCAAATTTTTTTTTATTATTTAAAAATTTTTTTTATTGTTTATATTAAAGTTCAAACAAAATTGAATATTTGTATATGCTAAATTTACTAAGGATCTAAATCTAAAAAAAATCGATTAAAAAAAAAAAAAAAATTCTCAAAAAGGGTCACAAAATTAATCGGATCAAACCCATATTCGAACTCGATCTGTATTTTGGGCTGTGAAACTCACATACCAAATCTGGTTCAAATCAGATAAAAAATGTTTGAGTTGGCAGAATGCGTGAATTCTAAGTTGAAAAAGGGCCATAACTCTGTAACAAAAACTCGGATCAAACCCAAATTCGAACTCGATCTGTATTTTGGGCTGAGAAACCCATATACAAAATTTGGTTCCGATCGGATAGAAAATGTTTGAGTTATCGCATTACTCGTAAAGTGACAGACAAGACAAGACAAAGACAAAGACAAAGACAAAGACAAAGACAAAGACAAAGACAAAGACAAAGACAAAGACAAAAGACAAAAGACAAAAGACAAAAGACAAAAGACAAAAGACAAGACAAGACAGGACAGGACAGGACAGGACAGGACAGGACAGGACAGACAGACAGATAGACAGACAGACAGACAGACAAACGACGAGTGGTCAATCCGGGCAACGACACTATGTTTACCATACTATGGTATGGGTAAACATAAAAACGGGTTTTGCGTATAAACATTCCAAAATCGAGTTATCATCCAGAAACCAAAAAACATAAGAAAAACTGAATTTTCTGAGTCGAAAAAGGGGCATAACTCTGCCAAAAATGGTCGGACAGAACCCAAGTTCGAACTTGACCTGTGTTTTGGTGGGAGAAAGTAATATACCAAATTTGGATTCATTCCGATAAACTATACTAAAGTTATCATCCTGACAACAAATTTCAAGGATTTTCCAAGTCAAAAAACGTTAAATAAGGGGCATAACTCCGGTGAAAATTGGCGGGCGGAACCCAAATTCGAACTTGAACTTACTTTTCGGCTAATAAACCCACATACCAAATTTGACTAATTTTGGTTCACTCTAACTAAAGTTATCATCCGGACAACAGGTTAACGGACGGATGCCCGGACGCCCGCCCGCCCGGACGGACAGACCAATACTATAATACGGCCATTTTTTCAAAAGGGCGTATAAAAATAAAAATTAAAAATAAAACCCTCGCTCCCTCATCGATTCTCAAAAAAAATTGCCTGAGAATCAAAAAACTATTTTTGTTTGACCTTATATTCAATTTTTTTAGTTTTTAGTTTTTTGGTTAAATTCAGCAAGAAATTCAATCAATTTTTTTTTTTAACAGTGAATATTTTTCGAAAAAGGGCCATCATAACCCAGTAAAAAATAGTCTAATCAAACCCATATTCGAACCCTATCTGTCTTTTGGGCTAAGAAATGCATATACAAAATGTGGTTCCGATCAGATAGAAAAATTTTGAGTTTTCACACCATGCGTAGTTTCAATGGACAGACGATGTACGGATAGGTAAACATAATAAAACTAAATTGGCCTGATGGTTCGAGAGATGTCATTTTAAGAATTATTATGGCAGGAAAGAGTTATGGTCCTTCACAACTATTTGACCTGGTGACCTCATTTGAACAAATCTGAATGAGAGTCACCATCGGGACGGGACATTCACATAAAATATGAACCCATTCGGTCTTATGGTTGAATAAGCTGTTTTAAGAATTACTATTGGGGGGGGGGGGGGGGGGGGGGGGAAGAGAGTTATGGTCCTGGCTTCACAACTCTTTGAACAAATCTGAATGCGAGTCACCTGGGAACATCCACACAAAATATGAACCCATTTGGTCCTATAGAAAACTATTCTTGACAAGACGACGGACAGACGAGTAGTGATGACTATAGCTGAAGTTTGGTGATGATCGGATTAGAGATGCGGCCTGTAGGTCAAGCCAAAGGAAATTGTTGATGGATGCACATAAGGACGTAGACGCCAAACCATGGCAATAGCTCAAGTTTGACTTTTCAAGTTGAGCTAAAAATCATTCCTGACCATGCCTGATCCATCACAAACCGACAATAGAACGACTTCCAATATAACAGCTCTTACAGTGGCAGCACTAGTATCTTTTTATCTTAAATACCATTTGTCATTCTTGTTCTCACAACTGATCATTCTGTAACCACGTTTGAAAATGTGCTACCGATATGTATACTCATGGTGTGGGAAATACTATTTGAATACAAAGAACGCATATTAAAATATTTATCAAAATCCACTATTCGTTTCAGCACTAATGTGGATAATAACAAATGTTACTCACCTTGTACTTATCCTGCTTCGGCTTCTCACAATAATCAGCAGATTCTTCACTTTTACCCTTTTCCTTCTCTGTCTCCTTGACCTTCTCTTCTCTGCAAAAATATATATAAAAATTAAAAAAAGAAAGTCAATCAGGGTTCGTGCTGCCACTTGCCAATTTTCTGGCAAGTGAGTTTTTAATTATGACTAGTCATACAACATCATCGGAAGTGTATTATTTGTTATCGTGTGCCGACTTTCAGATAATACAAAGGGAAACAAATCAAGAAATCTATCAACTTCCAACACTGCTCAAATTAAGCGACCATTTTTAACGAGGTGTACATGCGTTAATACCGCGGTGCAATACCGCGACATACCGCCGATTCGCGGCTGCACTACCACGCGCGTACCGCGGTACCACCGCGACGTTCACGGTACCACTGCACTACCAGCGGTAACGAATTTTGGTACCGCGGTGACACGCTGTTATGCACCACACATACGCAGTGACAATACCGCTACGTGGTAGCGTTTGTGTAACGAGGTTAATGACGGGATTCGATGTCTGACCGTCAGTCTTCCAAAATAGGACGGTCGTTCTCACGATTTCCGTCCATGATTGTGTACCGTGAAGTGTATTATTAAAATATTGAAATAGATGCAAGCCGAGTATCGGGGAAATATACCCGGCTTCCAGATTAAGTAAAAGTTACTTTGAGAAAGTAATTTTTAAATTAAATGTGAATATTATAATAACACTTCTAGTCTTGTTTTATTGCCCAAAACCCCGTGAATGACACTATTTTATGAGCATTGTGGGTTATCGGGAAGGGAACAAATGATTTCGGCCATTTTAGCTCGGTAAATCCCGTATATATAGTCTATATCAATGTTCAGATGTACGTGATCCCCAAATTGAATGATAACGATTATATTTAAATAGTTCCCAGAATAAATATAGTTGTTAACTTTATTGACATTCATTAACTTCAAATCACAAACACCATTTGTTCGTATAAAGGGAATTATTGTCCTAGCAATAGAAGACAAAGTGGAACTGCCGTATATATATCCAGGGAAAACAAATACATTCTGTGCAAAAGCACGTGTCACTGATTACGTCATACTCCAGCTGGTATAGATTATGTTAATATAGGCCTCAATTTATAACTGGCCTTAATGGGTGAAATAAATATTTGTGTTTTGTTGATGGTGCTATCAGTAGAACTACACACGTGACGCGCGAATGACTGTTTTGTGTTTTGGACACTTGTATTTTCATTACTTCAATGCGTCCGTTTAGCTTCCATAATGCTCGTAGAAGGTAGTTCAGATATTTAACGATCTATTTTGTTATTGCGAATAATATGTGTATTTTGGGGAGCAAAACGCCACGTGGCTTTAAGTAGACAAGGCTCATTCGATCTTTAAAATGTTGTGCACGTAATAGCTATTTATAAATATTTGTCTCACCAAAGTGAGACAAACGCTCTTTATTGCTACCATATCGGGAATAAACTAACAAGAACTAAAACACACCGAATTCGATCACTTAAAATAATTATGTTACAATGTTAACCTCTGTATAAAACCAAACAAACATATTTAGAGGTTGACACACTCGTGAGCTCAATGAATGTTCACGTAACAACATCAAAGACTGATTTGACAACGTTGTGTCTTTCAAAGTTTGGTGTTTTGCGTGTGTCTTTTGTCGCGCACATTGGTGATGATAACAACTTTGCTGCATGACATGTGCCACGCTTTCTTAGTTATACATTCTATTCCCACCGATTAGCACCGACAAGAAATCTTAAGGCGCAAATGTTTGTAAATTGCTTTACTATCGTACGTCTTGACGACAATAAATTTTTACATGCCGATTATGTTTGGCATTTGAACAAACTCGATTTGAACTAATATGAATATTTCTGCAATGAACGCCGCCCTTGCCTCTAAGACTAAAATCAGACTATTACTAATGCACCGTCTCCGCTGGTTTTCCACCAAATTCAGATAAATGGAGGATTTACTCCTCCAATTTTATAAGAAATTTAGATTTCGGAAACACAAACAGAAAAAAAAATTCCGCATTAGTGGAAACCTATATAGGAATCGGGTGCGTAAATCGTTTGACGATATGTAAGATAGATGCCAACAACAAAACTATTACTCCACGATACTTTGCGTAATCGCCGTAAGCAACTATAGCAGAGTTCAAAAACCGCCGACGTGGTTAAAAAATATTATAATAATCAGATTTTCTGGTAAAAATATTTCATATATATACATGACTCGAGATTAAAAGTGATGTACGTGTAAATTTGTAATATGTTACATGTAAACCCATGTAAATTCATTTATATTCATTACTTATACATAATATTATGTGCAGCTTATACATGTATTCATTCAATACAAAAGTTATTCATAATCATTTACCCACGATGTGAGGGCCGTTAGCGGTAAATTGAACGCGGTCACGAAAAAAATAACGCAGTGTACGGCGGTAACGAACCCCAATAACGCGGTGACCTGCAGTAACCAACGGTAAAAATACCGTACCAGTACCGCCCTCCGTCGCAGTACAGAATGATTACCGCTGTATTTTTGTGGTATTACCACGGTATGGACCGGCCCATAACCTCGTTAAACAGGTCGCTTACTGAGAGCATAGCTGTAGAATTGTCTGTTTGATGTTAGATTCGCAGAGACTTGCTCATAAAACACTTGGTGATAATAGCTCATGATCTCTTTCACCGGAAGTTGACTCCCTCTGCGGTCCATTCGATGGTGGTTCGTCTACTCCATAAGATCCATATTCGACAAACTCATCTTTATTCTTTTTGCCTTAGTTCTTGTTAAAAATCGGTATACAGAATATACACTTTCATATCACTTGCTTACATGTGATAGCAACCTTCCCACAGTGAAAGATTGCAAGCAGCTGATTGCCAGATGCTCCTCGTTTGATCAAGCAATTTGACGAGATCTCGGACACAAATGTGTTGGAATGTTTTTTAGTTTTTCAGCTCCACCAGTTTAGTTTTCACACATTCCAATTCATTCATTTTGTCCTTGGGAACAATAGATAGAAATACTTCAGCTTCTTTGTATCTCATTAATAAAGTTCGAATCAAGAACTTCCAAGTTTACACAATTTTCAACATTGTATTTGCATGCATCAAACCAACCAGTTCAAAGAGTTAATTAGCATTGGGTACCACAAGCACAATAATAGAGACAAAACAGACCATGCAAAATATAAGTTCACTTTATTAAATTTGAATACAGCAAAAAAAAAGTCTGTAAACAATTCCTGGTACATTGATTAATCAAAGAATTATTAATGAAGAAATAAAAGTTAATAAAAGGTCAGCTGACCACAGTGTCCCCCGAAAAAGTGGCAAGTCGATGCCGCTTTGTTAAAGAAATTTTTTTGAAATTTTGAAATGTTGAAATTTTCTAAGTCGAAAAGGGTTAATAACTCCGTAAAAAAATAATTTTTCCGTCCTCTATATACATGTTGCACATCTCCAATATGTGGATAACAATACTCTGAAGTTTCAAATATCTACAATCAAAACTGTAGGAGGAGTTGATTACACCATGAAGGTACCCTCATACAGAAAATCATAAAAAATGTTGAAATTTTCTAAGTCGAAAAGGGTTAATAACTCTGTCAAAAAATAATTTTTCCGTCATCTATATACATGTTGCACATCTTCAATATATGGGCAACAATATTCTGAAGTTTTCAAATCTCTGGGATGAAATCTGTAGGAGATGATTACACCATGAAGGTACTCAAAAGTGTGACGGACGGACGAACGGACGGCACGACGAACGGACGGACGGACGGACGGACGGACGGACCCCGTTTCTATAGTCCTCCAAAAATAAATTTTTCGGGGGACAATAAAATTTATTTAGATATTGAGGGCAATGAGCAAATTTATGTCTGTAGGTAGATGGGTTGATAAAAGCCTTTCACTACATCTGGGAGACCCCTTCATGTGTGCAGGCATTAAAAATTGAAAACATAAAATTTGTTAATAGAGAACTTCTTTTGTTCTCCTGTTTTCTATTATAGACTAACTCACCTCTTACTACCACTGCTACTAGCTTGGGCCTCAGAGTCTTCATCATCACTAAACACCAATTTAGCACTGAAATTCAAGGTATCCCATTTTGTAATACTCACAAATATTAAACGCTAATGAGTAGTCAATTTTGCTTATGTACATAAACTGTCGCAGACCCCACGTCCCCCGAATAGAGGTGGCTTTCTGGAACGTTGGCTGTTTTTAAGAACAAAGAATTAAAATTCTGACAAAATTTGACTCAAACTAGATGACCTGCATGTTCTCAAAGATGAGCCACTCACCAAGTATCAATAGATTCTTTTGAAGAATGCTCAATCTATCATTGAGACAACACAAATGTTATTTCTAAATTGAATAAAATATAATTTGGCCTGCGTCTTCTGGAATGGGAACTATGTGCCAAATATCAAGAAATTCTGTTGAATATTGCTCAAGTTACTATGCGGAAAACACGAAAACAGCGCTTTCTAAGTCAAATAAAAGGTCGCAAACCTACTTCTGATTAGGAATACGGAAAGTGTCTAACTAATACTAGATCACAACATGAAGAAACATTTATAAAAGTAAAATCAAAGATGGCTGCAATATTTTCCAATGACATTCAAAACAAGGGTTGCTCATCAAAGATGGCTTGGTCAAGTTTTTTTGTCCAACGAGTGAATCTGTTCGACCGAGAATAACTAAAAAAGGACGAACTAAAGAATCATATCACAGAACTCATGGCCATAACTCAAGTAAATAACGATCGGCCGATCACGATCGGCAGATGTTTAACCCATACCTTGACGATCGCGATTAGCTATAACTGATAATTTGTCAAAGATATGATCACAGGAATCCATATATCAGTACCCAACTTGAAATCAAAAGCTCAAATATTCTGTCTTAAGATGGGTTAAAGTATTTGGGGTGGGGAGGAGTACTTAGTTTTAAATCTCATAACTCTGTCCCTATTCACCCCAAGGACCTCTCACTGAGATCCAATGGTTAAGTGATTTCGAAGGATATGTTTAAGAGTTTAAGTTAATTCGTTGAAAGCAAAAGTAATAAACTCCAATCTCTGCCACTTTTGACCTGCCAGATATTCAAAATTCATTCACTTCCAAAGAGAAATTATAATTTGTTGACAAGACAGACTGCTTAGAACAACATGTATGCATGGGATTCCATCTCATATTTAAATTGTACTTTAATTACCCCCCCCCCCCCCCCATTCTCCCCAGTTGTTATTTGTTTATCAAACATGTCAGACAAATACGATTAGATCTGACAGTTGTAATAATGAATGCTTATATTGTTAGGTACATGCAAGATTAAGTGTTTCATAACAGGGGTGTATGGTTTTCAAAAATATATGTTGTTTATACAATACAATACAAAAGTGTTATAGATCTATATAATGTTATACAGACATATGATTCTGGCCCTTATGACCCCTAAATCGAAACAGATTACCATAGTTCATATAAAAGAAAGTGAGTAGCCCTCAATCAAATAGTTTCCCACATTACAATGTTTTACATGTAGCCGACACTAAAATCCATAGCCTTCAATGTTAAACTTTTAAGTGCTCTCTGGCCCCCACAATTCAACCAACCATGACAATATGAACAAATGGGAAAATAAGGTTCCTGGAAAAATTAACAACATCTGCCATCTATTATCTTGATTTTCAAAACAAGGCATCACTTACAATAATCATGTAAATTTATCTGCCTGTTACCTATTTCATAGATAAATCAAATTGGCTATCAGTCATTATTTTAATTTCACATTGAAGCATGTGCCTGAAGGGTTAATATATTTTTCAAAAGTCAATTAATCAGTCAATAACAAAATCAATAGAAGTGACTAGTGTGCAAAGATAATCATAGATAAGAGATATGAGGAAGAGTCGTTGTACATTATAGCATATGTCTATGGGAACCTTGGAATGGGTTCATTATTTTCAAAGCAGATCAATGGGATATAGAAGACACATTATATATATAGGTGAGGACATCACACCCTATAATGGAATTTCAAGAATAGGAGAAACTAGAGTTTCATGCTGCCATTAATCAAATTTGACAGATGCCAGCAGTGTTGTTTATCTTTGACTTCATCTAACCAAAGGCCAGAGCCAGAGATAATATATAGAGTGAAACGACACTCTAAACCTGTAATTACCTCAGCTTATGCTCTGGGTCTCTAAACACACTGACACTATTAATTTATGGTTTCATTACTAAATATTACTAAATATTTAAAGGGACACATTGGGAACCTTTTTATCAACTTGAATCATAATCATCAATATCTAAATGAAAACAAATGAAAGTGCCAATGACATTTTTTTTTTAATAAAATAAAAAAAAAATCTTCTCGAAAAAGGGTCATAACTCAGCTGCATAACTCCTTTAAAATAAATCGAATAAAACCCATATTCGAACTCTATTAGTATTTTGGCCTCAGAAACCCATATACATAATTTGGTTCCGATCGGATAAAAATGTTTGAGTTATCGCATTATGCGTAAAGTGTCTATGGACATAGTCTATGGACATATGACTCTGGACATAGTCATACAGACAGACGGACGGATGCAGTTTGGTAACGATGGGATGAGAAAAGTTTGAGGACGATCAAAATCGCTACAAATAGACAAACTAAGTGCCATCTCGTATAAAACATTGGACAAAGCTGGTTTTCGAACTCGTATCAGATATTGTTACAACAGACCCATACACAAATATGAATGAAAACAGTTGAGATTTTTTTTAGTTATTGCCTTATCGATCTCATGCCCGCCCGGAAGGCTACAGACCTCGCCAAACCATAAAAATTTACTAAAAATTTGATAACTCCCATCTTGTGGTCACCGCGATGATCAATATGAAAGTGTCAATGACACTGTAGCTCAACTTGGAAAGGGAATAATTTAATGTATTACAGTCAATGGAGCGATTAGGAATGTGGAAAGTTGAATGTCTAATACTAGTTTATAGACATGAAGAGAAAGTAAAATCCAAGATGGCTGCTGGCGGCCATGTTTTCGGCCGAATGACCCCAAAATGATTGTATCCCATCTACATGTCATCGTTAACATCCATGACAAATTTTATGATGATCAGACTAAAGGTACGACCTGTAGCCTATGCTAAAGAATTTAGTCATACAAAGAGTAAAATCCAAGATGGCTGCTGGCGGCCATGTTTTTTGGCCGAATGACACCAAAATGACTCGTTCCCATCTACATGTCATTATTAACATCTATGACAAATTTTATGACGATCAGACTAAAGGTACGACCTGTAGCCCATGCTAAAGAATTTAGTCATACAAAGAGTAAAATCCAATATTAACAACCATGACAAATTTCATGATGATCAGACGAACAGTACGACCTGTGGCCCATGCTAATGGATTAAATTTTGAAATCCAAGATGGCCACTGGCGGCCATGTTTTTTGTCCGAATGACCCCAAAATGACTCGTTCCCATTTACATTCCAATTTCAACAGCCATGACAAATTTTATGATGATCAGACTAAAGGTACGACCTGTAGCCCGTGCTAAAGGATTTAGTCATACAAAGAGTAAAATCAAAGATGGCTGCTGGCGGCCATGTTTTTCTGCCGAATGACCCCAAAATGACTCGTTCCCATCTACATGTCATTATTAACATTCACGACAAATTTTATGATGATCAGACTAAAGGTACAACCTGTAGCCCGTGATAAAGGATTTAGTCATACAAAGAGTAAAATCCAAGATGGCTGCTGGCGACCATGTTTTTTGGCTGAATGACCCCAAAATGACTCGTTCTCATTTACATTCCAATTTCAACAGCCATGACAAATTTTATGATGATCAGACTAAAGGTACGACCTGTAGCCCGTGCTAAAGGATTTAGTCATACAAAGAGTAAAATCAAAGATGGCTGCTGGCGGCCATGTTTTTCTGCCGAATGACCCCAAAATGACTCGTTCCCATCTACATGTCATTATTAACATTCACGACAAATTTTATGATGATCAGACTAAAGGTACAACCTGTAGCCCGTGCTAAAGGATTTAGTCATACAAAGAGTAAAATCCAAGATGGCTGCTGGCGACCATGTTTTTTGGCCGAATGACCCCAAAATTACTCGTTCCCATCTACATGTCATTGTTAACATCCATGACAAATTTTATGATGATCAGACGAACAGTACGACCTGTGGCCCGTGCTAATGGATTAAATTTTGAAATCCAAGATGGCCACTGGCGGCCATGTTTATTGGCCGAATGACCCCAAAATTACCCGTTCCCATCTACATTCCAATTTCAACAGCCATGACAAATTTTATGATGATCAGACTAAAGGTACGGCCTGTAGCCCGTGCTAAAGGATTTAGTCATACAAAGAGTAAAATCCAAGATGGCTGCTGGCGGCCATGTTTTTTGGCCGATTGACCCCAAAATGACTCGTTCCCATCTACATGTCATTATTAACATTCATGACAAATTTTATGCTGATCAGACTAAAAGTAGGACCTGTAGCCCGTGCTAAAGGATTTAGTCATACAAAGAGTAAAATCCAAGATGGCTGCTGGTGGCCATGTTTTTTGGCCGAATGACCCCAAAATTACTCGTTCCCATCTAAATGTCAATATTAACATCCATGACAAATTTGATGATGATCAGACTAAAGGTACGACCTGTAGCCCGTGCTAAAGAATTTAGTCATACAAAGAGTAAAATCCAAGAAGGCTGCTGGCCGCCATGTTTTTTGGCCAAATGACCCCAAAATTACTCGTTCCCATCTACATGTCAATATTAACATCCATGACAAATTTCATGATGATCAGACGAACAGTACGACCTGTGGCCCGTGCTAATGGATTGAATTTTGAAATCCAAGATGGTCGCTGGCGGCCATGTTTTTTGTCCGAATGACCCCAAAATGACTCGTTCCCATCTACATTCCAATTTCAACAGCCATGACAAATTTTATGATGATCGGACTAAAGGTACGACCTGTAGCCCGTGCTAAAGGATTTAGTCATACAAAGAGTGAAATCAAAGATGCCTGCTGGCGGCCATGTTTTTTGGCCGAATGACCCCAAAATGACTCGTTCCCATCTACATGTCATTAACATTCTTGACAAATTTTATGATGATCAGACTAAAAGTACGACCTGTAGCCCGTGCTAAAGAATTTAGTCATACAAAGAGTAAAATCCAAGATGGCTGCTGGCGGCCATGTTTTTGGGCCGAATGACCCCAAAATTACTCGTTCCCATCTACATGTCAATATTAACATCCATGACAAATTTCATGACGATCAGACAAACAGTACGCCCTGTAGCCCGTGCTAATGGATTGAATTTTGAAATGCAAGATGGCCACTGGCGGCCATGTTTTTTTACCGAATGACCCCAAAATTAATCATTCTGGTCTAAATGTTGATGTCAACAGCTATGACAAATTTCATAATGATCCAACCAAAGGTACGACCTGTAGACTGCATTGTTGACGCCTTACGTACACACGTACACACGGACGACGGACGACAATGCCATGGCAATAGCTCAAACTTTACAAAGTAAAGTTGAGCTAATAAGAGTGAAAAGGGTTAATTAAACAATACCAAAAACCATACCGATGAAGAACGTGCTAAGAAAAACCTAGGTAAGAAATATGAGGCAGATCAGAAGAAATATGTTCAACTTATTGCATTGGATAACATGTGTGTAAAGGGTTAATTATTTTCTAAACCGATCAACCAATCAATACCAACAAGACAGTCCATGACTGTGGAGACGCTCACCAGACTGTAAAGACTGAGAAGACTGGGACAAGGAAGACCAAAAGAAATAGTACTTGTCAAAATCAATTTAAAACAAGTAGTCCTAAAGAGGGATGTAGCTAGTGGGTCTCCATTAAGCACTTTTAAATTTTCAACTGCATGGCCCTGATCACCCCCACCCTACATAATCTGCTCCCACCTAACTGAAGTGAACACACTCCCAATGAAGCAAACACACTCTCAAGTTCGTAAAATTCCTTTGCACATGTTGGAATTGTACAACTGATACCTCAAGCTATCGTAACTGTTGCAAAGTTCCAACCGGACATGCCCCCCCCCCCCTTTTTAATGGTGGACCGCAATCAAAACAGATATTGATCCCAACTCTCCATAGGCCATATACACCAAATGTCATTTCTTGACTGGTTGAACCCATTTAAAACGAGAGGCCGATCACGATCGGCAGATGTTTAACCCATCCCTTGGCGATAGTAAATTGTTAAGATCAGAATCATAATCTTTTAATGTTGAATTATAGAGTATACTGTTATGATCTAAAGTAGTATATGACAAATGTACATAATAACCAGTAATAACACAAATTATTGGAATGTATGAGTCAATATAGAACGGTTAATATAACATCTAAACTCTAGAGCCTGTCACCACTATCATAGTGTGAGCAGTTCTATTCATGTTGTTGCAAATTGCCATGTGAGATATCAAAATAATATAATTATTTATTTAATGGAAAAGGTTAAAAGACATGGAATGGGTAAAAGGGGTTAAATCACCTATCTCTGCCCTGTTTGATCCAATGTAGTCCCATCATCCAAGGACTTAGAGAGCTCCATTGGTCTAGTTAAATAAATTCACCTGGCTAAGTTGTGGTTAAATAGATAGCTAAATCAATTTATCCAATAATTCACTGTGTCTCTTATACAGACCTAACATATGAGGGCTATAAATAACTCTCAAAGCAATAAACTATATTGTCTTTTATCTTGCTCACAGAGAAGCAGGTATTCATTAATTGTAAGTTACTTGCCAAATGGTTCTTGAGACGATGTTTTAATAATAACTATTAAGGGAAAGAATTATGTCCATGGCTCTGCCCCTATTTGACCCAGTGATCCAATTCTACCTACCTACCCTAATTATTTTGGACCATGTAACCCTAAACACAGGTATTATTTTGTTTGGCCTTATATACAACTCTCAACCAGGCAGATATCTCCAAGACAACAACCAAAGCTTTCACTCCAAGCATATTTTGTTAATACTGCCATCTCATTAATCACATTAGCCAGCACAATGTGACTTCTATACTAGTATACTGTTATTAAAGTAAATATTCTGTCTACTCTGGAACCTTGCTCTAAGTGTCTGCTGTTTGCATGTTCTTGATTTTAGACTGATTTAAATCAAATTTGGTGTGGTCAACCTGATGGCTGTTATAATGGTGTTAGTTGTTTTGTTCTAATAAGTTTAAACAAAAAATTAAATATGAGCAAGGAATTAAATATTAATTAAAATTTTTTTAAAATATATAAAACCAAAAAAATTAAAATTATGATTTTTTTGTTTAGTATTTTTTTTTTGGTAGTTAACCCTTTTCCCAACAGCACATGTAGTTAAACCACGTCATATAGCCAACGTCAACAGGTATGAAGGTAATTACGTTAGCCAACAGGAATTTGACGTTATAATATCATTGGGTGTTTCCCCACACTGGCCACAGGTAAATGTGCCATGTGTATCATCCGATATGCAACAACAAGCATGCTTTCACTTAAGACTTAAGTTAAGTGTCATCTGTGAATACGATAATGGAAACATAAACCAATAGACGAACTAAATATGTGCATATAAACAACCGTTTATCTTCATTTTATCACAAATGTGAGTCAAAAATGACATTTTATGCAAATTTACGGTATGCCTATGCGAGTGTGTCCTTTAAGTTTGTTTACCCACGGATTCGTGTCCCGATTGAAAAAAGAATAATTCATCATTTTTGAAAACAAAAAAGCGTATTATAAATAAAATAATTAAACCAAATGTCTTTATATTTGATGTGCATTAATCATATAAACCATGATTTGACAAAGTCGTAAAAAGACTTCCGATAAAAGCGCAAATTATTAGCAATTACGTCACGTTGCTTTGTGAAAGTTTGTAAATTTTCGTGCAAAAACCACATGTTCAAAGGTCACTTTTTGTTGATTCTAAGAATGTTTTCATTGACAACCAATGACATCAATGATTAGAAGTTTGAACTGATTTCATTAGCTCAAGTTTAGGGGTGGAGTTTCCCCATTGATGCTAATTAGATGACAGAAAACGAGAGCGAATTGTTCGAAATGGCAGTGGGCTAACTTAGTAAGACGTCGCCAGCAGGTGCTCGAATGTGTCGCTTGGGATATTCTTTGTTTTATTGACATTGCGTTGATATAAGTACATTATTACTTTATAGTCGGTCATTATATATGCATACACGCAAAGAAGCTTCCCAAGATGAATTTGAGATATCTGCATGTCAACTGTAAACTCGCCTTTATTTAGAAGCACCCGCATTGGGCTGACTTGATGTCAAACCAGGAGATATTTTTTTTTATTGATTTCTTTCTCGATCGATCAGGGTCCATGGTCTTTTGCGCGGTATATTTGAAATCTTGAACAGATGGATATATAAAAGTAATATCTCATCAATTTATTATACTAAATTTGTAGATAATATATATAAAAAAGTTTTAATTATGTGTTTAGAAAGAATCCCGCCGATAGCACAACAACGGCCGCGTCCGTAGTTACATTACAACCAGAAATAATATTCCGATGCTCCGACATAACATGATTTCGCAGAGTAAATTTGTGCAATAAATGCAGAAAGATCCACTTTGAGTCATCAATTTGGAATTGCAATGTTCGAGTTCTCAAATTAAACAACAATTGTGACACTTAATGAATATGTTTCACAACATTTGGTTTGTGGAGAAGTTCACCTACATTAAATATTGATCAAATTTCGTCTTAGTCGAAAATTCGCTACCAGTGAACCACGTGTTTCTGTTTCGTTTGTTTTCATTTTGTCAGCCAATACGAGACTGAGAACATACTCTATGTCAACATTTTTTAATATTTAGGAAGGCAAGGTGGAAATACGTGCCTTCATTATGTTAGTCCATTAAAAAAAAATATTATTATAAAAATCTTTTTTCATGTTCACGGATGAAGTGACAATCATAATGGAACTCGACAGGAAAAACATCCCAATGGCCAGTTCCGCAACTGTCACGCTGAGATTTTGCTTAGCTGTGGCCGATTTAATGTTCATATTAATGTTCATATTGCACTATTTGGAAATATAAAATCACCACTTAAGAAATAATACATAATCCAATATAAATATCAAGTTCAAGTTGTCATATTTTACATAGATTACCCTTGTTCAATCTAAAAAAATGTATTTTTTAAAAAGAGTTATGAATTTATTGTGTCTGACATTTGCAGAATAAGGTCCCCAAAAGGTGAAATTAATGACACTATTCGGCAAGGTGGGCTAGCATCACTGAATTCATTCTCAGTCTGATTAGGCCGTTGAATTAGGCCTCAACAGCCAAAGAAACCTAGGAACAGATTGAAGTTCTACAGTTGAAATTGGTGATGCACACCCATTGAACACCTCAATTATGCATTTTATCTTCTGCAAATTAGGGGGACATTGAAACTGAACAGGTAGGAACAAGTCAAAAAATAACTAAAACAACATTTCGATTTGATACTTCGGATACTTCCCAGAAGATGAGGCCTAAGCAGAATGAGGTCCCTGTAGGGTGTATTTGGTGATGCTAGCCTGCTGTACGGGGTAGCAACACTAAATTCAGAATCTGGGGACTTCATTCTGCAAATGTCAGACACACTATGTCCAGGCTTGAAGAAATGAACAATGGACTATTCCTATTTATTCTTGTAGAATAGGTGTTTAACTAATGTCATGTCATGTAATGACAGATGGTAAACTGGTCTGAAGCAAGCAGTCTTCAGCCAGAGTATCAGGTGTCCACACTGATAAATTGGCTTTTTCAATAATACAGGCTTCAGTGTTATCATGTTCTCTTAAAAATTCATAGTGCATAGCAAAGAGGTGTGAATTATAAAGGTCCATAACTCTGTTAAAATATATCTGTATATAAGTTTCAAATTCATATACCAAATTTGGTGTCGATCAGATGAAAAATGTTAGAGTAATCCTGTCTTGGATGAATTCTATATAAAAACAAGAGTGGAAAGGGTTAAATAAACAATATTACCAAAATCCAGACAGATGAACGTGCTAAGACAAATCTAGGAAAGAAATATGAGGCTGTGATTGTGTCTAAAAAAAAAATAAAGGTCAAAATGCAAAAAAAATATTTTTAGAGTTATGTCCCTGGCTCTGCCCCTATTTGACCCAGTGACCCCATTTGAACAAATCTGAACCCCAGTCACCCAAGGTCCCGCCGTACCAAATATTTTTTGAGAAGAAGTCATTCTAAGAATTACTATGAGTTTGTTTCTCAACAAATTGACCGGGTGACATCATTTGAACAAATCTGAACACCAGTCACCCAAGGACCCTCCATACCAAATATTAGCTAAATCGGCCCAATGGTTCTGGACAAGAAGTCATAAGAATAACTGAATTACTATGGAGGAATAGAGTTATGGCCCTGGTTTCGCAACTATTTGACCCAGTAACATCATTTGAACAAATCTGAATGAGAGTCACCTTGGGAACATCCACACCAAATATGAACCAATTCGGTCTTACAGTTCCAGAGGAGAATTTGTTCAAAGAATTGTTGACGGACGGACGGATGACGGACGAGGAGTGATGACTATAGCTCCACCGGAGACTTCGTCTCAGGTGAGCTAAAAACAAAAAAAGTGTACTCTATATTCTAAATGGAACACATGGACCCTGCGCGTTGAATGTTAGCTCCGGCCTACAGACATACTGACATCCAACTTTTAGTGTTAGATCAGTCCGAGTGTGTATTCTCGGTAGAAATCAAATAAAGTTGTCAACTACATGTATTTAAATTTCTTAGTACTGTCCCAACAAAATTGAGAAGTAAACATCTTTATACCTTTACACATACCGGTATGAAATATGTCCTGTGGTATGACAGAAGAGGAAAAATTGGCTGGGGGAATGGGACCCTTAAAGGGACCCCCTGTCCTACTAGCGGAAAGCCTGGATACGGTCTGTAGGATTTGTCATACACAGGGTAAAATCCAAATTGGCGAAGATGTTTATCGATGAAATTCAGAAAAATTTTATGGCTCCATCTAGAGGTCACCTTGAAGATCCATTAGGAAGTTTGGTGGTGAACTGAAGAGGGATGGGGTTTGTAAGGTGTGCCAAACGATAGTCATGCCAAGATGGCTGCCAGCAGCCATGTTTTATGGCCAAAAGACCCCAACATGACTTGTTCTGATCTACATGTCAATGTTAACATCCATGACAAACCAAAGGTACGACTTGCCAAAGGATTTAGTTTAGTTGAATTTTGAAATCCAAGATGGCTGTTTTGCCGAATGACCCCAAAATGACTTGTTCCCATCTACATGTCAATGTCAACAGCCATGAGAAATTTCATAATGATCTGACAAAAGTTACGACTTGTAGCCCGTGCCAAAGGATTTAGTCATGGGGGAGGAAACCTGGTTATGGGGAAATTACCTATAATCAATTTCTCCTTGAGCACCAGCCCATCCCTCGTCATGTTCCTCCAACAAAGTATCAAAGTCCTTCAATTCTTTTTCAGATATAATAGCTGGTCTCTTCACACTATCATCCGTTGAGCCGGTCTCAGTAGGACGCTGCTGCTGTGGGAGTGGTGGGGGTGGACCTCTGTATCTGAAAGAGGTTAAGAGAGTCCAATTTAAGCTTACAATAATAATGTGTCCTAGTATACAGATAAGCAACCTCACCACTGACCCATTAATATCAATTATATAGCAGAGCTGTCAAAATATCACAGGAATTGTTTATGTTGAACACTGACCTCTCTATTAAACCAATAACAATTATAATGATATCAGACCATCTGAAGATATAACTCTGCAGCAGAGATGTCTACTGTTAATATCATGTGATGTTTATTGTTGAATCTTTATTTTAAATTAGATACCATAGCCTTCTTTATCAGATTATTTGCACATTGGCATAAGAGACATCAGAAAATAATATAGCCTTATCAATAGCTAAGTAGTCCAAAGGCAATTGGTGAATTGGATTTAATGTTGCTCCAAACAGATTTAGCAGTACATATCACAAGATTTTGGACCGATTTAATCAAATTTGGTGTGGTGATTCGGGGTACCCTTGGCAGAGTTATAATGGTGTTAGTTTTTCAATTTTTTTTAACTTAAAAACTTTTTAATTATTTTAAAAAATTAAAGGGACACATTGGAAATCTTTTTATCAACTTTTATCATAATCATCAATATCTAAGTGAAAACAAATGACAATGTCAATGACATTTTTATTATTATTATTATAAAAGTTAAAAGTAATTTTTTTTTTAAATCGATTTCTTTTCTTCAAATTTGTTTTCGAAAAAGGGGCATAACTCATTTAAAATTAATCGGATCAAACCCATATTCGAACTGGATCTGTATTTTGGGCTGTGTAACTCACATACCAAATTTGGTTCCAATCAGATAAAAAATGTTATGGCAGAATGCGTGAATTCTAAGTTGAAAAAGGGCCATAACTCACTAACAAAATCTCGGATGAAACCCAAATTTTAACTCGATATTTTAGGCTGAGAAACCCATATACAAAATTTGGTTTCGATCGGATAGAAAATGTTTGAGTTATCGCATTACTCGTAAAGTGTCTACGGACAGACAGACGGACAGACAGACAGACGGACAGACGGACCAACGACGAGTGGTCAATCCGGGCAACGACACTATGTTTACCATACCATGGTATGGGTAAACATAAAAACACATTAGGGCGATTCCAAGGTAACGGACGTCCCATTCAGAATGGTTTTGGAGATAACAAAATTCCCATTTTTCTATCCTTTTATATAATGTCTTCAAAAGGGACAATGTCAGAAAAAAAGACCAATTCTTTAAAAAAAAATTGCAATTTTTTCTCTCCAACATGGAATTGCCCAATATAGCAATATTTCAAACAGATAACAAGATACATAACATTTAAAAGGGAAATAATAGTACCACAGGTGTGTGAACACTAAAAATTGGCTATTAGCTATACATGTGTTGCATCAAGCAGTATGAATGCAATATAATCAGATTTATACAGTTGGAAAATTCATTTCTGACACATTACCCCTGTAGTTGGAAATTTCACACCAACAATAGGTTTAAATTGTACTCCCGAGTTTGATTTTCCAACAATTTATTAGTGGGGAATTAGCTGTATTTAGACCAAACTTTGCCTATCTTTCTAGTTTTTTTCTCAAAATTTTGGACTGACATAGCCATCGGTTCATTCGGTTGGAAATTTTCCAACCTCAGGGGCGGTGTCAGGTTGGAAATTTCAAACAATGGAAAGATTGATGACAGTCTATATATGCTAGGATTTTGCAATTTCCATCATGTTCAGATTTCAATATTTTCTCCCACTGGCCAACCCATGGCCTGGAGTGTCTCCTGTTCCCTACCATGCGGCCAGTGAACAACTTCTAATTAATTTAAGAAAAACAAATTGGGGTGTACGTGAATTCACCTGCCGTTAGACCACTTTATTTTAGGATTTTGCAATTTCCTAGATCAGATCTCAAAATTGTCTCATGAATACTAGCCCAGTGGATTATGTTCCTCCCCTGACTAATGTCCACAAGACTACGGATCCATTTAGAATATGCTACTGTCCAGGCTTGTGAGGGAACAGTTAACAGTTGGGGGAAAATCAAAGAACCCAAGTGGGGGAGGAGGTGCAAATGCAAATGAAACTACACAAACTTGTGAGTTTGGTTTGGTTCAATGGGGTGGGGGAAATTCCAAGGTGAACACCCCTCCCTAACAGAGATTAAGCCACGCCCCGGTGGACATTAACACATTAATTGTCTTGTCACTTTATAATTTTAACTTTAACACTTCTTCAATTTTTAACAAAACTGATTTGTTTTGTATATAGAGGTCCAAAACCATGAAAATATCTTCGAGACTATTTCATTGGCAACTTAAGAACAAATTATGATGATTTATATTTGTAATGTCATTGGTGTTACTTTTTGTGGTAACACCAATGACGGTAACACCAATGACATTTTTTAGGTAAAATGAAATTTTCAGATAAAAGTCAAGGAATTTTGTTTGCCATTTCTCAATTTCTTTTCTAAGAATCATTTAATGTATAAAATGCATATAAATCTGTTTTGTTCTATAACAGAATGTTTACCATATTGCGGTAACACCAATGACAAGCAATTAACATACTCAAGGACATTTTGAAACTCTGTAATAAATTTTGAAAAACATAAACAGTTGATGCCACCACTTTATCTTTCCAAGCAATTACCTTGAAATATTCTACCAACCAGTGGTGTTTTCTTATCCTAGACTGATTCTTATCATCTTATTAAGGAGGATTATCAACATGGTAACGCCAATGACACAGAAATCAGTAACGGTGCAAAACAAGTAAAAATCTTAAATATGATGTCTTGTCATGTTTTTGTGATTTATTTCAAAAAGAGCAGAGTTTTGTGATAAATAAAAATAATAGATACCTATCATTTGCTATATAATTATCTTGAGAATTTCTCATGAAATTAGGTTGGTATGACCAGTAACATCAATAAAACTGGTATGTGGCTCTAATACTGAGCTTGGAATAAATTTGGAATCTCAATAAGTTCACTTATAACAATTTTAAGTAACCCCCGATGATACCACCATCACAAATAAATACAATTATTCCAGGTTATTAGTGTGCTAACTGACATGTGTTCATGTCAACCCAAGTAACACCATTTTGCACCTTTTTTCAATATTGACCCTGGTACTGGTACAGAAACTTTGACAAAAGGACAAGTATTACTTGGTCTGCGGTTAATTAAGTCTTCAAAATTTGGCACATTTTGGTGAAAATTAAGCCATTGGACAATGAGTTTTTGTATATATATTTATATGGGTTTCAAGGTGGATTGACCTTGATTTTGGCACCACTATTTGTAGTTTATTTCCCATTAATACCCTTTATCCAACAGTAATATGACTAACATCATTACCTCCAGCCAATACTGACAGGAGAGAATGTTGCCACCCCAGCCAACAGAACTTTCTAGTGACGTCAAAGTTATTGGAAAACAAGAGCATCGCTAGGGCGTGGCAAAATACGCCCTTTAACCATTTCGAATTGTACTATCATAAAATAAGATAATACTTTGAGCTTACATTTGAAGAAAATCTGATAATATATACCCCTAATTTCAATGCCAAAATGTGGTCAAATTCGAAGTCGAAAAAATGGCCATAACTCATGTAAAAATAATTAGACAGAACCTATATTCAAACTTGGTCTGTAGTTTTAGCTGGGAAATACACATACCAGCTTTGGTTCAGCTCAAATAATCAAAACTGGAGTTATCGGTCGGAAACCAAAATGTTATGAAATTGGTCAAATTCGAAGTTGAAAAAAAAACGTAACTCATGTAAAAATAACTGGACGGAAACAATATTCGAACTTGGCCTGTATCTTTAGCTGGGAAATACACATACCAACTTTGGTTCAGATCAAATAATCCAAACTGGAGTTATCGGTCGGAAACCAAAAATGTTAACCGACGATCAAATTCGAAAAAGGGCCGTAACTCATGTAAAAATAATTGGACGGAACCCATATTCGAACTTGGTCTGTATCTTTAGCTGGGAAATACACATACCAACTTTGGTTCAGATCAAATAATCCAAACTGGAGTTATCGGTTGGAAACCAAAAATGTTAACAACAGTCAAATTCTAAGTCGAAAAAGGGCCGTAACTCATGTAAAAATAATTGGACGGAACCCATATTCGAACTTGGCCTGTATCTTTAGCTGGGAAATACACATACCAACTTTGGTTCAGATCAAATAATCCAAACTGGAGTTATCGGTCGGAAACCAAAAATGTTAAATGACAGTCAAATTCTAAGTCGAAAAAGGGCCGTATCTAGTGATGAGCCGATTGTCAAATAGAGCCTTGCGCCGATTGCTGATTATTTGAGATCACAATCGGCCGATTCAGGTGCCGATTCCGATTATTTCAATAATTATAGCAGAATATATGTTATATAATACTTAGAATTATAGAAGCAAGCAACAAACGAAATAATATGCCAGTACACAGTATACATAAGTATATGTTTGGGTAAGTATATATAGGTGGGCATGGGCGGACTTGTGATCGAATACAGGCAACTTACCCATCTATTTTAGGCTATTCCATAACAAATTGTTTGAAAGTTTGATGACATGACGACATGTCCACGGTTCGTTTTTGATAACAATTCATCAAACGGCATTTTTCTTTGATCCCAATTCAAAGACATCACATCAAAGGAAATGAGCCGACTGAACTAGTTGCAAGTAACACCGTGTTCATGTCAATTTCACAGACACGATTCGATTTCAGCATGGTCATCATAATAATCATTGGTGGTGACCTATACGCGACGTCACACGAGGCTGACTGGATCATGGAATGACATGGTCTTTGACTATTTAAAGCCACGTGACATGCACTTTCGGTTTCTATAGTATAGTTTATACCTGTTACGCTGTATGCACTATATAGATAGCTCTGTTGTACTCCGTATGCATACATCTTTATTTTTGATAGTCTGACATAAATCAATATGTCTACATGTTGACGCAATAAAGTTACCTATGGGCGTACATGAGTCCCATGATGTGTACATCATAATGCTAATGAAATCAATCGACTGAAACGACTGTTCCGGTATGCCAATAATTAATTATTATGCGCAATCATGGCGTCATGCTTGCAGCGTCACTCTAACACAAAGTGTCACGTGCTTCCCGGTGATCCCCACTATATATTGTTCAAACATAGACCCAGGTACGGCCGGGGTATTGAAGAGGACATGTCTTTATATCAAGTTTGTGTTTGGGATCACTTTCCCCATGTTTACAGGTCATTTATGCAACAAAACATCGTCATATTTAAACCAGTTCATTGAAGAAAAACAAGCACCTATTTATTATTTAGACAATCGGAAATCCCGATGTTCAAACCCCGAGTACCGATTGTCATCCGATGGGCCACAATCGGCCGATTCCGATTGTCGTTCCCGATTATCGGCTCATCACTAGCCGTAACTCATGTAAAAATATTTGGACGGAACCTATATTCGAACTTGGCCTGTATCTTTAGCTGGGAAATACACATACCAGCTTTGGTTCAGCTCAAATAATCAAAACTGGAGTTATCGGTCGGAAACCAAAATGTTATGAAATTGGTCAAATTCGAAGTTGAAAAAAAAACGTAACTCATGTAAAAATAACTGGACGGAAACAATATTCGAACTTGGCCTGTATCTTTAGCTGGGAAATACACATACCAACTTTGGTTCAGATCAAATAATCCAAACTGGAGTTATCGGTCGGAAACCAAAAATGTTAACCGACGATCAAATTCGAAAAAGGGCCGTAACTCATGTAAAAATAATTGGACGGAACCCATATTCGAACTTGGCCTGTATCTTTAGCTGGGAAATACACATACCAACTTTGGTTCAGATCAAATAATCCAAACTGGAGTTATCGGTTGGAAACCAAAAATGTTAACAACAGTCAAATTCTAAGTCGAAAAAGGGCCGTAACTCATGTAAAAATAATTGGACGGAACCCATATTGGAACTTGGCCTGTATCTTTAGCTGGGAAATACACATACCAACTTTGGTTCAGATCAAATAATCCAAACTGGAGTTATCGGTCGGAAACCAAAAATGTTAAATGACAGTCAAATTCTAAGTCGAAAAAGGGCCGTATCTAGTGATGAGCCGATTGTCAAATAGAGCCTTGCGCCGATTGCTGATTATTTGAGATCACAATCGGCCGATTCAGATTATTTCAATAATTATAGCAGAATATATGTTATATGTGTTATATAATACTTAGAATTATAGAAGCAAGCAACAAACGAAATAATATGCCAGTACACAGTATACATAAGTATATGTTTGGGTAAGTATATATAGGTGGGCATGGGCGGACTTGTGATCGAATACAGGCAACTTACCCATCTATTTTAGGCTATTCCATAACAAATTGTTTGAAAGTTTGATGACATGACGACATGTCCACGGTTCGTTTTTGATAACAATTCATCAAACGGCATTTTTCTTTGATCCCAATTCAAAGACATCACATCAAAGGAAATGAGCCGACTGAACTAGTTGCAAGTAACACCGTGTTCATGTCAATTTCACAGACACGATTCGATTTCAGCATGGTCATCATAATAATCATTGGTGGTGACCTATACGCGACGTCACACGAGGCTGACTGGATCATGGAATGACATGGTCTTTGACTATTTAAAGCCACGTGACATGCACTTTCGGTTTCTATAGTATAGTTTATACCTGTTACGCTGTATGCACTATATAGATAGCTCTGTTGTACTCCGTATGCATACATCTTTATTTTTGATAGTCTGACATAAATCAATATGTCTACATGTTGACGAACAATAAAGTTACCTATGGGCGTACATGAGTCCCATGATGTGTACATCATAATGCTAATGAAATCAATCGACTGAAACGACTGTTCCGGTATGCCAATAATTAATGATTATGCGCAATCATGGCGTCATGCTTGCAGCGTCACTCTAACACAAAGTGTCACGTGCTTCCCGGTGATCCCCACTATATATTGTTCAAACATAGACCCAGGTACGGCCGGGGTATTGAAGAGGACATGTCTTTATATCAAGTTTGTGTTTGGGATCACTTTCCCCATGTTTGCAGGTCATTTATGCAACAAAACATCGTCATATTTAAACCAGTTCATTGAAGAAAAACAAGCACCTATTTATTATTTAGACAATCGGAAATCCCGATGTTCAAACCCCGAGTACCGATTGTCATCCGATGGGCCACAATCGGCCGATTCCGATTGTCGTTCCCGATTATCGGCTCATCACTAGCCGTAACTCATGTAAAAATATTTGGACGGAACCTATATTCGAACTTGGCCTGTATCTTTAGCTGGGAAATACACATACCAACTTTGGTTCAGATCAAATAATCCAAACTGGAGTTATCGATCGGAAACCAAAAATGTTAACGGACGGACGGACAGACAGACAGACGGACGGACGGACGGACGGACGGACAGACAGACAGACGGACGGACAGACTGATAACATAATACGACCTTTTTTCAAAAAGGGCGTATAAAAAATAAAAAAGTTTTGTTTTTTCAAAAAAAGTATTTTTGTCATAACATCAGGCATTGCAATAACAAGAGTCAATGACTGTGGGGTCGCTCACCAGACAGCAAAGACTGATAAGACTGGGACTCGGGAGACCAAAACAGTCAGCACTTTTCATAATCACTTTAAAAGAAGTAGATTTAAACAGGATATGTGGCTAGAGAGACTTCAAGTATGTAGCTTGGTGAAAATCCACCTTGAAATTGCCAACTGTACACTACTGATCACCCCCCTCCTCCAGCTCAACAAGTCCCCTCCCGACCGGGCTCCAGACTCCCAAGTCTTAGGTTGGATTTCACAACCGACACCTCAAACTTTCTCAATTGTTGGAAATTTCCAATCTCACAAGCGCCTTTTTCTAAAACCATTTAAACATGTTTGAAGCCCAATTATCCATGGACCCAAAACACAATACATGTATGTCAGACCAATCAGTCAGGTGGTTCCAAGGTAGATGTTTTAATGAATTTGGTACTTCGATGATTTTATTGGACACAAAAGTGTTAAGTCCCCATAGACTGCCATTTCTTGACAGGTTGACCTCATTTTAACAAATCTGTATCTCAGTCACTAAAGGATCCTCCCGATTCCTCCATACTATATGTATTAAAGCTAAATAGTCCAAACTCTCTTGAGAAGACATTTTAAGAATTACTATAGAGACGTATAGTTATGTCCGATTCCGACTTTAATATTAAATAAATGACGGAAATTTCAGAAAAAAATAGCAACTATTTTACGTACGGGTCAGCCCTCCATCACATACGTGATATACCATAATGACAACATCGACAGGGGACTGCTGGTACACTCATGACCCAAATAAAAATTTCAAAAGGTACTGTAGTTCCATACGCTTTATAATTTAAGTTAAAACATAAACTGTATACAATTAAAAATTACTTGCGAGTGCCGAGTAGCACATGTTGAAAGCGAATAACTGACACCCCTGGCATTAGCGTGAGAATGGAATCTTCCTATGACTGAATCAGACTGATGTATCATTAGTGATATATTCATGTGGGTGTGAAATTAATTCCGCGCCACGTGCGACAGTATCTTGTCACATGGTTATTATCTTACCAAGGCGGGTGCCGGGCGGTAATATCAAACGATTATTTGCATGCATTTGATGTCATAGAGTAGGAATCACTAATAAGCCACGTGTTGACAGATGACACAGTAAACTAACAGGAGGCCGATCACGATCGGTAGATGTTTAACCCATACCTTGGCGACAGCGATGAGCTATTTTCATAAATCCTTACCCCATCCTTTTCATGAGTGCAAAACTTTAAACAGTTCACACTTATTGGGTGGGCACCTTGCTCACATTAACACAATGTTAACACAGAATTGGCTTTGATTTCAACCTATTAGTGACTCCAACACAGATATGTCTCAGAGAGTGATAAAGCTAATTAAGCTCAATCCATAGTGGGAGAGAAGCACCATAGCTGTTAAATATAAAATAGTTAAGAAATTAAGTAGATGAACATCATAGCAGCTCAATTTATCTATTTATTACATTGGAATATGAGACATAACATATTGTGTGTTTTTCTTTTATTATCATTTCTATTTTTTTGTTTATTATATTTTGTGTCCGCTGCATATTAAAAATTCATAGCAACTTATTAATATTTCACCACAAAAAAATCAACACCTGATCAACTATACAAGTGAGGGATGTATAGACCTGGATATAAAATATGATTGCTAATGATTGCATATAAATGTTAATTTTCTTCTAAGTTGATCATTCTTCTGTTTGTGAACAGTTTAAATATAATTAATGTTAAGGTTAATATTTTTAAAACCATTCGATCAATACAAAAATATATACAGGTGAAGAATATGTCATGATTATCACAGATGTGATTATTTATAGAGTGATCATCCAAAAAATATTTAGCTATCACATTGTGTCAACAGGATTGGTGAAGGATGTTCATATATTTAAGCAAATAAACCAAATGACCCTCACTATGCAGGTTAGAGGTGTGTTATCATAAACTGTGCCAGAACTATAAACATAATCAATGGAAATATTTGAGTTATCAAATCGGATAGTAAGGGATTAATCTTACCCAACCAAACTAATGAACTGATAAACACAGAGAAGTCAACAAAAAGCATGTCATTGGATTTAGAAACCCATACAATAAGTCAGTCTCAAGAATCCCAGCACTGTTAATTTATCCTGCAGCCCAAATGCAATTGAGGGAATTTCAAAAAAATACATTTCCTCTAATGATGAATATTCAATTGGTCATTTCTTGAAACACTGACTGAACCTGGCTCAAAGTTAAATATATGTCTATCGGATAATATGTGTCTATCAAATGGGTTAATTTTAATCCCAAATCCATGCAAGTTAAAAGTGGATCACCATCAACATGGACATAGAATAGGAGAATGATCAAATAAAAAACATCAGTTCTAAGACCATATGATGTGTGCAGAGGGTTAATCAATGACATCATATGATGGAACTAAAAAATGCCTGTATTAATTATTTTCTAAGATATGACAACAGTGTCTCTGTAAACAATAATGCCATGAATTGCATGGTTTCAACACAGAGAACAGAACTGGAATAAAGAGTCTGACATCAATCAAAGTTTGACAGATGTTTATAAGTCTGCAGCCACCAGTGGTACTCAGGTGTCCAAAGCAATAAATTATCTCATTCCAATAACACAGGCATGTGTTGTGTCTTGTTCTATTCAAATTTAATAGTGTATGGAAAAGAGGTATGAATTATAAAGGGCCCATAACTCTGTTAAAATATACCGGATCAAACCCATATTCGCACCTGATATGTATGAATTCTATTTAAAAACAAGAGTGGAAAGGGTTAACTAAACAATACCAAAATCCATACAGATGAAGAACGTGCTAAGAAAGACCTAGATAAGAAATATGAGGCAGATCAGAAGAAAATTGTTTGACTTTGATGCATCAGATAGCATTTGTAAGCAGGGTTAATTATTTTCTAAACCGATCAACCAACCGATACCAAACACTATACAGGTGAGCCATGTGTCATCATATACATGCATATAAAATATGAACACAATGAGTAAAACAAGGAGCTAAATCTAAAACAAAAAATTTTTTATTTCTGGAAAAAGGGTCATAACTCCTTTAAAATTCATTGGATCAAACCCATATTGGAACTCGATCTGTATTTTGGGCGGTGAAACTCACATACCAAATTTGGTTCCAATCAGATAAAAAATGTTTGAGTTATGGCAAAATGCGTTAATTCTAAGTTGTAAAAGGGCCATAACTCTGTAACTAAAACTCGGATCAAACCCAAATTCGAACTCTATCTGTATTTTCCGATGAGAAACCCATTTACAAAATTTGGTTCGGAACAGGCCTCAGCTCACAAGGCGACTCGGGCGAGATTGTCGCCTTACTGTCGCTGACTTCGCCCTATCCTCGCTCTAAGGCGAAATCGAAGTCGCCTTCAATTTTAGGGGGATTTTTTTTTTTTTTTTTTTTTTTAGTTTTTTTTGTGTGTAGACATGTCCGTATATAGATGAATTGTGGCGGCCATCCCAAAAAGAAACAACGATGCAGAGACAAAGACCCAAGTGTTTAAAATAAAAAATAAAATATGACCTATTGTTTTGTGTTGTTATTCAATCGCCTTTGTTCCCTTGCAGTAATGAATGTTAATCACGAATGTTTTGACACGCTGAAAACACGATGAGATGTTCGCATCTGTGTTGTTACTGACCATCGTGAGTGTCACAAATAAATGTTTTAATTAACTTAAAAGACCGCCGTCCCGATTTTCAGATATAAAACAATTACGACATTATCAGAGTAACTATGTATCAGGCGCTTCGGAAGTTCGTTTCGGTAACGCGTCGCACTTTTGGATGAGACCGGGTCGCACTTTTTGAATAGACCGCTTCCGTAAATAAAATTGTCGAAGTTTATTGCTTTAATCGGATTATACCAGTGGGTTGGCATTAATTAAGGGAGGCCATTAATTAATAAAAGCTTTAGCAATAAAACTAAAAGCTTTTGCAACTCCTTTGTTAGTTAGTCCTTATTGTTTATTTTAGCGGACACTCACATTAGTCATTACAGCCGTGACGGATAGAAAATGTTTGAGTTATCGCATTACTTGTAAAGTGTCTATGGACAGACAGACGAACTTACTTTACCTGACCATTACCTAGAATGAGTTCGCATTTTCGGCTGAGAAACCCATATACAAAATTTGGTTTCGATCGGATAGAAAATGTTTCAGTTATCGCATTACTAATAAAGTGTCTACGGACAGGACAGACAGACAGACGGACGGACGAACGACGAGTGGTCAATCCGGGCAACGACACTATGTTTACCATACTATGGTATGGGTAAACATAAAAATCACAGTGTTTATAAATAGACGAGTCACATTTGACCAGTTTGCATTAAAGTCGCCGCAGTCGTTACTCACTATTCCTCGTTATATAGAAACATGTGTTAACAACATTTAAGTGCGTGTGTTTAAAGTGCCCTTGATTCAAATTGATTGACGTTCTGATATACGATTACTGAAGATGGAGGAGGTGACTAACTTGTTTGATTGAACCATCTGAACAAATCAAGAGTGCTATATGGGCGGGATTTGTATCTGCCGTCATGGGCAGAGAAAATCATTTATGCGGGACATTGCAGGTGTTATTAAATGCGAGTTCAACTTCTGAAAAAGATTGAGTTTGGCAAATTGACATTGAGTGAATTTGATTATTGACTCAAATGGATTATGGACTGATTCCGTAAGGCACAGTAACGGAATCAAACAAATATTGAAGAAATCTTTTGAATGCAATGAAATATTAAATCGTTTTGCCAGGGTTTTTGGGGAACATAAACTAAACTTTTTTTTGCGACCAGGTTATCGGTTCTTTGTCGACAATACTTTGCAATTTAAAAGACAAATTGATATGGAGTTTTGTTCACGTACAAGACTTATCGGTATCTGTATCGTTTCGGCCGATAATTCTGCTGAAAATATCGGCTATCACCGATAACCCCCGTATCGTTACATCACTAGTCATGGGAATAAATATACCAATAAACAAAGTCCAATAACTCTGCTGAAAATATCCGGCCGGACCTGGTTTGCGAACTCGTTCTAGATACTGGTGAACTCATATACCAAAAATCTTTGAAATCCGTTGACATTTGTGGAAATGAGCCCTGTGAAGTCGTCTATTTGCTATTTGGTAAATTCAACAAAAATAATAAACAAAGTCCAATAACTCCGGTAAAAATATCCGGCCGGATCTGGCTTGCGAACTCATTCTAGGTAATGGCCAGGTGAACTCATATACCACAAATCTTTAAAAATCCATTGACACTCGTTCAAGTTATGACTTACAAATTCGGGACGGACGGACAGACGGATGGAACCCATTCCTATATCCCCTGCAAATTTTCAATTTGGCGGGGGATAATAACATTCTATTAACCAGTGGCAGTCTATATAGTACACTCCAATATTGTGAACTACACCTGTTTTTTATCAGATATCAGGAGGAATTCTGTTATTTAACTGCTACTTGACATTAATGGGGGATCCGTGCTGTAAGCAACAAGACAGTCAAAGACTGTGGGGTCGCTCACCAGACTGCAAATACTGATAAGACTGGGACTCTTGAGACCATAACAGTCAGAACTTTTCATAATCACTTTAAAAGAAGTGGATCTTTAGAAACAGGATATGTGGCTAGAGAGGCTTCATGTCGATCAGTGAATATCTACCTTTAAATTACCAATGGAACACTACAGATCACCCCCCTCCAGCTCAACATATCCCCTCCTGACCGGGCTCCAGATTCCCAAGTCTTAGGTTGGAATTTCACAACTGACGTCTCAAACTTTCTCAATTGTTCGAAATTACCAATCTCACAAGCACCTTTTTATTTAGACATGTTTGAAGCCCAATTATCCATGAACCCGAAAACACCATATATATGTCAGATTAATCTGTCAGGTAGTTCCAAGGTAGATGTTTTAAGTGAAGTCCCCATAGCCCCGTCATTTCTTAACAGGTTGACTTCATGTTAACAAATCTGAATCTCAGTCACAAAAGGATCCTCCATACTATATGTAAGCTAAATAGTCCAACCTCTCTTGAGAAGACATTTTTAAGTATTACTATAGAGACAAACAGTTATGTCCCTGGTCCCACTCTATTTAATCTGGTGACCCCATCTGAATAAATTTGAATCCCAGACACCAAAGAACCCTTCATACTAAATATCAGTAAAATAGACCTGATGGT
Organism: Siphonodentalium dalli; assembly: GCA_032622095.1. NCBI lineage: Eukaryota > Metazoa > Mollusca > Scaphopoda > Gadilida > Siphonodentaliidae > Siphonodentalium > Siphonodentalium dalli. The sequence continues at coordinate 99,981,014 of CP136069.1, read as the reverse complement.
CTGTGTGAAGGAAGCATATTAAGAGGAAAACTGTCCTTTGCTTGACCCCTAGTTGACCAGGTGACCCCATTTAAAACCAAAGACCCCATTTGAAAAAAAATCTGAACTCCGGGTCACCAAGGACTGTTCATACCAAATATGAACCCATTCAACCTGATGGTACCGCAGAAGAAGTAGTTTTTAAGAATTACTGTGGAGGGCAAGAGTTATGGCCCTGCCTCCATAACCATTTGATAGAGTGACCTCATTTAAACAAATCTGAATGTAAGTCACCTAGGGAACATCCACACCAAATATGAACCCATTCAGTCTAGAGAAGATGTGAGCTCAAAAATTACATTTCATTGAACAAATCTGTAAATCACCGCCCCCCCCCCCCCCCCCCCCCCACACAGTGGCGACATCCCTGCAAGAATATGACATACATGATTTATTTGAATGCCTATTGGCTCAACAAAATTACCATGACCTTGAAAGCCAGTGCATTCTCTTTTATATGGGAGGCTTCCCATGGGAGCATATATAAGAGAATGCACAAGCACAGGGTCTTCATTGCTCTCACCAGCACAACTCTGGTCATGAAATGGTTAATATTAATAGTAAAAATAAACTTTCTGTCAAACAGATAATTTGTATCGGAGATAAACATGGGATAAAATTCCATTCATAAAGCCACTATCAGCTACCAGAATGTCTGGGAGACCTATTGACATGGATATAATTAATGATGGCACAAACATTTTGCCCAGCAATACCAATGTATTGTGTTACTCCTACAGCTGTGATCAAAACAAGGATTTACATCCACACCTAAATATATAAACCCATTTGGTCTTTAATATGTATCTGGAGAAGAAAACAATTGATGGACGGATAGAGACATAATGACAGATGGATGGATGGGAAAACAGTCTGACATAGAGACTGACAAATTCAATGCAATATGCCCCCCAAGTTTTCTTTGCAAAATCAGGTATAATGAGTTCAACTGGATACTGGTGGTTAAGAACATAATATTCGAAAAGCCAAGCCTGACATTTGCAGAATGAGATCCCCAAAGGGTGAATTTAATGACACAATCCTACAATGCGGGCTAGCATCACCAAATTCACCCTCTGGGAACCTCATTCTGTGTAGGCCTCAACTGCTATGGGAGACATAGCATTAGATTTAAGTTCACCAGTTAAAGTTGGTGATGTGCACCCATTGGGCACCTCAATTATGCATTTTATATTCACAAATTAGGGGATATAGAAACTAAACAGAAGGGAAAAAGTAAAAATGTCAATTTAAGTGCATATATACTTCCCAGAAGATGAGGCCTAAGCAGAATGGTGATGCTAGACTGCTGTGCAGGGTAGCATAACTAAATTCACCCTCTGGGAACCTCATTCTGCAAATGCCAGACACACTAAATTCAGGTTAGAGAACAATAATTTGTTTTGATTTTATTTTAATAACACACATTGGCATGAGTGCTAGCTAAGCATTAGTTCACACATGTCAGCCTGATAAACATCTCAATTGATGACTGTGTGTATTTATATTACCTCCCTCTCTGTCTGTAGCTAATACAATTGACTGAATCTGCTGGTGGGAGAGATCCTGTGAGTTAGGAGATGAGATAGGGTGGAATGCTGTTGGTTGGGGGCAGGGTGGGGTTCTGGGTTATGTGGGGGGGGGGGGGGGAGGTGATAATTTTTTTTTTTTATGTTAAATCGATCCAGGAGTTCCTGAATTTTTTATTATTTTTTTTGGAATTATGGCCCTGGCTCCACCCCTATTTGACCCAGTGACCCCATGTGAACAAATCTGAACCCCAGTCATTCAATGACCCCCCATACCAAATATAAACTAAATCGGCATAATGGTTCTAGACAAGAAGTCGTTATAAGAATTACCAAGGAGGAATATAGTTATGGCCCTGGTTTCGCAACTATTTGACACAGTGACCCAATTTGAACAAATCTGATTCCCAGTCACCCAAGGTGCCTCAGTACAAAATATAAGCTAAATCGGCCCAATATTTTTTTTAGAAGAAGTCATTGCAAGAATTACTATGAGTTATGGCCCTGGTTTCTCAACTAATTGACCGGGTGACCTCATTTGAACAAATCTGAACACCAGTCACCCAATGACCCTCCATACCAAATATTAGCTAAATCGGAACAATGGTTATGGACAAGAAGTTGTTGTAAGAATTACTATGGAGGAATAGAGTTATGGCCCTTGTTTCGCAACTATTTGACCCAGTGACCTCATTTGAACAAATCTGAATGAGAGTCACCTAGGGAACATCCACACCAAATATGAACCAATTCGGTATAATGGTTTCAGAGGAGAAGATGTTTTTAAAAAAGTTGACGGACGGACAGACGGACGGACAACAGATGAGGAGTGATGACTATAGCTCCACCGGAGACTTCGTCTCAGGTGAGCTAAAAACGGCTCAGTCATGTAATGGCACCTTAACACTATTAATTTATGGGTTCATTACTAAATATTTAAAGGGACACATTGGGAACCTTTTAATCAACTTGTATCATAATCATCAATATCTAAATGAAAACAAATGAAAGACTCAATGACATTTTTGTTTATTATTATTATTATAAAAGTTAAAAATAAATTTAAATAAAATAACAAACAATTTCTTCAAATTTTTTTCTCGAAAAAGTGTCATACAGTATAGCGTATATGCCCAGTGTTGTGGAAGGAATAATTTTAATGGCCTTGCACTGTGTTTCTCCACAGATCTGAGGCAATTATATGGCAGTGTACGTTAAGACTGCATAACTCCTTTAAAATAAATCGGATCAAACCCATATTCGAAGTCGATCTGTATGTTGAAACTCACATACCAAATTTGGTTCCAATCAGATAAAAAATGTTTGAGTTATGGCAAAATGCGTTAATTCTAAGTCGTAAAAGGGCCATAATAACTCTGTAACAAAAACTCGGATCAAACCCAAATTCGAACTCTATCTGTATTTTCCGATGAGAAACCCATTTACAAAATTTGGTTCGGAACGGATAGAAAATGTTTGAGTTATCGCATTACTCGTTAAGTGTCTATGGACAGACGGACGAACTTACTTTACCTGACCATTACCTAGAATGAGTTCGCATTTTCGGCTGAGAAACCCATATACAAAATTTGGTTCGGAACGTATAGAAAATGTTTGAGTCATCGCATTACTCGTAAAGTGTCTATGGACAGACGTACAGACAGACGGACGAACGACGAGTGGTCAATCCGGACGACACTATGTTTACCATACTATGGTATGGGTAAACATAAAAACCAATCGATCGATCCAAAATGAATACTTTTTTGCATATAAATAAACTCTCCTTTTCTGGCAAGTTCCCCGGATTTGTTTGTGGAATACTTACACTCTGAATCCAGTTGAATGACACCTTTACATAGGTAATAAACAAGACAGAATATTAAAGCTTACTTGATGTAAAATCGCGAGTTGTATTTGCTGTTACCTATTTTCGTGGTATTTCTTGGAATTAGGTCTATTTTATATTTTCTGGGGTCAAAATACCAATAAAAAGCACTGACGCGGGGGTTAAAAGTCGACGCGCCGGTGCCCGTGAAACAAAACCCATTTTGTTTTGGCCTAATGAAAGACAATATTCCGTTTTATATCAAATAAATTTTATATCCATTTATTTCATAACATTTTAACTTGTCAATCAACAAGGTGAGAAGTAATTGGAATATTTTACCCTGAATGAGGGGAGCCACCTCTCCAAAATGGTATTATTTGACTTGTGATTGCCTGCGCTTCATAATGAGACATGCAATTAATTTGATAGTGTTTGATATGATTTCATCAACAATCTTGAAAAGTATACAAAAAATAAGTTTTTTCTAGAATTACATACCCAATGTTCAAGGATGTGTAAAAGTGTGTAAAATGGTTTTGGAGATAACAAAATGCACATTTTTCTATCCTTTTATATGTCTTCAAAAGGGACAATGTCAGAAAAAAAGTACAATTCTTTTAGAATTTTTGCATTTGTTTCTCTCCAATATGGAATTGCCCTGTATGGAGAACTTTTTGAAGGACATGAACTAATTTAAGCCGATATAAAGAATGACAAACTATGACATTGTACTACCTGTACAATAGGGACTACCTAGAATGATATATATATTGATATGATTTTAATATCGGCACAGTAATTTGTAACAACATATTCACCTAGGGAACATCCACACCAAATATGAACCCATTCCGTCTTACGGTTCTGGAGGAGAAGATGATTCTTAACGGACGGACGAGGAGTGCTGGCTACCATGTTTTTTAACAAATTATGGTCAAAATAGGAGGCTCACATCTAGAGTCACCCAGAAATTCCTTAAGATGTTTAGTGATGATCGGATTAGGAAATTGGTCCATGTAGGGTGTGCCAAAGGATTTTGTCACGCAAACAGTAAAATCCAAAATGGCTGCCAGCGCAATGTTATTTAACAAATTTTGGTCAAAATAGGAGGCTCCCATCTAGGTCACCCCGAAGATCCATATGAAGTTTGGCGACCATTGGATGTCAGATGCGGGCTGCAGGGTATGCCAATGGAATCAAATTTGAAATCCAAGCTATTTTTGATGAATTTCGGTCAAAATAGGAGGCTCCAATCTAGAGGTCACCCCGAAGATTCATATGAAGTTTGCCGACGATTGAATGAGAGATGTGACCTGTAGAGTGTGCCTAAGGACCTGTAGAGTGTGCCTAAGGACCTGCCCATATTGTTCCCGGGATCAAAGAAGGATACATCCCCAATTTGAGTCGGATTGGTCGAGGTCCAGAAACATGAGCGAGATCAAGGTCAAGGATATGGTTGCACATGAAATTGGACCTGCCCATATTTGTTCCTGGGATCAGAGTAGGCCTACATACCAAATGTGAGCATTTTTCGAGTCTACAAATAACAAACATACAGACAGAGAGACGTTCCAAAATATATAGGAGTTAATCAGCATCAGCAGAAAATAAATTTTATCAATCGGGTATCGGCCGATGGTGGTTTCCCCAATATCGGTTCATCATTAGATTGTACCCACCTTGCATGATCATAGGGATACGGGGGTCTTGGTATGCCTGGATAATAGCCCGGTGGAAATCCTCCGCCATACATCTAGGACAAAACAAATATTAATTAATGAAAGACGGTAAACAGATTACAATTCCAACAAAGCAAATAACTATCTAATCGTTTAATATTCCACACTAGTTTATTAGTTTGAGAGCTCAGTCGGCAATCTAAGTGAAAATGAGATTCATCAACCGTAATGGAGAATCTGCTCGGAAGGACAAAAAAATATATATATTTCTAGATCGGAAAATGCAGAAAAAAAATTTGAATATAAGGATCTGCGAATCAAGGCTTTAGTATCGAATCGAATCTCGATATCAATTCTCCTTCCTTGATATCAACATCAAATAGAATCTTGAATCGTATCAGGTGGTTATTGTTCAGTCACTTGGATACTTTGTTACTTTCCATAAACCTCTGTTGAACAGCATGGTGTTAAATGATGAAATTCATGAAGTAGGCAAGTCACTCTCATTGAGGGTTTGTGATAAGTTGCATGTAATTTCTATCTAGTTATGCCATGTTGAACTTAACACAATAAGTGTCAGTAAGAAAATTCAATCAACTTATCGCAAACCCCATGGAAATCATTTGTCTACATTATTTTTAAAAGATTTGACACACTCTGAAACAGGTTCACTGTTCATGTAGGTATAATTGTGTAGTCCAATGGTAGTTTTCTGTTCAATCTTTTACCGACAACAGATCAAACACCTACATGACAGTAGTTCAGAGAGGGAAATGCTATTAATTGCCTACACAAATTTCTTTCAATGTTTGTCAAAATTGTCTGCATTTGGATCCTTCAGCTTCAGCGTGAAACAATTCCATAATGCAGACACAAAATTTTAGGAAACATGTTAGATTTCCTGGTGGATAGACAGGAACTGAAAGTAGAAAATTCTAGGAATTCTGTCACAGATTACTGGCCGCACAGAATGACGTCCATTCAAGAATGTAACATACCGGTTGTTTTAAGGTTTCATATATGTACCACTATGTTTTATCGCGCATAATGGCGGCTATATGGGAAATCAATATTGAATTTTATTCATATAAACTGCATTGGTTATCTAAAATTCTAAACATAATTCTAAACATATATAACTTGAGTTTCACAGATAGCAACAAAGCACCTTGTAGACAACCCACATATTGTTGATACAAATTACAAATGTATGCAGCAATTAATCACCATCACGCGGGTCTATTCTGAACGACATATCCACATCCAAAATTACCTACATTGGCACCTTTATGCTTCAATGTTTGTGATTTCAGACATGGTGTCACGTATATCTAGATACAACAAGAGCTACGCTGGGCGTGCAAAATACGCCCTCTCTGGGGAAAATTGGCGGATGGAACCCAAATTCGAACTTGAGCTGTCTTTTCGGTCAAATTACGTCAAAAAAGGGGCCATAACTCTCGCAAAAATTATCGGATTAAAAAGATATTCGGACTTGAGCTGTATTTCGATATATGTAATCCACAAAAAAACGAGTTTTGCGTATAAACATTCCAAAATCAAGTTATCATCCGGAAACCAAAAAACATTAGAAAAACTGAATTTTCTGAGTCGAAAAAGGGGCATAAGGCCAAAAAAAAAAACATGTCTGTTTCCGATAACATGGGGAAAATTTTCCAGGTAGGCAGGCAGGGTTTTTTTTTTTTTTACACTTTTTTTTTTTTTTAAACCGGCCATTTGAAAGTGATAAAATAGTGTAGTACACCCTTTTAACATGTATTATAAAATTGGCATGCTTTTATACATGCTAACTGGTAATATATTATGCTAACTGGTAATATATTATGCAGCTTGCTGGACTATTATGTCATGTATTAGGTGTTAAAGATATTTTCTAGCTCTAGTATGTGCTCCAGTGTGAAAATTCAATGTATTAGGCTATGGCCATGGGTTTAGAGTTATTCCTCTTACATTCATGTAGTCCATGTAGCTACCAGCCCACAATGCAACAGTAGCATCTGATACCTTTATTTACAAATTACATGTGACCAGAACAATGTTACTGACTTCTTGGATATGCAGGAATAAACATGTTTTGTTCCAATCTTCCCCTGAATATCTCTGGTGTATATTGGGCCTGAGGTTACACATTTTATGCCATTCTATTTATCACTGCCGACGCAATATTACAGGTGTTGGTGTTGACAGAGATCGTTTTATGGAATAAATACTTGCCATTTCAATAAAAACCTATTGTATTTTCATCCCCTCTTATTTCTCTTCATAGATGATCATTATTTTTCAGTGACAACTTGTCCATATTACCAAATCACTAACTAGTATTGTGGTTTAAAGTCACCTATTTCCGACTTATTTTGTTTCAATCCCGGAAAGTTTTAAATAGCAGAATTGATTACCTGCCAACTTTCAGTGTAATTAACAGCAAGTTATCAAATAATCCTTACATGCAGTACATGTATGCACATCAGATGATCAGAAACGTGTGTTTAATACTTTCATACAGTGCGATTTGTTTCTATCAGTGGTATCTGCTGCTTGGTCGGAAAACATCAAAGAGAGTCTGTCGTAAATAGTTACAGAGTTTATTCACGTAACCCACTGATGCGATTGGTTGGTGACACAGTGACCCAGTTGTTGTGTCATTCATAACAGAAGTTGTTTATTTAAAGTGGGTTAAAATCGGGTTTATGTGAATATTCAAGGATGCCAATGCATTTTAATCTTTGATGACGATTTCGTCTTGTCAATGGTGATGGGTATTTCGGATTTTGGTGACGCTAATTTCCAGGACTGATAACGTAATACGGACTGTCATTTTCCCGCCAAAAACGCACATGCTTTTCACTGTTTAAGTTTGTCGCGAACAGATGGTCTTTCAGGCAAGTTTTGCCCCCAATTAGGCGAAGGAAGTTAAGGGAGCTAACGGTATAATTAATACATTGTATTTTTTAAAATACACAGTAGTGTACACAGCCCACAAAAGACGGGGGGATTTCCGTAGTGACTCGTCAGGGTAGAGTTTGATTTACGCGACGGTATTCACTGCGTTCATGGCCGACCTAGTTGTCTTATTTTTATCAAGAATGCGCAATCGCGCACATGGCCTACACATGCGCCAGGTGTGTATGCGATTGGTGGTTAGTTCTGCTGTTGGTATTGGGAAAACAATAGCCATTAACTCAGACAGACAGGTTACTATGGACTTCGTGAAAATTAAAAAAAAAATTGAGGCCGGCAAGAAAATCTCAGCCAGGCCGGGTACCGGAAACAGAGACGTTTTTTTTTTTGGCCTAACTCAGCCAAAAATGGTCGGACAGAACCCAAGTTCGAACTTGACCTGTGTTTTGGTGGGAGAAAGTAATATACCAAATTTGGATTCATTCCGATAAACTATACTAAAGTTATCATCCGGACAACAAATTTCAAGGATTTTCTAAGTCAAAAAACGTCAAATAAGGGGCATAACTCCGGTGAAAATTGGCGGGCAGAACCCAAATTCAAACTTGAACTTACTTTTCGGCTAATAAACCCACATACCAAATTTTATTAAATTTGGTTCACTCTAACTAAAGTTATCATCCGGAAACCAGGTTAACGGACGCCCGGACAGACCAATACTATAATACGGCCGTTTTTTC